>CM069904.1:114262807-114862807 GCA_036172215.1 Camellia granthamiana
TAAAGTTTTTCCCCAGAAAAACAGAAGACCAGTGGAGAATGGAAGTAAAAAGGTGCTTTTCAAAAAACAGAGATAGTATGCTATGGATTAAACGAAAGCAAAAACAAGAAAATAGAGGAAACATATTTGAGTAGCTTACCAGATGAGGAGGTAGAAGCACTAAAGATGCAAGAAACGGCAGCAAAATCACGTAGTTTCTTCAAAGTGCAAATTGAAGAACAGTAAAAGCTCAGAGGGAGAGAGAAAGAAGAGATTGAATAGTAGAGTGAATGATTTGAAATAAGAAGTTTGTTTTGTGTAAAGGACGAAAAAAGGCGGGACTGTTCAAATCTCGCGAAATACGAAGACGGCGTGAGACAGCTGCGAAGGGCCAATTAGAGCCTGCCACGTGTCACTAGAATGGGTAGCGATTCAGTTTCTATCACTGAAGAGACGTTTTGACCGGATAAGGATAGCTCGGCTGGAAAGGCTAAAGGGTTTTTTTAGCTCGGCTGGAAAGGTTAAAATTTTGGCCCGGTTTATAAACAGGTAATCCCTATCATGCTGCGCAGATGGAATTAAGGGGGCAATTGAGAGGGTAATTTATGTGCAAATTGGGCCAAGCTGGGCCGTTATGGGCCTCAGTGCGAAGGGCTGAGCAAAAAGGCTGTAAAGTTACTCCGGTCATGAAGAGGCTTAAAGTTAGTCCGGTCCCAAGCCCAGAAGTTAGTCCAGTCTGAGGGAGGCTTAAGGTTAGTCCGGTCGGAGGATGCTTTGTAGTTAGATCGGTTTAAAGGTGCTTTGAGTGTATACCGGTCATGGCGGAGTGTAACTAGCTTAGTCTAAACCGTGCTGAAAGTTATTTCGGTTTTGGGCATGCCATGGTTTGTGGAAAAGGAACTAAGGTAAGGGCAGTGAACCGAACTAAGTATAGTTCGGTTTCATTCTGCGGCTAAGTATAGCCATGCTTATTTCGGTCGTGGTAGTTCGGTCAGGGTAAAACCCATCGCACTTGGTTTAAGCAGTGAGAGGGGTGTTGAAGGATAAGCATGATCTTTCAGGAGTATGAATCCTAGGAGGACTCTACATAGAGGAGTAAGAGTCCTACTTAGATTGTGCCACACGGAACCTATAAAAGCTCACAAACATCACCTATGGAGAGGTAACGCAACTTTGATTCCCGAATACACAGAGCTTTTGTCTATTTGTCTAGTTTGTTGACTTAGGCATCGGAGAGGTTTCCGGCACACACCCGCCGGCTAGCTCACGTTTGTATTTTCCGGCAACCTTCTCGTATAATCCTGTGGTCTAGCCGAATTCCCACCGATCTAATTTATTCATAACTTTATAAAATAAATGGGGAAGTATAGGTTTTTAGTAAACACACCTGGTGGTCTAGCCGAATTCTGAAAAGATTACAATATACCTGACAACGTCCATCTCACTTTAGCCGAACAAGATATCACACCTTGGGGAAAATGAAGGCTTTGTACCTTTTACCCTCCTGTCCATAGTAGAAAACCGGTCTAAGATTCCCGGTTCAACCCTTGCTTTGCGAGTTTCTTAGGCAAACTAGGATCTGCCCTACCCAACTTTCCACCAACTCATACCGCATAATAAACAGTATAGCCGAACTAAAACCGTCGAGCTGGCATTAACCTTGGTCTAGCCGAGATATTCCACCAGTACTCCATAGGCTCAAAAGATGATGGCTTGGGTCTATTATTTAAGAATACAACGCTGCCGAGAGAAAAATAATAAAAGACACACCGAATAAAGACTTGAACGATGACGATTTTTTTCTAGGTATCTAGCAATTTTGAAGGACCACCAAGCCCAGATCCCAGGCTGCAGTATAAATTGGAATAAAGGAACACCCGGTATAATTACTTCGGCTCTATGCATGCTTCTTGTTTATTTTGGTTTCCGATTCCTGAACCGAACTAACAGTTTCAATTTTGCAGATTCAGCCCATCTTCAATCACTATACAGTTACCCCAACTTAGGCGTACTTCGTGCCGCACTACGATACCCTGAAAGAAGTTAGGCCAAGCTTCTGAATGTTGAGCCGACATACAGATACAGCGGCCGCCGAAAAGCCAGAGTGACCGACTTTCTGCTAGAGGACGCCCCCGAACTGGACCCAACCTTGCCACAAATTAACCTAGTCCCCCTGACAGCTGAGCAAGAAATGGCAAAAAGAAACAGAGTAAGGGCCCTGCTGACCGAAACAAACAGAGCCGAAGTATTGCCACCAAACCAAACACAAGAAACCGTGGTGGCCCTGCCATCACAACAACCCTCCTCATCACGCCAAACTAAGCGCGCCGGACTACCCAGACCGAACAACATTTAGTTGATGAAGACGAAACCATCCTTCCTCCGAGCCACCAACCGAGTCCTCAACCGGAGCCTTTTGACCGAGCTACCTCCAAGTGGGAACCCAAGCTCACTTTCCAGAACCGAGATATACAGGATACTGACTCGGTTGTTGTAGAGAAGGATCATTTACTGGCTTTCAACCTGGCCAAGAGTGTGTGCCTTCCAAAAGACATGGACCACCACAATCAACTGAACACCGAGCTGAAGGCCATCTGGTCATCAACGGAATCTATGATCCTGGTAGGTAGCACTCTTTTTTGTTTTTTTATCTCTCTAATTGTTCCAACCTTCAGCTCGGCTAAAAAAGAAAGTTACTATTCTTTTGCAGGCCATTCAGAAAAACCACATCGCACACAAGCGAGTGTTGGAACTCAGGAGAACAACAAGGCAGGCCATGGCAGAAGCCGAAGCCAAGACCGCTGAGCTAAAACAATCCCAAGAGAGGGCGGCCGAGCTGGAGGCCGAGGTAACTCGTCTAACCGGACTAGTTACCTCGGCTAACGATGACAAACAAAGAGCTCTAACCGTAAAGAAAGACGAGTACTTGCGCGAGCTTGCCAAACTTGAAGGCACCAACGACGCCGAAATAGCGGAGCTGAAAAAGAAGGCAGACGACGCCGAGCTCAAAGGCTTTAAAGAAGGCGAAGCTGCTTACATTAAATAATGTGAAGCAGCAAAGGATTTATTCTTCAAGTGCGGCTGGAGAGGTACCGTGGAGCAGCTCGGCTGTGGGCCCGAAATCGAGGTCTACAATGCTCCTCAGTATTTCATTCCGGCCTCACTGGTGGAGTATGCTGCCGACCTTCAGAAGCAATTTCTTGAAGCGTCTGATGATGATGAAGAAAATGAGCCAACTGATACCCCGGTTGTCCATGAGCAAGCCAATGATCAATCAGCTCGGTTGGAGCCAACGGTTGAAGACCTGACTGTTGAGCCATCGACTGACACCGTGGCTGCCAGTTGATACTGAGCTCACAACCGATACCGATCTTCCGTCTGCAACCGGTGTTCGAGTTGACATTGATGCCGATCTTGAAGATCTTTTTAACTGATTTTGTAATTTTTTCTTTTTTCTTTTTGCTCGTGTAACCGGACTGTGGCCCCTTCTTTGTACTTGTTTTGAACTTGATCAATGAAAATCATCTTTTCTCCTCAATACTTATTTCGGTTTGATCTGTATGCTTGTACTTGTAATGACTTGTCCATGATCTTTTTGCTCCACTGTTATCTCGGTTTAAATTCCTGTTTGAGCTTGCTTTCTAACTGCAGTTTGGCCGAGATACTTTATTGCGGTCCTAGCTGATCAATCTGACTAAGCTTACTCGCCAACCACTCTTTAGCCGATATACTTCCTCCGGCTGAAGAGTATCAAGAGTTGGTTAAATCCAGCCAACCACTCTTTGGCCGATATACTTATTCCGGCTGAAGAGTATCAAGAGTTAGTTTGATCCAGCCAACCACTCTTTAGCTGATATACTTACTTCGGCTGAAGAGTAATAAGTCTTTGTTTAATCCAGCCAACCACTCTTCAGCCTATGTCTTTACTTCGGCTGAAGAGTTTAAAGAGTTGGTTTAATCCAGCCAACCCCTAAGTTGGTTTTTCCAGCCAACCTAGAGTAAAATGTTTGGTTATTCCGACCAAACGTCCTACAGCCTGGATCCTTATCCTGGGCTTAGGAGGGGTGTTGGTTTAATCCAGCCAACCTCTAAGTTAGTTTTTCCAGCCAACTTATAATAAAATGTTTGGTTTTTCTGACCAAACGTCCTGCAGCCTGAATCCTTATCATGGGCTTAGGAGGGGTGTTGGTTTAATCCAGCCAACTTCTAATTTGGTTTTTTCCAGCCAACTTAGAATAAAATGTTTGGTTATTCCGACCAAACGTCCTGCAGCCTGGATCCTTATCCTGGGCTTAGGAGGGGTGTTGGTTTAATCCAGCAACTTCTAAGTTGGTTTTTCCAGCCAACTTAGAATAAAATGTTTGGTTATTCTGACCAAACGTCCTGCAGCCTGGATCCTTATCCTGGGCTTAGGAGGGTTCATAGTTGGTTATTCCGGCCAACTCTTTTTTTTTTTTTTTGCCCCTAACTCGCTAATTCACTAAAACAAACTTTTACAGAAGAAAACATCTATACTGAAAAGAAAACTACTTGTTTTATTGAGAAAGGGAAAAATTACACATACTTTAAAGAAAAAAGGCTAAAAATAAAATAACTTTAGATTGGCAATGTTCCAAGGCTTGGGAATTGCTTTGCCATCCTCATCTTCTAAGTGGTATGCCCCTTTGCCTGCTAATCCAACCACTTTGTAAGGTCCTTCCCAATTAGGCCCTAACTTGCCATCTCCCGTAGGTACCAAGGTGTTTCCCATCACTTTGCGCAGTACCCAATCTCCGATTTTGAATTGCCTTGGATGCACTGTCTTGTTATACTTTCTGGACAATTCTTGTTGGTATGAGGCGATGTGAACTAGTGCTCTATCTCTTCTTTTTTCTGCAAGGTCGAGCTCCAATGTTACGGCTTCGCCATTCAAGTCTGGATCAAAATTCTCGCTTCGAATTGTGGGGAGGCCGACTTCTAGTGGGATTACTGCCTCCATACCATAGGCTAAGGAAAATGGAGTTTCTCCTGTTGACCGCCGAGGTGTGGTGCGGTAAGCCCATAAAACATGAGGGAGCTCTTCTGCTCACTTGCCTTTAGCTTTCTCTAACCTTTTCTTCAATCCGTCCAAGATGACTTTATTTGATGCCTCTGCTTGACCATTCGCTTGGGGATATGCCGTGTAGAATTGTAGAACTCTATCTTGTACTCTTCACAAAAGCCTCTAAAGATTTTGCCGTCAAACTGCGTGCCGTTATCTGATATTAGTGCCTTTGGTATGCCAAATCGAGTGATGATATTCTGCCAGACAAACTTCTTCACATCTTTTTCCTTGATTGATGCCAAGGCTTCTGCTTCCACCCACTTTGTGAAGTAGTCGGTTGCTGCAAGAAAGAACTTCTTGTTGCCTGGTGCTGTTGGAAGTGGCCCTCCTATGTCCAAGCCCCACATTGCGAAGGGCCATGGGCTTGTTAATGGTAGGAGTTCTCTGGCAGGTTGGTGTATTTGGTGTGCGAACTTCTGACATTTCTCGCACTTTTTGACATACTTTTCTGAATCTGCTTGCATGTATGGCCACCAATATCCTTGCGAGATTGCTCTGTATGCTAATGATCTTCCTCCTTCATGGCTTCCGCATACGCCCTCGTGTATTTCAAACAAGAATGCTTCTACTTTGCTGGGGTGAACACACTTTAGGTAGGGTCCTGAGAACGATTTCTTGTACAATGCCAAAGATGGGGAGAGCCAAAATCGCTGCGACTTTGCTCTTATTCTGTTGGCTTCTTTCTTTTCTTCTGGCAGGGTGCCGTCTTTTAAGAACAGTATGATGGGGTCCATCCAAGAAGGGCCTAGATCGGCGCAACATACCTCTTCTGCTTCGGGGTCTTCAATGCTTGGTCTAGGCAGGTAGTCGATCAGCAGTGGATGAGGGATGGAGGTGTCTGCCATTGAGGCGAAGCCTGCTAGTTCGTCTGCTCTGCTGTTTTCCTCCCTGCCAATCTGCTCTATTCGTACCACTTCAAATTTCTTGATCTCTGTTCTGACTAGCTCTTGGTACTTGGCCATCCTATTGTCCTCTGCTTCGTAGTCGCCAGATATTTGGTTTACCACCAGCTGTGAGTCGCTGTAAACCATTAGCTCGGTGGCCTTCATGTAGAATGCTGATTTAAGGCCTGCAAGAAGCGCTTCATATTCCGTTTCATTGTTTGATGCTGGGAAGCCAAGGTTGACCGCTTGCTCCACTACAAGGCCGTCTGGAGAGATGAGGACTATGCCGAGGCCAGCTCCATGCCGGTTGGATGCTCCATCCACGAAGGGCTTCCACATCTCCCTAACGAACAACTTCCAGCAAGTGGAGGGATCAAATGATGCCTTGGGGTCTTCCATGTTGCTGGTGTTTTCTTTAAGGTCCATACTTGTTGTCTGCCCCATGCTTTCTGATTGTACCAAGTCTTTATTTGTTGGTAAGTCTTGACTTGGTGTAGCATGGTTTGCTTCTTCCTTCCTTGCTTTACTTTGGTCTGCCTTGGGATCTGACTGACGATCCTGTGCTAGGGGTTGCGCTATTCCGACGTCAACTTCTATCCCTAGTTCGGTTGTTTTAGTCAGGTCGATTGGGCAGATATGATGACTTCCTGGGGTGAATTCTGCGACAAAGTTTGCCAAAGCTTGAGCCTTTATCGCGGTTCTGGGTTGGAACTTGATGTCATATTGTCCCAACTCTACTGCCCATTTCAAAATTCGCCCAGAGAAGTTCGCCCTTTCAAACAAAGCTTTCAATGGGAAAGCTGTGAGGACGACTATGGTGTGGGCGTGAAAGTAGTGCGTCAACTTCCTTGAGGCCATCATCAAGGCCAAGGCCAGTTTTTCTAGTGGCAAGTACCTTGTTTCAGCGCCCAGTAATGTCTTGTTGACATAAAAGATGGGCAGATGTTGGATTCTTTCCGCCTGGACCAATACTGTGCTAATTGCGTGCTGTGAGACCGCCAAGTACAGGAAGAGTTCTTCTCCAGGTATTGGGGTGACGAGTAGTGGTGGAGAAGACATGTATTCTTTCAAGTTTTCCAGAGCGCGGTCGCATTCTTCATCCCACTCAAACTTGGCTTTTAGAGCATGGAAGAATGGTCGTAGTCTGTCCGACGACCGACTTATGAACCGATTGAGCGCAGCCGCCATGCCTGTGAGGTGCTGTACTTCCTTTACTGAGTTTGGTCTCTCCAGGTCCTGAATTGCTCTAATCTGAGAGGGGTCTGCCTCTATACCCCGGTTGGTTACTAGGAAACCTAGGAATTTGCCAGAACCTACTCCGAATGCACACTTAGACGCATTGAGGCGCAACTTGTACTTCTTCAGGATCTCGAACATTTTACCTAGGTCCTTGAGATGGTCATTCTCATTCTTGCTCTTGACCACCATATCGTCGATGTAAGCCTCCATTGTTCTACCTAACAATGGTTCAAACATCTTGGTGACCATTTGTTGGAATGTCGCCCCTGCGTTCTTTAGGCCAAAGGGCATGACCTTGTAACAGTATAGTCCTCTTGGAGTTGTAAAGGACGTGACCTCCTGGTCTGGTTCATGCATGGCGATTTGATGGTAGCCTCTGTATGCATCCAGAAAGCTAAGTCGGTTGTGCCCCGCCGTTAGTTCTACCAGTTGATCTATCCGTGGTAGAGGAAAGCTGTCTTTTGGGCATGCTTTGTTGACTGTTTTGTAGTCGACGCAGACACGCCACTTGCCGTTCTTTTTTGGCACTACGACTGTGTTGGAGATCCATCTTGGGTAGTGTACCTCTCTGATTGCTCCTGCCTCCAGCAGGTTTCCTACTTCTTCCGCAACTATCTCGACGTGGTGGAGTGCCGATCTGCGTGTGCACTGAATGATTGGTCTGGCGGATGCGTGGACATTGAGTTGGTGACAGATGAAGTTGGGATCAACGCCTGGCATGTCGTATAGTGTCCAGGCGAACACTTCGATGTTAGAGGTTAAAAATTCCAAGACCTCTAATCTCTCTGTGCTGGACAACGACGAACCGAGCAAAAAGAACTTATCCGGGTTCTTTTAATCTATTCTTACCTCTACCAAGTCTTCCACTGCTTTCTGATTAGCCGCTTTGCCGACATCTGCGAACAGTTCATTGCTCTCAGGTTGTTCCACCGAATGAACGTATCCTTTGGCAGCGCGGTTGCCATTCACCGTGACAAAGCATTGCTTGGACATAATCTGATCTCCATAGACCTCTTCAATTACCCCGGTTTCGTTGGGGAACCGCATTACTTGGTGGTAGGATGATGCCACTGATCGCATGGCATGCAGCCATGTTCTGCCCAAGATGATGTTGTAAGTGGAAGGAACTTTTAATACACAGAACTCCACTTGTTTCGTTACGCTTCCTGCTCTAACTGGAAGAATTATTTTGCCGACTGGCCACTCTGGCATTGAGTTGAATCCAATCAGGGGAGATACGGCAGGTGCCAAGTCTTTATCTTGTAACTTCAATTGTTTAAATGTTTCGTAGTACATTATTTCACATGAACTACCTTGGTCAATCAGAATCCGCTTGACGTCAAAATCCTTGACTCGGAGGGTGACGACCAGGGCATCATTGTGAGGGCAATATATCCTTGCCAAGTCTTTATCCGAAAAAGACATGACGTTCATGGCCTCTGTCTTCCCCTTCTTGGTGGTAGGTTGGGCACTTAGTACCTCTCTTAAGTGCTCAGCCTTTTTGATTGATCCTCTGAGCTCGCATACTCGTTCAGGTTCAAAGACCCTATGTATCACATTGATCACGCCTTGAGGTGGGGCGTCGATTGGCATCCCGTTAGGGTTATTGTGGTCTTGGGGGGCTGGTTGCGTCCCTCCTTCAATGTATTTATCCAGGTGACCTGCTGCCACCAACTCCTCCAGGTGCTGTCTCAATGGCGTGCAATTTTCAGTGCGGTGCCCCTTTTCTTTGTGGAAGGTGCACCGTGATCTTTCGTCATAGTCCTTCTGAGCTACCCCTAGCTTGGCTGGCCATCTGACGAAAGGCTCATCTCGTATTTCACTTAGAATTCGGTAGATCGGTTTTTTGAATACCGTGGTTATGGCAGTGCGGACTCTCAACCATCTTTTATCCTGGTCCTCTCCGTTGTCTTGTCTGCCACGTCCGTTTCTGCTCGGACGATCTACTGCATTGACCTTTGCTGAGGCCTTCTTTTCTGGTACTGTGGTCGTGCCAAATTTTGTTTTGGCACGTGCGCCATCCTCCTCCACCCTGATGTGCTGATGCACTCTTTCCATCAAGGCTTCCATGGTGAGGGGCGGTGTCATGGTGATTGAGTCCCTTAGTCTATTCCCGACTGGAAGGCCTCTTTTATACTGTGCAATGGCGAGATTGGTGGGACAGTCCCCAATCTGGTTAAAGGTCTCCCAGTAGCGGCTATTGTAGGATTTTAGGGTCTCCTTGTCGCCCATGTCGATGGAGAGTAGTTGGTCGATCTCCACCGGGGTTTTAGTGTTTGTCCTGAATCTCGTTACAAACGCCTCCGCCAATTGTGCCCAGGAGGCTATGCTGCCTTCTGGGAGTTTTTCGAACCAAGTCAAGCCTAGGTCGCCAAGGCTAGATGGGAAGAGGATGCACATCAAAGCCTCGTTTCGCCGGTATACAACCATGACCTGGCGAAAGTGGCTCAAGTGTAAGTAGGGGTCCGTCTTTCCCTCATATGTAGTGAATTTGGGTTGAAGGAAGCCTGATGGTAAGGGCGCGTTTTCAATCGCCGGAACGAATGGTGAGGTCTGCAGCCTCGCTAATGCCTTGTCCGTCGGTTCGTAGGCAGGGCGCGGTATTGGCATTCCAACCTCGACACTTCCGTGCGTCCGAGGAGCCAACCGCTGTAAGGCAGAAATTCTGTGTGGATCTCGTGCCTTGGCGTCCTCCTTCCATCGTGCCTTTTCTTCAAGCATGGTTCATAAGTCGGATGATCTGGGCAACTCCGTCTGTCTGGATCTTGTTTGGTGCGTATGCGAGGGCCAATAGGTGCTTCCTTCAGTGTACGACCTCTCAGATCTCGTCCTCTCAGTCCTGGAGTGACGAGTTTTGGAAGACCTGGATTGTGTATCGCCTGTCCTGAGACTCCTATTCTCTGCTTGAGATGGTGTGGTACGTCTGCTATGATCTTCCGAGTGGCGAGGGGGCGTTTTGCCTTTGTGCCCCTCTCCTGTCGCCACTCCTTTACCCTTTATCTGGCGTTTCATGGACTCCATGTCCGCCGCCATCCGTCATATCAATTCGTCCTGCTCCTTGACGTGATCCTCCAAAGTTTGAGGATCAATCCCCCGCCTTTGTCTCTCTGGACTTTGCGAACGAGAGTGATGGGGGCTGTTAGTCCGCCTCCTTCCCCTTGTATCCCTCTTGGGATTCTGTCGTTGTGGCTCCAAGTCCGTCATAGGAGGGATAAAAGGTAGACCTTCGCGCTTCGCACCCCCTTCTGGTGTTTGTCCGTCGATGGCGGACTGTGGCAAATCTTCATTGTGTGCCATTGATTCTAGAGCGGAAAAGCTTGATCAAGAGGTTTTGTTCTTGCCTGAGTTCCCACAGACGGCGCCAATTGTACGGGAAAGAAATAAACCTTCTCGTATAATCCTGTTGATCAAGTCTGCACTCCTCCGTATGACGTCGCTTTACTACCTGAAAATACAAACGTGAGCTAGCCGACGGGTGTGTGCCGGAAACCTCTCCGATACCTAAGTCAGCAAACTAGACAAATAGACAAAAACTCTGTGTATTCGAGAATCAAAGTTGCGTTACCTCTCCATAGGTGATGTTTGTGAGCTTTTATAGGTTTCGTGTGGCACAATCTAGGTAGGACTCTTACTCCTCCATGTAGAGTCCTCTTAGGATTCATACTCCTGAAAGATTATGCTTATCCTTCAATACCCCCCTTACTGCTTAAACCAAGTGAGATGGTTTTACCCTGACCGGACTACCACGACCGAAGTAAGTATGGCTATACTTAGCCGCAGAATGAACCGAACTATACTTAGTTCGGTTCACTGCCCTTACCTTAGTTCCTTTTCCACAAACCATGGCATGCCCAAAACCGAACTAACTTTCAGCACGGTTTAGACTAAGCTAGTTACACTCCACCATGACCGGTATACACTCAAAGCACCTTTAAACCGGTCTAACTACAAAGCATCCTTCGACCGGACTAACCTTAAGCCTCCCTCGGACCGGACTAACTTCTGGGCTTGGGACCGGACTAACTTTAAGCCTCTTCATGACCGGAGTAACTTTACGGCCTTTTTGCTCAGCCCTTCGCACTGAGGCCCATAATGGCCCAGCTTGGCCCAATTTGCACATAAATTACCCTCTCAACTGGGTATGGCTTTGAACAGTTTGCTTCCATTATATTACTCGTGCGGTTGGGCTTCCCTTCTAAATTTGAATTTAAATTGTAAGTAACCATTTTAGCACGTCACCTTGTATATCTTGACTGTTCTCATGCCTCACAAATCCAACGCCATTGATACAAGTTGCCATATGTCTGTTGATGGCTAGAGACCTTTACTGATTCCCCAAATAACCCTTTATGGGCCACGTGTTAGACTGTAATTGGTTTGTACAAAATATACTGTCAACAATGATGCTATGGGCTTTTGTTTATCTTATTTAATATTTTAGAAACATATGATTGGAAAAAAGAATTAAATTAACCAATAGTATGTAAAGCGTGATTGCAAAAAAAATTGGTGAGCTAGAAAATGAAATTAATAATGGATCAACTGAAGAGATTCTGTAATAATTATTAAATTATTTATATGACTATTTTTAAATTCTCATTTCAAAATAAAAACTCCATTATTTAATCATTTATTTAAAAATACTATTTCACATGATTCTAAATATATATAAAAACTTTATTTGTAAATCATTTTCAATATGTACACAAGGCATCTCACTTTGTGAAACACAGATTGGTGAATCCCCAATAACTGAATGCATTGGAAGAAAGAAATGAATGTGTTATTGTCCGTTTGGCCTTGTTTTCATTTTCTGTAATCATTTTTTAAAAAATACAATCAAACAAAAAATTGTTTCGTTAAACTTTTTAAAAAATTATTTTTGAAATCTTGTTCAGAAAACAATTCAGTGTGTTTAGTTTGAGTTTTTTGAATTATGTTTTTTGAAAACTTAGTTTTTTGAAAACTTAGTTTTTTTATTTTATTTTTAGTGAATTTTAAAATTTTAAATATTTTTTTAAACTTTTTTAGATGCACCTTATTTAGATGTATCTAAAAAGTAAAAAAATTATGATTTTTTTTAAAAAAAAAAGTAATAAATACATAAAAATATAAAAAATATATTGAATTCTCGTTTTTTTTTTTTTTTTTTTTTTTTTGTATTTTTGGTATTTAGTGAATTTTTAAAAGGTTTTTTCACAAATTTTTTACTTTTTAGGTATATTTATGTTAAGTATGTCTAAAAAGTAAAAAAATTGCTTAAAATATTAAAAAAATTCAGTAAAAACAAAAAAATACGAAAAAAAAATCGATCGCAAAGGGATTATTTCCGAGACAAGAAGCCAAACACAATTTGGCTTCTTTGCATTTGAGAGAAGGGATTATTTTTTTAGATCCATTTTAATAATCTAAATGGTTTAATTCATAATGCATATCGACCAAATTATTTATTAAAAAATAACTTGATAAGATATCGGTAACTACAAGATCGATCGTATTTCTCTTTAAAAAAAATAGACGACAAGTATAATTTAAAAATATTGATCATTCATTTTTTTTATACAAATATTACCTGATCATGTGGCTACCCATATCTGATCTACTTTTATTTGATGGGTCTTATGAGTGTAACTGTTCAGATAATCAAAACCGACCCAATATGGGCTTACATCGATTCAAACTTTATTATGGCCCTGTTTGGGGAAAAAAAAAAAAATTGGCTAAAATAATTAATGACATAGGTGGGCCCATAGGGGCCATTGGCCCACCATTTAGAGCCCAATACACGATTCAAACACTAAGGCCCAACATTACTAGAACCCAACATTACACCAAGAACCAATAACATCTAAACACTTGTCAAGAGAGGAACTAGCCACGTAAGCAAACAAAGATCCTGCAGAGTTATTGCACCATACATCAGCCATTAATGAGGTCCCTTGCAGCATTTAATGCAATAACCCCTTCACATCGGAATAGAACAGCCTCACCATGAACAAGGCAAGCCAAAGCATAGACTTTCGGCCAACATAACAGACCGGAGTAGACAAAGAAATGATAAATAAGAGATATAAGCAGGTTTCTAAGATAAAAGGAAGGTTAAGTTCCTTACCATCACCCTATCTCTACATTTCGCTAATCTCTCTCTTCTAACTTGCTCGTCGAAGGGTTCGCTAGGAGACTCCCGTTCCCTGTTGGACTTTTGTGCAGGTATCTCAATAAGCCCAGCGACCGGACAACGGTGTAGAAGCTGTGGATCAGTCCGACCCGTCCATCAGGAACCAACAGTATCATCAGTTGGCACCGTCTGTGGGAACCTTTCACTCCGCGTGACAATTGTGCTCATTGTAGCCAGAGACCCGTTCCCGATAATTCCTCCTTACCACCCGCCAAGGTGGATGGTCACAACGAGATCCATGGCTTCTCAACACAATGTTGCCGACCCCCAAGCCGACCCTCCTTACCTAAACAACCCACCTCAGTATTTCACAGAACTCACCAACAGCATTAACCGCTTAGTCAAACAAAACCAAGCCTTGATCAATGCTTTGCTTCAACGAGACCTCCCTGTGCCTCCTCCACCATCACAAGATACCCCACCTAACCGAGAACGAACCCCAAGCCATCCCTTCCAACAAGCCCACCTCTTCAACTTGGAGGGTTTGCGACCCCCACCCCAAGATATGAAGCCGCCACCTCGGGGTCTACATCTATCAGTCCAAGCACCTGCTCCTGAGGGAGAGGCCAGTAGTGTCCAACCTCCATTGCATTATGGTGGTGACAATGTTCCTATCTGGGATGCGGAACTCCGAGCCATGAAACTCCAGCTTCAAGGAGTCATGCAGAACATATAGAATAAACCCTCCACAACAACCAATTCACCATTTGTCGCCTCTATCAGGGACAAACCCCTACCTCCTAAGTTCAAAATGCCCTCGATTGACTCTTTCGACCGCACAACTATAGCGATCCTGGGTCTCTACCCGACTGTCATGGTATTCTGGATCCAAATTTTTTTGTCTGATACTGCTGGTTATGTCTTTCTTCCTTACACCTTTTGAGTTTGAGTTTTGGAATGACTTGAGTGTGTTTAGAACAGGTTGGTTGCCTTTCGGTCTAGAATCTTGTTGCCCAAAATTTCGGTCTTCCGCTCAAGCGGAGTTTGCCATCTTTCAGTATTGAGTGTCTTTGCAAAAATGCTGCAAGAGTGTTTTTCACGCTCGAGTGGCACTTTTTACGCTCGAGCATGTCTGAGCTCGAGTGGCCTTTTTGGCGCTCGAGTGGATGTCTGCAATCTGTGAAATACTGGACGGGTGAAATCCACGCTCGAGCGGTTCTCTTTGTGCTCGAACGAGTTGTTGTTGCTGTGTCTGACGCTCGAGCGTTAAACTCTTCGCTCGAACGGGATTCGTGTATATCAGATTGTAAAAGTGACTTTTTACATAACTTTTTCATCTCTTTTTCATCCAAACCCTAGGTTGAGAGCTTCTCTCTCTAGAAATGCCCCTCTCTCTCTATATTTGACCTAGATCTAGTGGTCTTCTCATCCTCCTTCCTTAGACAAAAAGATTGAGCTCTTCAAGATCTTCATTTCCATCTAAGAAGAAGTGGGTTTTGCCATTTTTGAAAGCTTCACATTTGTCTCACCCTTCTCCTTGGGCTTCTACTTTGAGGTAGGGATATTCTTGAGTTATATATATTAGTTTTGCCCTTTTTGTGATGATTTAAGAGTTCCTTCTAGTTTGTGATGATATTAGCTTTGTGATTTCAAAATGTGAAGGTTTTCCTCAAAAGAGGGTTTCTCTTTTAACTCTAAATTTTTGGTCAATCATTGAGGGTTCATCTTGTTGACCTAAGAAAAGAAATGTTTTGGGTGAGAGTTTTCACCATGAAATGGGAAGTGATTGTTTTGAGAAAACCCTAGAAATTGGGGATTTTGGTAATATGGTAAATGTCTTTGAAAATTTCTTATTTTCTTGTTTTAAAATGATGAAGAGAGTGAGTTGCATCAATGTTTGGCAAAAATGGAAAATTTCTTGTTATATGAATATGAAGTGTTAATGCTAAATTGTTGACAATACATAAATGAGCAAGGTTGTGGCGAGATTTAATTGTTATGTCTTGTGATATGAAAATTGTGACTACGTGTTGATGAAATATATTAATCACGTGGATGAACATTGAAAAGAGGAAATGAGAATGTGAGTATTGGCATTGTAGTAGAGATACTCAAAAGTGGAGAAATGTCTTAAGATATGGAAAGGATCATTGCATTGCATGTTATTTCAATTATTATAGTGCATTGTGAATCTAAATCATTGAGATTTCCATCATGAGGAAAGGAAATAGTTATTGTGTTGAGAACTATGAAAATGTGTAAGGGGTAAATACGTTGGTAAGTCCGGATAGGAGGTGTAGATGAATTTGACAAGTTGGCCTGAGTGTCCAGGGTGAAAGACCCGAAAGCCGCGTGGATAGGTGTCGAGCCTTCTGGTTAATACCGGTAAAAATGACAGTTTGGTAGTACTCGTAGAGTCTACTTACAGACATCAGCCTAGGGATTACCAGTGTCGTATTTACCGCCCCTATTGATTAATGATTGGAAATTTTGATAAAACTGTTGAGATCGTAAATAATTGTTGGAAAGATTGAAACTTTTAAAGGTGCATGAAATGGACTTTTTATAAGGATGCATGGCATGGCATTTAACAATTGTATTGTTTTAAAGAGTATGCATAACTGTATATATTTTGTAAGAATTCTCTACTGGGCTTTGTGCTCACCTCTATGGGATTTGGTGCAGGTAAATATGTGGTGATCCCGCCGAACTGAGGGCATGGATGTTTTTGAGAAGAGTACATAGCTCTTTTATTTTGTGTAATTCTTTTGAGCCAAGGGCTAATGTGTATGGCTTGCAGAAACCATTTTTTTGTGTAACCAGGCTCATGCCTTAGAAGATGTAAGCCTTTAAGGGCATTGTATTGTTTTTGAGAATGGATGCTTTACATGCTATAGATTCATATGTTTGTATTGATGAATGTATATCCGCATGTAAAACCTTTGTAAAGACTCATTAGTAATTACGTAAAGATAGGCAGATTATTGTTATTGTTGGGTAAATGTTGATTTATTTATGGGTAGTTCGTGTTGAATTATTTCGGGGCGTTACAACTTGGTATCAGAGCTACCGGGTTTGAATAGTTGGGGCTCGTGGGAAGTGGTTGTCATACCGCAATGGGTTCATTTCGCATGATTAAGAAATGTCTTGTTTATTTGTGACTACGTGATAGCATACTTATGTGACTATGTGGGTATGGGATTAGACTTTTGGGATGTTATTTGCACCTATTAGTTTCCTTGAGGTCTTTTTAGAAGGGTACTTGATCACTACTCATTCTACTAAGAATTCTTAGTTTCTCATAGGACAAATTTCATCACTGAAGGATGATTCGTATGTGTTTATGTTACTAAGGTGCTTATGTGGAGTGAATTAAATTGTGGTGTAGTAGGATGCATGAGGTTGCTTTAGCCTAACGTGTGAAGCTAGTAGCGAGCACATTTGGAATCATGTGCTTAATTATTTACCTTGTCTCTCAATTAGGATCTCAGGAAGAGTTCGAACCCAAGGTGGTAGGGGTGGAAGGCGAGGTCGAGGTTGCCGGGGTGTATTTGAGGTGCCGGTCCAAGAGGTCCCAGTACAAGAAGAGGGTTTAGGCCAAGCCGACATGGCCGAACAAGTGGGGCAAGCGGAGGTGCCGGGGCAAGTCGGCCAAGCCGCAATGGGGGCCCTAGCTCGGGAGATGATGGGGGTATTGAGGGAGTCCATGAACATACTGAGGGCGGAGACCCAAGTGAGGGAGAATGTCACCGAGACTAGAGCTAGCTTCCTCAGAAGGGAGTTTTTAAGGGCCAAGCCGGATGAATTCCATGGCGGCCCCGATCCAAAGAAAGCGGACGAATGGTTGGAATAAACCATGAAGACCTTTGATATGCTTCACATAGATGATGGCAAGTTGAGGGTGACCCTTGCAAGTTATTACCTCAAAGGTGACGCCGGTCAAGGGTGGAAGTATGCGAAGGGTCGGATAGCACCGGCATGGGAGGCATTTGTGACGACCTTCCAAGACAAGTACCTCCCTCCCACAGCTCGGGAGAGGTTAAGGTAGGAATTCAAGGTCCTTAAGCAGTTAAATATGTCCGTGGCCGAATTTGAAGCGGCCTTCTCTAGCTTGTCCCGGTTTGCACCAGAATTGGTAGCGATGGAGGAGCGCTGTTGCTTTGAGTTTGAGCAGAGGTTGAGGACAAAGATTTTATTTAAGGTTGTCGGGAACATGATTCGAGAGTATGATCACCTTGTGGAGGCGGCTGCACATGTGGAGATTACGGTGGAGGTCGAGGATGAGAGACTTCGAAATTCGAGGTCTAAGGGCCATGGATCGCATGGAGATTATAGGCCCAATAAGAAGAGTAAGAGTGCCTTTTCATTCCAGCCTCAGCAGCAACAGTCTAGATCCACCTTTCCCTTGCCTAGTCTGGGCTCGAGAAGGAGTGCACCGAGTGGGGTTTATTGCTTCAAATGTGGCCAGCCGGGTCACAAGGCCTTTGCATGTCTGCAGAAAGGGGAAGGACAGCAGATGTTGCCACCACCACCACCTAATCGATCCCAGAGCGAGTCCCAGTCTCAGAGTAGGAGGCAAAGGCCTACTTGTTTTCAGTGTGGTCAGTTAGGGCACATGAGGAGAGCTTGCCCACAGTTAGGAGGCGCATCTGGCGCATCCGGGTCGAGACAGACCCAGAGTCATCAGCAGACTCATTCAGTCCAGACTTCGAGAGTCCACTAGGGAGCCGCCTCGGCTCAGTCAGTACAGCAGGCCTATGCTCCGAGGGATGAGCAGGTTGATTAGAGGCCACAGGGGCGCGTGTATGCTGTTATAGCGCTAGAGCAGTTGCCAGGACCTTCGGTTGTAAGAGGTATTTTTATTGTGTGTAACTCTTTGGCCAGTGTGTTGATAGATACAGGTGCGTCTCATTCATTCATATCTGCTGCATTCGCATTTGCATTAGGGTTAGAGATGGTACAGTTAGCTTCTCCACTCAGGGTTGAGTCACCAGTTGGGGGTACAGTTGACCTAGATCGGGGGTGTCGTGATTATGAGATAGAGGTTGCCGGGCGTAGACTCCCGTTTGCCTTTATGTTGTTAGATATGTCCAGTTTCGATGTTATTCTAGGCATGGATTGGTTGTCATTGTATCAGGCTGTGATTGATTGTTTTCAGCAAAGAGTCACAGTGTGCACTTCGGGTAGTGATTGTTTTTATTTTCTGGGGGATAGGGTTGATCGGGTTTTATCACCGGTGTTTGATCCTCGTAGTAGAAATGAGTTTAGCGGCCTTCTAGCTACTCTCTTGGATGGTGAGAGTGTCGAAACTCGAGTCAAGTTGCCAAGGGTAGTGTGTGAATACCTAGAGGTGTTTCCCGAGAACCTTACCAGTTTGCCACCCCACCGGGAGATTGAGTTCACCATTGACTTAGTGCCTGGAACTGCACCCATTTCTATGGCGCCGTATAGATATGCGCCCGCGGAGTTGCACGAGTTGAAGATCCAACTCCAAGAGCTTTTAGACAAGGGCTTCATCTGCCCTAGTACGTCGCCTTGGGGAGCGCCAGCTCTCTTTGCGAAGAAGAAGGACGGGTCGTTACAGTTGTGTATTGACTACCGTAAGTTGAACCGAGTCACTGTCAAGAACAAATACCCTTTACCCAAGATAGACGACCTGTTCAATCAACTTAGAGGGTCTTGTTGCTTTTCGAAGATAGACTTGAGATCGGGGTACCACCAGTTGAGAGTCCGAGAGGAGGACATCCGGAAAACGGCCTTTCGTACGCGTTATGGCCACTACGAGTTCCTAGTAAAGCCCTTTGGGTTGACTAACGCACCGGCTTCTTTTATGGATTTGATGAATCGAATATTTAGGGAGTACTTGGATCGTTTTGTGGTCGTCTTCGTGGACGACATTCTTATCTATTCGACCTCCGAGGAGGAACATGAGACTCACTTAAGGATAGTGCTTAACTTACTTAGGGAGCATCAGTTGTATGCCAAATTTGAGAAGTGTGAGTTTTGGCTCACCGAGGTGAAATTTTTGGGCCACGTCGTGTCAAGAAAGGGAGTAACAATAGATTCCTCGAAGATAGATTCTGTGCAAGATTGGGAGCAACCTAAGAATGTCTTTGAGATTCGAAGTTTCTTGGGGTTGGTGGGGTACTATCGTCAATTCGTAAAAGATTTCTCTAGATTAGCTGCACCTTTGACTAGATTGACTAGAAAGGGGGTTAAGTTTGTATGGAGTGAGGCTTATGAGAATTCTTTCCAGGAGCTCAAAACTAGATTGACCACGGCACCAATATTGATCATTCCGGAGAGGGGATTGGGGTATACTGTCTTTTGTGATGCGTCTCGGAATGGGCTTGGTTGTGTTTTGATGCAAGAGGGAAAGGTTGTAGCGTATGGCTCCCGACAGTTGAAAACTCATGAGAAGAATTACCCTACCCACGACCTAGAATTAGTTGTAGTAGTGTTTGCCTTAAAGATTTGGAGGCATTAGTTGTATGGTGAGAAGTTTGAAGTTTTCTCCAACCATAAGAGCCTGAAATATTTGTTCTCCCAAAAAGATTTAAATTTGCGTCAACGGAGGTGGATGGAATTTTTAAAAGACTATGATTTTGAGTTGCATTATCATCCGAGCAAGGCCAATGTAGTGGCCGACGCCTTAAGCTGGAAAACTGTGAGTAGCTTGGTGAGCGTAGCCATTCGGGAGTGGGTTATGTTGGGTGAAGTTGGCAAATTTGAATTGCAGTTGGGTGAATCAGAAGGAGGTGCGACCTTATTTAGCTTGAGTGCTCAACCTGTCTTGATTAGCAAAGTCATAGAGGCACAACAAGGAAACCGGGAAGTGGAGTTAATCCGAGATAGAATCACCAATGGGAAGGAAGAGAAGGGTTTGAATAGTCGCTCAGATCAAAGTGTACGTTACTTAGATCGCCTGTTTGTGCCTAAATCTTGTAGAGAAGAAGTGCTTCGGGAGTTCCATCACTCACACCTTGCGGTACATCCGGGAGGCACCAAAATGTATCGAGACCTTAACCGTCAGTTTTGGTGGAGGGGTATGAAGCGGGATGTCGCATCCTTCGTGTCAAAGTGCCTTACTTGTCAGCAAGTCAAGGCCGAGCATCAGAGACCAGCGGGTTTATTACAACCCTTACCAATAGCTGAGTGGAAGTGGGAACACGTGACCATGGACTTCGTAGTTGGGCTTCCTAGAACACAGCGGGGTAATGATGCCATTTGGGTGATTGTTGATAGGTTGACTAAGTCCACACACTTCATTCCTATGCGAACTAGCGACTCAGTTGAGCACTTGGCAGAGTTGTATGTTAGGGAAATAGTTCGGCTTCATGGGGTGCTGGTAACCATCGTGTCGGATAGGGATCCTCGTTTCACCGCCCGGTTGTGGCAAAGCCTTCAAGAGGCATTGGGAACCAAGTTAACCTTTAGCACCGCTTATCACCCTCAAACCGATGGGCAGTCGGAACACACCATTCAGATTTTAGAGGACATGCTTAGACCTTGCGTCCTAGATTTCAAGGGGTCTTGGGAGAGACATTTACCGTTGATTGAATTCGCCTATAACAACAGTTACCAAGCTAGCATTGAGATGGCACCGTTTGAGGCCTTGTATGGCCGACCTTGTAGGTCACCCGTTTGTTGGGCCAAGGTAGGCGATGCACCGTTGTTGGGACCGGAGATTGTTAGGGAGACTACTGAGAAAGTTGCTCTCATTTGGAAGAGATTAGCCACGGCCCAAAGCCGACAAAAGAGTTACGCCGATAAGAGGAGACGACCCTTATCCTTTGATGTGGGTGATCATGTGTTTCTTAAGATCTCTCCTAGGAGAGGTTTAATGAGGTTTGGCAAGAGCGGGAAGTTGTCTCCGAGGTTCATTGGACCTTTCGAGATATTGGAGAAAATCGGAGAAGTGGCCTACCGGTTAGCCTTACCGCCACAACTTTCGGGGGTTCACAATGTGTTTCATGTGTCAATGCTTAGGAAATACGAGCCCGACCCTTCTCATGTGTTAGATTGGGTTGATTTGGAGGTAGATGAGGACGCCTCTTATGAAGAGCGACCAGTTCAAATTCTAGATACCCGGGAGCAAGTGTTGCGGGGTAAGACCATACTGTTAGTTAAGGTGTTGTGGAGGCACCATGGGGTTGAGGAAGCAACTTGGGAAAAGGAGGCGGAAGTCCGCTCCAAGTATCCAGAGTTATTTGAACATGTTTAGTTGATTTGATTTAAATTGTAATGCTTCCTTATGGTCAATGGAAAATGTGTTAAATTGATGATCGAATGTTGTTGTATGTATTGTTAAATTGAGTATGAGGTTGTGTAGGCATGATGTTTTGCTATGGATGCCTTATTTTATATGTCTTGTATAAGCACATATGGTTTTGATGAAATGATGATGAAAGGAACAATAAATGATAATTGGACATAAACGTTACGACTTGAGAATGTGGTTGAATTGATTAAAATTGCTACAATTTTGGTTTGGTGTTTTGTTTAAATTTCGGGGACGAAATTTCTATGGTGGGGAGGTTATAGCGACCCCGGGTCTCTACCCGACTGTCATGGTATTCTGGATCCAAATCTTGTTGTCTGATGCTGCTGGTTATGTCTTTCTTCCTTACACCTTTTGAGTTTGAGTTTTGGAATGACTTGAGCGTGTTTAGAATAGGTTGATTGCCTTTCGGTCTAGAATCTTGTTGCCCAAAATTTCGGTCTTCCGCTCGAGCGGGCCTTCTTGCGCTCAAGCGGAGTTTGCCATCTTTTAGTATCGAGTGTCTCTGCAAAAGTGCTGCAAGAGTGTTTTTCACGCTCGAGCGGCGCTTCTTACGCTCGAGCGTGTCTGAGCTCGAGCGGCCCTTTTGGTGCTCGAGCGGATGTCTGCAATCTGTGAAATACTAGACGGGTGAAATCCACGCTCGAGCAGTTCTCTTTGCGCTCAAGCGAGTTGTTGTTGCTGTGTCTGACGCTTGAGCGTTAAGCTCTCTGCTCGAGTGGGATTCGCGTATATCAGATCGTAAAAGTGACTTTTTACATAACTTTTTCATCCAAACCCTAGGTTGAGAGCTTCTCTCTCTAGAAATGCCCCTCTCTCTCTCTATATTTGACCTAGATCTAGTGGTCTTCTCATCCTCCTTCCTAAGACAAAAAGATTGAGCTCTTCAAGATCTTCATTTCCATCCAAGAAGAAGTGGGTTTTGCCATTTTTGAAAGCTTCACCTTTGTCTCACCCTTCTCCTTGGGCTTCTACTTTGAGGTAGGGATATTCTTGAGTTATATATACTAGTTTTGCCCTTTTTATGATGATTTAAGAGTTCCTTCTAGTTTGTGATGATATTAGCTTTGTGATTTCAAAATGTGAAGGTTTTCCTCAAAAGAGGGTTTCTCTTTTAACTCTAAATTTTTTGTCAATCCTTGAGGGTTCATCTTGTTGACCTAAGAAAAGAAATGTTTTGGGTGAGAGTTTTCACCATGAAATGGGAAGTGATTGTTTTGAGAAAAACCTTAGAAATTGGGGATTTTGGTAATATGGTAAATGTCTTTGAAAATTTCTTATTTTCTTGTTTTAAAATGATGAAGAGAGTGAGTTGCATCAATGTTTGGCAAAAATGGAAAATTTCTTGTTCTATGAATATGAGGTGTTAATGTTAAATTGTTGACAATACATAAATGAGCAAGGTTGTGGCGAGATTTAATTGTTATGTCTTGTGATATGAAAATTGTGACTACGTGTTGATGAAATATATTAATCACGTGGATGAACATTGAAAAGAGGAAATGAGAATGTGAGTGTTGGCATTGTAGTAGAGATACTCAAAAGTGGAGAAATGTCTTAAGATATGGAAAGGATCATTGCATTGCATGTTATTTTAATTATTATAGTGCATTGTGAATCTAAATCATTGAGATTTCCATCATGAGGAAAAGAAATAGTTATTGTGTTGAGAACTATGAAAATGTGTAAAGGGTAAATATGTTGGTAAGTCCGGATAGGAGGTGTAGATGAATTTGATAAGTTGGCCTGAGTGTCCAGGGTGAAAGACCCGGAAGTCGCACGGATAGGTGTCGAGCCTTCCGGTTAATACCGGTAAAAATGACAGTTTGGTAGTACTCGTAGAGTCTACTTGCAGACATCAGCCTAGGGATTACCAGTGTCGTATTTACCACCCTATTGATTAATGATTGGAAATTTTGATAAAACTGTTGAGATCGTAAATAATTGTTGGAAAGATTGAAACTTTTAAAGGTGCATGAAATGGACTTTTTATAAGGATGCATGGCATGCCATTAACAATTGTATTGTTTTAAAGAGTATGCATAACTGTATATACTTTGTAAGAATTCTCTACTGAGCTATGTGCTCACCCCTATGGGATTTGGTGCAGGTAAAGATGTGGTGATCCCGCCGAACTGAGGGCATGGATGTTTTTGAGAAGAGTACATAGCTCTTTTATTTTGTGTAATTCTTTTGAGCCAAGGGCTAATGTGTATGGCTTGCAGAAACCATTTTTTTGTATAACCAGGCTCATCCCTTGGAAGATGTAAGCCCTTAAGGGCATTGTATTGTTTTTGAGAATGGATGCTTTACATGCTATAGATTCATATGTTTGTATTGATGAATGTATACCCACATGTAAAACCTTTGTAAAGACTCATTAGTAATTATGTAAAGATAGACAGATTATTGTTATTGTTGGCTAAATGTTGATTTATTTATGGGTAGTTCATGTTGAATTATTTCGAGGCGTTACAACAACAGACCCAGTCGACCACTTGGAGACTTATAGGACCCTAATGATCCTCCATGTTTTTCCTGATGAGATCATGTGTCGGGCTTTCCTTGTAACACTTAAGGGGTCGGCTCGACTGTGGTTTAGTCAGTTACCGACGGACTCCGTCTCTACTTTCCAACGCCTAAGTGATTCCTTTCTTAGCCATTTCATTGGTGCTCAGCGCCAGCGGTGCCCGGCAACTCAGCTCCTCAGCATCCGTGAGACGGAAGGGGAGTCGCTACGTAGCTTTGTCACCTGTTTCAACACCGAAGCCTTATAGGTGGCAGAAAATGACAAGGTTCTCACGGCTTTCATTGCTGGTTTACGATCATCCGACTTTCTTTTCTCCCTCTCCAAAAATCCTCTAACCTCCATGGCCACCCTCCTTTCTAAAGCCCAAAAATATATGAACGCTAAAGATTCTCTGGCAACCCGCCAAGATACTATAACTAAAAACCCCACCCCTAGGGAGAAGAGAAAGGAATCTGAAACCAGAACCACCCAATATACACAGTAAATATCTCAGTATACCGACCGAACTGCTCGAGCCGACCGATCGGCACCTACCCGATCGTCTGGTCGGTTCGAGTGGGACACTCCCCTTAATTCCCCCATGGAACAAGTCTTGAACCAGATCTAGCAAAATTACAACTTGAAATGGCCACAACCCTCTCGGTCTCCTTCCAGCTGGCGAGATCAATCCAAGTACTGCCGTTTCCATCAGGACCACGGCCATAACACTAAGGAATGTGTCAACCTCAAAGACCAGATGAAGAATCTAATACGCCAAGGTCGTCTCAGTCGGTTCATGGCAGCCCGCCCTCAACAGCGGCCAAGGACCGAACCCGCCGGAAGCCGCTGCCAACAAACCCCTCCTTGACAACCCCCACAACCTAACCGAGATAACGACAGACCCCCACTACAACCCCGACCCCAAGGCAACCCTGCTCCCCCGGTCGGAGAGATCAGGGTCATCGTTGGCAGGCTTGCATGGGGAGGACCATCCCGTTTAACCCAGCGTGCCGAACTCAAAAAAATCAGACAGGGCTCCGACAAAGAAGTCGCGACATTGAATCGCCCCTTCAAACACCCCAAACGGTGGATGGAACCCATCACCTTTATGGAGGCTGACTGCACAAGCATCCGTTACCCCCATGACGACCCCCTCGTCATCTCCACTGTCCTGTCCAATTACAAAGTCAGACGGGTACTTGTTGACAACGATAGCTTTTCAGACATCATTTTCCTGAACGCCTATCGCCAGCTCCAGATCGGAGAAGAAAAATTGTCCCCCCTTCAAACCCCGCTGGTCGGCTTCACGGGGGATTGGGTGACCTCCGTAGGCTCCATCAATTTTCCCATCACCATCGGAGAGTATCCACGGCAGGCTACCAGGTTAATCACTTTCCTTGTCGTCGATTGTCCTTCTACTTATAACATAATCCTCGGCCGCACAGCCCTTAACGCCTTTCAAGCTGTCACATCCACATACCATCTGGCCATGAATTTTCCCACCGACCTCGGGGTCAACACCGTGAGGAGAGAGCAGACGGTGGCCAGATAATGCTACGTCGCTTCACTCAAAGAAGTCAAGCTGAAGGAGGTTATAATCATCGAAGGACTCGACGTCAGAGACGAAGACGAGTTAGTCAGAGGGGAACCAGTGGAAGAACTTGTTGAAGTCCCCATCGACCCTACCAACCCAACAAAAAGAGCCAAGATCGATAGCCAACTATCTTCCTAGGCCAAGGCTGACCTTACAGCCTCCTAAGCGAGCACAATGATGTATTTTCCTGGACCCATTCCGACATGCCGGGTATCGATCCCTTCTTCATCACTTATCGTCTCAGTATCGAGTCCAACTTCTGACCTTTCCGTCAGAAGCAGCGTGTCTTTCACCCGGAATGCAATGCCCTTATTGCCTCTGAGGTAGACAAACTACTGGAGGCACGGTTCGTCAAGAACGTAGACTACCTTAGATGGCTGTCAAATGTGGTCCTGGTCCGTAAAAACAACGATAAATGACGACTCTGTGTCGACTACTCCGACCTTAATCGAGCTTGCCCCAAAGATAGTTATCCTCTCCCCCGCATAGATCTGCTTGTCGACGCCACCATCGGACATCAGATGCTCAGTTTTATAGATGCCTTCTCCGGCTACAATCAAATTCTGATGCACCCGGCTGACCAGGAACACACCTCTTCATCACAGACAGAGGAACTTACCACTACCGTGTTATGCCGTTTGGATTGAAAAATGCCGGAGCAACTTACCAACAGTTAGTCAATGCCGTCTTTCACCACCAGATACGCCGGAACATGGAAGTCTACGTCGATGACATGCTTGTCAAGAGCAAACTCTCCTCTGATCATCTGACAGACCTGCGAGAGACCTTCGAAACCCTACGCAAGTATTAAATGAAGCTGAATCCGGAGAAGTGCGCCTTCGGCGTAAGATCTGGGAAATTCTTGGGTTTTATGGTCAGTCAGCGGGGCATCGAGGCCAACCCCGAAAAGATCAAGGCCCTGGTAGAAATGCGGTCTCCTAAAACAATCAAAGAGGTTCAATGATTTTTCGACAGAGTCGCCGCCCTTAACCGTTTTATTTCCCGTGCAACAGACAAGTACCTTCTCTTGTTTAAAGTCCTCCGACTGGCTTTTGAGTGGACCACCGAATCCGAAAAGGCCTTTCAACAATTGAAGCAGTGCATGGCTAACCCATCTACTCTCTCAGGCGCTCTCAGGTAAAACCCTCTTTCTCTATTTAGCTGTGTATCAAACACCGCAGTCAGTGCGGCCCTCATCAGGAAAGACAGCTCAGTACAGCGTCAGGTCTACTACATTAGCCGAGCTCTCAAGGGGGCAGAACAGAACTACCCTCTGCTGGAAAAAATGGCCCTTGCCTTGGTCATAGCCTTAAGGCGACTCCGACCTTATTTCTAAGCTCACTCCATAGTGGTCCTCACTGATCAACTTTTGAAGAAGGTCATGCAACAGCCAGAGCTGTCCGGCAGACTTATGCAATGGTCCGTTGAGCTCAGCCAATTTGAAATCTCTTACCGACATCGAACAGCAATTAACGAACAAGCCATCACCGATTTCATCTTGGAATTCACCAATCCCACTCCAACCGCGCCCCCTCCGCCAAGGCAATTTAACACTGAGGCAGAAGACCCCCATTCCTGGACCCTCAATGTCGATGGATCATCCCTCAAAGAAAGCAGTGGGGTTGGTCTCATCCTCACCACTCCCGAGGGCGGTTATTTTAAGTGTGCCCTCCGTTTCCTGTTTGATGCAAGCAATAATGAAGCCGACTATGAGGCCTTGATAGTAGGTCTTCACCTAGCCAGAGACATTGGTGTAAGCCATATCCAAGTGTTCAGTGATTCCCAATTGATCGTTGGGCAGATTACGGGGGAATTCGATGTGAAGGAAGACACAATGTGAGCATACAGGGATGTTGCACTCCTTCTTGTTCGCCTTTTCAATACTTTCCATATCAAACACATCCCTCGGTCAGAAAACTCCAAGGCAGATGAAATGGCCAAATTAGCCTCAGTCGACCAGTCAGACCTCAGCTATGGCGTCCACCTTGAATACCTGGCCCACCCGGCTACTTCACCAAACCAGCAGGAGGTTCATTTCCTCCAAAATGAACCTATCCCATGGGCTGCAGACATCCTTTTGTTTTTGACAAGTGGGGAGTTGCCAGACGATAAACAGCAGGTTGCCAAAGTCAGAGCCCGGTCGTTCAATTACATCCTCATCAGCAGCCTGCTGTACAAACGCGAATTTTCACCCCCATACCTCAAGTGTCTCAGTCCTGCTCAAGCGACCTACGTGATGAAGGAAGTCCACGAGGGCGTATGTGGTAATCATTCGGGTGCCAGGTCACTAGTCCATAAAATCTTTTGCACCGGCTACTTTTGGCCTACTTTCAACCAAGATGCCACCAAATTTGTGCTTAAGTGTGATAAATGCCAACGCTTTGCTAACATCCCCCATGCTCCACCTACAGAACTGATTACACTCTGCAATCCCTACCCCTTCGCCAAGTGGGGCATTGACTTAGTTGGTCCATTGCCCACTGGTAGGGGCCAATCCAAGTTCGCTGCAGTTGCCATTGACTACTTCACTAAATGGGTGGAAGCGGAACCCTTCACCACAATCACTGAACGGAACACAACCAGATTTATCTGGCAGTCGATCGTATGCCGATTTGGAATCCTCAAGCCATCGTCTCAAACAACGGCAAACAATTCGACAATGCCAAGTTCAGGAAATTCTGTGCAGAGCTCCACATTAAACCATGTTTCTCTTCCCCAGGTCATCCCCAAGCTAATGGGCAAGTCGAAGTCACCAATCGCTCTCTCTTGAAGATCATCAAAACTAAGTTGAAAGCCGCTAAGGGACTCTGGACTGAGGAACTACCAAACGTACTCTGGGCTTATCGAACTACCGCCTGAACCCCTACTGGGGAGACCCCCTTTCGCTTAACATACGGTGCTGAGGCAGTCATCCCAGTGGAAATCGGCCTGCTGACCCTGAAGGTTTTGCACCTGGATCCAGAACTAACCGAAGAATTGCGTCGGGCTGACTTGGACCTGATTGAAGAGCTCCGAGAGACCACTGCTGTCAGACGGGCCTCATATCAGCAGAAAATGAGAACACACTACAACCGTAAAGTTCGACCTAGAAAGTTCACAGTGGGGGACCTAATCTTGCCTAAGCAACTCTTGCCACCAAAAATCCTATTGAGGGCAAGCTAGCAGCCCAATAGGAAGGACCTTACGTTGTCAAAGCCAGACCCCGCCCAAGCACTTACCGACTCCAAGATATGGAGGGCAGAGACCTCTCCCATCCATGGAACGCTGAGCACTTAAAGCGTTATTTCCATTAAAATGGTGTCTCCTGTTTTTGTACTATTCCATTGTTGTATGTTCCTTTTTGCCGATCTGCACACTTGTCCATTTTCGCCCTTTCCATACATGGTGTAAACTTCTGATCAACAAGCTGTGCCTTCAATGACAATGACTTTATATCTCCATTATCTGCGTTGTGTTTCAATAATAACTTGTTAACTTAAGCCTCAGCCAGACTGAGCACGAAGAGCTTAGCCATACTGACTTAACTTAAGCCTCAGCCAGACTGAGCACGAAGAGCTCAGCTAGACTGAGTTAATTAAAGCCTCAGCCAGACTGAGCCCTCCAAGTCTTAGTCATAACTAGCATGAAGAATTCAGCCGGTTTGAATCAAAGCTGGTCTCAGCTGTTGCCATACTTAGTTAAAATCTAAGTTCATTTTCACTAATCATACAAGTTAGCCTATTTGCCCATTTTTAACATTTTTACATCATGGTTTACTTAGGAAATTTCATATTCCCAAGTGTGAACATACAAGTTAGCTTGATTACCCATTTTTACCATTTTTACCATTTTTACATCACAATTTACTTACAAGTTTCACAATTTACGCACAAGTTTCATTTTTACACCTACTTTTTATTGAATTCTGCTCACCCATTTTCATTATTCCAAATTTACAAATCAGAGGCATAACGACAACAACAATAAATAAGAGAACTCGTTGTTTTATTAACAAACTTACACTTTCATACAATTCGTTGCAGAAATTACATATATAACAAAAAACAAAAAACAAAATTTTTACACTTAGTTACAACGATCACTCTTCCTCACCGGAGGCAAGATCTTCTTCTTTAATCCCCTCATCCAAGGGGGTCCGGGCAACGCCGTCTTCCCCTACCTTCACGAGATTGAAGTCTACGCCTGGGAACAGCTCTTGTGCCTTGTACTTGAAGCTCATCCACCCACTGTCCCAGTACTAGCTCATCTCGTGCTTGTAGAAGTCTGATCGCTGGAAGCTTTGGATCACTTCTTCTTCGCTCCTACCTCCAGTGGCCACTCCCAGCGACCGCGGCATCAATGGCCATCTGGAATTTGGCGAATCCCTTGAATTGCTCTACGGCCACCATGCATAAGTCGGGGTATGCTGCCCACATAAGTTGGTGTATGCCGCCCTCTCAAATGCCAATTTGGCCCTCTCCTCTGCCAGGGCCTTCTCCAACTTAGCGATCCGACGATCTGCCTCTTCTTTGTCTTTGATTGACTGGTCGCGCAGTTCCTCGTTGTTGGTAAGGGCCTCTTTCCACCTCTTGTTGGCGGTGGTGCAGGCTTGTTCGACCAGCTCTAGCTTTCACTTCTCGCCCTTTAGCTCGAACTCTAGTGATATCGCCTTGCGGCGTTCTATTTCCAGCTTTAATTTGGTCGCGAGGAGCTCGGCACCAGCACGCTCTGCTGAATAGCTTTGCACCACCGCCAATACTTCCATCTTCTTTGCTCTTTGCACACACTCCAGCCCCTTTGCGCACACACTCCGAGCGGCCTTCTTCCAACCCGCTGTCTCAACCCTTAGTTTTTACAGCTGCACCTTCACCCCTTCCAACTGGGCCCTCAGCGGCTCTACATCCATCTTCGCGCGCTCTGCTTTGTTCATTAGGGCAGCCGCCAAGGTCGTTACCTCCATCTGGACCGAGCAAAACCCTCTCAGGAGGTCAGCCTCTGTTAACCGCGCCATCGACTGTACGGCAGCGTCCTCCACTACTCCAACGAGGCGGTCGGCTGCGACCCTGGCCTCTCCCCCTTGTTCTGCCGAACTATATGCCAACGCGCGCGCGTGGTACATAGCGGTCTTCAGCGCGGCGCTCGCCTCTGGTTTGCTAATCCCAGTCTTCCCTTCACCAGGACTAGGAGATACTTCTACCATGGGCCCCACCGTCGCCTTCGCTTGGGCACTTGGGCCCACGTCTTCTTTCAGCACTTGGGCACTTGGGCCTATGTCTTCTTTTAGCACTTGGGCTTTTGGGCCCATGCCTTCTTCCGCCACTTGGGCAGTTTCCCTTCCTGATGCTTCTTCCGCCTTCCCTTCCTTCATCTTCTTCAAAACAGGGGCGTCCTTATTCCCCTCTACCGTCACCCTCTTCTTCTTCGTTTTCTTTAACACTGCCTCCACCACCTGTTTGCCCCTCTCCTTCAGCGGGTCTACTGGGGGCCGCAGTGGGGCAAAGTCGGTCAGGTCTTTGCCTCCCAACGGCTTGGGGTGAGGTCGGACTCTCTCTCTCATCACTAACTTAGAAGCAGGCCCCAGCTGTGACTCCTTTTACTTTTCTGCCTTAGCAAAGGTCTTCCTCTCCTCCGTCTTTCGCCTTGCTTCCAACTCCTCCAGTATGGGGTCCTCTTCCATCGGCTGCGGTCCTAAACCTAAGGCATACAAAGTTGAAGAACAGACAAGGTTGTCCCATCTCACACCCTCCTTCTCCCTCCACTCCTTTACCATTTTCATCCTACCTTCTACCTCCACCCCCAACTTCGGCTCCACCGACTTCGTGGGGACTTTCCATGTCGTACGCACTTCTCCCCCACCATTTGCTGATACATAAAACCACTTCGGCCTCCACCCCTTCATCGACAATGGTAACCCGGCTACTAATCCCCTGTTCGCCACCGCCTGTAAAGTCACCCACGTCTCTTGTTGACTGGACGCTTTGTAGCAAGAAAAGAATTCCTCCACTGTCATCGCCGCCCCATCGGTCGCCCGTGGCTATGCGATCGCGCTGGCCATTAGAATTTTCCATGCATTGGGCATCAGCTGCCCCGGCGCCGCCTTCAGTCGGTTCAATACATCTACCACTACTTGGGGGATTGGCAACCTTAGCCCCCCCCACAATGCTTCCTCGTACAACGTGAATTCTGTCGGCCGTGTATCTAACGCCCTCTCTTTAGATGTGGGCAACCTCAGCTCTATCTCCGCCTGAATTTGGTACTTCCTTCGTTCCTCCTCCAACTCCTCCACCGTAAACGTAGACTTGTCAGCCTTGGTGTGCTAGTGGTCCGGCTCTACTTGGTTAATTGGCCTAGCGGCCATGATCATCGTCGTCGGGCAAGCCCGCGCCACTTGCCCAGCTCCCCTCTCTTCCTTCCGCTCTGCTCGGTACTATTTTGCCAACTCCACTGCGTCATCTTCTCCCAATGAGTCTAGCCTCATGGTTAGCACTTCATCTCGAGCCATTCCTCCTACGTGTCTGCATATTGCTTCGGACGCTGGCACAAGGAAGTTCGCAAAGTGTTGTAGAGGCGCGTCACACGAAACAAATGAGTTCACTTCTGGGATGTGTTGGTTTTTTACGATAAGGTAAGTAAAGAGAATAACTCCAAATGCCCATGGTTTGCCTATATTCCAGGGGTCGAGATTACATTTCGCCAGTTTGAAAAATTTTGAAAACTTCCGCCCCCGCTTTTTTAATGCCCTATATTGGCCTATCCCTTCGCTTCTTGCTAAAGCATCACCTCCCTCATTATGGGATTATGTCACGTGTACGACCACGATCCACTACCCTCTTCATCTACCTTGTCTATTCCACTTCACATCACCACGTGCCCCGCCGCTCATCGAGCCCCGCGCGCCGCCATTTTCTCCTCAGTAGGTCACCCTTCGCGGTCAGCCCTCCTCCTAGGCAGCTTCACTCAATCACCCTTCGCAATCAGCCCCCCTTCCAGTTGACCTCCTCACTTGATCACCCTTCGCGGTCGGCTCTCCTCCCAGGCGGCCTCTTCACTCGGTCATCCTTCGCGGTCGGTTCCCCTTTCAGTCGGCCTCCTCACTCGGTCAACCTTTGCGGTCGGCCCTCCTCCCAGGCGGCCTTCACTCGGTCACCCTTTGCAGTCGGCCCTCCTCCCAGTCGGCCTCCTTACTCGGTCACCCTCCGTGGTCGGCCCACCTCCCGGTCGATCTTCTCTCACTTGACCACCCACAACCGTCGTCTTCTTTCTTATTCCCTTCGTTGGACTGAAACTGCACTTGGGAATGGGGGACTACTGACATAGATGGGCCCATAGGGGCTATTGGCCCACCACTTAGAGCCCAATACACGATTCGAACACTAAGGCCCAACATTACTAGAACCCAACGTTACATCAAGAACTAATAACATCTAAACACTTGTCAAGAGAGGATCCAGCCACGTAAGCAGACAAAGATCCTGCAGAGTTATTGCACCACACATCAACCATTAATAAGGTCCCCTGCAGAATTTAATGCAATAACCCCTTCACGTCAGAACAGAACAGCCTCACCATGAACAAGGCAAGCCAGAGCATAGACTTTCGGCCAACATGACAGGTCAGAGTGGACAAGGAAATAATGAACAAAGGATATAAGTAGGTTTCTAAGACAAAAAGAAGGTTAAGTTCCTTACCATCACCCTATCTCTACATTCCACTAATCTCTCTCTTCTAACTTACTCGTCGGAGGGTTCGTTGGGGGACTCTCGTTCCCCGTTGGACTTTTGTGCAAGTATCTCAGTAAGCCCAGTGACCAAACAACGGTGTAGAAGGCGTGGATCAGTCCGACCCGTCCATCAAGGACCAGCAGTATCATCAGTTAATAAAGACAAAAAAGACTAAAATAGTCAATAAGACAAAATGGCACATCTTACACATTAACCAATCACTTTTTCTCTTATAACCATCTATTTAACTACAAAAAAAATTCACAAATCATTCCAAACACAACTTCTTCTTCCTTTTTATTTTTTATTTTTTTATAATCTCATAAAATAACAAAAAAAAAATTAAAAGGCCAACTAACATAATAGTCAAGTTCCCAAGTGAGACCTATATATATATTTTATGAAAAAAAATCATCATACAAAAATGAACAAAACAAATATATCATACATTTAGCTAGCTGCCACTACAAATCTAATTTTTTTCTTGCATAATTTATATATATATATATATATATTAGTATAATATATAAATGAAATTAATCATCAAAATAGATCATGTGACGGCAACAAAAAATTTCAATTGGAGAAAAGCCGAAATAGACATATAATCATCATGTATGGCTCGTAGGGATGTTTGCGGTTCGGTTGTAGTTGGAGAACTTTTAATCCGTCATTTGTCCTCTGGATGGGGGGATTGAAAAAAATCAATCTGCATCCGTCTGTCGAATTGACGGATGTGGATTGAGCAGATTGGCGGTTTGATGCGAATCGATTTGGCAGTTTAAACTTTTATAAATTTTGAACATCATACAACAATTTGTCAACATTTTTATTGGATAACAATCTAACTCAATATAACCAAAAGATTATCAAGTAAATTGTCAAATATCAATAATAAATACATATAAGAAAACTATGCATTATCAAAATTATTTCATTATTTTTTTTTTATTCAAAAACTATTTAATTTGATTTTTTTTTAATTGACAAAATTAAGCCTTATATTTTCCATACAAAAATACCAAATATCAACCATTGCCATTTGATAAAAAGATTTCCAAATTGAAAACACAACAAAATATCTAAACTCTTTTTCAATTAAAAATACAAACAGAATATCTGAACAGATTGAAAATACAAAGCCTTACAAATTATTAGGGGTGCTCGCGATTTGATTGTTTGGTTGTGGCTAAAGGAGCCTTAAATCCACTATCCGTTCAAAACTAGGCGGATTGGAAAAATCAATCCGCAACTGTCAGTTCGTCATTACGCATCCATCCAAAATGAGGTAAATCAATTCAGTTTGGACGATTTAGACAAATCAAAATACCCACTACTCACCCCTAATAGCTAGACCCTATCACGCAGAAAAGTGGGCATGTTTGCATATATGTAAACAAATTGTGAATACACATAAATCAACAAAAATTTAAACATATATATGCATGAATGAGCTCGTAGATGAAAGTACTACGTGGCTAGTGAAGTTTATCTCTAGTGCCAAGTGCCCCAAATGCCCAACGAGTCTCTTTTGTTCTCCTTTAGAAGGATGATTATCATGATAAAGAACGCTAATTGCCTTTGTTAAAATGGGTATGTGGACATTAATCACCATGTCACACCAAAAACATGAATCACCAAAACAACAAAAACAAATGACAAAACACCATATAAGACAGCTAAGTAAACTTTTGTTAGATACACTCTTTTTGACAGTTTTAAAAATTAATCTATAAACGTTATGTCAAATGTCATAAAAGTGAAATTTTTCTTAACATCAATAAGTTTTAGGAGAAATGATGTAACTTAGTTTAATGAGGGGAAAATTATATAAATAGTTTCTGTAGTTTGCACGATGTGTCAATTTGGTCTTTGTAATTTTAATTTGCTCGATTTTGTCCTTTAATTTAACGGATTGTGTCATTTTAGTCAAATAAATAACGGTTGTTAAGTTAATTTAACGAAAAATCAAACAATGTATCAATTTGGTCCCTGTATTTTCCACAATGTGTCAATTTAGTCCCTATCAAAATCGAGAAAATTGAAATTGCAGGGACCAAATTGACACATTGTTTGACCTTCTGTTAAATTAACTTAACAACCGTTATTTATTGGATTAAAATGACACAATCCGTTAAATTAAGGGGCAAAATCGAGTAAATTGAAACTACGGGAATCAAATTGGCACATCATATAAACTACAGGGACTATTTGCATAATTTACCCTTTAATAAGTGGTATAAAACTAAATTGCCATGCGTTTAAATCGTGAGGGCATCGTTGTGAAGAAATGATGCTAGCTCTACAAACAAATCTGCTGACACGATATCAAATGCTAAAAACAACGAAAGAGATGGTAAACACCTTGCATATTCTAAAACTTGTCACCCTCTATATATATATATTTTGCCACAAGCATTGCTTCACTACAACAACACAACCATACCCTTCTCTTGCCAAACTTTCTTCATCTCACTAATGGCTTTCACTCTGCAATATTGTTGTCTTCTTATCTTCTTCTCTCTCCTTTCTCTTGCTAACTCCATACCAACATCAACAACCCAATTCAAGCCTCGAACGCTCGTTTTACCAGTTCAGAAAGATAGCGCCACGAGCCTTCATGTCGCCAACATCCACAAGAGAACCCCTCTTATGTCGATTCCCTTTGTTGTCGACCTAAATGGCAAATTGTTATGGGTAAACTGTGAGAAGCACTACCTCTCCTCAACCTACAATGCCCCATTTTGCCACTCAACACAATGCTCAAGAGCCAACAGCCACTATTGCCACAAATGTACCTCCCCAGTTAGGCCGGGCTGCCATAACAACACCTGTGGAGTCCTGACCACCAACCCTATCACGAACCGAAACGCCATTGTTGAGCTTGCCCAAGATGTCCTTGCAATATAGTCGACTAGAGGGTTGGGCCCTTGTAGGTCCAGCTCCATGGTCACTGCACCACAGTTCATTTTTGCTTGTGCACCTTCCTTCTTGTTAAATGGACCTTTACCCAAAAATGTTCAGGGGATTGTTGGTTTAGGGCACTCCCCAATTTCCCTACCAAACCAACTTGCTTCAAACTTTGGAATTGGGGCAAAATTTGGTTTGTGTCTCACTTCCTCTCCCAGTACTAATGGGGTTATTTTCTTTGGAGACGGGCCCTACAATATGACTCCTGGAATTGACATATCCAACCCTACTGCTTATACTCCTTTGAAAGTGAACCCACAAGGAGAGTACAACATAGAAGTGAGTACAATAAAAATAAATGAAAAAATTGTCCCAACCAAGCAAGACTTTAGTGGAACCATTATTAGCGCAACCACCCCTTACACAATCCTAGAACACTCCCTTTTTGCAACGTTTACACGGTTCTTCGCCAACCAATTCTCCAAGGTGCCTCAAGTGAAGCCGGTTGTGTCACCTTTCGGGGTGTGTTTTGACTCAACAAAACTTCCAAGCACGCAAGTCGGGCCTGGAGTTCCCAACATTGATTTTGTTTTGCATGACCGCAACGCTGTGTGGAGGATTTCTGGAGCAAACTCGATCGTTCAGGCACGGCCAGGCATGGCGTGTTTGGCTTTCGCTGATGGCGGGCCGAGCCCTAAGTCTCCAATTGTGATAGGGGCATATCAGTTGGAGGATAATCTTCTTCAGTTTGATTTGGCACAATCTAGGTTGGGTTTTAACTCTTCACTGTTGTCCAAACATACTAGTTGTGCAAAGATCAACTTCACTTCTACTCCATAGATAGAGTGATAGAGTGGTGAGAGAGAGAAAGAAGTTTGTTGAGCATGTCAAAAAATATAGGCTTCTTCTTAAGTGTGCAACCCACAAAAGGTGTAAGTGGGTTGCACACCATGTGCCACTCACACAAAAGATGTAAGTGTAAGGTGTAAGTGTAAGTGGAAGGTATAAATGAAATGTATAAGTTGCACACCATGTGCCATTTACACAAAAAGTGTAAGTGCAAGGTAAAAAAGGTGTAAGTGTAAGGTGTAAGTAAACACAAAAAGGTGTAAGGTATAAGTTGCACACTATAGCATTACCCAAAAATATAATATGAACTTTGTGTTCTTCATGTAGTTTTTTTCTACTGTCAATAAAATGCCATCTTTGTTTGTGATGGCATAAATTACGTAGCTAAGCATAAAATATAGGGGATATTACTTGTCAATGGGGTACCAAAAAATTACAGTCATGCTAGGAAGCTCGAAAAATTGGAAGCTCGAATGCCCCGAAATCCCAAAACAACGTCGTTTTGGATTTTTTTTTTTTCCTTTCTTTTCTTCTTCCTAGACTCGAAGAAGCAGAAGGAAGAAGAAAGAAGAAGAGGAGAAGCCAAATCTGAAAAATCTGGAAAATCAAAGCTAAATCCATGAAACAAATCAAACCCAAGCCAAATCCATGAAACAAATTAAACCCACAAATCCATGAAATACACACACATATATACTGATTTGAAAAATCAACATGAAACACACACACACACACACATATATATATATAGAAAAAGAGAAGAAGAGAAGAAAGAGGGTGGCGACGGAGGTGGTGTAGCGGCAACGGTGGTGGTCACAGCAGTGATGAAAAAGGAGGAGGCGGCGACAGCGACGATGTGAGAAGATCGGCTCCCTCTCCCTCTTCTCTCTTCCTTTCTTCTCTCTCTTTCTTCTCTCTTCCTCTGATTGACAGATAAAAGAGAGAAAAAAAAAATTCAAAACGACGTCATTTTAAATTCGGACCATTCGAGCCCCAAGAATTTCGAGCTATGAAACTTTTTTCAAAAAATTATTATAAAATTATAAAAAAAAACAATTAATTTTAATTATTAATGTGTATGATATTTACCATTTCTTTTGTAATTTTTTTTACATTGGATTAAAATTTCCCCTAAAATATATTTTATATTGATCTATTTGGAACAAGTCGCTTAATTAATTGTATGAACAAAAATATGATAATAAATTTTCTATGTGATTTTCACTAAAAGAATCATAACTGAATAATTTATTTTCATGAATAAAAATTATTCATGAATAATGTTGGAATATTATAAAAATTATTTTCACGCATAATTTATTTTCAAATTAAAACTTCACATTAGGTAACATCATTATATATGTAAATTTTATTTTATTTTTTTGTTGTTGTATATATTACTCTTTCTTGATCGTGCCGTCAATGTACGCGCAAAGAGTCTAGACTCTCTTAAGTTGAATTATGAAGTTAATTATAAATTAAATATTTCATTAGGTAATGGTTGATGGTGGTTGTTGGTCGTCAAGGGTAGGAAGAGAGCAAGAACGATACCAGAATTTCATCATCGGAAGAGTCAAAGACAAATAAATTTTTGTCACCATATATACAAACACACACATATATATATATAATATGATATATAGTGAAAAATCTAGAAATCCCCTAGATGTTGATTTGTGATTATGTATCAATTTTAAGCAGTATATAACAATCCCAATCAAACAATCAAGACAAATCGACATAATGATTTTAACGTGGAAAAACTACAATTGGACACCTCCAACTGTGATTAAAAAACCACGGGCAACAGCCACAAAACAATCCACTAAGAAGATTTAAAGGAATTACACATGTATACTCTCAATTACCTAGCGAATCCACGCCTAATTGCACCAACCTCTATGTGCCTCTTCCAACCTCGTCTTCACCTCGGAATTGTCTTTACGATGAGCTACTCCAAAATCCACCGAAGCTTCAGGCTCGAATTCTTCAGAATCCACCGAAGAACAACTCTCTCTCTCTCTTGTGTATAACAAACAAAACCTTTAATGTACTCTCTTTAAACCATGAATTGAATACTCAATAAAATATCAAAGAAAACTAACAAAATATCCCCAGATATAAGCCTTAATATCCAAAAAGAAGATCTGGAGGAATTAAATAGTTTTGGGAGAAAACTAACTATTTATAGAAAATCCAAAAGTAATCATAGTTTTGGAAGAAATTCAATTACTTAAAGAAATCCAAAAGTAATCCTAATTTTGGAAGAAAACCAACTTCTTATAGAAATCCTTGTCAAACGGGATTGCCAAGAATAAAACCTAACAATCTCCCCCTTTGGCAATGCCGTGACAAAACACACCTAAAAAATAAAATCCTAATCACCCCAACCCATAACAGCCAATAAAAGCCAACTTCTATCTCAAGGTCATGATCTGCAAAACGGTTATTAGTGCCACAATCTCCAAAACAACTATTAGTGCCACAAGAATATATGAAAAAAACAATAAACATATGACAAGATTATCTTGAAGCATGAGATGGAAAACATGAATAGATGCGACTTTGAGATATTAAGAACATGTAGCATGAAAATATGAACAACACCTTTTTGTCACGAATTGACAAAGAAAGCTCAATCAACTAAAGCATGATCATAAACCACACAAGCAATGATATGATGATGTAAATATAAGGAGCATGCAAGAATGCAAAGCAACATGCAAAACAACTAAAACCAATCTTCCTTACCAAACAAATCAAAGTGATCATGCGAACAAACTTTTGTAACAATAAACCAAACTCCCCCTCACTAAAAACAACCACACACACTGAAAACAGTGAACAAGAAGAAAAAGACAAAAAATAATATGGTGGATCAGACAAGGAATTTCAGATTAGTACCTTAATACACACAAGACTATCCAAGAAGCACAATTACTTGAAAACACAATGTGCACAGCCTTTAGAAAATTCCTCATAAAAAAAAGTGATGCATTATGTGAAAAGCATAGATCCCATGATAAAAGTGTGTGTGTGACTCTTGGGATTCGACAAACACTAGATTCAAATCCTAGTAGTGATATAAAAGCTGGACTTCCAATAAGAGAATCTAAGCATAACTACGGAAAGTCAAACCACTAGGAATCAAGGGGTATTTGGTGAGTAAAAACGGAGGCTCCCCCTCAATCAATGAATCCTTTATTTTTTTTCTTTTTTTTTTTTCACATCTTTTTCTTTTCTTTCTTTTGCACATTTTTTTTTTCTTTTTCACATTTTTTTTCTTTCTTTTGCACACTCATTGGCGGCTGATATGCTCAAGAGTATGAAAACCGAACCAAAGAAGCATGGATATAATAAGGATGGCCTGGTTGGTGACTCTGATGTAGCCTTTTTCTCATGGCTGGACTACAAAGAATAGAGGGGAAAGCCATGGAGATGCAAAAAAATGGAAGATGGTTAAGAGACTCAACATCACCCATAATATGCTAGTATAGGTCAATTCCTCTAGAAAAGCAAAAGATACAATGCCAGAAGTCCATAGAGAAAAAATAATCACTAAGGCGGAAGACTCCGATATTTACTAATCCAAGAGTGTGTACAGAATGAAACATACTAATCAAAAAACACACACTCCAAAATGAGTAATGACCACAGAAAGCACACACATATTAACATGTAATGGATATTCTCATCAATTCCAATATGCACCAAGGATCACTCAAAAATTTCAAGCTGCAAAACCATACTAAGAAAATCTTTTTGATTTTTTTTTTTTTTAACCAAAACAAGACAAAAAAAAGAACATGCACACATTTTTTTTAAATTTTTTTTAATATTAAAAAAAACACACGGAAACCCAAAAGCTAAAACAAATAAACAAATTAACACAAGTCAAGTTTTCTCACCCAAACCGCTTTAGTATAAACAAAGTTGTGAGAATTGCGGTTTTTGGGTGGTGTCTTGACGTTATGGTTCCCTTCCCCTTCAATGAGAACCCGTCTTGACATGGTTTGCAACTTCCTATTCCTAGGTCTAGGTAAACACAACCTCTGTTCATGTTTGGTCTCAAGCAAATCAAAATAGCAAGGTTTATTATGACCCTTAACCTCCTTATGACCAATGAAGTGTCTCCTACCCCTTGAGATATTAGAATTTCTTCCATCTCTATGAGACATTCTTCCATGCAATTCATAACAATAAGGGCGAATATGACCATGCATACCACAATGATGACAAATAAAAACAGAGTGTACCTTCTTTTCTTTGGCCTTACAAACTCTAGGAAGTTTGAGAAATCTATCCTCATGTTGAATTTTTTGTTCTCCCTTTCCTTGAGTTCCTGTATCACAAGATGTGGAAGCCTTCTGTTTTTGCTCTTTCTTAATCATTAGTTCTTCCAAAGTAACTTGAGACATCTCGAGAGTTTCAATCTTTTCTTCATATGTTGCATAAATTTGTTGTAGCTCATTCCTCTCTGTCTCACAAGTCAAGAGTTTTGCACAAAGAGCTTGTCGATCATTAGAAATCTTAAGGGCATCATTCCTAGCCTCGGAAATCTCTTTTTTTTAACTTGACATTCTCACTTTCACATGTTTTGAGTTTCTTTGTGAGTTTTTCATTCAATTTGAATAAGTTAAAAGACTCCTTATACAACTTTTGATATACTTGCTGAAGTTCTTCATCTTCACTCCCCGAGGATTCATCAAGTAGGGGTGGTCGAACTATAGAATTACCCTCACGAATTGAATCCATTATTACAAATCAAATAAGATCTCGTTCTAAAAGAATTTTTTTAAAAAAAATAGAACGACCTGCTCTAATACCAATTGAAAAATCTAGAAATTCCCTAGATGTTGATTTGTGATTATGTATCAATTTTAAGCAGTATATAACAATCCCAATCAAACAATCAAAACAAATCGACACAATGATTTTAACGTGGAAAAACTACAATTGGACACCTCCAACTGTGATTAAAAAATCACGGGCAACAGCCACAAAACAATCCACTAAGAAGATTTAAAGGAATTACACAGGTATACTCTCAATTACCTAGCGAATCCACGCCTAATTGAACCAACCTCTATGTGCCTCTTCCAACCCCGTCTTCACCTCGGAATTGTTTTTACGATGAGCCACTCCAGAATCCACCGAAGCTTCAGGCTCGAATTCTTCAGAATCCACCGAAGAATAACTCTCTCTCTCTCTTGTGAATAACAAACAAAACCTTTGATGTACTCTCTTTAAACCATGAGTTGAATACTCAATAAAACATCAAAGAAAACTAACAAAATATCCCCAGATATAAACCTTAATATCCAAAAAGAAGATCTGGAGGAATTAAATAGTTTTGGGAGAAAACTAACTATTTATAGAAAATCCAAAAGTAATCCTAGTTTTGGAAGAAATCCAATTACTTAAAGAAATCCAAAAGTAATCCTAGTTTTGAAAGAAAACCAACTTCTTATAGAAATCCTTGTCAAACGGGATTGCCAAGAATAAAACCTAACATATAGACTATATATATACACATAAAAAAAAATTCAAATATTATAGAAATAATCTCTAATAAGATAAAGAATTTTTTTAGGTAGAAAATATACAAAAGAATATAATATGGTAGAAGAATTTGATATGTATACACTACAAGAAATGACACTTTTGGCGACTTTTTAGTTGCCAAAAGTGGTGGAATTAGCGACCAAATATTTTATTAGTTGGCAAAAATAAAAAGATTTAGCTACTAAAGTTTTTTAGTCGGTTTATATTGCTTATCGGCGACCAACATAAACTTAGTCACTAATAATGGCACAATTGGCTACTAAATTATTATTTAATCGCTAATTATTGAACAATTGCCGACGAAAACAACTTTTGGTTGCCAAATGATATAGCTGTTAAATTTTTTAATCGAGAAATATAGCTTATTGGCGACCAAACAATATTTTTGTTGCTAAATATTCCATCATAGGCTACTAAAACACGTTTAGTCACCGATAGTATATATTTTAGGCTACTAAATTGTTTTATAGTCGGTGTCTTATACCTTTTGCAACAAAATAATCTTTAGTCGCCAATTGGCAGCAGATGATATTCAAAACCTTTTAGCAACCACACAAGTTTGGTTGCCAATGATTCAATTTTGGTGACTAACAAAAACATTAGTCGCTAAAGCTCTAAATGTTTTAGATTTATTTTCGCGCCTATCTCACACATTTTGCCTCTCTTTGTATACACACAGCCACAGAACATCTCTTGCTTTGTCGTTCTACCGCGCAAATCACCAGCAAACCTCACAACCTCGCAACCTCAGCACCGTCGTTCCCCATACGCCGCAAATCACCACAGCCACCGCCACTAACAGGTTCGCTCCCTTTCGCTCTCTTGCTCTGTTGCTCTCTGTCTCGGTCTCACTCTCTCTATCTCTCTCTCTCTCTCTCCCCCTTCTTCTATTTCCCCAACTGTGAACTCTTGCTCTAGGGTTTTTATTCTACCCATTCCAGTTAATTTTTTCTTAATTTCTGAAATGGGTTTGTTTGAAGTGGTTTCATTACTAGAGTTTTATGGGGTTGATGTTGGAAATGGGTTTGATTTTAGGGTTTGATACCTTTCCCCCTATTTTTCCTTTCTCTCTCATTAGTTTCAAAGTCCTAATACATTGATTGTCTATCCAATCTCATGTATTTTGATTATTTTCATTGAAATTTTCTCTCTCATGTATTCTACTCATCATTATTTATGTAAATTTGTGTATGAAATTTAGATACACAGATTATCTGATCTGTGTATGTATTCTGAGATTGAGATTATCTGTGTATGTATTTTGAGATTGAGTTTACATTTAAACTGTAAACTGAATCTTCAGTTTATAGATTGGGTTTACACTAAACCTAGCAACACATGAATGAGTTTACATTTAGATGCATTAAACTGAATGGGTAATATGTGATTGGGTAATCAGTTTAGATGTAGTAGCGAAGATTCAGTTTAAATATAATTAATATTTATTCTGAGCATGGACGGAACCAAGATTTCATTACCGAAGGGGCCAAAAGAAAAATAATTTTTTTTCACCATATAATCAGAATACACATGTATGTATATATGATATATAAATTATACATATATAGAAATTGTAAATACCGTATAAGTAATTTCTACTAGGATGAATAATTTTTTTTTTTTTTTTTTTGATATATAGAATAGAAAGAAAATTCAAGATGAAAGCAGAAGACAGATATATTTTTTTATATTGGGGGTTATTTCATATATAAAATGATTTATATACATATATATTTAAAATTCTATGACAAACAATGATATTCACAGAAACTGGGGGGGCCATGGCCCCTCATAGTCTTCTCCTAATTCCGTCCCTGATTCTGAGATTGGGTAATCTAAACTGATACATACACAGATAATCTATGCATGTATTCACTATAGGAAATTATATTTTTGGTGACCAAATTTTTAGTCACCAAAGGTAGTTTTTTTGGTCAGCGAAAGTCAATAGCGACTAAAGTTATTCATCACCTTGTTGGTCGCCAAAGCCTAGTCGGCAATAGTCAATGGCGACTAAATTTACGTTGGTCGCTAATAATCTTATCTTTGGCTACTAAAACGGACTTAGTTGCCAAACATAACGTTTTGGCGACCAAATATTTAGTCGTCAAAAGTAATTAAATAAAAATGAAATTCTCTTTCAGCGACTAAAATATTTAATCGCTAAAAATCTTATCTTTGGCTACTAAAACATTTTAGTCGCTAAACATAATGTTTTGGCGACCAAATATTTAGTCGTCAAAAGTAATTAAATCAAAATGAAACTCTCTTTTAGCGACTAGAATATTTAGTCGCTAAAACATTTTAGTTGCTAATAATCTTATCTTTGGCTACTAAAACATTTTAGTCGCCAAACATAACGCTTTGGCGACCAAATATTTAGTCGTCAAAAGTAATTAAATCAAAATGAAATTCTCTTTCAGCAACTAAAAACATTTTAGTCGCTAATAATAATACATTTACCGACTAAATTTTAGTCACTAACAATAATACATTTAGCCATCAAATAGTTTAGTCGTTAGTTTTCACGACGAAACATTTTAGTCGCCAAAAGATTAGATATTTTCTTTTCATAGTATTTTACGACCAAACATTTTAGTTGCCGAAGGATGCCATGTTCTTTCGTGACTAACATCTTTAGTCGGCAAAAGTTTCTTCCCTCATCTTAATTTATTTTAGCTACTAACTATTTGGTCGCCAAAAGTCTTTTGTTTTTTTTTACTACTAAATGTTTAGTCATGAAAAATATTTGTTTGCATTTTTTACTACCAAAATATTTAGACGGCAAAAATTTTATAATTTTTTTTTTAATTACTTTCTCAACCACCTGTATTTATTCCATTATTAGAACAATCTGTACCCTGTATATATATAAAATTATCCATATACTGATAAAATTAGCAACCATTCCACAACATGCACACATTTCACTTTCAACCATTAAAAAAATTCATATTTAATATCAAATTAATATTTTCAATAGAAATTCCATACAAACCAAGTATAATCTAATCTCAAAAATATAATTTCATACATAACATAGGATTAAATAAAATTAATATCCAATTGTTAATCTGTACCACCAAAAACTAATTTGTACCATGGCAAAAGGTAATTTGTACCATGTGAAAAGGTAATCTGTACCACATCAAAAATTAATCTGTACCATGTCAAATTCAGTCTCCTGTACCACACCATAAAACTAATAGGTACGAACTAATGCTAATTTGTAGACTAAAATCAATGTCTTTCGTACTTGTGAAAAAAAGTCGTACACTGCAATTCCACACCAAAAACCATATGTACAACAAAAAATTAATAATTAGTATGTACTAAATTTTGGTTAATTTAAAATTATAAAAAATCTATATATACACAACTCGAATATAATTAATATTTTCAAATAATTCATTAGTTTTGCATAATCGAATTTATAATAAAAAGAATATGTAAACCTCGATCGCATATATCATGCAACAAGTAATATTTTACAAGTAATCATTGCACATAATTAATAATTATTTTTGCATTTTTGCCCCCCGAACGCCTTTTTCGACTAAGTTTAAGGTGTTTTCTCCCCTAACTCCTAGCTTACCTATCCTATTTACGTACCGTCTGTCCCTACAAGTCATGTTTGGCACGGCAAAGTTGCCAGTTACATCACAACATTGGTTGGGAGGCTATTTCACATTTTCACCCCCTGAATGGCTTTTTCCGAATAAGAGTTGATTTTGGCAAAACATAATATTAGCAATACTTGAGTGGAACATCTCTTGGCCCTCAAAGGTTGTTCTTTGAGTGCGCTCTAAATTGCAAAGCATTTGTTGGACTACCATACATTTGATTCATAATAACTACTAGTATTGGACACTAGTAGGTATCATATTCAAAAACTATTCAACCAATAAACGAATAACCAACTATGCATAGCCCAAACCGTATAGTATGGGAAATAGTCGACAGAAAATGTGTAGAAGCCTCGAATGATATTATGACTACGAACATAAAAGGTCCAGAAATCAAGTTTGCTCTCGAGCAAACACAAAAGTAATGGGAATGATTGTGCCAACTCTGCTATGCATATTTTCGGTTTTAAACTTGAGATGAAAGATACAAAACACTGTCTTACTTTCCAAAGAAAATTGAAATTGAGCAAAGAAAATTGAAAGAAGTCAACAAACTACCTGAAAGAAGCCAGCGAACCTGAAAGAAGTCAGTAATTCCCTCAATTACTCAATTACTCTTCTTTTTTTTTTTTTTTTTTGCTCAATTACTCTCCAGAATGTTTAACCAAATATAAAAATCCATCTCACAATTTGAACACACACACACACACTCTATACTAACTATTAATAAAAAATTTAGCTTATACAAAACCTGTTATTAATCAATCAATAAAAATTAATACCCGAAAAACAAATAATCAAAAAAAGAAACAACCTTGCAAGTTTGGCAATCAGTGTTGATTCTTGTCACTGTTCTCTTCAAACCCTCTGAACACAATAAAAACATCAGTTGGCAAATTTTAAAAAAAAAAAAAAAAAAAAAAAAAAAAAAAAAAAAAAAAACAATAATTTAGGCAATCAAAAGGACAACACAACCACCCACAAAAAAATAAAATAAAATAAAAAATAAAAAAAACAGAGAGAGAAAGAAACTGCTATTTTAACTTGAAATTCAGAAAATAGAACAGGTCAGTTAAGATAATTAAGAACATTATCAACATAGAATAGGTCACTATAAATGAAGATAAGAGTACATTGATACATTTCTAGTATAGCCATCAAAATACCAACTCAAAAAATTAAATCTATTCAAGGTTGTCTTCAAGTAGCAAGAATATATGCCACAGCTCAGCTGTGGTCTATTTCAAAATATTTGTCATTTAGAAAGTCCAAATATAAATTTATGCCACAAAAAAAAAAAAAAAAAAAAGGAAAAAAAAAAAACTATTAAGTAAATCAACTATCTATCAAGTAAATCAACAACCAACATAAACAAACCAACAAAACCCACTTTAATCTTTAGTAGCTTTCCCAGAACTATCTATTTCAATTTTCAATAACAAATTTTAATTGGTATCTAAGTGAGTTACTTGAAGCTTTCCCTGGTCTCTGAGTTTACAATCTCCTTTTCCAATGGATTTTCACCACCATACATGCACCAGAAATACTATAATTTACATCTGGTGTAGCACAACAAATCTCATATTTCTCATATTCAAATGCGGACCTGCTGTAGATTTCCTCACTATCAAGTGAACATGTTCATTTTCCATCCAATTCCTCCTTGCTCTATGGCCAGGTCTGCGTGTCAAGTTTATGTTTCAAAATATTCAAGGTTGTCTTCAAGTAGCAAGAATATATGCCACAGCTCAACTGTGGTCTATTTCAAAATATTGAGGAATTTTACTCGAAGCTTTCCTTGAACATTCCTTGGGTGAGAAAACAACAAATTTGAGCATTCATAAATTTGAAGATGGTGGTTCACCCTTTGGAAACTCATTCTGTTTGAGCATTCATGAAGTGATGAGCCAAAAAAGATTCCTACCTAGAATTGAATTTATGATCCACCAATACAAAATAATCAGTGACTTATTTAAAAAATGTGTAGAAAAATTTCATAAACCCAAACTACATCTTAAATAAACTCTAAATGACAACTTGAATGTGTGCATCGAAAGGTTAGAAAGGACAGGGAACCTCCCTTCCCTTTGCTTTCAATCTGTCTTGTTTCTTTTCATGGTACACATAGTAGGTGTTCGGGAAATGGGTTTTTTTGTTAGTTTTTTTAGTTGTAGGATATTATTGGAGAAAAATATTTTTGTGTTTGAGAAGATAGTTGGATTTTTTGTGGTTGGATGTGATGTTTGTGAGAGAAAAAGTGAAATGATTATGGGGTTTGATGTGATATTTTGTTTGGATTTGTTTTTTTTTGGTTTTGTAACCAATTTGTCTTTTTCCAAACACCCCCATAGTGGACTGAAATTGAATGCTTCGACCTATCTTAGCATCCCCAAAATTGAAATCACATAACTGTGTACACCAACTTTTCATAGCTACTGCTAGAAGATCTGGTTGTGTTCCAAGGCAATTATCCCCTAAGACTTTCCAAATATCACCTTGAAATTCATTGAAGATTATGTACACCCCATATGCAACCATGCAACATTGAATAGATAAATACCAAAACAACTCTAAATTTTTAATGGGAAAGGATGTGACATAAAGTCACTTACTTTGATATATATATATACATATATGTAGGGACACACTAATTTCCTACAATAGAAATGAATGATGCAATACATCAAGATCAGTTCTTTTAATTAAATAAAGGGTTCATGTGTAGTTTTAACTTTAACTTCTCTATTCTCATATTTCCTTGGAGGAAGGATCAAAGGGTTCAAATGTTCCAAGACATGTATTTATTTAATGCAGAACATTTAAGTTTGATTATTGTAGTAAGGAAAACACTCTTGGCATTCACTTCTAGATTTTTGAACTGGGTTCAAAGCTGATGATGTAGCTGTTCTTTTCTACCAATGTTGATCATTCAATAGCTTTTCAATGTCGTATCTGCAAGTGAAAAAATTCTGGCTAAGCTGGGTCTTCATGAACTTCCTAGTGTTCTCTCCCCTGTAGTTGATTAACGGTGCTAAGGCGTCAAAAATCATGAAGTGTTCCTGGAACACTCCATACACAGCAAGACTATAGCTTTATGTCCCATTCCAGATAAGCCACAGATCTGAACTAATTTTGTTCATTTACTTGTATGGATAATGAATGAACAGAACATAACCCACTTGTGATTAGTATCAATTGCTTTAAAAGAACTATTAAGAGAGTTAAATACCTATTATCAAAATGGATTGAACAAAATTATCATTTTTACTGTATTGTTCATTTGAAAAGTTGAGTTGATTGGAGATGAGTTGATTTTCAAAATTTACATAGTTTATCTCTTATTAAATTTTACCTTTTATGTGGTATTAGAAAACTTTCCATGACAATCCTAGCTAATCAATTCAAGACTATCAAGAGGGTGCTCTTGGTGAGTAAATATTTTTCATAGAATACTCCTACTTAGACCGACAAATTAAGTCAAAACTAAACACATGTCAGGGACAAAATTAGTCACTATTCCACCTGCTACAGGGACTAAATCAGTCAAATGTGAAGTGGGTCACATTTATTATCATTATCTCAACTTTCTCAAATTTTCCAGTCTTTCCCATTATCCAACAACAGTCAATAAATGGCAATTAATCACAATCACTCTTTCAACTCTTCTTATTGAGGGACAATTTTTGAACATAAAAAACACAATCACTCTTTCAAGCAAAATCTATTATATGATCCCAAACAAAGTTAACAAAGTTAAGGTCATCTTTCACAGTCTAAATGACATTGGTTTAGTTGTGTTCAATACAGTCAAAACATCAGTTTCCACTAGAATTGGCCAGGGTTTGGTTCAAGGCATGACATGTTGCAACAACTGAAGTTGAAAGGGGTTGGAAAATCAAACCCAAAGTCTCCCTGGCTAAAGTACCTTGAACCCAATTGCTAAACTTGTCCCACCTCCCCCAGTCTCAAAATGTGTACATCTTCCCGTATTCCATTCCACCGGTCTCATTTGAAAACTGTTGTAATCTTTATTTTTGTAAAGCATAGGCTAGCTTTCTTTTGGTTTTTCAGTTTGGTGTAAAAAAACCTTCATGGGGGTGCTTAAACATTAGCATTTGATCATGGTTCTAAGATTTGTCAATCCTATTGCAACTTCAATAAAGAGAGATTTGGGAAGTTTGTTAAAAATGATTGTTGCACCAAACTAGAACTTGAAAATTACAGTTTAGAAAACTTGAATGACCTTAAACTTGTGCGAGACATTGTGAAAAATGCCAAAAAACATACATTTGATCTGTTTATACTTGGCTGGCATTGAAAACTAATGATTAGAACAGGTTTAGCCCATGTAATACTAAAACCTTTCCCTCTTTTCACTAATTTTTATTGGCCACTTCTCCCCTTAAATATTTTAAAATTTCAGTTAGCAATCGCAGTCTAAATATGAGTCAGGTCTCAATTATTGCTATCTTATTCTTAATATTCAACAAAGACAAGATTTATGATTCTTTATGTGGTAAATTCTAATGTATTATTGATGGGTCGTTGAACACACCAAAATATAATCACTAAACTATACCAAATTCTATTAGAATAATGGCAAGTCCAGGTATCGATCCACAGGGACTATTGTGAAATTAAACTAATTTAATCGTTAAATTCCTAAATTAATTTTGATAAAAAGATTGAATGATCATAACCTAATTTAATAACGAATAAATTAAACTAAGGAATTAAATTATTAATAATAAATGAAATGGGTTTACTGAATTGGGGGAAAAACTAGGGCAAAGAATCCACCACTAGCCACGTAACTAGGGTTTCCAATTGAAATCAATTATCCTAGGGTTTGAACAGATTAATGCTTTGCAACTACAAGTTCAAAGCATTTAACAAGAAAATCATCACATTCAATGTACGGGCACGAACCATCTCAAGTAGTACGAACCGTTCACTCTAAACTAGGGTAGTGACACGACTCGTCCCTCGTAGTATGGTTCGTCTCATACCTTGAATGTGAAAGAATAGAAAACTCATGTATGGATAACATTCAACAATCACAGAAAGTCAAATATTTAAAAAGATAATGAAAATTATATATAAAGAATTTCTAAAACACCATACAATGGTTCAAACCTTTACATAATTGAGAATCAAAAGGAAAACAAAATAGTTACATAGCTAGGGTTTCATCAAAACCCTAGAAAAGACGACTAGCCACTCATGGAGGAGTGGAAGGATGAAGATGGAGAAGAAACCACCATGGAAGACATCTTGGAGCTTTTGCTTTCCTTCTCCTTTCCAAACCCTAGCCTCCCTCCTTAGGTTAAACAGTTTCAGAACCCTAGAAAAGCCTTTTCCTTTTCTATTTATACTTCTACTCACTTCCAAACAAGTTTAAAACATCAGTTTGACTTCTTCAGAAAAAGTCAACTCTCTCTAAATTTTGTCTTTTTGCCCATTTTATGCTCAAATGATGTACAACCTGATTGACATTCAACACACATAAAATACACGGTTTGACCAGCAAGTGAAATTAAGAGATTCTGATTAATGGCCTCAATGATGTACATTTCGGCCTTAATCACATCCCCCAACTTACTACTTGCTAGTCCTCAAGCAAGTAAAATAAAATAAAATAAAACAAAATCTATCTATTTCCTCTTTCGTGGGACAACGGTTGCATTTAGCATATGCAACAAGCCTTTAAACCACAAGGTTCCCCCAAGTGGACGAGTAAAGTCTCGTGAAGGTTTCCAGAAATGATACCTACAAACATTAACATATTCATATATACTCAACAACAATTGATCACACTACTCCACCTAACAACCAACTTATGTGCCACTACAGTGTGATATTGAGACATCATGAGTCATTAAAGACACCGTGGACAAGCATGAAGGAACCTATTGAGTCGAAACCACAATTCAGTTAATACAAAAGTAAAGTTCCCTATACTTGTGCATGCTAGTAGACAAGTCATGAGTACCCTCAGTGTAAAGTGCAATCTCTATATTAGTTAACTATCCACTATAATAGCCCAGTGTAACTCATAATAACACCCAACATATACAGAAAAACTAACCTGTTGCAGCCAAGATTTTCAAAAGTTTTTTTTTTTTTTTTTTTTTTTTAAATGACTGTGCAATGTCCTAATCCATTAAGCTTTCTAATCAACCCATGTAACAAGTTTTGGGCCAATGACTCCCAAACCAGACGGTTTTAGGGCACTAGGTGTAAAGACACCCCTACGGGCTTAATAACTCGAGTTGAAAAGGCTACGAATCCAAACAAGTCATTCTTCTTATTTTTCCTTAACTGTGCAATGTCCAAGTCCCTTAAGCTTTCTAATTAACCCATGTAGCAAGTTTTGGGCCAATGACTCCCAAACCAGACGGTTTTAGGGCATTAGGTGTAAAGACACCCCTACGGGCTTAATAACTCGAGTTAAAAAGGCTACGAACCCAAACTAGTCAAGTGTTTTTTTTTTTTTTTTTTTTTTTTTTTATATTAAGAATCTTGGCTCCTCCTTTATTCTTTTCTGCAACTCTAGCTATTATCAATGATGTACACCAGGGATTATAATAAAAAGATCACCGCTATGATAGTGTGTTAATGTGAATTAAGGCATACTCATGACAAGTGTACTAAAACCACAAACACAGACAACTCTCCTCGTGCAAACATCGCATGCAAGTATCTACCCAATAAACCCTTTTCATACAAGTCTACTATGATCTCCAATTAACATATGCAAATATTATCACCCTACTAGCAAAAAGTCACATCAAGTGAAGTAATGCAATCAAGTGAAACAGGTATAAGTGTGAATTATGAGCCAAATAGAAATGCACAAAAGAAAATATAAAAAGAAAATATAACCCTCATCCCCCAACTTGAATATGACATTGTCTTCAATGGAAAAGTAAAGAGAAATGAGAGAAAATTACTAGAAATGTAGGTGCAGATCCAGGTAGGCCGAGAGTAACATAGACACACTTCACACTTTTTTTTTTTTTAGAAAAGAAAGAACTAAAAAGAAAAAGAAAAATAAAAATAAAAATAAAAGAGACACAGCAGTATACATGGGGGTACTATGGGGAAGCTGGTGGTGGTGGTGGCGCCGAAGAGGTGGAACCTCTGGCCCTTTGGTGATTTTTTTTTTTTTTTTTTTGAAAAATAGAAGAGAAGAAAATTAAAAAAATAAATAAAAGAAAATAAAAACTAAACTACTTATCAATTAAATGAACAATTATAGTATAGAAGAAAAATAAAAATAAGATCACTAACTAAACAAATAAAATTTAAAATGAAAATAAAAATAAAACAATTCACAAACTAATGAAACGAATGAGAATCAGTAGTGAAACAATTTAAACTAAACAAATATAGTAAATAAAATAAAATAAAATAAAAAAAAAACTAAATTAGGATTAGTGTTAGCACAATGATTTCTGAGGTTTTTTTTTTTTTTTTTTTTTTTTGAAAATAGAAAATAAAAAAATAAATAAATAAATAAATAAAATTTGAAATTTTGTTTTAATATATAAATAAAAAAAATTATAAATAAAATAATTCTATATCTATTTATTTATTTTTAAAATTTATTTATGTATTTATTTAAAATTTATGTACTTAAATAAAGTAAAAATGAAATTAAAATAATAAAAATAAAAAATAAAAACAAATGTTGGGTTTGGCGGCGCACCTGGGTGCAACTTCAATTCACAATTTGTCCCGCACGTGCGGGGCCCAGGCCGCACGTGCGGCGATTTGCACCCTCCGCGATTGAAATTATTTTTTTATTTTTTTATATTTTTTTTTTGGGTCGGCGTCCCGCACGTGCGAGGCCCAAGCCATACGTGCGGCTTGGTCAAAGTTCAAGGCTGCGCACCTGCTTATTAAGCAGAGTGCTCCCCTTTGATTTTGTGAGATTTTGCCCATGTGCGTGCACAGTGCCGCACATGCGGGAATTTTTTTTTTTTTTTTTTTTTTTTTTTTTTTTTTTAAAGAACAACACAGAGATTTTTTAAATTAACTTGAACAAGTATAACAACTATTTTTTTTTTTTTTTTTTTAAAATAAAAAAAAAATCAAAACTAAGCATTTCTACCGTCAATTGACATCCGAAATAAATATAGCACATAAGAAAATAACGGGATGCCTATTAAAGGTATAATCTTCACGCGAAAACCACGGGTACTACTTTTCTCCCTAACTGTGTTTGTAACTTTCCATATTCTCCAACAGGGTGACAGACTAGGTTGATTCGGTATCCAGAATCGAGGCGCATAAAGCTACCTCAACCTATGGGGCTGCCATACAGAGTTCAAGCCGAGGTAGTTTTGAAGCAATCTCCACACCCCTGGGTATTTAAACCAGACTCTAGTCTCGGAAATCCCAAACCTTTGTGTTCTAGGCTTTGCCATTCGAACTCTAGTTTCCACCGTCTCAGTTGGTCTCCTAGGAACTCACTACAAACACGGTTAGGTGGCTATACCAGACCGTCAGATGCCGTTCGGGCACGGCTAACACCAAAGGAATTACACCTTTAGAGGATTTAAAGTCTCCTAGACGCTAATAAAACATGACGAGAATAAAGAAAAACAGAATAATATAGAAGGGAAAGAAGAAATAATAATAATAATAATAATAATAATAAAAAATAAGGAATCAATCTATCAAGCATAATAAAATGGGTCCATCAAACCCCTGGGTAAAGGAAAATGATCTTTCCTAGTCAAGGGATTTAGTCTCCTATAATCAATGCACACTCGCCACCCAGTAGTGGTTCGTGTGGGGACTAACTCTTCTCCCTCATTCTCAACAACGGTGATGCCCGATTTATTGGGCACCACTTGTGTGGGACTCACCCACTTGCTATCTGAGATGGGGTATATAATACCCGCATCCGACAATTTTAATACCTCCTCAACTGACCCATCAATATCAAAATTTTCAATCCCAAAATGAGCTAGACAAGTCTCTAAAGGGTCTTCTACAAGAATGGAGGGCAAAGCCTCCTCCACAATCTCATCCACAACATCCACTAATAAGCACTCCTCTCTCTCATGAGGTTGTTGGGATGCTTGGAAAATATTAAGTTTCACTTGCATGTTGCCAAATGAAACTTCCATAACCCCGGTCCGACAATTGATGCATGCATTGGCCGTAGCTAAGAAAGGTCGACCTAAGATCACCGGGATTTGTTTCTTAGAACTGGCTACCGGTTCCATATGTAACACCAAAAAGTCAACAGGGAAGTAGAACCTATCAACCTTAACTAGTACATCCTCAATCATGCCACGTGGCACTCTGAGGGACCGGTCAGCCAATTGAAGAGTGACAGTAGTGGGCTTCAACTCGCCAAGCCCAAATTCCTCGTACACAGAGTACGGCAACAAATTGACACTAGCCCCTAAATCCAATAAGGCCCTATCAATGAAATGGTCCCCTATAATGCATGCAATGGTTGGGGCTCCTGGGTCCTTAAGCTTAGGAGGTGTGTCATTCAACAAGATGGAGCTTACTTGCTCCGTGAGTAGGACCTTTTGGGACACATGTGTCCTAGATTTACGCTTTTGCATACAAAGGTCTTTCAGAAATTTGGCATATGATGGTACTTGCTTAATCGCCTCCAACAGGGGGAGGTTGATTTTTACCTGTTTAAAGACATCCATCATTGCCTCCATAGATGCCGCCTTCTTATTAAAAGGGGACGGTGTATCAAGGCACTGGGGAAAGGGTGCCTTAGGCACATATGGTGCCTTGGGCTCAAGTGAAGTACTAGGGACTAAGTCATCCCTCTTAAGTGTTGCCCCCTCCCCCTTGCTCTCACTGGGTGAACCACCGTGGTCACCCCTCCTAACTCTAGTTGCATCAGACGCAACTGATTGAGGCTCTAACTCCCTACCACTTCTCAAAACAACCACCGCCTGCACTTGCTCATGTTGCTTTCCATTCCCACCCGAACTCTCTGCCCCGTATTGTCCTTTAGGGTTGGCCACAGTTTGACTTGGTAATTTTCCCTCATCTCTCCGATTCATGTTGTTAGCTATTTGACCCAATTGGGTCTCTATCTTGGCAATAGAGTGAGTGTGGGAGTGAACTATCGGTGCTAACCCCTTAAGTTCTGAGAGAACTTCCAACACTTGAGTCTCAAAGGCAGAGTTGCCCTGAGGAACAGGCGGGGGTTGTGGTTGCCGGTACGGTTGTGGGGGTCGATAAGGTTGCGGTGGTTGGTAGGATGATTGGTTGGCAAAATTATTGAAATTCTGCCTTGGTGGTGGAGGATTATAAGAAGTGCCTTGTGAAGGGGGTCTCCATGAGAAATTAGGGTGATTTCTCCATCCCGGATTATATGTGTTGGAGTATGGGTCATTACCCGGGTTGGAGAATCCTTGAGCCACATTCATATGCTCTTGGACTAACTCCGGAAATTGTGATGCCGAAGGGCAGTCACTCAAGTCATGAGCAGGGCTCGCACAAATAACACATGCCTCATGAAATTGAGGCTGATTTCGCTGGGTAGGGGCATGTCCCGTAGCTAATAATTGGTCCATCTTGCGGGATAGTGCCTCTACTTGTTGGGCTAACTCTAGGTTTTGCCCGACCTCATAAATGCCCCCTCTTTTCGGGGCTCCAACTACGGGTTGCCGGACTTGCCGAGCTGCGGAGGCATGGTGAAGGGAATTATCACTTAAGTTCTCAAACAATTGCCATGCCTCGGCATCATTTTTAGACATAAATGTCCCACCACAGGACGAATCCACCATTTGGCGGTGTGGCTCAGTTAAGCCATAATAAAATGTTTGAACAAGTTGCCAATCAGGCACTTGGTGGTGGGGACACTGTTGGAGAAGGTCTCTAAGTCTTTCCCAAGTCTCATGGAATTGCTCGCCATCCATTTGAGCAAAGTTTGTGATGGCTCGCCTAAGTTGGTTGGTTTTGCCTATGGGAAAGTACTTCTCCAAGAACCGTTGCTGTAATTGGTCCCAACTTGTGATTGAATTAGCAGGTAAAGAATTTAGCCAGTGTTTGGCTTTATCCTTTAATGAGAATGGAAACAATCGCAACATTAAGGCCTCATTTGTGAAATTCTGGATCCTCACTGTCGAGCAAATTTCCAGAAATTCATTCAAATGCTTATAAGGGTCATCATGAGTTAGTCCATGGAATGATGGGAGCATTTGTATGGTGCTGGACTTAATCTCATAATGAGCAGCAGTGGTGTTGGGCAATTGGATGCATGATGGTGATGTATATGCAGTGGGTGTAAAATAATCCTTAAGTGTCCGGTTGGGCACATTCGGGACATTAGGATCTGCCATCTCTAATGGCTCAATGTATGAATATGAATATTCAAGCCTAGAAACACGGGCAGAGGCCCTAAATCTCCTAAGGGTCCTTTCTAGTTCAAGGTCCAAACTCCACAATTCAGGGTGACAAGAACGACGCCCGTGCATACACTACCCAAACACACACAAAAAGTTCGACTCGGTGCACTAAGTTATGAAAGTAGAATGCTAAAAGAGAAATACTCACAGCGGTTTAACGAAAACGCTTTACTCATCTTGTGGGTGCTTGACGTGTAGACGTTGTCTCCAACCCCCAATTGAGCTTCGCCTTTCGTTTTAGCACTTTGGTGCTTTGCTAGTGAGTGTTCGCTTCTGTTTACTCACTTTAGTGCTGCGTTTTTATTTTTTTTATTTTTTAAAGCTCGGCTGTGCTCCGCTTACACTTCAATGATAGCTCCAATTTCCAATGCTCTGCACACTTAGCAACACCAAAAGCATAAAATCCTAAACTAAAAATTAAAATAAGAATATAACTTTAAATTAACTAATTTCGCCAGAAGTCCCGGGCAACGGCGCCAAAATTTGATGGGTCGTTGAACACACCAAAATATAATCACTAAACTATACCAAATTCTATTAGAATAATGGCAAGTCCAGGTATCGATCCACAGGGACTATTGTGAAATTAAACTAATTTAATCGTTAAATTCCTAAATTAATTTTGATAAAAAGATTGAATGATCATAACCTAATTTAATAACGAATAAATTAAACTAAGGAATTAAATTATTAATAATAAATGAAATGGGTTTACTGAATTGGGGGAAAAACTAGGGCAAAGAATCCACCACTAGCCACGTAACTAGGGTTTCCAATTGAAATCAATTATCCTAGGGTTTGAACAGATTAATGCTTTGCAACTACAAGTTCAAAGCATTTAACAAGAAAATCATCACATTCAATGTACGGGCACGAACCATCTCAAGTAGTACGAACCGTTCACTCTAAACTAGGGTAGTGACACGACTCGTCCCTCGTAGTATGGTTCGTCTCATACCTTGAATGTGAAAGAATAGAAAACTCATGTATGGATAACATTCAACAATCACAGAAAGTCAAATATTTAAAAAGATAATGAAAATTATATATAAAGAATTTCTAAAACACCATACAATGGTTCAAACCTTTACATAATTGAGAATCAAAAGGAAAACAAAATAGTTACATAGCTAGGGTTTCATCAAAACCCTAGAAAAGACGACTAGCCACTCATGGAGGAGTGGAAGGATGAAGATGGAGAAGAAACCACCATGGAAGACATCTTGGAGCTTTTGCTTTCCTTCTCCTTTCCAAACCCTAGCCTCCCTCCTTAGGTTAAACAGTTTCAGAACCCTAGAAAAGCCTTTTCCTTTTCTATTTATACTTCTACTCACTTCCAAACAAGTTTAAAACATCAGTTTGACTTCTTCAGAAAAAGTCAACTCTCTCTAAATTTTGTCTTTTTGCCCATTTTATGCTCAAATGATGTACAACCTGATTGACATTCAACACACATAAAATACACGGTTTGACCAGCAAGTGAAATTAAGAGATTCTAATTAATGGCCTCAATGATGTACATTTCGGCCTTAATCAATTATCCTCTGATGTAGGTTGAGTGAGGTTTTTTCTTGGGTCCCTCTATTTGAGGTAGAGTTTGGCTTTGTTTCTGGTAAAATTTCAAAGTTAATGTCTCTTCTAGTTTTTTATTTTATTCTTTCTTTGAATGGATTCTATCACATCTTTTATTTATTTATATATTCATCTTTTGTTGTTGACTAAAAGCTCATATGGTGTTTTGAGGATCATCAAAGCATTAAGGTCACCTTTCTCATCAATGACATTGTTGCAACAAACAAAGATAACTCCCCACGGTTCACAACAAAGTTAAAAAAAAATAACAATAAAATAAGAATGAGAAGAGAATGAAAATAGAGAAAACACATGGGTACATTTCTTTAAAATATAAACTTAGATATGCCAACTGAAGGAAGAATTTTTAGTACACACAAATTTTTTTACATCCCCATTTGTGTAATTAATCTCTGTGGTTAATTCATAGCTCCCAATTTCGAAGATTCCCAATTAGTATATTAATACCACCAAAAATTATTGAAAATTAGCAATAAACCATTTAAATACATAGAACTTTGCCAAAGATTGAGATTTCATTCCACTTCCTCCTTCTTTCCATTGTTGGCTACTTTGAGTATTTTGTTTATACTGACTAATTAATAAATAGCGTCCAAAAAAAAAAAAAATGGTTCATGCCATTTCAACTATTTCGACCAAATCTTGATAATTTCACTTATCCTTCTATCAAAGACTCTAGAAACAGGATTTGAACAATTGGTCTTTGAATATCATATAGTTATATACTTTCCTGGATTTGTACAAAAACTGACCTATGAGAATATACGATGAGTTAGTTGATCGGTTATGGACAATGATTTGGAACATTTGCATTGAAGCACATTTATTCAATTTAAGGGATTGAGGCGTTGGCATCATAAACATCATATATTAGGCTACTGTATTGCTTCTAATCAGACTAACAGTGTTCAAGGGGTGAAAGTCCAGAGAGCAGGAACAAGTTCGGCTAGAAGCATCATTCCAACTATTTACGGGTGTACAAGCGGTGAAATCCAAAGAGCAGTCTAATCACCACTCCAGCAAGATAGGTCGATTTGGGGCTGGGTCGAATTTGGGGTTGGGTGTGAAGGTATATGCGAATGGAAGAAGACATAGAGAGAGAGAGAGAGAGAGAGAGGACATACCTACCCGAGACAAAGCGACGGTGGTGCTAACCCTTGCGGTGGTGCTCCAGTAACAGAGAGAAGGGCAGAGGCGTCTCGCGGTGTGATCGTGTAACCCTTGCGGTGGTGCTCCAGTAACAGAGAGGAGGGGCAGAGGAGTGAGGCATGAGAGAGAAGAGACCCAGAATAGTGGGTTTGTTTAATCAATGGATTATGCTTCCATTCCCGACCAACTGACAATTTTAGTCACTAATGCATTTATGTTAGCGTTTGGTTGGAGATTTAAGGAGGGATTTAAAAAGGAAAAAGGAAAAAGTGTATGAAATTATGTGAAATATAGGTATATTTTTTTTATATTTCACCTACTTTTTCTATTTCTCTTTCTAAATCTCTCCTCAAATCCCTCAACCAAAAACAACATTAGGAATCCCTCCAAATTTTAAAATCTTACCTTTAAAAAATTTCATACAATTGCTGTCTAAATCTTAGTCCCTAAAAGTAAGAAAAATACCGACTAAATTACTTTTAGTAGCTATAGGCCATGTTTGATTCACGAGCAATGTTTTGAAAATCGGACCGGTAAACGAACCGGAAAAAGGATCGGGTGGACGGGTTACTAGTTCAACTGTCGGGTCAAAACGATCAAACCACGACGTCATAATTAATATTATATAATTATAAATTATTAATATATAAAAATATATATAATTACTGAAATAATAAAAAAAATGTTACATAATATTTACAAACAATATTTAATAAATTCATAATTGATAATAAAAAAAAAAAGACACTAGTTTTAAAGAAATTTTAAAAATTTAACATTCTCTCCAAACAAATTGATTTAATGCTACATTTAATTTTGGAGGGAAATAAAATTTTCAACTCTCCCTCGAATCAAATATGATTCAAACAATTTGATTGAATCCCACATTGAATTTTTAGCTTCTCTTTGAACAATTTTTTTTCCCTGTAAATAGGAATAGACTTTTATAATTTCTACAAACTTCTAATGAGACTCCTCCTCATGAGAGGAAACTTGAAGTAAGACTTTTTAATCTAAATTTTGATATATATATATATAAGAAAGAAGAAGAAAAAAAAAAAAACGGGGTTGGTCAAGAACCGACACTAGTTCACCGGTTTTACAGGTTGAACCACTGGTTTTTTTTATTTTTGCAAATAAGGTCAGTTTTTGGCCTAGTCTGAGTTTAAAGGGTTTTCTGGACCAAAAGAAGGCCACATTCCCGATTCAACTGATTCAACCGACTGGGTTGGTCCGGGTTTGAAAACATTGTTCACAATATTAATAGTCAAAGTATTAATAAAACTATTAAATTAGTATTCACTATTCAATTAGATTAGTAGGATAAATTATCCCCTTATCCATTGTCTGATTTGCATTGGATAAGAAAACATATGAATGTAGGATTACAATTATATTTATCTTCTTTTCCAATCTCACCGTCTATCAATGTTTATTCACAATCTTTACTTTATCAAAATTTCTTCATAAATGTGATTTTGAAAAAAATTATAAATAAATAAATAAAAATACAAAATACAAAGGCCATGTTTGGTTTTTTTTTTTTTTAAATATAAACTAATTTGATAAAATAAATATTAAAAAATATTTTTAAATTTTTAAAAATTATTTTTAGCCTTCTAAAATATAAAATTAGATAAAAATAACAAGTGTTTTAATTTTTAGTCAAGGGTAAAAAAGTCTTTTTATTTTATTCCCTAACTCAGGATATATAATCTCACCCCTACTCCATTATTAATAATCCTACAAATTTGTTGGATTAATTATCCATAGAATTAATAATCCTAAAATAAAATTTCAAAACAAACACAATATTACTGGGTCCACGAATTAATAATCTCAATCACATGCTCTAATTCTGTCAATCAAACATGCCCATAGATTAATAATTTTAGGGACTAAATTTAATTTTAGTCACCCAAAATCCTAGTTTTGACAACTAAAATTCAATTAGATGCCAAAAGTAAAATAAAAATACCGACTAAATTATTATTAGTAGCTAAAAATTGTACATTTGGGGACTAAAAAAAAATTAGTCGCCCAAAATCGTAGTTTCAACGACCAAAACTTAGTTAGTCGCCAAAAGTAAGAGAAATACAGACTAAACTTTATTTAGTAGCTAATGATTGCCCCTTTGCGGACCAATTTTATTTCGTAGCCAAAGTGGTTATCTTTGACGACTAGATTTTTTTTAGTAACTAAAGTATGTATCTTTGGCGATTAAATATTTTTAGTCACTGAAAATATATCATTAGCGACTAATTTTTTGGTCGCCAAAGATTAAAAGTAATATTTATGTTAGTTTTTGGGTGATGAAATTTCTTTAGTCGGCAAAAATTAGTATATGATGACAAAATGTTTTTTTGTCACTAAAGATCAATATTTGGCTACTAAATTAGGTAGTCACCAAAGATTTTTAGTAAAATTATGGTAGTCATTCAGCGGATGAGAGTTGTTCCGTGGCTGGTAGAGCAGCGATGTGAGAGGGAGGGGAGAGGAGCAGTGGAGAGGGAGAGGGAGAGGGAGAGGGAGAGAGACGCTGATGAGAGAGAGAGGTGCTATTTGTTTAGGGTTTGGTTTGGAAACAAAATACATAAATCCCTCCAATTCGCGACAAAACAGTTTAGTCGCTAATTAATTTTATAAATCCATTTAAAATTTGAAATGTGTCCCTCCAAATATTTTAGTTCTTTGGCGACTAAAAATATTTTTAGTCGCTGAAAATAAATGTTTGGCGACCAACCTTGTTGGTCACCAAAGATAAAAATTAAATTTTTATTTTTCATTCGGTGACTAAATAATTTTAGTAGCCAAAACTAATTATATAGCGACTACAATTTTGTTTAGTCGTTGAAAATATATTTTTTGGCGACCAAACTATTAGTCGCCAAAGATAAAAATCCAATTTTTTATTTTTCATTCGGCGACTAAATAATTTTAGTAGTCAAAACTAACTATACAGCGATTAAATTTTTTTTAGTCCCCGAAAATACATTTTTGGTGACCAAAATCTTGGTCGCCAAAGATAAAAATTAATTTTTTGTCTTTTATTCGGCGGCTAAATAATTTTAGTAGCCAAAACTAACTATACAGCGACTAAAATTTCTTTTAGTCGCTAAAGATACATTTTTGGCGCCAAAGATTGAAATTAATTTTTTATTTTTTATTCAACGACTAAATAATTTTAGTAGTCAAAACTAACTATACAGCGACTAAAATATTACTTGGTCACTGAAAATAAATTTTTGCCTACCAATCCTTTGGTCGCCAAAGCTAAAAAGTAAATTTTGGTTTTTCATTTGGCAACTAAATAATTTTAGTAGCCAAAAGTAACTATACAGCGACTAAAATTTTTGTTTTGTCGCCAATTGTGACATTTTTAGCGACTACATTTTTTTTAGTCGCCAATAATCAATATACCCCGACTAAAAAAAATTAGTAGCTAAATCTTGTACTTTTGCCGACTAATATAATTTTTGGTCACCAATTCTACTACTTTTGGCTACTAAATTTTTTTTATTCACCAAAAGTGTAATTTCCTGTAGTGATTCCCATTAGTTTAAATATAATCTCAATCAAATTATCTGTGTACTCTCTGTTTATGTATTCTCTGTTTATATGTTCTCTGTGTATTCTCATCAGTTTAAATTTTGTGTTCTGAGATTGAGATTATCTGTGTATGTATTCTCATCAGTTTAAATATAATTAATATGTATTCTCATCAGTTTGGTCAATTATTTGCTCATGTCTTGTATCATTCTTCTCATAAATTTTGCCAAATATAGTGCAAAAGTGTCATCTAACAGTTGAAAGACAATACAAGGAGATTGATGCTCCATTATTAAAAGAAAAATGATATTAAAGGCAAAATTGATGAAATAATTTTATTTTTATAATTATAAACTAAATTGATAGACATTTTAATTTTTATTTGACATCAGTGGGCCTACAAAAGGTTTTGGCCCACGACTTAGAGCTCAATTCACGATCCAAGTACTAAAGCCCAGCACCCTTGAGAACCCAATGTTGAACTAGGGACCAATGGCATCTAAACACTTGTCAAACAGGGAACCAGCCACGTAAGCAGACAAAAATTTGCGAAGTTATTATACCCATAGATCAGCCATTAATAAGACCCTGGTAGCATTAAATGTTGCAGCCTCTTCACGTCGAAGAAAACAGGCTCACCGTAAACGAGGTCAGCTAAACCTTAGACTTACGGCCGACGAGACAACTGGGAAGGGACAAGGAAATGATGAATGAAAAAGATAAAAGGCTTCAAAAGAACGACATAGGTTAAGTTTTCTCTCATTCCTCTCGTACATTATCTCTCTAGAAAAACCTCCTTGCCTTGAATTAACTTGATCGTCAGAGTGTCCGCTGGGGGACTTCCCCTCATTGGACCGTTTTTGCAAGTGTATTCTGCGAACTATAAGCCCAACAGACCTATCTGAAGTGTAGATCAATTTGGCCCATCTATCCTCCAAGTTTACAGTATTATCAATTGGTGCCTTCTGTGGGAAGTCACAACTCTGGTTGACAATTGTGCTCATTGTTGCCGGAGACCCATTCCCAGTTACTTCTCCTTCCCTCCCGTCGAGGTGGATGGTTACAACGAGATCTATGGCTTCTCAACACAATGTCGTCAACCCCCAAGCAGAGCTTTCTAACCCAAACAACCCACCTCAGTACTTCACGGAGCTCGCCAACAACATTAACCGCTTGATCGAGCAAAACCAGGCCTTGATCAATGTTTTACTCTAGCGAAATCTCTCTATCCCTCCTCTCGATCGACTCAGATTTACGCCGAAACATGGCTGAAACTGCGGTACTACGGCGAGAGAGAAGTGAGAGAGGAGGTGCTACTGCGACGGAGGACGGCGAAGTGGCGGTTCTGGAGGATGGTGACCTTGGCGAAGGTGGAGACGCACTGGATCTGGTCTGGATCGACATGGGTTTGAGAGAGTTGACAGAGAGAGAAGAATGAGAGAGTGAGAGAGAGATGAGAGTCGGTTGAGAGTTGAGAGAGTGAGTTGAGATAAGAGTCAGAGAGAGATGTATATGAGAGAGAGAGAGATGTATATGTGTCAGTAATACAACTAAAAAAATATATAAATATAATACAACTAAACAAATATATAAATATAATACAACTAAACATATAAACATATAAGTGGTCCTCCACCACCATATTCATATATTTTTGGGCTTTGGAAAGGAGGGTGGCCATGGTGGTTGGGGGGTTTTTGGAAAGAGAGAAAAGGAAATCTGATGGGTGTAAACCGACCATGAAGGCCGTGAGGATGACCTTGTTGTCATTTTCCTCCACCTGGAAGGCTTCAGTATTGAAACGGGGTGACAAAGTTGCGCAACGACTCTTCTTCCGTCTGCCGGATATTGAGCAGTTGAGTCACTGGGCATCTCTGGCGCTGAGCACCGATGAAGTGGTTCAGGAAGGAGTCACTTAGCTGTTGGAAAGTAGTGACTGAGTCTGGCGGTAGCTGATTGAACCATAGTCGCGCTGACCCCTTGAGCGTCACGGGGAAAACTCGATACATGATTTCATCATGGAAAGTATGAAGGATCATGAGGGTCTTTTTAAATGGTCAACAGGGTCGGTTGTGCTGTTGAAGGTATCGATCGATGGTATCTTGAACTTGGAGGGTAGGGGTTTGTCTCTGATGGAGGCGACAAACGGGAGTTGGCTGTTATGGAAGGTTTACTCTGTATGTTCTGCATAACCCCTTGGAGCTGGAGTTTCATGGCTCGTAGTTCCACGTCCCAAATAGGAATGCTGTACCCTCTGGAGTGTAACGGGGGCTGAACACTACTGGCCTCTCCTTAAGGGACAGGTGCGTGATTTGATGGATGCAAGCCCTGAGTTGGTAGGTATAGGTCTTGAGGTGGAGCCCGTAGACCCTCTAGGTTAGAAAGGTGGGCTCGCTGGAAAGGATGGCTCGGGGTCTGTTCTCGATTGGGAAGGATGGATCCGTGTACGATCCACACAGATCTGTGTATATGTATACATGTATGTGTGTGTGTGAGTGTGTATCAGTATCCATTTTTTTTTTGGTTTATTTGTTGTATATGTAAACATGTATGTATATATGTATGTGTGTGTGTGTGTGTATCACATCTGTCCATTTTATTTTATTTTTTTGTAATGTTGTGGTTGTTGATCTGTTGGGGTTGGGGTTGTTTGTTGTGGATGCTGTTTTTGTACGGGGATTTTTTAGGGTCGGGGATCCCCGATCCCCATTAGGGAGCAGAGGCAGGGAGGGTGATGGGTTCCCTGCCGGGGATCGGGGACGGGGACTTTTGTGCCTTCGCGGATTGGGGACGGGGAGGGTGATCCCCAGCCCCACCCCGCCTCGCCCCGTTGCCATTCATAGACCCCGCCCTGGTACTTACTGTTACGACCCAAACCCATCCCTATGGGTTTAGTATCGCAACCGGCCAGTAATCCGTGATTACCACAGGCCTGCTTAACAGTAAAGACAGTAATACAGAGTAAGGGGCTGGCGGAAGCCAAACAGTAATAAAAAGATATCCAATGAGCTGTGAAAAAAAATCTGAATGCAAAAGACTTTTATGAACAAGCCACATTCATAACCAAAACATATATACATACATCATATACACAAACATCCAGGTTAGGTACCAAATCCCTTCACCACAACTGTACAGTTAAGTCTTATTCAGTCAGTACAAAACGGAGACAAAATGGTGAATCTGGAACACCCCAAAACAGCCTTAACTTGAACGGACTCGGAACCTCGAAGTGAGGCACAATAGTTGGCTCGACAAAACGAGAGCTTAACTTGACGCTCCTAGCTTCGGTCCGGTCCCTGGACACCTACATATAAATATAAACAGTGAGCTAAAGCCCAGTGAATAACAAATGCGTAAAGGGGTTAAAAATGAATGTCCTTTCTTTAACTAAAACAGTCATTTGCATCAATAAATCAATTATTCAATCAGTGGCTCATATCTCATGCCATATCAGTCATTTAGAAATCATAATAGTCATACGTGGTACGTCCAATAGCAAAACAGTACAGTGGGTCTTAATAGACCGAACAGTCAGTTGATGGCCATCAAAATAGTAAACAGTAGTAGTTCCAAACATTGGAACTGACAAAGATATCTGTAACAGTAGCAGTAACAGCGTAGTAGCAGTAAGTTGCTATGGATGCCACGAGTATGGTTTACAAATAGGATAAACATTCATTCAGTAAACAATGCCGTTTCAGAAAGTAGTATAATCAGTCGTTCATAAATAATTATAATTGAACGTATCTTTACAACATTGTTACTCACAGAGTACTGGACTATAGACAGGCTAGTCAGCGTTCTCGGGTACCAACCCTACACAGTTGCAGAACGAACACACACACACTAAGTTACACACTTGGGATTAAAAACTTAGCCCCTTAACTTGACTTGGTGTGGTTCTATAACATTATCCTCATTAAGATGCCTTAAACTTGGCCTAGGAATGCCTAGGATGGAATGAGGATGCAAAAATGTACTTTAAAACACTTCTCAAAATTTGCTGAAAATAGGGGTCTCGCTCGAGCGTGGCTTTCTTCACTCGAGCAAGCTTACCAAAATAGAGGGGTCGCTCGAGCGTAGACTCCCTCGCTCGAGCGGTCTGTAAAAATGTAAAAAGTACTAGTTGCTGAAATTCTCCGCTCGATGCTCGCTTAATGCTCGCTCGAGCGTGAGACACAGTCCTTCGCTCGAGCGCAGGTCTCGTCACTCGAGCATGCGTCTGCGTCCACAAAAATCAGAGAGCTTGCAATCTACGCTCGAGCCAGCATTCCGTCGCTCGAGCCGAATTCGGAAAACAAAGGTGCTCGCTCGAGTGTGGAATCCTTCGCTCGAGCGAGGAAGCCAAAATCTGGGTTTTCCAGATTTGCCTCCAAAGCTCAAACCAAGAATTAAACTTATCAAAACTCAACCTTTTGGGCCAATTTTTTGGGAAACACTTGGAAACTCATACTACAACATGTTTTGAAGATCATTTGTGTAAAATCAAGCCCAAAGGTGAGACAATTGAACACAATTTCAATGAAACTTTCAAGAACTATGTAAAAACATAACATGCATGAGTTCTTATGAATTCCAATGCTCCAAAACATGGTCAAATGCAAGATTGAACTCTAGAACATGGTGAATTCATGGACTATAACCAAAATGTGGACATGCATGTGGAGATTCTCATGTAAATGATCTCAAAACTCAATGATATGGACATGCATGCACACATTGCTTCTTAATTCAACTCTTTAGGCTATAACTTGACTCTAATCTCCAATATTTCCATGAACTATGCAAGAAACAACTTAAATTCATGTTTTAAGAGGGTGAATTTCCTACCTTAGGTCTTGAATTTCAAGTATGTCGTCTCAATTTTGCAAATCCTCTTCAATTCCTCTTATTTTCCAAGCAACTCTTGATGAAATCAAGTTTTTCTCCTACTCTCCCTCTCTCTCTCTCTCGGTTTTGGTCTTGGAGGTGGATGAGATGATGTATCAAATGCAAGAATTAAGTCTCAAACAATGTTTTAGAAAATGGCCACTCAATGGCAAAAGTATAATTACCTAGATTCAATTAGTTTAACATTATTTAATCTAATTCAATCGTTCCAAATCAAGTTTTAATTAAACCTACCATAAAATCACATAAATTCTAATTAGCATCTAACACTAATCAATTTCTGATTCGGTCGCCGATAAGGCCTTCAATTTGTAATTCGAAATTAAAACATGAACAGGTCATTCGACGACAAACAGATAGAAACGTAATTAAAGCAACACACTCATACAGACAGATTAGGATTTCATTCTAATCAATTACTTATCATGCTCAATCACAGTTTAACACTAATCAGAGGTGAGGGTTGTCACAGTTTTCCCCCTTTAAAAGAGTTTGGTCCTCCAAACTCGGATTATCTTCGTGTTGGAAGAACACTGGATTCAGAGGGAACAATTCAGGATATCTCTTCATCATATCGTCTTCCCTTTCCCAAGTGGCATAAACGCCACCATGGTTTTGCCAATCCACTTTCACTAACAGGATTTCTTTATTTCTCAACTTCTTGATTCGTCGGTTTACAATCTAGATAGGTTGTTCTTCGTAAGTGTAGTCATCGCTCAGTACCACACGAGTAGGCTCAATAACATGGAAGGGATCCCGAAGATAATCCCTCAATATTGAAATATGGAAGACATTATGCATATGCTCCATTTTAGGAGGAATCACTACTTGGTACGCCACTAGATTAATCTTTTCAATGATTTCATACGGCCCAACATATCTCGGTGCTAGTTTACCCTTAGCCCTAAAACGAGTCTGTCCTTTCATTGGTGTCACTTTAACAAAAACATGATCACCCACTTCATATTCCTTATCTCGCCTTCGGACATCCGCATAACTTTTCTGTTAGCTTTGTGCGGTTTTCAATCTTTGTTGAATCAGTTTCACCTTTTTTGTGGTTTCGTGTACAATCTCGGGCCTAAGCAAAGGCCCATCTCCAACTTCTACCCAGCAAATAGGAGATTAGCATTTTCTGCCATATAGAGCCTCAAAAGGCGCCATGCCAATGCTCGAGTGAAAACTGTTGTTGTAGGCGAATTCAGCTAAAGGTAAATGACTTTCCCAATTTCCTTGGAAATCCAGAACACACATACGCAGTAAGTCTTCCAGAGTCTGGATGGTTCTTTCTGATTGGCCATCTATCTGAGGATAGTATGCACTACTCAGTCTCAATTCGGTACCCAATGTCGTTTGCAGACTTTGCCAAAATCTTGATGTAAACTTCGAGTCCCTATAAAAAACAATGGACACAGGCACTCCATGCAATTTGACAATCTCATCAATATAAATTGTAGCCAATTGTCCGCATTATAAATTGTTTTGACAGGTAAGAAGTGAGCAGATTTAGTCAATCGATCAACAATAACCCAAATTGAGTCCATACCTTTACTGGAGCGAGGTAATTCGACAATGAAGTCCATAGTAATATGTTCCCATTTCCACTCTGGTATTGGTAAGGGCTGAAGTAAGCCTGCGGGTCATTGATGTTCGGCTTTAACTTGTTGGCAATGTAGACATTTTGACACAAAGTCAGCAATCTCTTTCTTCATTCCCGGCCACCAGAAATTAAGTTTCAAGTCTTGGTATATTTTTGTATTTCCTGGATGGATGGAAAGTTTTGAATTGTGGCCTTCCTGCAAAATTCGCCTTTTCAGTTCAGAGTCATTTGGTACATACAACCTTCCCTGAAATTTCAATACATTGTTTTCAAATTTAAAGTCCGGCCTTGGTTTGGATTCCCATTCATCAATGATCTTTGTCAAAAAGTCATCTTGGTGTTTTTTCTCTTTAATCTCCTCAATGAGTGCTGGTTGAGCAGAGATAGTAACTAATGTTCCATCTTGTTCTCGCAAAACAATCTCAACTTCAAATTTCTCAAGATCACATAGCAGTTCTTTCTGTCCGATGAGTAAACAAGCCAAATTCCCAATTGATTTCCGACTAAGTGCATCAGCAACGGTGTTAGCCTTCCCCGGATGGTACAAAATTTGCAAGTCATAGTCTTTTATCAGTTCTAACCATCTCCGCTGCTTCATGTTCAACTCTTTCTGTGTAAAGAAATATTTCAAACTTTTGTGATCTGTATACACTTCACAGGTTGCCCCATATAGGTAGTGGCGCCATATTTTCAATGCAAATACCACTGCGGCAAGTTCTAAATCATGAGTTGGATAATTCTTTTCATGTGGCCTCAGTTGTCGGGAAGCATACGCAATAACTTTACCATTCTGCATTAATACACATCCCAAACCCTTATAAAAAGCATCACTAAAAATAGTAAATCCATCCGTACCTGAGGGTAGGGTAAGAACTGGTGCAGTCACAAGTCGAGTCTTTAACTCTTAGAAAGCTGATTCTCTCTGATCGGTCCAGTCAAATGATATTCCCTTTTGAGTCAATTGAGTCAATGGTAGAGCGATTTTGGAGAAATCTTTCACAAACCTTCTGTAATACCCGGCTAAGCCCAAGAAACTTCAAACTTTAGTAACATTAGTCGGTCTGGGCCAATTCACCATTGCTTCAACCTTCTGTGGGTCAACTGAGATGCCATCCTTACTAATCACATGCCCCAAAAACATAACATTATCGAGCCAAAATTCACACTTTGTTAGTTTTGTATACAGTTTCTGTTCTCTTAAGGTCTGTAAAGCAATTCTCAAATGACATTCATGTTCTTCCTTACTCTTGGAATAAATCAAAATGTCATCTATAAAAACAACCACAAATTCATCGAGGAATGTTTGAAAATTCTGTTCATAAGGTCCATAAATGCAGCAGGCGCATTAGTAACTCCGAAAAGCATAACAAGAAATTCATAATGTCAGTACCTCGTTCGGAAGGCAGTCTTTTCAATGTCCTCTGTTTTGACTTTCAACTAGTGATATCCGGATCTAAGGTCAATTTTGGAGAAAACCTGAGCACCTTGCAACTGGTCAAATAAGTCATCAATACGAGGCAATAGATATTTTTTTTTCACTGTTACCTCGTTCAATTCACGGTAGTCAATGCAGAGTCTTAGCGAGCCGTCCTTCTTTTTCACAAATAAAACTGGTGCTCCCCATGGTGAAGCACTAGGCCTAATGAACTTCTTATCCAACAATTCTTGCAGTTGAATTTTCAATTCTTTCAATTTGGTAGGTGCCATTCTATACGGAGCTTTGGAAACTGGCTATGTACCCGGTAATACTTCAATAGTGAACTCAATCTCCCTATCAATCAAATCCCCTGGCAAATCATTTGGAAAAACATCTGGGAATTCTCTGACTATAGAAATACTGTCCACATTAGCTTTAGTAACAGTAAGTACAGTCAATATGCAACATAAATACCCTTTACACCCCTTTTTAATTAATTTGAAAGCTTTCATAGATGAAATCAAGTATGGGGGAGGTACTACACCAAGTCCGTTAAATACAAATTCAGGCAATCCAAGTGGAAGGAAAACAACTTGTTTCGTTACACAGTCTATGGTAGCATGATATTTTGTTAACCAGTCCATTCCCAAAATTACATCGAAGTGATCAATATTCAAAGACAGTAAATCAATATACAAAAGTGCATCCCCAATAACAATCTCACATGCAGGATACACATAAGCACAAGTCATGGATCCCCCAGCAGGTGAAGATATAGCTAACAAATAGTTCATGGGTTCCAGTGGTTTATTTAATTTTCGTGAAAAAGCATGCGAGACAAATGAATGTGTAGACCCCGAATCAATCAAAATATAGGCATTTTGGGCACAAATTGAGAGTATACCTGACACAACTGTCTCAGTGTTCTACACGTCTCCCTGTACGAGTGGGAACACTCGGCCTTGCCTTAAAGGCTCCTTTCCAGTAGCTTTGGGACTGGGTTTTGGTGTAACAGTTGATGCTGCGGCGCTAGCTGCAGCCTTACTATTGCCTTGAGACATGAAAGGGCAATCTTTAACCATGTGGCCCACCTTGCCACACCTGTAACAAGCACTAGAAATTTTGTAGCAAACCCCCTTACGCCTTTTGCCACATTCGGAGCAGGGTGGTATGGAACCATTTCCCTGATTAGAGCTGCTTGTTAACCCTGTGTTCTGCTTTTTATTCAATGAGTTATTTCGGCCCTTTTTGAAATTGAAGCCTCGCCTCTTCCCCGCCATTCAGTTACCGGCGACTTAGTCTGTTGCAATGCAGTGATATTTGCCTCGGCTATAATTGCTGGGTCGAGGACATCCACATATTTTAGTAGTTTCAAAACATTAATCTGATTGAGTATCTCGACATTAAGCCCGCCCTCAAACTTCCTGACCTTTTTATAATCAGTATCAACCATGTGTGGTGCATATCGGGCGAGTTCAATGAACCTAGATTCATATTCTGCTACTAACATGGTACCTTGTTTCAACTATTCGAATTCAGTTACTTTGCGGTCTCTAACACACTGGGGAAAATATTTCTCAAAGAAGGCTTCCTTAAACTGAGCCCAAGTCATAGCATTGTTGGTGTCACGAACGAGCATCCACTATCGTCTGGCCTCTTCTTGTAAAGTGAAGGTAGCCAGTAATACCTTGTGTGCTTCAGAACACGGAAACACTTCAAACAACTTTTCGGTTTCCAAAAACCATGCTTTGGCCTTTAGTGGTTCAAGGCCTCCTTGGAATGATGGTGGTTTCATTTTGTTGAACTTCTATGTCAAAGCAATTACATCAATATGAATAGTCGGTTCGGGTTGTACTGGAGGAGGTGGGGGCTATTGGTTCTGTTGTTGCCTCAGGGCTTCAGTCAACAGTTCAATCGTTCTTTCTAACCTTGTCATTCTTGCCTCAGATGATTCAGATTCATCGACATTCCTTGCATTCTCCATTTCACTATAGGCAATATGGTAACAATAAACATAGGAAGTTACTGACTTAAGCACATTAGCACATTAGCACATATATCCATATCATGGCCACACACACCTTCTTATGCTCATGCAATGCCCTAATTACTTTTCTAGGACATCCTATAGCTCATTTGGGCGCGTGTGTGCGGTATAACTTGTGCTCTGATAGCACTCTGTTATGACCCAAACCCGCCCCTATGGGTTTAGTGTCACAACCGGCCAGTAATCCATGATTACCAAAGGCCTGCCTAACAGTAAAGACAGTAATACAGAGTAAGGGGCTGGCGGAAACCAAACAGTAATAAAAAGATGTCCAATGAGCTGTGAAAAAAAATCTGAATGCAAAAGACTTTTATGAACAAACCACATTCATAACCAAAACATATATACATACATCATATACACAAACATCCAGGTTAGACACCAAATCCCTTCACCACAACTGTACAGTTAAGTCTTATTCAGTCAGTACAAAACGGAGACAAAAGGGTGAATCTTGAACATCCCAAAACAGTCTTAGCTTGAACGGACTCGGAACCTCGAAGTGAGGCACAATGGTTGGCTCGACAAAACGAGAGCTTAACTTGACGCTCCTAGCTTCAGTCCGGTGCCTGGATACCTACATATAAGTATAAACAGTGAGCTAAAGCCTAGTGAATAACAAATGCGTGTTTAACTAAAACAGTCATTTGCATCAGTAAATCAATTATTCAATCAGTGGCTCATTTCTCATGCCATATCAGTCATTTAGAAATCATAACAGTTATATGTGGTACGTCTAATAGCAAAACAGTACAGTGGGTCTTAATAGACCGAACAGTCAGTTGATGGCCATCAAAACAGTAAATAGTAGTAGTTCTAAACATTGGAACTGACAGAGATCTCTGTAACAGTAGCAGTAACAGTGTAGTAGCAGTAAGTTGCTATGGATGCCACGAGTATGGTTTACAAATAGGATAAACATTCATTTAGTAAACAATGCTGTTTCAGAAAGTAGTATAATCAGTCGTTCATAAATAATTATAATTGAGCGTATCTTTACAACATTGTTACTCACAGAGTACTGGGCTACAGACAGACTAGTTAGCGTTCTCAGGTGCCAACCCTACACAGTTACAGAACGAACACACACACACTAAGTTACACACTTGGGATTAAAAACTTAGCCCCTTAACTTGACTTGGTGTGATTCTATAACATTATCCTCATTAAGATGCCTTAAACTTGGCCTAGGAATGCCTAGGATGGAATGAGGATGCAAAAATGTACTTTAAAACACTTCTCAAAATTTGCTAAAAATAGGGGTCTGCTCGAGTGTGGCTTTCTTCGCTCGAGCGAGCTTACCAAAATAGAGGGGTCGCTCGAGCATAGACTCCCTCGCTTGAGCGGTCTGTAAAAATATAAAAAGTACTGGTTGCTGAAATTCTCCGCTCGATGCTCGCTCGAGCGTGAGACACAGTCCTTCACTCGAGCGCAGGTCTCGTCGCTCGAGCATGCGTCTGCGTCCACAAAAATCGGAGAGCTTGCAATCTACGCTCGAGCTAGTATTCCGTCGGTCGAGCCGAATTCGGAAAACAAAGGTGCTCGCTCGAGCGTGGAATCCTTCGCTCGAGCGAGAAAGCCAAAATCTGGGTTTTCCAGATTTGCCTCCAAAGCTCAAACCAAGAATTAAACTTATCAAAACTCAACCTTTTGGGCCAATTTTCTGGGAAACACTTGGAAACTCATACTACAACATGTTTTGAAGATCATTTGTGTAAAATCAAGCCCAAAGGTGAGACAATTGAACACAATTTCAATGAAACTTTCAAGAACTATGTAAGAACATAACATGCATGAGTTCTTATGAATTCCAATACTCCAAAACATGGTCAAATGCAAGATTGAACTCTAGAACATGGTGAATTCATGGACTACAACCAAAATGTGGACATGCATGTGGAAATTCTCATGTAAATGATCTCAAAACTCAATGATATGGACATGCATGCACACATTGCTTCTCTATTTAACTCTTTAGGCTATAACTTGACTCTAATCTCCAATATTTCCATGAACTATGCAAGAAACAACTTAAATTCATGTTTTAAGAGGGTGAATTTCCTACCTTAGGTCTTGAATTTCAAGTATGTTGTCTCAATTTTGCAAATCCTCTTCAATTCCTCTTATTTTCCAAGCAACTCTTGATGAAATCAAGTTTTTCTCCTACTCTCCCTCTCTCTCTCGGTTTTGGTCTTGGAGGTGGATGAGATGATGTATCAAATGCAAGAATTAAGTCTCAAACAATGTTTTAGAAAATGGCCACTCAATGGCAAAAGTGTAATTACCTAGGTTCAATTAGTTTAACATTATTTAATCTAATTCAATCATTCCAAATCAAGTTTTAATTAAACTTACCATAAAATCACATAAATCCTAATTAGCATCTAACACTAATCAATTTCTGATTCGGTCGCCGATAAGGCCTTCAATTTGTAATTCGAAATTAAAACATGAACAGGTCATTCGACGACAAACAGATAGAAATATAATTAAAGCAACACACTCATACCGACAGATTAGGATTTCATTCTAATCAATTACTTATCATGCTCAATCACAGTTTAATACTAATCAGAGGTGAGGGTTGTCACACTTACCGTCTCCAAGATATGGAAGGCCGAGACCTCCCCCATCCGTGGAATGTCAAGCACTTGAAACGCTATTTCTAGTAAAATGGTGTCTCCCGTTTTTGTATCATTCAATTGTTGTATGTTTTATTTTGCCGATTTGAACACTTGTTCATTTTTGCCCTTTCCATACACGGCATAAATTTGTGATCGACAGACTGTGCCTTAATGACAACAATTTAATATCTCCATTATCTGTGTTATGCTTCAATATCAAGTTTTGGGCGACTCTTAACCAGACTGAACCCTCCAAGTCTCAGCCAGACTGAGTTAAACATAGCCTCAGCCAGACTGAGCCCTCCAAGTCTCAGCCAGACTGAGCCCTCTAAGCCTCAGCCAGATTGAGTTAAACATAGCCTTAGCTAGACTGAGCCCTCCAAGTCTTAGCCAAACTGAGCATGAAGAGCTCAGCCAGATTGAGTGAAACCAAGCCTCAGCTAGGATGAGCACGAAGAGCCCAACCAGACTGAGTTAAACATAATCTCAGTCGGACTGAACCCTCCAAGCCTTAGCCAGACTGAATTAACTCTTCTTCCTAGGTCATTTCTACCTAAATTAAATTCCCAATACTTGATTATCTCCACATCCATCTTTGTTCAACGCAATTATCATTTACATTTTTGTTCAACGCAATTATTATTTACCCAAGTTGAATTTCAACCCATTTTTGCCGAAGGCAATTTCAATTTCTTTACTTCCCAATGGTTTGATGTGTTAGTCATCCTCACCCAATACAAACATAAAAAGAACTAACCCAGTTTTTATTTCATTAACAACTTGCACCACCATACACTTTATTAAAGAAATCACATTCGCTTCATTACAGGAACTGCATTTAAAAAAAAAAAAAAAAAAAAAAAAAACAACAACAACAACAACAACAACAACAACAACAACAAAAACAAAGGAAAACCACCCAGCCCTCACTCCCTGTCACTGGACGCCAGGTCTTCCTCTTCCATCCCCTCATCTAGGGAAATCTAGGCAACATCATCCTCTCTTACTTTCACCTGACTGAAGTCCACATCTGGAAACAGCTCCTGCGGCTTATATTTGAAGCTCATCCAGCCACTGTTGCAGTACTGGCTCATTTCATGCTTATAGAAGTCTTATTGTTGAAAACTCTGGATCACTTCTTCTTCGGTTCTCCCAGCAGTAGTCGCTCCTGATAGACCAGCACCACATTCTCCCTCTCTAGCTAGGCCTCTCGCCACCGCCGCATCAATGGCCATCTGGAACTCAAGAGACGCCTTAAACTGCTCCCCCACTACCACACACAGGTCTGGATAGGCTGCCTTCTCAGACGCCATCTTCCTGGTTAACTCCTCCGTCCTGACCTTTTCTCTGCCAGGGCCCTCTCCAACCCAGCTGTCACGACCCAAACCCGGCCCTATGGGTTTAGCACCGTAACCGGCCAGTAATCCAAGATTACCGAAGGCCTGCTTAACAGTAAAACAGTAAAACAGAGTACAGGGCCTGGCGGAAGCCAATACAGTAATAAAACAATGTCCAATGAGCTGTGACAGCCTGTATGCCAAAAGATTTTTCATACATATTTACAGAACAGTACATATACATACATGTCATTCAGTGAAACAGGGACTTAATCCCCAATCAACAGTACGGTAAACATTTAGTCTATACGATCCATTCGGTTATTACAAAACAGTACGACAGTGCAAAAAGGGGAAATACTAAAACACCCCTAAGCCTTAGCATCATAGGCTCGGAACCTCGCAGTGAGGCACATAGGCTGGCTTGACAAAACTGGAGTTTACTCCGACGCCTCTAGCTTTGATCCGGAGCTTGACCACCTACATATATATATGAGCAGTGAGCTAAAGCCCAGTGAATAACACAAAGCGTAAAGAGGTTTAGAATGAATGTCCTTACAGTAATGAAAACAGTTCAATTCAATCAGTATATCAGTTGTTCAGTACAGTAAACAGTCATATGTGGTACATCCATTAGCATAACGGTAACAGTAGGTCTGTAAGACCGAACAGTAATGATGGCCATCAGTCAGTAAACAGTAGTGGTTCCCCGAGGGAACCGACAGAGATCTCTGTAACAGTAACAGTAAACAGTAGGTGCTAAGGATGCCACAGTGCAGTTCAGAAATAAAGGACATACATTCATTCAGTAACAATATCCGTTCAGTAAGCAGTTCAGTATTCAGAAGATAAACATTTTGAACATATCTTTACACAATTGTTTACTCACAGAGTTCTGGGCTACAGTAGGCTAGAGCGTCTCCTCGGAATGCCAACCCTATACAGTTAACAGATTGAACACACTCTAAGTTACCCAGTTGGGAAAGATAATAACTTAATCCCTAATTTGCCTCGGTGTGTTCTACATCTATATCCTCATTAAGATGTCTTAAACTAGGCCTAAGAATGCCTAGGATGGAATGAGGATGCAAAGATGCACTTAGAAAACATTTTCAGAAATTCCAGTGAAACAGGGTTCCGCTCGAGCGCAGGTTTCCCCGCTCGAGCGGACAAGCAAACAAAGTTACCCGCTCGAGCGTCAAACTTCCCCGCTCGAGCGTGTCACTCAATACTCCGCTCGAGCGTACATTTCTCCGCTCGAGCGGACTGATGAACAGTGCAAAGTACTGGATGCTCGATTTTCCCACTCGAGCGCTACTTCTCCCGCTCGAGCGGACTGAGTACTGCAGTGAAAAATACTGGGAGCTTGATTTTCCCGCTCGAGCGGCACTTCCCCCGCTCGAGCGGACAACCAAAATCTGAAAATTCCAGATTTGTGTTCTAAGTTCAAAACTCAAATTTGATGCTCCCAATTCGATCCTCTTGGGCCCATTTTCTGGAAAACTCTTTTAAACACATAGAATAACATGCTTCAAAACTCAATTTGAGAAATCAAAGCCCAAGGGTGTTTAATTCAAACCCAACTTCCAACCATTTTTCAAGAACAACATTCAAACATAACATGCATGATCCTTAAACAACTCCCAAGCTTCAAAACATGCTCCAATGAGCCAATTGTTTCACAAACAAGATGAAATCATGGTCTACACTCAAAACATGGACATGCATGTGACAATTCGCCATGAACTCAACTCAAAATCCAATAATACTAACATGCATGCATGAATTATGCTCTATTTCAACATGCTAGAACCAATTCATGGCCCAACTTTAAAGTTTGACATAAACCATGCAAGAATCAAGCTCAAATACATCAATAAAGGTTGAATTCTCTTACCTAAGTCTTGTATTTAGGATAGGGAAGCTCAATTGTACAAAACTCCTTCAATTCTTCAAGATTTCAAGCTAAATCCCCAAAGTTGAGTTCAAATCTCTCACTCTCTCTCTAATTCTCTTCTTGGGTCGGTTGGGTGTGAGAAGATAGCTGATCAAAATGTTTTGGCCAAGTGTATGCAAGCTTCTAAGTGTGTGAGGTAATGGGCCACTAAGTGGCAATTCCGTAATTAAGCCAAAGTTTACAATATAACAACGTTTAATCTAATTTAATCATACCTAATAAATTTTCGAATAAATATACCATAAAATTACATAATTTCTCACGATCCTAAATTATCAATCAATTTCTAATTCGGCCGCCGGTAAGGCCTTTAATTAACAGTTTAAACGAAACAGACTGAACAGGTATTTAAACAATCAAACAGATAAAATGCAAGTTAACATATATATAGTCAATCAATTCAGTTCCAATTTTCAGTCAGTCAATCCAGTATTTTATCCAGCTCAATTGTCAGTCATAATCAGTTCAGTTTAACGGTAAACAGTAGTTTATCGGAAATCAGTACGAGGGTTGTTACACCAGCCACATGCGCATCTGCCTCTTCTTTGTCTTTCAAGGCTTGACTGCGCAAATCTTCATTATTTGACAGGGCCTCTTCCAATCTCTTTGGCGATGTCACAGGCTTCTTGGACCTCCCCTATCTTCTTCTGTACGCTCGCCAACTCAAACTCTAATGATACCACCTTATGGCGCACCACCTCAAGTTCTGACTTGGCGACCGACAGCTCGGCGGTGACCTCAGTCTGACTTACTCTAGCGTGTTCTGCCAAGTAACTCTGCACCACCGCCAATACTTCCATCTTTTTCGCCCTTTACGCATAGTCCAGGCCCTTTCCACAAGCACTCTGCGTTACTTTTCTCCAGCCCTCTGTCTCCACCCTTAAGTTTTGTAATTGTGCCTTCAGCAATTCTACATCCACCTTTGCCCACATTGCCTTATTCAGCAGGGCCGCCGCCAAGGTCGTTACTTCCATCTGCGCTGAACAGAACCCTCTCAGGAGGTCGGCCTCTATAAATTGTGCCATCCTCCACACGGCCACATCCTCCACAACCTCCAAGAGACGATCTACGGCGACCCTAGCTTCGCCCCTTTCTTCCGCCGAACGACCGGACACCGCATGAACATGATACGTGGCGATCTTCAACGCGGTGCTCATCTCCGCTCTGCTCACTCACCCCCTCCCTACCTTCGGACTTGGGGACACTTCTTGTACAGGCACATCCTTGGACGATTGGTCTTCCAATCGTTCGTCTCTTGCCACCTGTTCTTGTTCGGCTGTTCCATTCACCACTTGGCCACTTGGCCTCTCCCACCCCAATCCTGGTCTCCCTCACCTCTACTTCTAGAGATACCTCCGCCATCCCTTCCTTCACCTTCTTCAACACTGGCCCTCTCTCACTCCTCTTCGCAGCTGCCTTCATTTTCTTCTTTTTCTTCAACACCGCCTCCACCTCCATTTTGCTTCTCTCCTTTAGCGGATCCACTAACGGTGGCAGCGGCACAAAATCAATCAAGTCCTTGTCTCCCCGAGGCTTGGGGCGTGGTTGGACTGGCTCCTTCATGACCAGCTTGGGCGCACGGCCTAACTTTGATTCTTTATACTTATCTGCCTTGGCGAACGTCCTTTTGTCCTCTACCTTCTGCATCTTCCTTCTCACCTCCAACTCTTCTGGTGTAGGGTCCTCCTCGGTCGGTTGTGGCCCCAAATTCAAGGCAAACAAGGTTGAAGACTGGATAAGGCCATCCCACTTTAAAACCATTCTTCTCCCTCAACTCCTTCACTCGTTTAACCCTCTTCTCCACCTCTGCTTCCAGTCTTGGCTCCACCAACTTAATGGGAATTTTCCACATTGTATGCACCCCCCTCCCTTCATTCGCCGATACATAAAACCACCTTGGTCTTCACCCCTTCACCGACGACGGCAAACACGCCACTAATCCTCTACCTGCCACCACTTGCAGGGTCACCCATGTTTCTTGTTGACCTGAGGCCCTATAACAGGAAAAGAACTCATCTATTGTCATCACTACTCCCCCGGTAGCCCGTGGCCATGCGATCGCGCAGGCCAATAATATTTTTCGTGCATTGGGCATAAGTTGACTTAGCGCCACCTCCAACCAGTTCAACACGTTTACCACTATTTGTGGGAGTGGCCACCTCAGACCCCCCTGCAACACCTCCTTATATAGTGTAAACTCCATCGGACGTGCATCCGACGCCCTTTCCTTTGACGTCGGCAGCTTTAACTCTACCTCTGCTAGAATCTAGTATTTCTTATGCACCTCCTCTAACTCCTCTACCGTAAACGTCGATTTGTCAGCCTTCGTGTCTAGTGGTCAGGTCCCACTTAGCTAATCGACCTCATCGCCACGATCATTGTGGACGGACGGGGTCGCGCCGCTTACTCCGCCCCTCTATACTGCTCTGCCAACTCCACTACATCATCCTCACCTAGCGCCTCTAACCCCATGGCCGACATTTCCTCTGGAGCCATCTCTTTTACATTTCTGTATATTGCTTCGAACGTAGGCGCAAGGAAGTTAGCAAACTGTTGGAGGGAAGCGTCACACGACACGAACTAGGTCAGGTCTGGGATGTGTTGGTTTCTTACAATCAGATATGTAAAACGGATAACTCCAAATGCCCACAGTTTGCCTTTTCCAAGGATCGGGGTTAAAACTCTCCAGTTTAAAATTTTCAAAAGTTAAAACCCCTGCCTTTTTCCACATTCTATCCTAACCCTAACCTTTCGCTTCCTACTAACACATTACCTCCCTCACCACTGGTTTAGAACACCCCACGTGTACAGCCACGATTCATCACCCTCTTTTCCTCCCCCTTCTATTCCATTTTACATCATCACATGCCTCATCGCTCCTCGAGCCCCGCACATCGTCACTACCTCTTCGGCCATTCTCACGGTCTGCCCTCTTTACGATTGAACCTCTGATCCTGTCGCTCGGCCCCCCTTCACAGTCGGTCCTCCTCATGATTGATCCTCTCGCTCTGTCCCCCCCTCGCAGTCGGACCTCCTCACGGTCGGTCCTCTCGCTCGGCCCTCTTCGCGATCGGCCCTCCTCTCGGTCGGTCCGTCCTCCTCACGGTCAATCCTCTCACTCGACCCCCCTTCATGATCGGTCCTCCTCACAGTCGATCCTTTCACTTTGCCCCCCTCGCGGTCGGTCCCTCCTCACAGTCGATCCTCTCGTTGTGCCCCCCTCACGATCGGTCCTCCTCACGGTCAATCCTCTCGCTCTGCCCCCCCTTCACGGTCAGTCCTCCTCACAGTCGATTCTCTCGCTCTGCCCCCCTTCGCGGTCAGTCCTCCTCACTGTCGATTCTCTCGCTCTACCCCCATCACGGTCAGTCCTCCTCACGGCCAATCCTCTCGCTTGGCCCCCTGCCCAGTCGACTCTCCTCACGGTCGATCCTCTCGCTTTGCCCCTTTCGCGATCGGCCCTCATCTCAGTCGGTCCTCCAACTTGGCCACTTCCATGGTCGGTCATTCCCCTTGACTTGGAAGGACCCTACCCATTTTCCTTCTTATTCCCTTCATTGGACTAAAGCTGCACTTGGGAATGAGGGATTACTGACATCAATGTCCCACAAAAGGTTTTGGCCCACGACTTATAGCCCAATTCCTGGTCCAAGTACTAAAACCCAGCACCCTTGAGAACCCAATGTTGAACCAGGGACTAATGGCATCTAAACACTTGTCAAGTAGGGAACCAGCCACGTAAGCAGACAAAGATCTCTGCAAAGTTATTACACCCATACATCAGCCATTAATGAGACCCTGGTAACATTAAATGCAGCAGCCCCTTCACGTAAGAGAAAATAGGCTCACCGTGAACGAGGTCAGTTAAACCTTAAACTTACGGTCGACGAGACAGCTGGGAAGGGACAAGGAAATGATGAATGAAAAAGATAAAAGGCTTCAAAAGAACAACATAGGTTAAGTTTTCTCTCATTCCTCTCATACATTATCTCTCTAGAAAAACCTCCTTGCCTTGAATTAATTTGATCGTCGGAGTGTCTGCCGGAGGACTTCCCCTCATTGGACCGTTTTTGCAGGTGTATTTTGCGAACTATAAGCCCAACAGACCTATCTGAAGTGTGGATCAATCTGACCCATCCATCCTCTAAGTTTACAGTATCATCATTATTAAATAATATAAATAAGACACATCATTATGTCTGCGTTTTATTTATTTATAAATTTTGTTTGTATTTTCTTTATTATCCTACTTCACCAAAATTGTCATATTTTATGACCATCCTCAAAAGTCCTACTCGGTCTTTCATTAGCATGAGTTATGACAGAAATTTTTACCTTATCACAATGTAGATTCTTTGGTGGTCATTTTTCTTATCCTTGTTGGGTGTGCCTTGAGAATAATTTAGAACATTCTTTTGGCATGACAACTCTTGATTAGAAGTGAATTTGCTATTACCTAAAACTCTTATTTCACAAGATTTGAGGATTTCAAAGACAATAGATATAGAAGAGGTGGAGGACCTTATGCCCTTTCTTCGTTGATATTTGTTAAAGAAACTTGCATACCAGCTTTCCTCTTTTTCTTCTTCACCACTTTCTACATTGTTGGCTTTTGTGTTTGAGTCTTATTCACTCTCCACTATTGCGTGTATAAGAGGGAGGATGAAATGTCTTTTGCTTATGAGACCAAACCCTTGCAAACATCACATTTTTGTAAGTTTGCTCCTATAACAAAAAGTAAGTTTGCTTCTAGTAAACGTGAGCTGATTCAAGTAAAGAGGAGTTCCAATGATGCTAGCAGTATATTTAAACTGTATTTGCTCCTAAGGAACATTCTACACCTTCACCCACAGTGGAACAAGCATTTAAGCTTTGGTTGTTTATTATAATTCGTAACCTTTGATAGTAGCTTGGTTGTTTCTTGTAATTTTCTCTTTCTTTTTTACCTCTATTTGTTTACGTTGTACTTGTATAGTCCAAATAGTTAGTTGTTTCACCCTAAATTTTGAATACAATCCCTAAACCATGTGTTTCCAAATTTTAATGTATGTTGCAAATAAGTGAGAACTAAAATTTTTGTCGTAAAAGATGTACAAGAGTTAGATGATGATAAAAGATACGCAATTCCATTGTTGAGTATTTTTGTTTATTAGTTGTCCATTCCTACGTTAATCTTTGCTTGACTTGTAGGGTTCAAAAGATGGACAAGAGTTTAATGATGACAAAAGATAGGTTGAAAAATAAAGAATACCAACAAGGTGTTAAGTCATTTATTGACTTTGCTATGAAGGATTTAGGCCCACACGATGACATTCGTTGTCCATGTGTCGATTGCTTGAATGGCACAAAACATAGTCAACAAGTTGTATGGTTGCACTTGACTTGAAGAGGAATCGCGTGTTCTTATAGAACTTGGGTGCACCACAGGGAACATATTCCATTGTGTCATGATCAGCCTAGTGTATTAAACGATGATGGTGAAAGATATAGAGCTGCAATTCAAAACCGCCACCGAACCACCATGTCGCTCTCACGAACAATTTTCCCTCGACAAAGAGGACTTGTGACAATTGACGGAATGTAATTCGGACTGGTAGATTGGGAGTTAAAGTCAAATATGCCCAAAACTTAGTTGAAAAAGAACTTTTCGAGGGCAAAAATTCAAAACAGCCCCCGAACCACCATGTGGCCCTCACAGACAACTTCCCCTTGACAAATAGGACTGGTGACAACTAACAGAATGTAATTCAAACCCGTAGGTTGGGAGTTAGAGCCGAATACGCCCTAAACTTACTTAGAAAAGGGCGTTCTGGGGGCAAAAATTCACAACAGCCCCCGAACCACCATGTGGCCCTCATGGACAGCTTCTCATTGACAAATAGGACTTATGACAACTGACGAAATGTCATTCGGACCCGTAAGTTGGGAGTTAGAGCCGAATACACTTTAAACTTAGTCAAAAAAGGGCGTTTCAGGGGTAAAAATTCAAAACAGCCCCCGAACCACCGTGTGCCTCTCACAGACAGCTTCCCCATGACAAATAGGACTTGGGACAACTGACGGAATGTAATCCGGACCAGTAGGTTGGGAGTTAGAGCAGAATAAGCCTTAAACTTACTCGAAAAAGGGCGTTTCGGGGCGAAAATTCAAAGAATCCCTCGAGCGACCGTGTGGCTCTCACGAATAGCTTCCCCATAACAATTACAACTTGTGACAACTGAATGAATGTAATTAGGACCCGTAGGCTTGGAGTTTGAGCCGAAAAAGCCTTACACTTAGTCGAAAAACTCGTAACACTTAGTTTAAAGAGTGACAACTTTATTAAAATAATATCCACATATTCTAATAATTGTCTTTATATATTAATAGGACGAAGAAATTTACATATTAGATTGTTTGTGTAGTTGGTTGTAATAAATATTGCATGATACATATATATATATATATATGCTTTTATTTTCAAGAAGACATTTCTCGATTGTTCTATCTTAAATGCAAGTTAGAACATGTTCCCTATGGCTGACTGAATTGATATTTTGTAACCAATTCTAATGTTTTCTTTTTTATTTTATTTTTTTCGTAGATGGCTTTGTTGCGTGGACTTGTGGATAATCCATTTTGGTGTGTGGAGAAGAAATTTCACTTTTGTATAGTACTAATATAATACTTTTGTTGTCCTGAGCTTTTGTGTAGTTCACTATTACTGATACAGAAAACTTTTGGCAATCAACAGATAATGACTGGCGTGGTATGTAGACCACCTTCTATCGCAGTACATATATGACCATTTGTCAGCGTACATATATGACTTTTTGTCATGGTCTATAGAAATTTTTTGTCATGGTACATAGATCACCTTTTGTCGTGATACAGATTACAATGGTAATTTGTACCATGCCAAATGGTAATTTCGCTTGATAGTAAATGTATTTTTTTGTATACGAAGGGTTTTGATTTTTGTATGGAATTATTATTTCAGTTTGGACAATAGTTGGTTTGTATGGACTTTGACATTTAAAGTTTTTTTTTTTTTTTTTTGTATATGGATGCAGATTGTGGAATGATTGATAGTATATGTTTGTTTTTGTTTATGTACGTATTACAGGTCGCATGGAATATAGACAGGTTGTGGAGAAATTATAATTTTGCGATAAAATATAATATCATGTTTTTGGCGACTAAACAATTAGTAACTAAAAAGAAATTGAGGAAATAGTTTGGGCGACTAAAAGTTTTGTACAAAAAATAAAAAATAAAAAAAATAGACATTTGGCAACTAAAAGTTTTGTAACAAAAAATAAAAAAAAAAACGTTTGGCGACTAAAAGTTTTGTAGCCAAAAGAAAATCAAACATTTAGCGACTAAAATATTTCGTAGCTAAAAACAAAAGCTAAAGAATAAAAACACTTTTGCCGACTAAAAATTTAGTAGAAAAAATGTGGGACTTTAAGCGACCAAATATTTAGTAGTCAAAATAAGAATTATTTGCTGACTAAAACTTTAGTAGCCAAAAATCTGAAACTTTAGGCAACCAAATATTTAGTAGCCAAAAGAAGAACCTTTGCCGACTAAAACTTTAGTAGCCAAAAATATGGGACTTTAAACGACCAAATATTTAGTAACCAAAACAAGATCTCTTTGCTGACTAAAATGTTAGTAGCTAAAAATGTGGGACTTTAGGCAGCTAAAATTTGGTCGCCAAAAATGTACTAATTTAATTTTATGTCCAACCTTTTGGCGAATAAAAAATTAGACGGAAATTGAATACATTTGGCTACGAAAATTATTTTAATCGCTAATTACCTTTACCGACAATTCTTCCACGACTACTTCTGCGACCAAATAATTTAGTCACTGAAATCCTTCGGCGACCAAAAATTAAGTTTTGGCGACTAAAAATTTAATCTCCAAAAGTGAAAATTCTTATAGTGATATTTTATACTGAGAGGTTATTTTATTTATAAAGTAAGATATATATTTTAAAAGTGTTAATAGTAAATAGAATTTTTCACCGTAACAAGGGGTGCCTTGACCCCCTATAGTCTTTTCTTAGTCCTATTCTTGCAAGAGAGTGAAAATTTATTTTGAAAATAATTAAAAATTCATTTTTTTTGTTTTTAAAATTTTTGAAATCAATTTTAGCTATTTTAAAAATAAAACCAAACACCAAACAAGTTTTGTTTTCAACTTTCAAAAAAATAATAATAATAATAATCAGTGTATTTGGTTTGAGTTTTCTGAATTAAGTTTTTTGAAAATTGGCTTTTTTGGTTTTCGTGTTTTTTTGTTTTTAGTGAATATTTTTTAAATTTTAAACTTTTTTTTTACTTTTTTAGATGCATCTTACTTAGATGTATCTAAAAAGTAAAAAAATTGTGAATAAATATTTTAAAAAATTAATAAATACATAAAAATACAAAAAATGTACTGAATTTTTGTATTTTTTTTGTATTTTTGGTATTTAGTGAATTTTTAAAAGATTTTTTTTACAATTTTTTTACTTTTTAGGTGTATTTATGTTAGGTGTGTCTAAAAAGTAAAAAAAATTGCTTAAAATATTAAAAAAATTTAGTAAAAACAAAAAAACACGAAAAATAAGAAAGTAAAATTTTCTAAAAAGTGGAAACAAGCAAGGTGAATAATTTTTTTTTTTTTTATTTTGAAAGCGTTAAATTATAGATTGATATTGGGCTGGACTTTTATTTGGGCTGGGATTTAAAATTCTCGACCTGAATTAACGTTGGGCTTCGTTGGTTGAAATAATGGTGTTTTGGTACCTTGTTTTGCAACAATAGTCACCCATACAAAATCACAAAAAATTATAAATAGAGTAATTTGAGTGAAAATATATTTTTTACAATGGTTATGTTTGGTTTGTATTTTTGAAACTATTTTGAAAAATAATTTTTTGGAAATAGTTTATAAAATTTGAAAATTTGTTTGGTGGTGATGTAAGCCGAAAGGTACCACATTGAGGCCACTTAGGTTACATTTTTGGTCTTTTAATTTTATTTATTTGGTGGAGATGATGTGTTTCGTGCACTTGTACAGGTTTGGCAGGAAATATGAAAATTCAATCAAAAGGGGGCGTGAAACCAGATTCTCCGAGCGAGAGGTGAAAAATCTAAGACCACCAGACCACCTCATGTGCGGCCAAGCTTCACCACGTACGGCCCACCACCGCACGAGTGGCCCACCTAGGGACGCGTGCACGGACTTTTTGGTCTATTTTGCTCCGAATAAAAGACAAAAAATCAGTCATAGTTAGGGTTCGAAAAATTGAATACAGAAGAGAGGGAGGCTAGGGTTCCAAAGGGGGAGACACTACCAAAGCTTGGAAAACACTTCCATGGGGGCTTCTTCTTCATCTTCTTCCTCTTTCCACTCCTCCATGAGTGGCTAGTCGTCTTTTCTAGGGTTTTGATGAAACCCTAGCCATGTAATGGAATTTTTCACGAGCTTTCATTGTAACTTGGTTTGAATGAATGTATGGATGTTTTAGAAGTTTATAAATAATTGTTTCGTTCTTCTCTTCAAGCATTTTACTCTCTGTGATTGTTTAATGTTTTCCATACATTAGTATTCTTTGTGTTTGTATTCAGAGTACGAGACGAGTCATGCTATGAGAGACGGGTCGTTTTGCTAACATAGTTTAGAGCAAACGACTCGTACTACTCGGGATGATTCGTGCATGTACATTGAATGCAACAACCCTCTTGATCAATATTTCAAACTTGTAGTTGTGAAATATTGGATAATTCAAACCGAATTGCAATTGATGGTTGATGTTAAGTCTCATTCATGTGGTTAGTAGTGAATTCTCTACCCTAAGATTTTTCCCGAAAATTAATATCTCAAACCCTAGATTTTAATTGTCAATATAATTCTTCAATTTTATTTAATTGCTGTTTAGGTATAGAATCAATCTTATCTTTTTAATCAAAATTAATTTAGGAATTTTGCGATTGAATTAATTTAATTTCACAATAGTCCCTGTGGATCGATACCTGGACTTGCCATTATTTTGATTGAATTTGGTATAGTTTAGTATTTAATTTTGGTGTGTTTAACGACCCATCAGGTGGTATATTTTGAAAATAGTTTGAGAGTTTTAGAATTTGGGATAATTATTATTATTTTTTATATATATAGTTGAATAGATGGGTGTGATAAAAAAGTGATTGATTAATATGTAAGATGTGAAAGAATAAGAGAAAAGAAATAAAAATTAATTGATTGATGTGTAGCAGAGATATTTTGAATTTGTTTTTCAAAAACTTTCAATTAAACAAATTTTTAAAATTTTTTCTCAAAAATTATCTCTCCAGAAACAAATCAAACAAGGTGAATAAGTATCATCATATGGTATGTATGGTTTAAAATTATTTTATGTCGTTAACTTTATAGTTGGTTGTGTATCTATAATATTATTGGATAAAAAATAACAATGTTAATGGCACATTATGAATTTACATAAATTAACATAACATGCAAGAAAAAAATATAAGACATTGGTTGTTACAATAGAAAAATAAAGGATCAGTGTAAGTATAATTTAACCTTTGAAATTTATTAATAAGGTTACGAACATAGATATTAAATACAAAATTAGTTACATAAAATAAATTATTGGTGTGTGTGTTGTTTTCTGATCACACTGTCAAACAGGTACTCAGCTGGAGAACACTGATAGAATAGATCACGCTCAAACAACCTGTCACAGAAAGAAAAGACTCCGGCGGTGGTTCGTCCACCCGGGGTACTCCGACAATCAAGTCAATACTCAGTTATCTCTCAAAGATAATAATTAGTGCTTAACTTACTAGCCAGAATATAAAAAGCATACCTTAGACCCACGAGGGTGCCTTACTTTTATAGCCAACACTGACCTGATCCCTTGTAGAAGCCTAGCTTTAATGGACTCTGACTCAATGCTTATCCTGGACTTTCAAGTAGATATAGATAAACTCCCTAAGAGCCTTATCTTTATCCTGACTGAGGTCCTTCCCCATTTTAGGACTCCTATAGCTTATCCATTTATCCCGGACTCCGGTATCTCCTCAGACAACCTCGGCCAAGCCAAGATAATCTCGTCGTTATGACCAGGACACGTGGCACCTTGGCTAGCACTTCAGTGCCACCTTGGCCACGTGTTGTCATTCACAAAAATATGCCTCCACAACTGCCCCCTAGGTTCTATTTATTACCTCGGTATTCTGAGGTGATGGAACCTATATCCTTTGACCATATAGTACGTCGGCTAAGTTTGCTCTATCCTTCATTACCGAGGTCGTCATTCATCGGCTCTACATGTCCAAGACTTGTAGTCTGTTTTGTCAATGCCTTAGAACCAAAAACCAAGTTTTCCAAGTTTCTTTAACTGAGATCATTCCCTTAGCCGAGGTCTTTGCTTCATTAAATCAAGAACTCCAAGAGTTTCAACACGCGTATGAGCTGTCATGCACAGTAATTCAACCATTTTCGCCACGCGTCCTTTCCCTATTGAACCGTACCTAACATGCGCCATTAAGTCGAGTCGTATTTGCGTGTGCCACCTGACAGACACATCGTCCTATTGCATTTTTGCCGCCTTTTCGTGTTTTGATCAAAAACATTTCCCTCTCTCTTCGCCGTTTCACTTTTGCATCTTCGTCTTTTCCAAACTTTCTCTCTCTAACACTCATCTCCTAAATCCTCCATCTTTTCAAGCTCTCAAGCTCTGCAACCACTCCGTTCACCTCCTTCAGCGAAGCTTTTGCTGCTCTTCTCCGCTCACTGCCACGGTCTGACCCCGGCGTTCTTTACACCGGCCTCCTTTTCTTTGGTAAGTCAGTATTCCCCCTTGTTTCAATTCTTGACTTACTTCAACATTTGTTATGCTTGTATACTGCTGCTGTGAATTCATTCATGTTCTCGAATCTTCATTTGTGTTGTAAATTTTGCCTTGCTTGTAATTTGTTTCTGGGTATATACACGTACTCACACACTGTTCATACACTTGATGTTCTTTATAAATTGCCACTGTCTTCAATTTGTGCACGTTTACATTTTATGCGTTGTTCTTGAACCCCTTCTAGTTTTCTTGAGTCTGAATCACTGTTCTTCTCTGTTTTCTTGTTGTGTTCTCTAGATTTCTGCCTTCAATTCTTATTTGCATAGTCTTAGGTTTTCGGATTTGTTTTAGAACTCACAAATTTTAGGAAAAAATTGAAACAAATTCCTCTTAGATCCTCAAAAACTCCTGCCCCAACATATATTTAGGTTTTGCCGAGGTCCTTTAAACCTTAACAAACCACTTCCTTCTGAAATCCAACACCTTCCCCACTTTAGCTGACATCATGGGCATGTTTAGGTGGAGGGTAGATACCCCAATTAAGCTAGAATATTTCAGGCAGGAGTTTGCCATTCCTACCGATGTCCACCTTAGGTTAGCAGGAGAGGAGGACTCCATCATGCCTGATGGGGACTCCATGCCCTTCCTAGTTGTAGCCTTTCTTGAGTGTGGGCTTAGGTTCCCCATTGACATCCTCTTCTGCGAAATCCTTCACTATTACAAACTGAACCCAATGCAGCTTGCCATTAACTCTTACCGAGTTATCAATGGTATAATTGCCTTAGCCAAAAAAGAGAACGCTAGGATTACTCTTGCCGACATCCAGTATTGTTACACCATGTGTGGCCTGAAATTAGAAAAAGGCTACATTTATTACCTTAAGCCGAGATCCACAGAATACAAACTCGTCGCTGACCTCCCAGACTCCAACAAGGGAGCTGGAGATGATTATTGCATCATCTCGGGCAACTGGGAGTTCCCTCCAGAGGATGACCTTCACCTCTACCCTTTAAGCCGAACAGTGTTCAGAGAGGGAGATGGTAAGAGCTAAGTGTCACTTTTCTCGCTTTCAAGTCTTTATTACTGTTATTCCTCTTATATGTTCTATGGTTGTTGTTTACTTTGCAGCCCTTTCTTAACCACCCAAGGACTTTCGCAAGACATTCTACCCCAGCAAGGATTTCAAGAGGCTGCTGGACTTGCCTGTTAATCAGAGCAAGGCTCCTCTGCTCTTGAACTACATCCCAACTTACAAATCCATTTTGCCCGATGTCTCGAAGAAGAGCAAGTCCCCTCATTCTGCCACAACTCCTGCTACAACTTCATCACCTCAGCCAGATCAGGGATCAACCTTTGATCCAGCAGAACAGCCATCAACCTCTGCTCCACAATTGATTCCACCTTCTCAACGCCAATGCCGACGTCCAGCTCCGTTGCTCGCACCAGCAGGTAAGACTCGTAGTCGAAGACGCCGAAGTTTTGAGGCATCAGCTTACGATCCAACCAATCCACCAACCGCGCTTCCAGCGATCCGCCTTGGCACTAAAGTTACTGTTGCCATCTCCACCGACGAAATGGGGTGACAAAAGGCCGTTGCTGAAGACCTTCTTGACGACATCCCCAATGTCGTCACAGTTCAATCTTCCCCTTCCCAGTCTCAACCCAAACCGAAGCCAAAGAGGCTTAAGAAAGCCCAAGCCAAGGCAACGGTGACTCAGATTGACTCTGAGGACACCTTGCCAATCTCAAAAATGGCTGAGGCAGAAAAAAGTGCCTCTGCCGCCGAAAAGAGGCCCGCAGAGGCTGCTCCCTCCGAATCCACCCGGTCAAATAAGCCGAGGTCAGAATCTGCTACAACCTCGGGGTCCCTGAAATCTGATGCCCCTTGGGCCCCTCCAATCACCATCGAGGACAAGCCAGTCAGAGTCGGCGACAGCGCGATTGACATTGAAGTCGGCGTTGCCCTCTCTACTGCTTTGCTCCTTCCCAAAGACCTCGAACGCAACGCCGAGGTCAACGAATACGAAAATTTCGCTTTGTAGTTGTAGCACTCCGTACAAGTAAGCCCCTAATACTTGGTACTTTCTGTTTTTTCCATACTTAGAGAGTTTTATTAAATTTTGTTTTTTCCATTTCTTCTAGGTGATCCAGCACGCCCACTCCTTCGCGATGCAGGCCTTCGACATTAAGAAGAAGTTGACCCGCAAGACCAAGGAGGCTACTGTCTTGCTCAAGACCATCAATAAGGTCGAGGCCAAGATGAAGACATTGATAGATCAGGCCAAGGCAACCAAATAGGCCCAAGACGAGGCCGATGAAATAGCAGGGGTTGCTGTAGACGCGCCCGAATGTCACAGCTCCGCGCGCGAATTGGCACGCAAATCCGTTTTGTTCATTGGACTACTACAGTTCGGACTCAATGTCACGGTTCTGAATCTAATCTCGCAAAGTGCAATGCAAGACCGATAAATCACCAAAGAGTCCAAATTCGGCAAATTATTTTGGAAAACTGATTTTTATAAAGAAGTGCCAAACATGGATTGCTTTGCCAAATACAGAGTCGCCACCTAAATGTTTTATTTTGAGAAATTTAGGAAACCCTGACTCGTGCCTAAGGCCACGTGTCCGTCATCACCAAAGTTGCCTAGGCTCAAGAACTTGGGTACGAGAGGGGAAGGTCATGCAATGAGCACCCCCGCTCGCCCGATCAAAGGATCGGCCTTTACTAACATGATATCTTGTTTTTGAAAACACATGCGTTCTTAATTTGATGTATTAGCCTAGAATTACTATGTGATGCGCACAACATACAAGTATAGACTAGATCGCCTAAATTGGAACAAAACATCTCATGTTTGTTTGTTTGAAAATGGTTTGAAGGTGCTACTCGCAAGTAGGCTAAGACGTGGATTTTGCTACCCTCAAGTGGGCTTAAAACTCGCATTTCGATGAATTGTTCCAATTCAAGCAATCCAACCTTCATCCATAAGCATTCATGCAGTTATAGCAGTTAAGCACATAGCCTCATGGCTAGCATGTTATCATGGCAACACTCACACTCATGCAAGGATGCTAAAGCATAAACACTTACAGTGTACTCCGAGCAAAAACAAGAGCTAGTTAGTAATCAATGCATGATCCTAGCTATGTCAACAATGCCTAATGCAACACATGCAAAATGCAGCTAAGATAGGCTCGCTATTCTAAGATGGCATATGAAATGCAACTTGATAATCATGTATTCAAATCGGAATTGAAATACAATGCAGTTAGTATGATGCGCCGAGCCTGGTGCATGCAATACGAATGAATGAATGCAAACATGCATAGCATAAGGATGCTAATTGAAATATGTCCTAAAACTAACCATCAAAAACTGATAAGTAAAAGGGAGAAAGACGTGGGGTTGGAAGACATTCACACACTCACACACACTTATTACAAAATTCGCCCTCTCGACGGAGGTCCGAATGAATTTAGCTAACTAGCTAAGCTAATTAAACTAATTATTACAAACCAACTAATTAACTATGCTAAGCTAATTAATTATTACAAAACAATAAAGAAATAGCTAAACTAAGCTACTTAATTATTACAACATTTAATTAATTAACAAATTAATTAAATTACAAATTGAAATGCTAACTAACAAGTAAAGCACTAAATTCTACTACTTCAACTCTATTTGAAGATGTTGATCATGCATGCTCGCATTCGGTTTCTCGCCCCGAAAAGCTCTCCAAATACTCTTTAGAGGCTCTGTCTGCAGGGTGTCCTTGAGAACTAGCTGCTGGATCTCACCAAAACAGTGCTGAGGAGTGCACCAGTAGCCTACCGGCCATGAGAGGTGGCTACCGGCCATGAGAGGTGGCTGCTGACCAATAGTGTACACTACCGGCCACAAATGAAGAACTGCCGGCCAACAATGGGAGGGTGCCGGCCATTGGTGTACTGTGACACCAAGCTGCAATAGAACACAAAATAGAGAAAATGGAGGGTCTCCCAAGGGTATGTACGCACTATGCCACTCTATATCACTTCAAAACATCAAGGGAGAGGCATAATCGGATCCAAGACCATCAATCACGCATCTCGATGCATGATGGCCAAAGATCCAACATGTACAAATTTCAATAAATGCAATGCAAACAAGACATCAAGACCATATCCTTATCATGGGAAGTCAAAGGAAATGGAGGCCAAGGGTGATTGGCTCACTTCATCACTTCAAGTATGAATGAGCTAATCCACCTTGTGTTCAATACAACTTCCGATTGAACACAATGCAAAACAAGCAAACAACAAGACATGTGAACAACATGCTAATCTTGGCATGAAATGCACTACTCTAACATGCAAGCATGATGCAATGTAACAACATGGAACAATATGCAATGGAACTAGCATGCAACAACATGCAATGTACCAAGTATGCAACAATCATGCGACAACATGTAAAGACAAGCATGCGACAACATGTAAAGACAAGCATGCAACAACATGCAAAGATGGACTTAAATCAAAATGGACAAACCTCAATCATGTCCAAATCAGTGGCCAAAACACCAAAACAAAGGCACGAAAAGACAAGGCATGCATACGCAATACATTGGCTAATCAACTAAGCCTAAGAGCATAACTCTCAAGAGTGCTCAAGGAGTGATAGACATGGAAATGTGACAACACTAAATGCACTAGAATAAGGTATGAAATGATGCCAAATCATTCAAACAACACAAGCATAGCATACAAAGGTCCTTAAAGCATGAAGCTAGTAAAGAGGACTACAAAGGAGGCATGCAATACATGGCACAAATGCATGAACTAAGCATGGACAGAGCTCAAGTAGGTCTTAACAAAGACCAAAACATGCTGAGATGAGGACCCAAAGACCTAGGCATGCAAGCATACAAGCTGAGCCATAAACTAGGCAACAACGCACAACACTCAAAGACACTTAAAGAGTGAATGAAGTGGGAACATGGCAATGTTATAAGCCCTAAAATGTCATATTAAATGATGTCAAATCATCTAAATAGCTCAAAGATAGCATGCATGAGTCAACCAAAACACAAAGCTAGCAAGGCCAATTGCACTATAGCTATACAAAGCATGAAGCATATGGCAAAGGCAACCCAAAACAGTCCTAGAACATGTTAAAATGATACTAAAACATGTATATAAGGAAGCCAAAACAAGCTAACATGAAGGGGCATAAGGCATAATGCATACAAGGCAAACATGGTGAATTACACTACACCTATTAAGACCAAGCATGGAATGACTTAAGCAACAAAAATCAGAGTTATATCATGGCATAATAACCCCAAAAACACACTGAAATGATGGCTCGCAAGCTTAGGCATGAAGGCATACACAATGACTCATGTTAAGGCATAAAAGGGAAAACCCTCCAACGCATTGAATAAGTGATAAATGCAAGTGTGTGATCATGAAATATGGACTGAAATCACATTTCAAATGATGCCAAATCATTCAAATAGTTCAAGTAGTACATGTTAATGGACTTAAAACACAAAACTTACAAGTTAGAGTGAACCATAGCTATACAAGGCAAGTCATGCATGACCAAAACAACACAAATCAGAGCTAAAGCATGTAAAAACATGGACAAAAGCTTCTTGAAGTTAAGCCTAAGGCATGCTAGAATGACATGCAAAAGCATGAGACACACTAGGCTAATTCATGGAATTACACTACAAGTGTATGGAGCATACAAGGGGCCATCAAACCCACCTAAAACAGAGTCGTGGCATACTAAAACAACACCAAAAACCTACTAAAATGGAGACAAAATAAGCTAGAATGACATGCTACTTCATGAAGCATACAAGACTAGTTTGTGTGATTTACACTACAAGTGTATTGTGCATGCATGGAGTAACAAAACCAAGTAAAAACAAAGGTATGCCACAGCAAAATAATCCCAAATACAAGCTAAGATATGGCCAACATAAGCTTAATGAACATGCTCACGCATGAGGCATATGAATCAAGTATTGAAGACACAAGGAGAGGGGATGACCCTCTCCCTTTTAGGACCTCAAAACACTCTTCCCACCACTGAAATTCCTCTGAGTTTCAGTGGTGAGAACGCCAAAACAAGGTGGTCCCAAAGGCTCACAAAAAAGGCACAAAAGCAAGGCCAAACAAGGCCTAAGAGGGGGTAAACAACCCCCAACGAAAAAGTGACCTTAAACAAACTTTTTAAGAATGCAAAAACAAAACTTTTTCCAGTTAAGAGTTAAGCTTAAAACAGCATGCAAGTTGGGCTAAAAGCTTAAGTAAAAATGGGGGATTTAAGGGTTAGAAACTCACCCTTGAAGACCACCTTTAAAGCTACAACTCCAGCAACTTCTTTGAACTCAAACCAGTCCAAGAACACCAAAACAAACCTCAAGAAGCCTCAGCAACACAAGGATGGTGTTTGAGTGTGTGTTTGTGTACAAAAGTGAGACACAATGACACTTTTAAGGCACAAAACAAAAACCAATGAGAGATATAGATACAAAGCTATATGTATAACTCACACCTCAAAATTTTAAACCTCTGAAATGGAGGAGGAGCTTCTCCTTATATAGAAGAAAGAAATGCAAAGCTTGTTAAACAAGCTTGAAAAGGGCTTCATATGGAGGAGGGATGAGTGAAAACCAGCTGGCTCAAAAGATTTGGCGTGAAAACTGCTGAGACAAGGTATTCCGCCGGCCATCAGTGGTGGCCGGCAGTGCCTCATTGATGGCCGGCAGGCTTCATCAATGGCAGGCAGGGACAAATGCATGGCCAGCAGTGACAGAGAGTGGCCGGCAGTGCATCATGAGAATCATGCTGAAAGGACCATCACATGGTCCAAAAATGGGGCAGAAAGGATACAGGGTTTGGAAAGCTCAAACCTGTGACGTTCCGCCGCGAAAGTCGAGTACCCGACGAGCAGCCGAACTTGTGGCTGGATGTACCTGCAAACACAACCAAGTCTTGAGGACGGTCAAAAATGGGGTGTCTACAGTTGCCCCTCTTTGACAGAACTCGGAAGTCACAAAGTGACGGGAGTGAATGTCAAAGCCCAGAGACGACTCATTTTCGACAAGGCCGAAGACTTAGACAAATAGGCAAGATAATAAAGAGATGCGCCCGCAGGCAAGGGCAAAATGCAAATGATATGCACGATGCAAGAGCATAACTTATGATTATGCAAAGAGGGCTGTAATGAAGCATTTATGCAAAATAAATACAACAATTTTAAGCAAGCGAATACGAACCAAACTACATTACATGCAGAAAGGATGTAAGAGAATTATACAATTCTCGCTACGTCTCACGCGGAGTACATACAATACCGTCCGGTTCGTCTGGTCACGCCAGCTCCAAATGAACCGTACATACAATATCGTGCCTGCAAAAGAAAGAAACTCAACAGGTGCAATATCGTTAGAAACATGCATAGCAATGCAAGTGAAAAGTGTCTATCAATGCAAGTAAAGTGTGGGTGCATGACAATGCAACCTAAGTGTGACGCACGACAATACGAGTAAAACAAGCATAAAAATGCAAGCGAAGTGTGCATAACAATGCCACTAAAAGAGTGCATAGCAGACAGACGAAATGTGCGTGACAACGCAAAGAAAGAATGCATAACAATGCAGGTGAAAAGTGCGTGACAACGCAATGCACTAACAAGTGCAAATGAGGTGCGCAAGATAGCGCGAATGATGCAATGCACAAAACAGTGCGATGCGCAAAATAGCGCGAATGATCCAATGCACAAAACAGTGCGATGCGCAAAATAGCGCGAATGATGTAATGCACAAAACAGTGCGATGCGCAAAATAGCACGAATGAAATGATAGTACAGTAGATACAAAAGGGTGACATATTCCAACCATGCTGGAATCATGAAAGAAGAAGAAACAACCAGTCGGGCGTGTACACAGCGCAACCTGAGATAAATTCCAAACATGCTGAAATCGTGCAAAGAAAAGGGACACTCAAACCACGCTGAAATCGTGAAAGGAGGTCCAAAAACAAATCAGGAGCGTGCATGACGCAACCTGAGTCAAATTCCAAACACGCTGAAACCGTGTGAGGAAATGGACACTCAAACCACGCTGAAATCATGAGAGGAGGTCCAAAAACAATCAGGAGCGTGCATGACGCAACCTGAGTCAAATTCCAAACACGTTGAAATCGTGAGAGAAGGTCCAAAACAAACAATCAGGAGCGTGCATGACGCAACCTGAGTCAAATTCCAAACACGCTGAAATCATGTGAGGAAAAGGACACTCAAACCACGCTGAAATCGTGAGAGGAGGTCCAAAAACAAACAATCAGGAGCATGCATGACGCAACCTGAGTCAAATTCCAAACACGCTGAAATCGTGTGAGGAATGGGACACTCAAACCATGCTGAAATTGGGAGAGGAAATGAACACTCTAACCACACTGAAATCTTGAGAAGAGGTGAAAAACTGCCCGGGCTCGCGTTTCATGCGTCCCGAGATACAACCCGCCCAGGGCCGCGCTTCACGCGTCCTGAGATGAATTCCAAACACGCTGAAATCGTGTGAGGAAAAGAACACTCTAACCACGCTAAAATCATGAGAAGAGGTGAAAAACAACCGCTCAGGGTAAATTAAGAATAAAAAACCATACGAGATTACGTTTCACGCATCCCGAGATACTCTAATCACGCTGAAATTGTGAGGAAGGGCATACTCTAACCACGTTGAAATCGTGAGAAGAGGTTAGAAACCGCTTAGGCTCGCGCTTCATGCGTCCTGAGATAAAACACACCCAGGCTCGCGCATCACGCGTCCTAAGATAAATTCCAAACACGCTGAAATCGTGTGAGGAAAGGAACACTCTAAACACGCTGAACTCGCGAGAAGAGGAAAGGAAAATTCCAAACACGCTGAAATCATATGAGGAATGACAGACTCTAACCACGCTGAACTCGTGAGAAGAGGAAAGGCAAATTCCAAACACCCTGAAATCGTGTGAGGAAGGACAGACTCTAACCACGCTGAACTCGTGAGAAGAGGAAAGGCAAATTCCAAACACCCTGAAATAGTGTGAGGAAGGACAGACTCTAACCACGCTGAACTCGTGAGAAGAGGAAAGGCAAATTCCAAACACACTGAAATCGTGTGAGGAAGGACAGACTCTAACCACGCTGAACTCGTGAGAAAAGGAAAGGCAAATTCCAAACACCCTGAAATCGTGTGAGGAAGGACAGACTCTAACCACGCTGAACTCGTGAGAAGAGGAAAGGCAAATTCCAAACACGCTGAAATTGTGTGAGGGAGGAACAGACTCTAACCATGCTGAACTCGTGAGAAGAGGAAAGGCAAATTCCAAACATGCTGAAATCATGTGAGAAAGGACAGACTCTAACCACGCTGAACTCGTGAGAAGAGGAAAGGTAAATTCCAAACACGCTGAAATCGTGTGAGGAATGACAAACTCTAACCACGCTTAACTCGTGAGAAGAGGAAAGGAAACAACTCGGGAGCGCGTTCCACGCATCCTAAGCTAAGTCCCGAGGGATAACAATCCTAAACGCTGCTCAGCGTAAAAGGATAAACTATACAAAATAACGCAAGAGGCAAATAAATGCAAAGTGCGATTATGTGATACATGTTACAAGCAATGTAGAGCATGATGTTTACGGAATGCAATAAACAAACAAAGCAACGCTTCAAAAAGCACCTCATGGGGCGAGTGGCGATGAACCGCTCTACTCTGACAGGGATCTCCCCTTGTGTTCTTTAAACATTTACCTTCAACTCACAGTAAAAGGGGCCTGAAATGTTGACAAGGGACAACCTCTGCATGTAGAAACCACAAATGCCGTTTTCCTTCCTGATCATATTCACAACTTTCCCTATTCTCCAATGAGGTGATAGACTAGGTTGGTTCAGTATCCAGAATTGAGGCGCATACACATGCTATCTCAATCTATGGGGCTGCCATACAGATTTCAAGCTGAGGATACACCCCTGGGTATTTAAACCAGACTTTAGTCTCGAAAATTCCAAGCCTTTGTGTTCTAGGCATCAGCCATTCGAACTCTAGTTTCCACTGTCGCAATTGGTCTCCTAGGAACTCATTGCAAACACAGCCAAGATAACTCTAGCGGGGAATGGTACCCAGGGAGAGCACTTCTGATTGCCATTCTGGCTTTGAAGCAGGCTTGATCTTGCGCTTGAGGTAGAGGCACACTCATACTTCGGAGCATTGACAAGGCCTGAAGAGGTACACCAGGAATACAATCACAGAATTTTTTGAAGTTAAAACACACTCAGATGCTCCAAATTTTCCCTCTTTTCTTTTGCTTTGCAGTCTAGAACCCAAATAGCTTCAGATAGGTCCTGGTTTTACTATTCTCACATGACCTGGGTTGAACCCTGCAGTTTTATGAAAGAACAAATCCTATTTTGCACGTATGTGGAGAACGACACAGTACTCCGAGCACAAAACGATTCATTTTTGAAATTGAAATTGAGAATGAGTCTTTAACCGAGTATTGAGTCTATGACTGACCACAACAAAAATGACTCAACAACAGAAAACAAAGGTAAAATAACCTAAACACATCTATTGACACCCGAAATGACTCAAAACAAGAATCGAGACAAACAAAAAGAAGCACAACAAAACACAAGACTCAAATGTGCACAGGGAGCCTGTTTCTTCAGGTATTGTTCCCCACCCTTTCTCATTTGTGATTCTCACATCACTCTGGCACTCAATCTCTTGTTTTCTGAAAAAGCCCTTTTCTCACTTTTTCTCTCAGCGCACATCTCTCTATTCTTCAATCTCTCTGATTTTTTATCCCTCCCCTGGGTGGTTGATGGATAAACAGGAAGTTGCGGACTCTTGCCCCTAGCATTCTGCTAGATTCTCTTTCTTCTGCTCACAACAGTGAACTTTCCCACAGAGGGGTCGCGCTGCGGCTAGATGTGCAGCAGATCTACAATTGACATCGGTTGACGATGCTCTGTTGGGAAGTTTGGACGTGATCAGATCTGTCCAGATGAGGGAATGGAATATCCTACTCCATTCCAGCTTGTGGCTCGCACTCGGCTTGATACCTCACTGTCTGGAGGATGAGAGAGCTTTCGGCCCTTTGCTGTTAGCTTCAGTTGTGCCCTTTCTGGCGAATACGGTGCCCTTTCTGGCAAATGCATTAACAACGGGGAAAAGACAAGAAGCCTGACTCAACTGTGCCTCTAGTTCATTATTTTGACCATTTTTCGTTTTGGTTTTCTACTATAACAATTTTGACCAACATGAGAGTTAGATTAACATGCTTGTTCAATTTTCTGATTTAAAATCATGCAAGTTAGGTTATGAGCACTGAAAATTTTCCTTTTTGAGTCCAAGAAAATGGTCCAGTTTTGGAAAAAATAGGATAATTTTCGAGAGAATTAGTCAACTTCATTAAAAATTCTCAAAAACTATTTTTACTAATGGCCATTGCTCGACCAACACAGAATTTACTCTTGAGATGCACAACCTCAAATCCAAAACAATGGAAAATTGCCCCTTGTCTAAATGGCACCATAGCGCACTGTATGGCAACCGAAAGTTGCCCCTTGTTTGAATAGCGCCGCAGCACACTGTAATCAGTCCTCAAAGTAATGATTACAACTGAACTCTCGGATACAGAGAAGACAAAGATGATCGGAACCATTACATGGGCACAATCAATTTGGAAGTGTTTATGGCTGGACTTTAGAATGAAGTTGCCTACGTATCCCACAGATGGGAATCAAGCCTTACGTAGTTCGGGGTTAAGGTACACTCGGGTATTAACCTCTCCTTTTGTGCTCTAACTTTTGCCAAGGCCACCCTTCTGGATTCTCAACCTTGCGAGCTTTGTTTTTCTTTTCTTTTCTTTTTTTTTCATCTTTTCTTTTTTTCCTTTTCATTTCTTCTTTTTTTTCTTTTTTCTTTTTTTCATTTGCTCTAACTTTTGCCTAGGTCGCCCTTCCGGATTTTTGGTTCAGCAAGCCTCTCAAGGGTAAAAGTGTAGCTTTGTCCATATCAAATGGTTTTGAGCTCTCGAAGCCATCTGAATCTTGGAGAGTGGATATTATTCGCTGATGGTGTAAGAGTCCATCCAATGGGGGGCTGAATTGCCCCTAGTGTTGTGGATAGGAACTCGGTTGTCCTTCAGCAATGCTTTCTTCTTTCCTCCCTTCTGGGATTTGGCATTCTTGCCGATCTTCGTTAGCTTGAGAAATGTCCCAATTTTTGACTCCTCGAGCACATCTGACATTTCTTGCCCTAGTTCAAGGGCTGCTTCTGATCTAGCTTTGCAAGCTTCTTTTGATAACATCTGATCTTCTTGATCTGAGTTTCTTGCCCCTAGTTTGAGGGCTGTTTCAACTCTGGCTTGGCGGGCCTCCCTTGTGGTTGACCATTGAACATTCTAAATCCAAGTTCAAGGTTTGAAAGCAAAAAGGGATGAGTCTCGAGGCTGAGAACGATCCAATGCTGCATAATCTCAAGAGCGATTCCACACAGGTCTTCGAGGGACCACGCAAAACATTTTTTGAAATCTTTTAAGAAAGCGACTAGTCGCTCGCGCTGAAGACAAAGTTGAACCAATCTAGATCAAGCTAGGATCCTTCTCAGTACTCACATTAACAAGCATGATCTCAATCATTAAGGGCTTAGCACGCCTCTCTTTCTCTCAGATGATCAAATTTTTGCAAATCCCGAGGAATTCCTTCTTCTTTGTTTTCCTCACAATGTTCAAAAAGTTTTAAAAAACTTCGGTCAATGCAATGATTTAAAAGCACAGAAGAAAGTATGTGAAAAGCACTTCCGTTTCATTCAAGTTTCTAGCACAACTGGCTCAAAGTAGAAATAAACTCAAAAGTGTGAAAACCACTGCTATTTCATTCAGATCTTCTGGCTCAACTAGCTCCACGGCAGAAACAGACTCAAAAGAGTGGGTGCAAAAGACAAACACAAAACAAGAGAGTGATGTCTGAGGTAACACTCCTGGAATCACCTGACTCCTATACAACAGGACTGACTCAACACAACAAGACAGACCCAACTGACTCAGCATAAAAAGACTGACTCCATACAAAACAACAAGACTAACCCAATACCCAAGTCAAAAAGCACAAAAACTAGCATTTACAAAATGCTCAAAACAGTGCGTGCCATACGCCACATCTGGAGTAAACTGAGCGCCGTCCGCAGGTGGTCCATCCCCCGATCACATCACACTATCCCCCAAGTTCACTGATCCAGTGTCGATAGACTTTGTAGGACCCGGCGCGACGATGACCTTGTTATCAATCAGATCTTGTATTTCGTGGCGAAGACAAAAACAAAGGTCAGTGCCATGACCGGTTTGTTGATGGAAGGCACAGTACTGGGCAGCATCATGACTGGCTGGAAGATGACCAGGGAGAGGCCGAGGCTCAAGGGGTTTGAGATGGCCTTGTCCAACGAGGATTTGGAAAACTTTGGACAAAGGCATATAGAGGGCGTGGAAGACCCTCTGGCCTCGGGGTGGGTACTTCGAGGTTTGTGATTTTTTACTGGATGCACCAGCAAAGGGATTGATAGGTGCCGACTGGGTTTACTGATCCCTTCTGAGTGCAGGATTAGAGCTGAAAGGAACGTTTCTGGTACGACATCCCTTGTCTCGGTTTGCCCCTTGATTCAGACTGCCCCCAACTTGAGTGGCGAAAGTGTCATCCACAGTTTTTGCAACAACTGCGAGTACTTGCTGTTTGTTCAGCCCTTCGGCTTTCAAAGCCTCAACAGCCCACTGAAGGTGTTCATGGGGACCAATGTCTGCCCCTACCTTATTCTTCCCACCTGCCTCCACTTTGCCAAGGGATTGGCCTTCTTCAAATGCAGCCCGTCCCAAGATTGGGGAGCCTTTTGGCATGAAATTTCTGGCATGTGATGTGGTCGACGATGGAGCCAATATCCCGAAGGCTAAATCTGCCACAGCTCTCTGAAGATCTTCGATCATTCTCATCAGCTCAGAAGTAGTGGGCTCACAGGTTTGAGATGATTGGGGTCCAGGTGCATCCATCATGCATAGGTCCATGCTTTCTAAGATAAACACCTCAGGCTTGGGTAGATGGACTGGGTGATGTATATGCTGGGGTCGTAAGGGACGGCCAGTGTGTGGATTAGATTGAGATGTGGATGAGGTACTTGGTCATTGGGGTCTGAAGGTGGAGCTATCGTTCGATTGTCGATGAGATTTTGGACCTCATGACAAAGACGGTAGCAACGGTCGGTGCCATAACCGCGCTACTGATGGTACACACAGTACTTGGAGGGGTTATGTCTGACTGGGAGTGGGTCAAGCAGAGGTCGAGGATCGAGGGGTTTGAGATACCCTCTTTCCATCAAGACTTTTAGTGCGCTAGTCAGGCTCATAGAGAGGGGGGTGAAAGTTCTGCCCTGAGCTCGGGCTGGGCCGGCGATTTGTAAGCTTGGATTGGCAAAAGGGTTGGCTGTGGCAACTGTATTGATTTCGGTGGGTTTGGGAATAACGCTACTACCAGCATTGGTACTCTCTAAAATCGCCTTCCTTGTCGGTTCACTTGTTCTGGAAATGATCCCACTATTGAACGCATTATCGACCTGAACCCCCAGTTCATGCAAACTTTTGAAAGTGAATAGTGGAGCGACTATCAACTTTTGCAACATATCATGCTCGAGGTTTCGCACCACTGTCCGCACTTGATCCATTTCAGAAGGGCGATCTATCATCTGTGCTGCCTTTGCTCTCCACCTTGCAACAAATTCCATAAAAGGCTCTGTTGGGTTCTGGTGGGTTGTTTCAAGCTCTTGCATGGTCATTTCAACTTGGGTATTGTAGGAATACTGATCGACAAAGGCCTCAGCCAACTCTTCCCAGTTCTGCTTCACTGTATTCTCCAACTTGGCATACCAAGCGGCTACTACACCCGACAGGGTTCTTCCATACAGAGAGAGTTTATGTGGCTTAGTCAGACCCATCGGCTTCAGGACATCCAAGAAAAGCCGGCTATGTACCATAGGATCTCCAGACCCGTCGAAACGGTCAATATGTAGCATTTTGAATCTGTTTGGGAGCCGTACGGCAGCCTCGGTGTACCCATCCTCAATGTCGGGAATGGAGTTAAGGCCCTGAGCCTTTTTGAATTGCTTCTCAAGGTTCGCAATTTTCACTGCAGTCGGATTGAGCTCATTCACATCAAGGGGATAAAGCCTCTCATTAGGCTGCACTAGGGGTCTAAACACTTGAGCTTGAGCAGACCCTTCTTGGGGATCTGGACCCTGCAAATCTTCAGTTGGCAGAAATGGGTCAAAGTTCGGCTGGGGTCCCGAAGCTGGATGTGAGGCAGATGCCCCAGATGGCCGTTGCGTTCCAGCATCGGTCTCACCCTGCATGGCGATTCCCTGATTTAACGCTGCTATCACGACCACAAATTCTTCTGAACCCTGTGCCATCACGGGTCTACTGATGATGTGACTGGCGACTGTCAGATCAAATGAACCAATGAGCCTTGTCTGGCCCTTCTTTGCCTTACCACTGGCAAAGGAAAACTGGTTGCCCTTGAAATGAATCTCTGACCTAACAAAGTCTATCAGCACAAGTCCAATGTACCCGGGGGATATTGGAGCCTTCTGAAGCTATGGTTCCAAAACTACCTAGCAAAAGAGAAAACAGACAGCATTTCAGCCCAATTTCACCAGAACAGATTTGAGCATAGTTGAATAACTGTACTCTTTACTGAATTCTGCCCAAAATTCTGCCTTTGAATTGATACCCTCAGGCCGATACTCAGACTTGCAACTGATACATATAACCTGTAGAGACGCACTCTCACAGCACGTATCAAGTAAGTAAGAGCCAAAACACCCCTATGGTGGGGTAGGGTTTTCCTGTCCTAGTTTCGTCAAGAACTAGGGTTTCACTACGCACGCAGCGGTTTCAAACAACCTACAATCGGGTAAGCAACCTGTCCTAGCTTTGAATGGTCACTACGGATTCCGATATGCACTAGGTTGAATGGTCAAAAAGGGTGCCCCGATAACAACCGGGGTTTGTGTTCCCGTCGTGGTAGAGCCCGCAACCGGTCAGCCTTATGGCACGCTTCGCAAAGCAAGCCTCCGGCAAACCGTTCAGGAATAGCATACGGCAAACACGGTGTCCTAGGCGCACTAATGCAAATGCAATGCAAAGAAACACATAAGTGTAGATAAAACAACATATCATGATGTTTGAGTCAAGTTCTCTAAATCCCCAACAGAGTCGCCAGAAACTGTAGACGCGCCCGAATGTCACGACTCCGCGCGCGAATTGGCGCGCGAATCCGTTTTGTTCATTGGACTACTACAGTTCGGACTCAATGTCACGGTTCTAAATCTAATCTCGCAAAGTGCAATGCAAGACCGATAAATCACCAAAGAGTCCAAATCCGGCAAATCGTTTTGGAAAACTGATTTTTATAAAGAAGTGCCAAACATGGATTGCTTTGCCAAATACAGAGTCGCCACCTAAATGTTTTATTTTGGGAAATTTAGGAAACCCTAACTCGTGCCTAAGGCCACGTGTCCGTCATCACTAAAGTTGGCTAGGCTCGAGAACTTGGGTACGAGAGGGGAAGGTCATGCAATGAGCACCCCCGTTCGCCCGATCAAAGGATTGGTCTTTACTAACATGATATCTTGTTTTTGAAAACACATGCGTTCTTAATCCGGTGTATTAGCCTAGAATTACTATGTGATGCGCACAGCATACAAGTATAGACTAGATCGCCTAAATTGGAACAAAACATCTCATGTTTGTTTGCTTGAAAATGGTTTGAAGGTGCTACTCGCAAGTAGGCTAAGACGTGGATTTTGCCACCCTCAAGTGGGCTTAAGAAAACATGATTTTGCCACCCTCAAGTGGGCTTAAAACTCGCATTTCGATGAATTGTTCCAATTCAAGCAATCCAACCTTCATCCACAGGCATTCATGCAGTTATAGCAGTTAAGCACATAGCCTCATGGCAAGCATGTTATCATGGCAACACTCACACTCATGCAAGGATGCTAAAGCATAAACACTTACAGTGTACTCCGAGCCAAAATAAGAGCTAGTTAGTAATCAATGCATGATCCTAGCTATGTCGACAATGCCTAATGCAACACATGCAAAATGCAGCTAAGATAGGCTCGGCTATTCTAAGATGGCATATGAAATGCAACTTGATAATCATGTATTCAAATCGGAATTGAAATACAATGCAGTTAGTATGATGCGCCGAGCCTGGTGCATGCAGTGCGAATGAATGAATGCAAACATGCATAGCATAAGGATGCTAATTGAAATATGTCCTAAAACTAACCATCAAAAACTGATAAGTAAAAGGGAGAAAGACGTGGGGTTGAAAGACATTCACACACTCACGCACACTTATTACAAAATTCGCCCTCTCGACGGAGGTCCGAATGAATTTAGCTAACTAGCTACGTTAATTAAACTAATTATTACAAACCAACTAATTAACTATGCTAAGCTAATTAATTATTACAAAACAATAAAGAAATAGCTAAACTAAGCTACTTAATTATTACAACATTTAATTAATTAACAAATTAATTAAATTACAAATTGAAATGCTAACTAACAAGTAAAGCACTAAATTCTACTACTTCAACTCTATTTGAAGATGTTGATCATGCATGCTCGCATTCGGTTTCTCGCCCCGAAAAGCTCTCCAAATACTCTTTAGAGGCTCTGTCTGCAGGGTGTCCTTGAGAACTAGCCGCTGGATCTCACCAAAATAGTGCTGAGGAGTGCACCAGTGGCCTACCGGGCATGAGAGGTGGCTGCCGACCTCTCTGCCGACTAATAGTGTACACTACCGGCCACAAATGAAGATCTGTCGGCTAACAATGGGAGGGTGCTGGCCACTGGTGTGCTGTGACACCAAGCTACAACAGAACACAAAATAGAGAAAATGGAGGGTCTCCCAAGGGTATGTACGCACTATGCCACTCCATATCACTTCAAAACATTAAGGGAGAGACATAATCGGATCCAAGACCATCAATCACGCATCTCGATGCATGATGGCCAAAGATCCAACATGTACAAATTTCAATAAATACAATGCAAACAAGACATCAAGACCATATCCTTATCATGGGAAGTCAAAGGAAATGGAGACCAAGGGTGATTGGCTCACTTCATTACTTCAAGTATGAAATGAGCTAATCCACCTTGTGTTCAATACGACATCCAATTGAACACAATGCAAAACAAGCAAACAACAAGACATGTGAACAACATGCTAATCTTGGCATGAAATGCACTACTCTAACATGCAAGCATGATGCAATGTAACAACATGGAACAACATGCAATGGAACTAGCATGCAACAACATGCAATGTACCAAGTATGTAACAACATGGAACAACATGCAATGGAACTAGCATGCAACAACATGCAATGTACCAAGTATGCAACAAGCATGCGACAACATGCAAAGACAAGCATGCGAACATGTAAAGACAAACATGCAACAACATGCAAAGATGGACTTAAATCAAAATGGACAGGCCTCAATCATGTCCAAATCAGTGGCCAAAACACCAAAACAAAGGCACGAAAAGACAAGGCATGCATACGCAATGCATTGGCTAATCACCTAAGCCTAAGAGCATAACTCTCAGGAGTGCTCAAGAAGTGATAGACATGGAAATGTGACAACACTAAATGCACTGGAATAAGGTATGAAATGATGCCAAATCATTCAAACAACACAAGCATAGCATACAAAGGTCCTTAAAGCATGAAGCTAGTAAAGAGGACTACAAATGAGGCATGCAATACATGGCATAAATGCATGAACTAAGCATGGACAGAGCTCAAGTAGGTCTTAACAAAGACCAAAACATGCTAAGATGAGGACCTAAAGACCTAGGCATGCAAGCATACAAGCTAAGCCATAAACTAGGCAACAATACATAACACTCAAAGACACTTAAAAAGTGAATGAAGTGGGAACATGGCAATGTTATAAGCCCTAAAATGTCATATTAAATGATGTCAAATCATCTAAATAGCTCAAAGATAGCATGCATGAGTCAACCAAAACACAAAGCTAGCAAGGCCAATTGCACTACAGCTATACAAAGCATGAAGCATATGGCAAAGGCAACCTAAAACAGTCCTAAAACATGTTAAAATGATACTAAAACATGTATGGAAGGAAGCCAAAACAAGCTAACATGAAGGGCATAAGGCACAATGCATACAAGGCAAATATGGTGGATTACACTACACCTATTAAGACCAAGCATGGAATGACTTAAGCAACAAAAATCAGAGTTATATCATGGCATAATAACCCCAAAAACACACTGAAATGATAGCTCGCAAGCTTAGGCATGAAGGCATACGCAATGACTCATGTTAAGGCATAAAGGGGAAAACCCTCCAATGCATTGAATAAGTGACAAATGCAAGTGTGTGATCATGAAACATGGACTGAAATCACGTTTCAAATGATGCCAAATCATTCAAATAGTTCAAGTAGTACATGTTAATGGACTCAAAACACAAAACCTACAAGCTAGAGTGAACCATAGCTATACAAGGCAAGTCATGCATGACCAAAACAACACAAATCAGAGCTAAAGCATGTAAAAACATGGACAAAAGCTTCTTGAAGTTAAGCCTAAGGCATGCTAGAATGACATGTTAAAGCATGAGACACACTAGGCTAATTCATGGAATTACACTACAAGTGTATGGAGCATACAAGGGGCCATCAAACCCACCTAAAACAGAGTCATGGAATGCTAAAACAACACCAAAAACCTACTGAAATGAAGGCAAAACAAGCTAGAATGACATGCTACTTCATGAAGCATACAAGACTAGTTTGTGTGATTTACACTACAAGTGTATTGTGCATGCATGGAGTGACAAAACCAAGTAAAAACAGAGGTATGCCATAGCAAAATAACCCAAATACAAGCTAAGATATAGCCAACATAAGCTTCACGAACATGCTCACGCATAAGGCATATGAAGCAAGTATTGAAGACACAAGGAGAGGGGATGACCCTCTCCCTTTTGGGACCTCAAAACACCTTTCCCACCACTGAAATTCCTCTGAGTTTCAGTGGTGAGAAGGCCAAAATAAGGTGGTCCCAAAGGCTCACAAAAAAGGCACAAAAGCAAGGCCAAACAAGGCCTAAGAGGGGGTAAACAACCCCCAACGAAAAAGTGACCTCAAACAAACTTTTTAAGCATGCAAAAACAGAACTTTTTTCAGTTAATGAGTTGAGCTTAAAACAGCATGCAAGTTGGGCTAAAAGCTTAAGCAAAAATGGGGGATTTAAGGGTTAGAAACTCACCCTTGAAGACCACCTTTAAAGCTGCAACTCCAGGAACTTCTTTGAACTCAAACCAGTCCAAGAACACCAAAACAAACCTTAAGAAGCCTCAGCAACACAAGGATGGTGTTTGAGTGTGTGTTTGTGTACAAAAGTGAGACACAATGACACTTTTAAGGCACAAAACAAAAACCAAAGAGAGATATAGATACAAAGCTATATGTATAACTCACACCTCAAAATTCTAAACCTCTGAAATGGAGGAGGAGCTTCTCCTTATATAGAAGAAAGCAATGCAAAGCTTGTTAAACAAGCTTGAAAAGGGCTTTATCCCTCCATACACGTGTATGGAGAAGGGATGAGTGAAAACCAGCTGGCTCAAAAGATCTGGTGTGAAAACTGCTGAGACAAGGTGTTCTGCCGGCCATCAGTGGTGGCCGGCAGTGCCTCATTGATGGCCGGCAGGCTTCATCAATGGCAGACAGGGACAAATGCATGGCCGACAGTGGGAGAGAGTGGCCGGTAGTGCATCATGAGAATCATGTTGAAAGGACCATCACATGGTCCAAAAATGGGGCAAAAATGATACAGGGTTTAGAAAGCTCAAACCTGTGACGTTCCACCGCAAAAGTCGAGTACTCGACGAACAGCCAAACTTGTGGCTGGATGTACCTGCAAGCACAACCAAGTCTTGAGGACGATCAAAAATAGGGTGTCTACAACTGCTGAGACTGTCGTTGAGGTCCTCAAGGCCGAGAAGAAAGATGCTGAGGCCAAAATGATCGAAGCCCAAACTGAACTCCGAGATACCTTGGCCACCAAAGCCACCGAGATTAAAGCGACGGACGAGAAGGCCTATGCCGAAGAGGCAACCGACGTCTGCGAGGACAACAAAAAACAAGTCAGAGAGGCATGCAACAAGGGTTTCACCCTTGGTTGGATGGGCGCTCTGAAGGAGTTGGCTGTCCTAGAGGGATCTCCTCTGAGGGACGTAGGCCGACTTGTGTTACCATTCTCATCCACTTCAAGCCAGTCTGAGGCTAAGGCTAGGGAGGAAAAAGAAGAGGAAGAAGAAGAAGAAGAAGCTGAAGACGAAGAGGCCGAGGTGGCTGTTGCTGAAGATCCTACTGAGGCCAAGTCCCCAACTCTGAATGAGCAAGTCCTAGACTTGGCTCAGGATGAGGAGGGTGAGGTCTCAAAAGGTGCCTCCCTTCAGAAGACAACATCTGAGGTGCCAATCACCGAGAAGAGCATTGATCAGACTCTACGAGAGATCGACGCCGAGCTCGAGGCTGAGAAGGCTGCCGAGAAGATTCCCCAGTTGTCTTCTGGGGCCGAGACACAGCCTGCCACCGACGCCAAGTAGTCTTGCTATAATCTTTTTCTTTATACTTAGTAATTTTTTGAACAATGTTTACAGTTTTCATATTTGGCCGACGTGTCACTTTTGTAATCTAAACAAGTAGTCTCTTTGTAGGCCGAAGTGCCCTTTTGTTTCTTTTAATGCAAGTACAATTTCTTCTTTCAAGTGTTCATATGTTTGTCTTGTTTTTACTGTCTTGTATGATTCCATACTAAGAATAATTTGCATGTCATCAACGTACACCTTAACTATGCAATTTCCTCCGGGTGAAATACTTCGGGTATAACTGTTGACTGTTTATCTCGGTCATGGCTTAATACTTGAAAACATTTGTAAAAATACTTTTGCAAGTGCTTATTTAAAACCTGCCACTTCACTTTCACTTATCAAGACTTCTGTCTTCCATTATCTTCCAAGTCTTGGCAACATGGTAATCTCAGCAAGTACGTAGATACTTCTTCAACATAACCTTGGCTTTACTTCAACTTGTAATTTTTCCTTCAACATAACCTTGGCTTAACTTCGACTTGTAAATTTTTAAAATTTCAACAAGTGTTAAACCAACTTTAGCTTGTAAATTCCAACTCCCAAGCATTGTTCTCCAGCTCTCTGCCCCTAATGTGAACTTAAGTTCCACTTGGGTTCTCATTAAGCATGTGGCTTATGACCTCGTCACCGAAGTTTAAACAGAGACTAGCCGAGGTTCTCAACCTTGGTTCCTCTGTTAATCTTACCCAAATGTACTTAGTTTCAATCTGTGTTTGACTCTGCTGATATGGCAAGTCCAGGTTAATTCATCTTAGTTCAACTCCATTATATGCAAGTATAATTCAACTCTGCCATATGATGAGTCTAAGTTATTCATCATGCTTCAATAAAAAACATTGCCAACTTAGTTCAACTCTACTATATGCAAGTATAATTCAACTCTGCCATATAATAAGTCTAAGTTATTCATCATGTTTCAATCAGAAACATCGCCAACTTAGTTCAACTCTATTATATGCAAGTATAATTCAACTTTGCCATATAATAAGTCTAAGTTATTCATCATGTTTCAATCAAAAACATCGCCAACTTAGTTCAACTCTATTATATGCAAGTATAATTCAACTCTGCCATATAATAAGTCTAAGTTATTCATCATGTTTCAATCAGAAACATCGCCAACTTAGTTCAACTCTATTATATGCAAGTATAATTCAACTCTGCCATATAATAAGTCTAAGTTATTCGTCATGTTTCAATCAGAAACATCACCAAGTGATTGGTTAATCATTTTACACAAGTTTGAAATCAAAAATTGAGCTAAAATTTATTAATTACTTCGGCTAATAACAGAAAACTTAAAAAAAAACAAAAGGAAATCTAATGATAGAAAAACTTCAGGTTGCAAGTATTCCAAGGTCTTGGCAACTCTTTGCCTTCACTGTCTTCAAGCCGATATGCCCCATTGTCTAGGACCGAGATGATTCTATAAGGTCCCTCCCAATTTGGGCCAAGCTTGCCCTCTCTGGGATCCTTCTTGTTGCCGACGACCTTTCTCAAGACGAGGTTCCCAACTTGAAACTCTCGTGGGTTAACATTTTTATTGTAAACCCTGGCAAGCTGCTGCTGGTATGCCCTCAGTTAGATTGCTGCTTTCTTCCTTCTTTCTTCCAACAGATCCAGATCTCGGGCCAAGAATGCCTCATTGGTACCATTTTCTACTCCCTAGGTTCTGATCCCTGGGATGCCGGCCTCTAGTGGAATAACTGCTTCTGTGCCATAAGCCATGGCAAATGGGACTCTCCAGTTGATCTTCTTGGCGTGGTCTGATATGCCCAGAGTACACTGGGCAACTCATCCACCCACTTTCCCTTTGCTACTTCCAGCCTCTTCTTGATCCCATCCAAGATAACCTTATTGGATGCTTCTGCTTGACCATTATTCTGAGGGAAGCTTGGAGTGGAATAGTAATTCTTGATTTTGTACTTTACATAGAAGCTTTTGATCAGCTTGTTGTCAAACTGCGTTCCATTGTCTGCTATTATTGCCCTTGGGATCCCAAACCTGGTGATGATGTTCTTCCATATGAAGCTCTTCACATCAACATCTCGAATCTTTGCAAGGAGTTTAGCTTCCACCCACTTGGTGAAGTAATCTGTTGCTACTAGCAGGAACTTCCTTTGTCCAGTCGCTTAAGGCAGCTGTCCAACAAAATCCATGCCCCATTGGGCAGATGGCCAAGGGCTGGACACTGGGTTCAAATCTGCTGCTGGTTGGTGTATCAAAGGTGCAAACCTCTGACACTTCTCACACTTTCTGACATAAGTTTTAACATCTTTCTGCATGTAGGGCCACCAGTACCCTTGAGTAATAGCCATATAATCGAGTGACCTGCCCCCAGTGTGGCTTCCACATACTCCTTCATGTATTTCATACAGGAAGTCTTCAACTTGTGAAGGATGCACACACCTCAGAAGGGGACCAGTAAAAGATCTTCTATAGAGATGCCCTTCTGTTGTCAGACTGAATCTTGCCGACTTCAGTCTGATCTTATGTGCCTCTTTATGATCATCTGGCAGTTTTCCATCTCTAAGGAATACTATTATCGCATCCATCCAGCTGGGTTTCATCTCCATACTCATTGCTTCATGCTCTGTGTTCAGTGGTTCTACACTTGGACCTGATAAGTAGTCAACCATTATTGTCCTTACCTCTCCTGGTTTCATTGCACTAGCTAGGTTGGCCAAGGCATCAACATGGCTGTTGTCATCTCAGCTAACTTGCTGTAGTCGGCAATTTTGGAACAATGCTATCAGTCTGCCCACCTCCTTTACATAGGCCACCATCCTTTCATCTGGGGCTGCATATTCGCCTGTTGCCTGGTTGACGATAAGTTGGGAGTCACAAAAGACCATTACCTCGTCGGCTTCCATTGTTGCTACCAACTTTAATCCTGCGATCAGTGCTTCATACTCTGCTTCGTTGTTTGAGGCTTTAAATCGCAAATGAATGGATTGTTCCAGCATCTGTCCATCCAGTGATACTAGCACTACTCCTGCCCCCGCTCCTTGTCGGTTTGAACTTCCATCAACAAACAGGCGGAAGGAGTCGCGGACGTAAATACTGCAGGGCCTGAGTTTCTCTTATTTCCTCTATTCTATCCCCAGCTGGGTTTCTCTTTGTTCACCTGGACATTGTATACCCCGGCTCAATAGAGCCTGATGTATGATGGCGCCCGGTGTGAACTCGGCCATGAAGTCGGCCAAAACTTGGCCTTTGATTGTTGTTCTGGGTCTGAATTCCAGGTCATATTGGCCTAACACCACTGCCTATCTAGCTATCCTGCCTGTCAGATCTCCTTGTTGCAACAGGGACTTCAAAGGATGCTCAATTAACACCATAATTTTGTGGGCTTGAAAGTAAGGATTCAGCTTCTTGGAGGCCATTACTAAAGCCAGTGTCAGCTTCTCCAAGGGTAGGTATCTGGTCTCTGTATCTGCTAAGGTTTTACTCACGTAGTAAACTGCCCTTTGTTCTCCCTTTTCTTCCCTGATTACCACTGCACTTACTGCATGCTCTGAAACAGCCAAGTATAAGAACAGCTCATCTCTAGGTATTGGATTTGAGAGAACTGGAGCGGTGATCAAGTATTTCTTCAAGTCGGCCAAGGCGACTTCGCACTCCTCTGTCCATAAGAAGTCTGTGGCTTTCTTCACTAAACTGAAGAAAGGTTTGCATTTATCATAACTTCTGTTTATAAATCTATTTAAGGCTGCACCCTTTCCAGTCAACATTTGCACTTGTTTTGCCGATATTAGGCTCTTTAACTCCAAGATGGCCTTGATTTGATCCGGGCTTGCCTCAATGCCCTTTCTGGTGACCAAATATCCCAGGAACTTCCCTGACCCAACTCCAAATGTGCACTTCGATGCATTGAGTCGGAGCCGAAATGTCCTTAAAATATCAAAGACTGTCTTTAGGTCGACTAGATGATCCTCAGGTTCCTTGGTCTTCACGACCATATCATCAATGTATACCTCCACTGTTTTGCCTACTAGATGTCTGAACATCTTAGTCACCAATCTTTGGTAAGTTGCTCCTGTATTTTTCAACTCGAAAGGCATTGCTCTGTAGCAATACAGCCCTTTTGGGGTAATAAATGCAGTCTTCTCCTCATCTATGGGGTACATGGCTATCTGATGGTACCCCCTGTAAGCATCTAGAAAGCTCATCTTTCTATGCCCTGAAGTGACATCCACCAATTGGTCAATCTTGGGTAGTGGAAAACTGTCTTTGGAATAAGCTTTGTTCAGGCTAGTGAAGTCCACGCAGACCCTCCACTTCCCATTCTTTTTCTTCATAACAACCGTGTTTGATAACTACGTTGGGTAGTTTACCTCTCGAATGGCTCTGGCCTCTAGAAGTTTATCTACTTCTTTTTCTACTGCCTCAACATGCATCAATGTAGGTCTCCTTGCTCGCTGGATGACAGGTTTGGCCGACCTGTCCACATGTAGTCTATGGCAAGTGACCTCGGGATCAATGCTAGACATATCCTATGGTGTCCAGGCAAACACTTCAAGGTTTGCTCTCAAAAATGCCTCTAATTCCTTTTCCTCTTCCTCGACCAATCCTGAGCCGAGAAAGAAGAAGCGCTCTTCATCCCCTTGCTGGACTAAGATCTTCTTCAGGGCTTCCTCACTTTTCTCAGCTGGTTCTTTGCCGACGTCCTCAAGGACCTCCATGTTCTCATCGTCAATCTCCGCTGCTTCTGTTTCTCATATGTTGTAGGTGGATTTCATTGCTGCTATAGAGCAATTTTTTGCCTGCACCTGATCTCCTCAATTCCATGTACTGTTAAGAACCGCAACAGCTGGTGCAAAGTTAAAGGAACAGCCCATATTGCATGCAGCCATGGCCTTCCCAGGATAGCATTGTAAGGGGAGGGGGTGTTAATTATGGTGAACTCAATTTTTACCTTCCTGGTGCCAGCCTGCACCTCCAAACTTACTGCTCCTAGGGGCCACATCGGCATTCCATTGAACCCAACCATGTTCCAGATTGTCTTGATGAAGGCTAAGCTCCTTGTAACACATGACGTATATGATGTCACAAGAGCTACCCTGGTCGATCAGAATTCACTTTACCTGGCACTCTCCAATCTAGAGGGATATTACCAAGGCATCGTTGTGTGAATGCTGCACCATCTTTAGGTCGTCTTCAGTAAAAGACACCACTGGTCCCTGGCACTTGTCTGCCCTAGGTCTCTTCTACCGGACCTGATACACATGTTGCATGTGTTTTACCTTTTGAGTTTACCCACGTAGCTTGTTCTCATTGACCTTCGAGTGAATCACATTAATCACTCGAGATCCGCCTACTTGCGGTTGTGGTGCTGGTGGAGGCGGTGCTGCCGATGCCTGAGACAGTCTCGCTTGCTCTTCCCTTGTCCTGGTCTCATCTACCAGGTCCCTTAGATGAACTTGTCTTACCAGGTCTTCCAGATGTACCTTTAGGGCTCTGCACCCTTGAGTTAGATGCCCATCCTTATTGTGATAGGCACAGCGTTTCCCCAGACTTCTTCCCATAAATTCACCAGGAATCCTCTCTGGTGCTCTATAATAGGGCTGATTCTGGATTCTTTTTGTAGACCGAAATTCGGAATACGGTTGTGACTGCCTGTGTAGCCCTTATTCCTGTCTCTTGTTTATTGTATCCACCATTACCTCGGCCTCACTTCGGTGAGCTGTTTCTCTTCTCTTGTTTTGATGCCTTTGTCTCCAGCGTGTCCTCCTCGGCCCTAGCATACTTTTCTATCATGGCCATAAGTTCCTCCATACTTTTTGGTAGTGTCTTTGCCAATGATTTTCGAAGCAGACAATCATCTTTCAGGCCGTTTTTAAAAGACACGACCGCCACCTCTTAGTTGCACCACAGTATTCGGTTGAACACCTCGTAATACCTTTTGGCATAGGCACTAAGGCTTTCATCCTCGCAATTCTTAGAGCCATCAGGGAGTCCACTCTCAACGGTTGTAGTTTGTTTGTCACAAACCTGGCCATGAACATCTCGGCCAGGCTTTCCTAGCTTTTCACAATTCCTTTCGGTAACTTGTGAAACCAGTCTGATGCGATTTCCCCAAAGGATGAGGGAAACACTTTATAGAGCAACGGCTCATTCCCGGTGTACAGTGCCATTGAGTTCAGGTAGAAGCCGACGTGAAAGTTAAGGTCAAACTTACCGTCATATATCTGGAATCTCGGCATATGAAACCTCTTCGGGGCTTCAATTTTGTCCAATTCTACCAAGAACGACATTCTTGGCTTGACCGGAGAAGTTACTTCGGTATCTTGTCGCTTCCTCTAGAGGTAACCTCTCAGATTCTCTTTGGTCCGTCCAGGAGCTCGGCTATCAACAGATTTCAGCCTTTTTGGTGCGCTACTCCCGGTGTCGTTATGAGTCATCTTGGATCTCTCTCCATTAGTTGCGTCGAAACAAAGTTCCTTCCCTTGAACATGCCGATGTTCTTTGGGGTCAGCTTCTTTGATACGATGCGTCCTCCGAGAATCTCTCTTCATTGACTCTCCTCGCTCGACCTCCCTTGAAGGCTGGTAAGAGTGTTCCTTGCTCCTGGTGTGCTGGGGGACTGTAGGGACTGTTTTCTGTCCCCATTTCTGGGCATTGTTTTTGGCTGCTAGAATCGGCGTGTCTTGTAATGGAAACGGTGGCTGCATGACGTTGTTCTGCATCATAAAATTGACGACTGATTACAGGTCCGCCAATTTATTCGCCATTCTCTTCATCTCTCCATCCCTCCGTAGGCATCTATCTTTCCATACCTAGAGGTCGTTCTCATTATAATACCTGGCTCGGTCTGCCTTCTTTGGTACGTCTCTCTCCTAGCCGACGTCCTTCTCTCCGGGGTTCTGATCCCGAGTTTCTTCGTTGCAGTTATCTTCCTCCTCGTTAGGGTCAATATGTTTACCACTCCTAGTAGGGATGTCGTCCCCAACCTTTTCTTTCTGTCCATTGTTGTCCATCTATTCTCCTTTTTTTCCCACAGACGGCGCCAAATTGTGTGTGTTGTTTTCTGACCACACTGTCAAACAGGTTCTCAGCTAGAGAACACTAGCAGAATAGATCACGCCCGAACAACCTGTCACAGAAAGAAAAGACTTCGGCGGTGGTTTGTCCACCCGGAGATACTCCAACGATCAAGTCAATACTTAGTTATCTCTCAAAGATAATAATTAGTGGTTAACTCACTAGCCAGAATATAAAAAATGTACCTTAGACCCACGAGGGTGCCTTACTTTTATAGCCAACACTGACCTGATCCCTTGTAGAAGCCTAACTTCAATGGACTCTGGCTCAATGCTTATCCTGGACTCTGAAGTAGATAGAGATAAATTCCCTAAGAGCCTTATCTTTATCCTGACTGAGGTCCTCCCCCATTCTAGGACTCTTATAGCCTATCCGTTTATCCCGGACTCCGACATCTACGCAGATAACCTCGGCCTAGCCAAGATAATCTTGGCTTCGTGACCAGGACACGTGGCACCTCGGCTGGCACTTCGGTGCCACCTTAGCCACGTATTTTCATTCACAAAAATATGCCCCCACAATTGGATAGGATTTTTGTGAAATAGGCTCCATCGATAAATTTTATAAAATCTAGCATGTACTTTGTATTATTCTGGGTTTGCTTTACATGCTTCTCACATTATTTGGAAATTATTAATTTACAAATATTTTGGGTCATAGTTAACAAAATTTTCACTGTGTTTGGTTTTAAAGTTTTGAGTTTTTTTTGTATTTCCTATTTTCTTAATGAAAAATGTTATGGATCCTAAATAATATATCAAATTTTTTACCAATCCTTTCACATATATATGGATTCCACACAAATCCACATGTGTGTGGATCCACATCCATGTAAGAGATTTGGTAAAAAATTTGATAGATTATTTGAGATCTCTAATATAACTCATTGTTAATTTTAGTGATTTTTTTCATACTCTATTCATTTTTTTTAAAGATGCACCTAATCTAAATATAATTAAAAAAATAAAATATTTATGAATAAATCTAACAAAAATTCAACAAAAATACAAAAAAGGGTCATTTTTTGGTAAATCCTCTTTCTAAGTATTTTATTCCATCTAATCCATATTCTTTTTTAGTATTTCATTAAGTCCTGTTTAATGTAATATGACCAAATCATAATTTCTATTTTTTTACACATGTTTTTATTTTGAAACTAATATATAATAATAGTCCCTCATTTTATGAAAAAAATATTTCCTTTATTCTAAAAAGAAAATCTTTCTCTTATTCCATGGAGCAAATCTCTCCCTTATTCTAAGAAGAACATCTCTCTCGCATTTCATGGACTAAATCTCAAATTATGAATTTTGAACCTTTTTATAATTTGAAAATTTTAAAAATAACGCCACAAAAAATCTGAATGAAAATCAAAGTACAATGTGAATATTCACAGTAAACAATAAACTAACTTTTGAAGAAACAAAACACATACTAAAATACAAAGTGAATGTTACAATAAATAACAAATATACAACTAATCTTCGAAAAAATAAAAGTCATACCAAAATACAATGTGAATGTTTACAATTTTATAATTTTTTTTTTTTTTTTGATCGGCAAAAGAAAAGACTTTATTGATGAAAGAAACGCATACAGAGTATGGAAAACTACATCAATAAAGAGGAGCTTGGAGCTAAAAAAGCTCCAACCTCCTAGTTGGTGAGAGACCAACGAAGAACAAAACAGAAAGAGAAAAGAACTCAAAAAAGAAAGGATCAAAAACAGGATAGCACCAAACCTTTACAATTTTATAGCTCCGAGCTCCAACCTCCTAGTTTACAATTTTATAATTAATATACAACTAGCCTTAAAAAAAGAAATAAAACATATCAATGTAAACATTTACAATACAATGTGAAAACATAGAACAAAATTGAAAAAAGTGAAAATCAACTATTTCAATTGTTCAATGGTAACAAAAATGATTGTTCAACTAACAAGCACGGTAACAAAAACAAAAAACATACAATTAACTTTCGAAAAAATAAAACCTATATCAAAATGTAATGTGAATGTTCACAATTTACAATTAATACACAACTAGTTTTTTTAAAAAATAAATTCATACGAATGTGAACATTTACATTGTAACGTGAAAATATAAAATAAAATTAGAAAAAGTGAAAATCAACTATTTCAATTGCTCAATGGTAACAAAAATAATTGTTCAACCAAGAATCATAGTAAAAAATAACAAAATACAATTAACTTTCGAAAAACCTTCCAAAAAAAAAAAACTCATACAGAATACGAAGTGAATGTTCACAATTTACAATTAACAAACAACTAACCTTAAAAAAACTAAATTCATACCAACGTGAACATTCACATTGCAACATGAAACAAAATTGAAAGGAAAAAAAAAAATCATTTCAATTGTTTAATGGTTACAAAAAATGATTATTCAGACAATAAGTATAGTTATAAATAACCAATAACATGTGAACATTCACATTTTGCAAAATATATAATTATGTTCATATATATATATTTCAACACTTATTTCTTAGGCTTTCAAACAATGTGAAATGTGAACATCCACACTAATTGACAAAAAATAAAAAGAAAAGAAATAATGGGAGCAATATAATTAGAAGTCCAAAAAAAAAACTCAATCACTCTAAAAACAAAAAAAATAAAAAAAAATCACCCACACCCTCATCTTCATCATTATCTTTATCATTATCACTATCATTAACAATCTATACAATTTCACTATTTTACCAATCCAAATCAAACCAAACTCACATTTAAGAATATGTTTGTAACAAAATTGATTTGATATAAACCAAGTTTTGACTTACAACAATAGAAAAACATAGAGTTTCGAACACAAAACAATAATGAACGAACACATAATTTAGAACACAAAGTGACAATGGACGAACACAAAGTTTTACCGCAATAATGGAGAAACATAATATTATTTCACCACCACGTGTAAATTAAAGTTTTTAAATCCTATCAAATAGAGAGTTTTGAAATCCTAGCACAATGAAATAATACCACAAATGTAAATGAAACTGATCAAAAAGAAAGACGTGAATAATGGTAACTGCCAAATAGAGGTAGTAACAAAAAGAAAATGTGTATATCTTTTTTCTATGTAATACATATCAACAATATACATAATGGTATAATAGTCTAATAAACAATATAAATCAAGAAAAAAATGACCTCATGGAATAAAAGTAGGAATACATGAGATTAACTACGTTATAATTTTTATTGGTGAATTTATTAGGTTAAAACACTTCTAAATGAGATTTATCAATAAAAATTATTTTTTGGGGATATATAATGAATTTAAAAACATTTTCCAAAAAATTTATAGTTTTTAAGTGTATTGAAAAAATTAGGGAAAATTATTGATAAATCCCATTTAGAAGTGTTTTAACTCAAGAAGTCCATGAAGGAATTTTTTAACCTATTTAGTCTCATGTATATATAGTTTTATTTCATAAAGTCTTTTTTCTTGATTTACACTATTTTCTTGGACACTTATGCCCTTATATTTAATTTTGATACCCTTATAAATATTTTTTGAACGGTTAGCAATTTTATGATGTGAACATTCATATTTTAAAATTCACATTGGTAGGAATGTAAAATTGGCCCGTGGGCGGCTCGAAACCCGTCTGCGAGCGGGGGCGGGCCCGGCCCGTTGACAATGTGAATATTCACATTGACATGTTAACATTCACATTAATAGGAGTGTAAAATTGGCCCGCATCCCGTGGTGGCGCGAAACCCGCCCGCGGCCCATAGGCGGCTCGGGACGGGCCCGGTCCGGGCCGTTGACAATGTGAATATTTACGTTGACATGTTAACATTCACATTGATAAGAGTATAAAATTGGTCCGCGGCCCGGGACGGGCCCGGCCCGGCCCGTTGACAATGTGAATATTCACATTGACATGTTAACATTCACATTAATAAGAGTATAAAATTGGTCAGCGTCCCGTGAGCAGCCAAAAGCCCGCCCGCGGCCCGGGGCGGGCCCGGCCCGGCCCGGCCCGTTGACAATGTGAATATTCACATTGACATGTTAACATTCACATTGATAGGAGTATAAGATTAGCCCACACCCCAAGGCTGCCCGAAACCCGCCCACGGCCCGTGGGCGGCCCGGGGTGGGCCCGGCCCGTTGACAATGTGAATATTCACATTGACATGTTAATATTCACATTGATAAGAGTATAAAATTGGCCCGCGCTCCGTGGCTGCCCAAAACCCGCCCACGGCTCGTAGGGAGCCCGGGGCGGGCCCAGCCCGGCCTGTTGACAATGTGAATATTCACATTGACATGTTAAAATTCACATTGATAAGAGTATAAAATTGGCCCGTGCCCCGTGGCTGCTCGAAACTCGCCCACAGCCCGTGGGCGGCCTGGGGCGGGCCCGGCCCGGCCTGTTGTCAATGTGAATATTCACATGGACATATTAACATTCACATTGATAAGAGTATAAAATTGGCCCGCGGCCCATGGGCGGCCAAAAGCCCGGCCACAGCCCGGGGCGGGCCCGGCCCGGCCCTGCCCATTGACAATGTGAATATTCACATTGACAATGTGAATAGTCACATTGACATGTTAACATTCACATTGATAAGAGTGTAAAATTGGCCCGCAGCCCATGGGCGGCCCGAAGCCCGACCGCAGCCCGAGGCGGGCTTGGCTCGACTTGTGACAATGTGAATATTCACATTAACATGTTAACATTAACATTGATAGGAGTGTAAAATTTGCACACTGCCCAAAGCTCGCCCGCGACCCGAGGTAGGCCCGGCCCAACCCGTTGACAATGTGAATATTCACATTGACATGTTAACATGCACATTGATAGGAATGTAGAATTGGCCCGCCGCCCGTGGGCTGCTCGAAGCTCGCCCACGGCCTGGGGCAGGCTCGTTTGGGTCCAGGCCCAAGCATGTCCGAGACCCTAGGCTAGGGCCTAGGCCATCACTTTGAAGCCCGACTCGGCCCATCGGCCCGCTTAAGGCCCATTCAATGCTCGGTCCGAGGCCCAGCCTGCCTGAGGCATAATGTCTTTTTTTGTGGAAAATAATAAAATTTTGGTAGAAAAAATTAAAAAAAATTTTAAAAAAAATGGCCAAGCCCGCCCAAGCCCGGCCTAAGCTTAAGCCTAGGCCTAGGCCCACCGGCCCGACCCGAGGCTGTCGTCTTCGGGCCGCGGGCCAATTTTACACTCTTATCAATGTGAATGTTAATATGTCAATGTGAATATTCACATTGTCACGGGCCGAGCCGGGCGGGCTTTGGGCCGCCCACGGGCCGCGGGCCAATTTTACACTCCTATCAATGTGAATGTTAATATGTCAATATGAACATTCACATTATCAACGGACCGAGCCCGCCCATGGGACGCGAGTCAATTTTATACTCTTATCAATGTGAATGTTAACATGTCAATGTGAATATTCACATTATCAACGGGCCGGGCCCGCCCCGGCAACGGGCGGGCTTCGGGCCACCCACAGGCCGCGGGCCAATTTTACAGTTCTATCAATGTGAATGTTAATATGTCAATGTGAATATTCACATTGTCACGGGTCGGACCGGACCCGCCCTGGGCCGCGGGCTAATTTTACACTCCTATTAATGTGAATGTTAACATGTCAATGTAAATATTCACATTGTACATGGGTCGGGCCCCTACACATTGACGATATGAACATTCACATTGACGGTATAAACATTCACATTAGGGGTATTTTGGTAATTATGTCACCCATAGGACTTATTAAAATATAAGAAAATAATATGAACTAAATAGAACATAAGTAGATGAAAAGGGTATTTTGGTCTTCTTATCTCAAATAGGACCTAATGGAATAGTAAAAAAGAATATGAATTAGATGGAACATAAGTAATTAAAGATGGATTTATGGAAAAAGCTCCCTTGAAATTAAGTTAATTTAAAAAATAAAAAAAAATTAATTAAAAATTTACTAAAAAATTAAAAAATACGTATTAAAAATTCAATTTATTTATTTTTTAGGTTTTGCCAAAAAAAGAAGAAGAAAAAAAAGAACGACTCCTCACTGGGGTCACCACCAGTAGGAGAAGTCCGTATGCTTTTCCCTGTAGTTGTTTTCTGCAAAAAAGCGAACAAGAAGAAGAGAATTAGGGTTTAGGAGGAAAGTAAAAATGCATTCTTTCGGGTACAGAGCCAACGCCTTGCTCACCTTCTCCATCACAGTCCTCGCCTTAATCTGCGCCATGGCTTCTTTCTCCGACAATTTCAACTCTCCCTCTCCTTCCTCCCATGTCCAGGTCTCTCTCTCTAAAACTCTATCATCAGATCTATATACGACCCCTAATTCTCTATTTGCTCGATCATTTTTGTTTTTTTGCGATTTGATTGATTGATTATTGTTTGTTTGTTTGTGATTTTAGGTCTTGAACATTAATTGGTTCCAGAAGTCTACACAAGGCAACGACGAGGTATTTCCAATTCATCTTATTATGACTATGTGTGTTTCATTTGACTGGATTACATGGCTACTTATTAGTTTTTAGTTTAGATTATCAATCCTTAGGATTATATTATGTATACTATCACATATTTGGAATTGTCTTAGAATAGGAGTGAATTAGTATGTATATGTCTCATCATGTTTGTTTGGAATCGTTGGCAATGAACTATACGGTCTAATTATCATAATTGAAGTACTCCTTAATCCCTATTTTATATCCCACCCCCTTGCATGGGATTCAAAAGTCCCCCACATTGTATATCCAAATGTGGGATTCGGAATTGAGCACGATACATAGTCCAATGACCTGGCCTAATCCCTCCAAACAAACACAACCTATATGAATGTGTGTGTGTGTGTATGTGTGTTTATTGCAATATTGGCCGTAGTTAAGTTACTTGCAGCACTGCTCTATCTTTATAGTTTTGTGATTGTTTCAGATTGTTTGTTGATGGTTTATTGGCTGATTCATTGATGTACTTCTTTGTAACATGTCAATCTGTGTGCTGCCGGTGTAAATTTGGTTTCAAGATTCTGAATTTGGAACGACTAGTGCACATTCAGGCTTATTTAATTTTGATGTGATGAAATTTAGTTTCTTATGTACTCCTTCAAGGTGCAGAGACATCAGAGTTTTCAACGGGGAACATAGGTTCTTTTGTATTCATACTGGAACATGGGGGATAGGGTTGTAGTGTCTACCATTTATGCAATCAATGCTTTGCAGCATTTGTGTGCTGCTTGACTGACTTGTAGTTAATTGTGAGGCACTGGTAGAACTGGGGTTTCTAAACCCTTGATTCATTGCCTATAAGGTCTGGTAAGTCTTTCACTTGTAATGTCAACACAAATATGAAAAGGCTATAATACAATGCAAGAATAATGTTAAGGAGCCCTGGAGATTTCGGTGACCAATGGCTTGCTACTACCTTCATGAATAATATATTCCCAATCTAATGAATACTGCAAACGACAACTATAAAACAAGAAATTGATCGTTTCACTGTTTGCTCAAGTCTTCTCTTTAGCCCAAATGTATAATAGTACATGTGAAAACATAATCCAAAATTTGTCTTACTCTTAGGTCATGTAGTGCATTGCATGTAGTGTCTCAAAACGATGTCTTTTTGGGACAAAACTTAAAATAAAAAAAGCTCCTCTTTCCTCTTCCCCATCCTCTAGTCTGTTGTTCGGTGCAAGGACAATAATCTTGTGATAAACCTCCTAGTAACTTATATTGAATATAGGGAAATTAAATGGGGGATAACTAGTACAGCCTACCTTTGGATTTTTGGAATTAGGCTTCTCTGGATTATTTTCCTCCTTCATTCAATGGTTATATCTTATTATTTCATTCTTTATCTCATCATCCTAACCAAAATTGTACAAATAATCATATGTCATATAATACCATCATATCCAATCATTTAATCCCATGGTACAACTTATTCTTAGGGCTGTAAATGAATAGAGCCATTCGTGAATAGGTTCGAGCTCGGCTCGGTAAGGGCTCATTTGAACTCGGTTCGTTAAATTTTTTTTGCGTTCGAGCTCGAGCTCGTTAAATTTTTAATAAACAAGCCCAAACATTTTAAAGTTCGGCTCGTTAGCTGGTTCGTTTAATATTTATTACTTGTATATTAAATAATATAAAAATATGTATAAAAATTAAGATAAATATGTTATTTATATATTTAAAAAATATAAATGTAAATAATAGTTAACTATAGATAGTAAATTTATATAATAATGGTAGTAGATATTATTCTTTTGGTAAAATATTAGCTTTTTTTTAGAATGTTTGTATATATTGTATATATAATTGTATAATCAAAGTTTTAATTGTAAGTTTAGTCTCATACGCAAGTATGAATTTATAAATTTTTTGGCTTATGAACAGGCTCGAACTTGAGTCAAGTATAAGCCAACTCGGTTCGAGTTCGGTTGGTTAAATTTTTATTAAACTCAAGCTTGAGGTCGAGTTCGAGTTCGTTAAATTCTTAATAAACAAGTCCAAGCATACTAAAGCTTGGCTCGGCTCGGCTCGGCTCGGCTCGTTTGTAATCCTTATTCTATCCAATATCCCATCACATCTAATCCCCCAATAAAATTCTTTGTATCAAACATTCCCTAAAGGCACAAAATTAACAGCCAATAAGGCTAGTCCACAAATTGTGTGATTTTTTAATTCGTGTCTAACATAGTTAAATGAGAAATAAAAATCATTTAAATTCAAAACACCTGACTAATCTTTTTCCTAAAAACAACATTGCAACAGATTTCCCCTTGATTGGATATCAACCTCTAATTTGTCTTGGGTATTTTATGTCATTCCATTTAGTATAGATGCAATGTTTTGAATTCTAGTACTTGAAATTTTTGCATTTTCTCTTAGTGCATTGTGAAAAATATACAGAGCAATCATAAGAGCATCAAAAGCTCAAGAAGCAAACAAGAAATAACCAAAGTAAACCTTTTAGAGTCTTGTAGAAACAAAGAAAGATGTGATAGCATTAATTATTGCATGTATATCTCTAGACATCAGGCCCTCTAGAAAGAAAAAATAATGCTTCGTTTGGTTTAGTTTTAGAATCATGATTTGAGTGTGGATTTGTGATTCAAATACTCAAATTTTTTTCAAAATTCATAATCAAACTCTTTTCAAAATTCTATTAAAAAAAATTTCAAAAAAATATTTTTTATTTTGTTCCTTAAAATTATTTTTTATTTATATTTTTTTTGAAATTTTTTTTTTTTGTTATTTTTTTAAGTATTGGCCAAATAATTTTTTATAATTTAGATATATATGGCGATCCAAAATTTTTTAAAATTAAAAAAATAAATATTTAAAAAAAAGTAAAAATAAAAATAAATTATATATTTAAAATAAAAAAATAAATTTTTTTAAATATTTAAAAAATACAACTTAAATATTTAAAAAAAATAAAGCGCATAATTATATGAAATACAGTGCACATTAAAAAAATACAACTCAAAACTCATAACCAAATAAATTTTCTTTTTTCACAACTCAACTCAAAACTTATAACTCAAAATACAACTCCACACTCAAATCATGATTTTAAAAAACAAAATAAAATTTTTTATTTTTTTATTTTTTTAAATAGAATTTTGAAAAGAGTTTGGTTATGAATTTTGAAAAGAATTTGTGTGTTTGGTTATGAGTTTTGAAAATAATTTTTGAATTGAGTTTTGAATTGTATGTTTAGTTATGAGTTTTGCAATTTTTTAATTAGAATTACAATTTGAAAAGAGAACCAAATGGGACCTACGATTCAGTTGATTTAGGATTTGGTGAAGATTTAATTTCAATATTTCCTTATGCTTCTTGTTCCCAGCTTATCCATATTTTCTTATTTTTTGATGGTGACAAAAAGTGAGGGTAATGGGGTGCAATCACTGTTCCTACACCATATCCGTAAGTTCAACAAAAAATGCATGGAAGACCGGAATGTGGACCTCTGCCTATGAAGCATGGGTACTTCGAAACAAATGCCGTACCCGTACCGGGTACTTACCTGCGTACCGTACCTCGTATGGTACTTCTGCATATGTACCGGGTACACGAAACACATGCCCAAGTTTCTTCTTAATTTTTGGCATACCCAGACGTACCTAGTATATATCTAAGCCGTATCGTACCTCAGTTGAAACAATATTTTTCATCTACTACAAAGACAAAACTCATTTCACTAGACTTATTTTTTATTTTTTGTTTTATGCTTAACATGATTTTAAAATTAAACTATGGTTTGTAAGTTATTTAATATATTGACATTTAATTTTGATTTATACATTTACTTTTGGCATTAAATGTTAATTATAGGTTGGACCTCAACAAATTAAACCATTTAATTAATTTTTACATTATTCTAAATTAAAAATAAATATTTTTTTACAAGCGTACCAAGGCGAAGCCGTACCCATACCTGTACCCTATTTTTTTTTAAATTTTACCGTATCGACGTACCCGTATCGCACCAGTACCAGTACTCATACCCGCACCAGTGCTTCATAGACCTCTGCCCTTGCCGTTAACCATATTTCTGTACTAATTGGAAATTGTTTTGAGCTAGTTTATTTCTTTGGAGGCCATTAGAGAACAGTGGAAACCCTTGCTCATTTGTTGCTTTCCTTGATAGTTCTTCTTATGAAGCACGGACACTGACATCGACACGGGACACAGCAATTTTCAAAAAATGGGGACACGGACATGGCGGGAGACACGGCGAATTTTTTATTTTTTATTTTATATATTTTTATGTGTTATGTAAATTCATATTACATTTATCCTAAATCAAAATTAACAAACATTAATATAGTAATATTAATTCAATAAATATAATCACTACATTTTAACAAATTAATAGATCATCCATTCATAAAAAAGTCATAATAAATGATAACAAGAACCAAGACGAGTAGGGGAAAACATTCAACATCCAATAATATTCTTCACAAAAGCACTAAATAAGACAGGCAAAAGAAGGAAAAAAAAAAAAAAAAGAAAAAGAAAAAGTGAGCCCATGTCCCATGTTGTGTCCCGATATGGACACGCGTGTCCCCGCTGTGTCCCTTACAAAAAAAATCATTAAATTAAAGTACGTGTCCCCGGCATGTCTCCGTGTCGGACACCGCCACGGCTCCGATTTTGGAGTGTCCATGCTTCATAAGTTCTTCTTCCTTGTTCCTATATTTGCTTGTACTCTTATTGGTGGTTGCATACCTCGCCTATTCTCTTGTTCATTCTTATCATTTGGGCAATAAAACTTGCTAGTGTTCATTTATAAGAAAATATCTCTCAAACCCTCCCTCCATAAATGGGAAAAAGACCAAAAATAAACATAAAAAGACAAGATTGCATGGAATTCTTGTAAATCATATCTTCATGAATTTACATCTTTATCATAAGTGATTTGGAAAATAATCCTCGTACAAATTAATTAATCAATTCCTTTAGGAGGCTTTTGGAAATAAAAACAATAATGTGACACTGCTTCAAAATCAAGCTTCACCAACGGTGTGTTGCCTTTATATCCTAGTATAGATGAGAGCCAAAGAGAGCCTTCAAATTTTGGATATGGGTCCCTACCATTGAGATTATCGTGATTACCTGTTCCTCATTGGCTTCTGTGGGCAGATCTCATTTCTCTCAAGTCTGGATTTCACATTGTTATATTATATGCCTTTAGATCCTCTTAAACGTAGAAATTATGATGATATAGTTAAGGACATATCAATACGGAGGACCTAATTGATGCAAGCAACAATTAAGAAGGTATAACTAACCAACCTACCTGTGTTGATCATATCTCATTATATCTACACTTTTTGTCTCCTAGCTGCTGTTTGATTTGTTGTGTCCTTCTTCATTTCTGCAGGTCAGCATGACGTTTAATATATCAGCAAATCTACAGTCATTGTTTACATGGAATACAAAGCAGGTTTAATACTTCACAATTTCATATTTTCTAATTTAGTACTGATTTTAATGGTCTGTTACTGTTTAGATGTGCTTTGCTCTCTCTCTCTCTCTCTCTATGAGTAGGGGTTGTCTTGGCTGGGGTTGGGAGGGGGAGGAATATAGTGGTGGTGAACATCTGGGGTCCTCAACAAAAATGGAAGAGGGGAAAGTAGAATGTCGAAATAGGAGAAAAAGGTGAAGCAGAAGAAAACAATGTTGCAAATCCCAAGGGAATCATACCATAGTGGGGTCAGACCAGGTCACTGTTTGTAGTATCGGTAGTTTTGAAGCTTGTTTAGTATTTTATTTGCATCTCATTTTCTAATTGCAGGTTTTTGTATTTTTAGCTGCGGAGTATGAAACTCCAAAGAACTTCCTGAATCAGGTAAGCTTGTAGCATCCGGTGGCATGCATCATTTCGTCATGAGTTCATCTCAATCTGGCATTGAATATTATACGTTTTAAGCTGGGACTTCATTTCAAATTTCATGAGGTTATTATGGAGCTAGTCAGTTTTTTTTAAATGTCCCCTGCTGGATAGGTGCAGTCAGATCATTGTCCATGTCATTCTTAGACTCATTGCATTGGGCATTTCTAATTTGGATGTGGATTAGTTAATAAGTACTATAACCTCGTGTAATGTTGTTTGATTTGAAGTGGAGAACCCAGATGAGAGTAATTGCCTTCTAATTGAGAAACTATACTACCCATTAGCTATTTTTGTAGGCTACTATGATACCTTTTACAAATCATAAGTCCTAATCATGACTCTGATGCCATTGATTCGTATGCATAGTCCTTTCCAAGCCTTCCTTTATTGGGGCACTGTTGAAATCGTAGTGGATCACTTTCCCTTGTTTCATACAAAACCTTTGAGCAGTAATACACTATCTATTCTTATCATAGTTGTCAAATCGGGATTCGTATCGTGAATCGAAAATTTCCTTGTACCGAATCACGAATCGAATTAAATCTTGAATCGTAAAGATTCAGTCACTTTTTTTAAATTACTTAAAAACATATATCTACACATTTAGATTTTAAATATATTTTATGAATATGAAATATTTAGACTTAAATCAATGAAAATGTTATTATGAATGATAATCACGTAGTTTAATAGATAAGAAGTTTTTTTGGGTGGGTAATAGATAAGAAGTTAACAAAGGTTCTTATGTAAGATCACCATGAAATTTTTTTCCTTTTTTTCTTTTTTAAACAACCATTCTTAATAAAGATAATAACCAAATAGATAAACTATCCATTTCCAAAGTAACAATAATTAACAACAATATTTTATTTTTATGTTTTTTTGATTGGCAAATGTTAAATGTTAATTGTTAGTTGTTAGATTAGTACTTATGGGAGAAAATTTCCCCACCCTTGGTAAAGCACCCAAGTGCTTGCACTCCTTAATTCAACCCCCCTAAGAGGAATTGAACCCATTGATCACTAAAAACTCTATGGTAATTAAAATAACAACAAATCATATATATATGTTGGTTATTTTAGTATTAAACACTATTAGAAGTTGTATTATGTCATTTTCACTAAAAAGATGGAGAAAAAAAAAAAGTCGAAAATATGTAGGGCACAATAATTTCAAAAATTGTATGAATCATAATAAGCGAATTGAATCGTGAATCGATTATGAATCGTGCAATTCACTAGAGATTCACTTCCAAAATAGATTTATCCATAGATACGTATTGATTTTGTAAAAATTGCAAATTGAATCGCGAATCGAATCGCGAATTATAAGATTCTGATAACAGGAATTCTTATATATATATATATATTATGTTTACAATCAGTAGGAGGGAATAGGGGAAGTCACATTACACAATGGTGAGATTCAAACCCAAACATCACAACCAGTAAGAGAGCACCTCATTCACCAGGCCAATGTTGTATTATTGTGTTCAGTGTGGTTTGCTTTGCCTTCTGCCACTTGGTAGCAAGAGAGAAGATCTTGCTGAGAAGTGGTAATTCACAAGAAATGTGATATAATTGAATAAAGATGAAAGATGCAGTGAGACTAGGGCACATACACATAGCATGTGGCTAAATTTCTTTTCATCTAGAATATCATTTTATGGCTTAAACTTATTCTATACTTGGACCTCACACTACACATAGGATGTGGCTTTCTCTACTTGCTTCTTATTGTAGCCACTAGGTAAGATCTGAAACTGCCAAAGGTTTAGGGTTTTATGGTTTATAAAAAAAGTTGAAATCTTACTCTAATGTTGCCCATCAGTCTAACCTCCTAGATATGCTTACCCCTACATTGAACGTAAGAAATTATGTGGTGTGGTGATTTATTGGCATGTATGGAATGGAGTAGTATATCCCTAACTGAACCTGCAGCTCCGTTTCTAGTCTGATACGGCAGACTTGACTGGTTTTACTATGATCCATTGCCATAAAGAACTTGGTGTTCTTTTTTTTCTTTTTCTTTTTTTGCCTCTTTTTTCATCTTCTAACAAATTTTATGATAATTTGTTGACTTAGGGATTGGTTAGTACTACTGTAAAATGTGTATTAGTAATCATGCCAGGTGTCTAACCTAAAACTGTGTTTCATCATATCTCATGTTTCTTCTGCAGATAAACTCTCGACTGACCTTACATATTGTCCTATGTTCAGGTGTCACTGTGGGATGGTATTATCCCTTCCAAAGAGCATGCAAAATTCTCAATCCACACAACAAACAAGTATCGTTTCACCGATCAGGTAGGTTCCTTTGTGAAATATTCTCCTGTGTGCCCATGAATACTTCTACTTTTCTTTTCTCGCTTCTCGCTGGTTCGGGTTTTATATCCTTCTTTTTCCTCATCCAGGGAAGCAATCTCCGAGGCAAAGCATACAACTTGACTTTGCACTGGCATGTCATGCCCAAAACCGGCAAGATGTTTGCTGATAAAATAGTTATGACCGGTTTCCATTTACCACAGGAATATAGATGATGAGGATGTTTTCCTTTCTGTGACTTTGCTGTAACTTTAGCCTTGACTTATTCGAGGTGAAAGGTTAAAATATATGAGAAACAGGAAAATAGATAAAACTTTTTATGATTGAGAAGAATGAAATAGGACAAAATCTATGCTTGAGAATGTTAGTGCAAGAATATTTATTGGCTTTTTTGAATTAATAGAACATGGTTCAATTTTTGGATTCTCAATGTTGCTAAGGAGTTCGGATGAGAATATTTCTTGGTGTTTTTTGCTGCACCTTAAATGAGTTAATTATGACATTTTTTTACCTTGAAATTTAGTTCTTTTTAAAAAAAAAAATGGAAAAAGAAAAACTTTGTATGGTAAAAATAACTTAAATAAGTTAATTATCGCACAAGGGTATCTTTAATTCTTTTTGTTTTTTTGTTTTTGTTTTAGGTATCAGCTTCAATGCCTTATCCTTTCTGCCTAGGAGTTTTGTTTCTTTTGTGGGTGGTTTTTTTGTTTATCTTGTTTGGATCCACATATTTGTTGAAAAGAGCTATAAGGACACATTTGTTTTGATATAAGGGCATCTCTAACGTCTTGATTCAAAGCTTATATCAAATTAAAATTTGCGTAAAACTTATTAATATAACTCTTGATTTATTTTAAATCAAGTTTGCATTTTTTTTACCCAAATCAAGAAACTCAAATGTTAATTAAATTTTTGAAAAATTTACTTATAAATCTCATACGGGAAAATGTTGATCAATTAGTCTAAGAATTTTTTTATGAACCAATTAGTTTTTTTTTTTTTTTTTTTTTGAAAAATTATATTTATTTAATTTGTTGCCATTTGAATTTAAGTAAATGTCTTTTTGTGATTTATTTTTTCAATTTTCTGGTTATTTTTTGGGATGAGAATGGAAATGTGCGATATAGAAGATGCTTTTGGGGGGAATTGGTGACTAAAGTGTTGGTTGTCGAGCGTGGAAAGATACATTTTTCTGTTAGTGTAGTTTTCTGGTATTACATTGGAGTGTTACATTAGAGTAAAAGTACACTAAAGAGTTTTTTTAGTGTGTTACATTGGAGTGTTATATTTGAACAAAATATGCTAAGGAGTTTTTGTGTGTTACATTGATTGGAATATTACGTTTGGAAAAAAATACATTAAGGAGTTTTTTGAAATATTACGTTGTTATATTTAAGAAAGTATACTAAGGAGTTTTTTTAATGTGTTTCATTGAAGTGTTACTTTTTTAAAGTGTTATATTTGGGAAAATTACACTAAAGAATTTTTTTGAAATGTTACATTTAATAATTTCAACATTATGAGAAAATCCACATTTATCTCTCAACACATAATACACGAACGTTTATGTTTTTGGCCCTTTATATAATTTACAATACAATGGGACTTTTGGGTCCATAAAAAAAAAAATAGAGAATCAAACAGTTTATAATATTACTATTTAAAATTTATCGGTGTTTCAACCTTAATTTTTTGTAAGATTATTTTTTAGTTTTCAAATTTATAACTTTGCAATTACTGAAATTTTTATTCAATTTATACTTAAATCTAAACGTGTCTATCAGAATGTTTAATATTAAAAAATAATGCACAATTTTATTTTTATTTTTTTGGTTTCAGTCCTCCCACTCTCTTCTTTATCGAAATTTTTTTTTTTTTGTTTTTTGGTGAATGGCTTCGCTCTGGTTCATAATTGGATTAGAGGGTATTATTAGATCTGTGGAGGCCTATTAGGAGTCCCGTTTCGATAATCCGAACTGTTCAATATGTAGAACTCATCGAATATTATATGTCTGTAAAAAATCACATTGATCAGATATCAATAGCTATGTGATCAAATCAGATTTTTGCAAGCCATTTATTTTTCACTGTCCATTTTTTTCCATACAAAACTGATTTAATCACATAGCAATCGATATTCGATCAACGTGATATTTTATAAGCATATATTACTTAATGAATTCTACACATTGAACGGTTCGGATCATTGAAACGAAACCCATGATAGGCCTCCAAAGGCCTAACAGTACCTATAGTCCGTGATTAGATTGGAGGGAAGCCATTCCTTTTTTGTTTTACATAAGAAATGAAACACTTAGCATAAATAAAAATAAAAAACACACCAAATAAAATATTTACTTTATATAATAGTAGAAATAAAGTTTTTATTCAAATTCAAGTAAAATTTTGAGAAGGATTGAGATTGCTTAAGCTATTTAACTCATCGTTTGGCATAATAGGTTGGGGTGGATTGGAGCTAAAAGAGTCACAAAAAGACAAAATAAATTTTTTAACCTAATAAGATAAAATATCACATCTAAATTATAATTATTTTATTTTTTATTTCACAAAAACCAAAATCAAAAAATTCATCTCAAACAAAACTTTTTAGAAAAATGACTCGCAGTTCGAATTTGGTCTGGCTCGAATGGCCCGAACTGCCCAAAACAATGTCGTTTTGGGCAGTGCTTTTTTTTTTTTTTTTCTTCTTTCTTTCGTTTTCATTTTTTCCTCTTCATTCCTTCGAACACAGAGACAGATAGGGAAGGGAAGAGAAGAGGAGGGAGAGAGAGAGAGAGAGAGAGAGAGAAAAGAGAGAAGGGAAATTTGATGTCTGGATCTGCATCTGCAAAAAAATCTGCATCTGCATCTGGATCAAAAATATGAACAAAAAAAATCTAGATCTGCAACAAAAAAAAAAAAATCTGCATCTACATCTGGATAATGTCTGGATCTGCATCTGCAAAAAATCTGTTCATTTTTTTTCTAAGTCTGGATCTGCAAAAAAAAAAAAAAAAAAAAAAAAATTGACGATAATAATGTTGATCCGGATCTGCAGAGGAATTTTTTTTTTGTTATTGATGAAGATGATGAAGATGTTGAAGATGATGAAGATGATCCGGATCTGCCGAGGAATTTTTTTTTTTTGTTGATGAAGATGATGATGTTGAAGATGGGAGTTTGATCCGGATGTTGAATTAAAAATGGGAGTTTAATTGCAATTCTGAAGATGATGATGATGTTCAAAATCTGAAGCTGTTGAAAAAAAAATTTGATCTGGATCTGGATCAAAAAAAAAAAAAATTTGTTCAATGGATCTGGATCTGCATCAGATTTTGAACAAAAAAAATTTGTACAACAGCTTCAGATTTTGATCAAAAAAAATCTGATCTGAATCTGCAGATTTTGAACAAAAAAAATTTGATGTTGATGAAAATGGATATGGATCTGCATCAGATTTTGAACAAAAAATTCATGTTCAAATTCGGAGGTTGATCTCTCTCTCTCCCCTCCCCTCCCCTCCTCTTCTTCTTTCTTCTTTCTTCTTCGTCTCAGTTTCAGACCAGAGAGAAGAGAAAAAAAGAAAAAAAAAAAAAAATAGCAAAACGACGTTGTTTTGGTGTCGAGCCAAATTCGAGCCTCCGAATTTCGAGTTACGAATCGGAACTGAACTTTTTAATCCTAAACTAAAATAGTCAAAAAATTAACCTACATTTTAAACTCCAAAGGTGGGAAACCATCAAAGCAACCATTACTTGATTTTTGGATGGTGCAAAAGAAGTGATCTCCTTTCCAAATTATATATTCAAAATTATTATTATTATTATTTTACATTAACAGTTATAAGGAGTCAATGAACTTGACTTTTGGATGGTGCAAAAGAAGTGATCTCTTTTCCAAATTATTATATATTCAAAATTATTATTATTATTATTTTACATTAACAGCTATAAGGAGTCAATGAGCTCATCAAAATTTAAGTGGAAAAGAAGGAGAGGTACATACACTTTGGTTTGGCATGTGGATTAGGGATTAGGATTAAAATAATTATAAAAAGATAAAATAAATAGTTGCAAGTTAAAATTGTCATATTTAAATTATAATTATTTTATTTTTTCTCTCACAAAAGTATAAATAGTCAAAAATCTATTCCAAATGAAATTATTTTAACCCCAAATTAAAATAATTAAAATTTTAAAAAGTTCAAAAATCAACCTAGATTCTAAACGAGGCTGTAATATACACAAAGAGAGATTCCTTCATTGACAAATTTTATCAAATCCTATTTGAGATGGGACTTCGTCATATGCTCCTAATAAGACAAACCGCATATTGAGGTGTTGTCTGGGATGTGAATTGAGTTAATTCTTTGATTAAATTAATCACAAAAAGATAAAATAAGATAAAAAATTAATAAAATAAAATGTCACAATTAAATTATAACTTTTTTTTTTTACAAAAACCGAAAAAATTAAAAAAACTAGCCTAAACAAACTTTTTAGTCAAAAAGACAAAAAAACTAAGTCAATTTTCCAAACAAAGCCTAGGAGACTTATTAATTAGCTTCTTCTCTTTTTTTTTTTTCACCTACTTCGTTGGCATGACTAATTTTGAGTTACATGTAATCTTTATGTAAGTTTGACTAATTTTCAGTTATATGTAATCTTTCTATCTTCTATATATATATTGATAATAAAGTTTCTCCTTTCCGGAGTACCCAAAAATAATAATAATAATAATAATAATGACAAAGTTTCGTTTGGCTGTGACTAAACAATTTTTTTCTTTATTTTTTACGCTAAAAAGTCAGCTTTATTGACTAAAAATTATTATGTTAAAAAAATCTAAGCTATTTGGTAAATTTATTTTTGTCTTCACTTCAGCTACTCTAAAAAAACTATTAAAAAATTTAAAAGTATGAAATGTATTAAATAAATTAGCATTTTTAGCATTAATTTTTTTGTAAACTTATTTTTAGTTAGTAAATTATAATTTTATCTAATTCTCAAACCAAGTTTAACTAATTAGTGAACTTAAACTCGTCATATGTCCCTATTAAGGTTGGTACCTTCTTATCCTAACTGTCTCCTGAAAACAAATTGTCACTTTCATTGCTGAGACACAATAAAAATAAATAAATAAATAAAAAATAAAAGCAGCCTTTTTTGATTTTTGGAAAATTATAATCTACACACCCTGTGTATCATATGTATCCTTAATTATGTCATTTTTTTCTTTAATTATGACTAATTTCTTCTTTGGTTATGATTCATGAGATTCTTAATTATAACTCACGTTATTTTTAGTTATGAATTTTTTTATTTTTTATTTTTAGTTATGACTCAAAAAGTATGAAATGATACTATTTTCATCTTTAGTTATAAGGTGCATATGGTATACACACTTTGAGAGATGTATACCATAGTGTTTCTTTTATTTTTATTAGAATTCCATTTGGTAACTAACAACTAAATTCTTTATGGGGAATATTTATTTTCCTTTATTTTATTTGGTTTGGATCCTTTCCAAAGAATCATCTATTTATAAGCAAACTTGAAGAATCTATCTCATTCATTGAGCATCATAGATAATAAAAATAAAAGGAAGTTATGAAGTGGACTCAATCAAACTATCCTTGTGTTCCTTTCAATTCTGACAAATGTAGATGACAATCCAAAAGACAAATTATACATGGCTACTAATCATATCATTGTTACATTAGAAAAAAGAATCCCACTAAAATACTAAAATTAATTCTTGAAATCTAAATTTATACATTGAATTAAAGTTTATACTCCTTGAATGAGTAATTCAAAATTTATTAATCATTCATTTGAATTCATAAATGCAAACAAAATCTAAGTGTTCTGGGCTAATATATTTATAGAAATGACAACAGGACAAATATGAATCAGGAGACCCCTTCCTCACTCATATTTATAAATAAGAATCAAGACATATACGAACCTAAAAGGATGATGTTCGATATTCATATGAGAGAAAAGAGGTAAACTATAGAAATAACAATAGAAGAGGGAAAAAATTAAATATAATTTTAATATGATCAAACAATGATAAAAATAGAAATATTTTTTGTAACAGTCGATATGATCAGGTAGGGTTGAAGTTAACCTTAACCAAAATCTTATTGTCATTTTGATTCCTATAATTTTAATTTTTAATTTTAGATTTTATCTCAATTTAATCATATTGATTACACTAGTTAGTATTTTTTTTTGGGAGGGGGGATAGAAAATATACATGTAAGCAATATGTGTCATACTTTTATGAATAAAATAGTATATATAATTTCTCAACTTAGTAACAATTTTTCGACAAAAACTCTAGTCAGCATAATTAATTGAATCAATTTGACATAAAATTTAAAATTAAGAATAAAAAACAAACAATTAAAACTATAAAGACTGAAATGAACACTAAGGCATAAAACACATGAACTAATCTTACAATTTGTCCAAGGATATATATACTGTAGACGGACCCTGAAATCAGGATGTTGATTGGGGGAAACCTTTGACTTGTATGTATCGAACAAGGCCCATGTTCATAATCATGTGACCCAAGTCACATGTAGTCCTTGTCCTCTATTTATGTTTTTTTGTGAACCAGGTGAAGACTTGGAATTATTTTTTGGGGTCAATAATCTACTATTTTATTTGGAAGATGCCAATTGTGTGGTTGTCTACTCTCTTGTTTTTGCCTCTCTGCCACTTCCTTACTCCGCATTCATTCTCCATATTTGGGCAATTTTTTTATAATTAAAAAAATAAGTGCAAAAAAAATTTTTTATATTAAAAATTTTAAGTGCACAAAAAAAAAAAGTAAATTATACTAACCTTCTCTAATTTTTTTTATTTTAAAAATACAATAAGTTTCACAATTTTGACGTATTTATATTAGATTCCCTTAAAATTTTAATTCACGTAATACTTAGATCATTTTTCATTAATAATTAGTTAGTTATATAAATAGAAAAATAATATTAAGCTGGTTTGGTTTTGGTTTTTAGAAAATTCTACTTTTTATTTTTAGTATTTTTTGTTTTTAATGAATTTTTTTAATATTTTAAATAATTTTTAAAATTTTTAGATGCACCTAATATAAATACACTTAAAAAGTATAATATTTGTGGAAAAAAATCTGTAAAAAAAATCACTAAATATCAAAAATACAAAAATTCACTATATTTTTTGTGTTTTTGTATATTTATTAATTTTTTAAAATATTTTTTCACAAATATTTTACTATTTAGATACATCTAAGTAAGGTGTATCTAAAAAAGTAAAAAACTTGCTTAAAATTTTAAAAATATTCACTAAAAACAAAAAAAAATACGAAAAATAAAAAAATCAATTTCCAAGAAACTGAATTCAGAAAACTGAGACCAAACACACTAATCGCCATCTATTTTATACAAAATATATAGTTTCTCTTATATATATTAATGTCTGCCCCTTTACCCTTGCCAAAAGGGAAAATGATATAATTATACTAAATTTATACAACTTATTGTATTTTTTAAAAATTTCAGAAGAAATCAGTATAATTTATTCAAAAAAAAAAAAAAAAAACATAGGATGGAACACATAAAAGAGACAAAAGGTGAGTGTAAAAAATCGTAATTTTTTTATTTTACCATTTTTATGTCAAAAAAATTAAATAATTTATTTTAAAAAAACAAACTTTTATTTTTAAAAAAATAAACACGATAAATAAAGAAATTTATAAATATCAAATTAATATAATTTTTTTAATACACAAATATAATTTTATAAAATAAACACTTCACATCAAATCAAGACCTGGGATAAATCCCACGAGGCCTCGAGTTTTCAAAATGTATTGGTAAACGGTTATTTACCGTAAATTTACGGAACAGCCAGCTGGAGGATATTGACAGACTACATACAGTTGTGTGTTTAACAAGTCACTATTGTAAGAAATTTTCTATTGAAAATTTAAATAAATAAATACAAAACTTGGACATGTTCTCTGAAAACGACATGCAAACCATTTAAATATTTATTTTGAATATTCAAAATCAACCCACTTGTGATCAATGGAATCTTCAAGATGCACAGATTTCAACTCTTGGATCTCCATTGAAGTATCAACTTTTTTTTTTCTTTTAAATTGTGAGATGATTTGAGATGTGGGTTAAAAATTAATTTTTTTATGAATAATATTTGGTAGCTCAGGATTTTTCTCCCCGAATCCTCCTAATACCCAAAACGATGTCGTTTTGGGCATTAGTTTTTTTTTCTTTTTTTTCTTCCATTTTCGATCTGAAACCGATCTGAGAAGAAGAGGATGAGAGGGAGAGGGAGAGAGAGAAGAAGAGGGGAAGAGGAGCAGCTGGTGGTCGTCGCAGCTCCGGCCCGCCGTCGTCGCCTCGCCGCCAGCTCGTCGCAGCAGCAGCTCCAGCTCCAGCTCCGGCCGCCGTCTCCGCCTCCTTCTCCCCTGTTATTAGGGCCCCCTCCAGTCCTCCTCCTCCTCCTCCTCCTTCCTCCTCCTCCTCTCCTCTCCTCTCCTCTCCTTCTTCCTCCTGATTTCTGCTTCTGAAAAAAAAAAAAAAAAAAAAATACAAAAACGGCAACGTTTTTGATTAGGGGGATTCGAGCTACGTAGCATGATTGTTTTTTTATATAAGAGATGATGTGATTTAAAATAAATTAAAAATTGACTTTTAATTTTTTTAACTTGTTCCCAAATGACCCTATGTAATTTATCTAACGTTTTAAAAGAATAATCTACAAAAATGTATTATTAAAGAAAATATTTTTATAATTTAAAATCTTCATATGCTGAACTGTAACAAATATTGAGATCACATAATGTCAATATTCCATTATATTATAAATAACAGGATAAATTATACTTTCCACTTGATTCAAAATTTATTTTTGATATCTATTATTTTAATTTGAATAATTTTGTGGTCTCACTGTAAATTCATTTCCAATTTGATCATTCTGTTCAAAATTTCATTAATTTTAATCTCTGATTTGACTGGAATGACAAATTTAAACTAGATTTGAAGTGTCAAAATGAAATTATTTAATTTAAAATAATTAAGATCGAGGTAAAATTTGAATCAAAATTTTTATAACCAAATTGCCACTGTCCAACTTTTTTATGTTAAATTTCAATGATTCAATTTTTTTTCCTCCATCTACCTTCAACTTATTTTTAACCGAATGATATCTACATACGTTTTTACAAACATGGAGAGTGGACTGAACTTCTAGCATACATAAATATATATAATAATGCAATATTTACTAATTACTATATTACTTAGGAGTGTTTTGAAAAGTTGGTAAAAATTTGATTTTTTAGTTTTTTTAAGTCTATTTTGTCTTTTTGTAAGTAAAAAAATTGTAAGAGATGATGTGACTCAAAATAGATTAAAAATTAAAAGCTAACTTTTTTAGTGCTGCCCAAACCACCCTAGTAGACTTGTGGCATAATTTTAGAAGTTTTGGGCATTTGTATTTTATATAATAGGTTGGGTCAGTAATAATGACTTAACACTAATTGGTACACTAGTGTGTACATTAATTGGTATGTGTAGCACTACCGAAATATATATCGGTAGTGCTATATGCATCAATTAATGTATTAACTAATGTACTAACACTAGTTATGACATTATTATTGACCTCATTCATTATACAAATTACAAATATTAAAAGCATATTAAATTATGTCATATCATCAATTGATATACTAGTTAATACACTAATTAGTGTATATAACATTATTTAAATACAGTGTTACTACATACACCAATTACTATACCAACATATGTTATGATATTATTACTGATCTCACCCATTATATAAATTATAAATATCCAAAATCTCTAAAATTGTGCCACATTATCTGTTATTACGCTAATTGATATATCAATTGGTACATATAGCATTATTCATTTTTTTACATGGAGACCAAAATACCCTTTTTGTATTTTCCTCAATTTCACCCATTGATTTTCATTCTATTATTTTATTTTTATTATAATTATATATCTTTTTAAATTTGCAACACGTACAATGATTATATAATTTTAAATAAAATATTCCCATTTATTTGGTTAATTATTTTTTTTAAATCAATTGAAATGCATTTTATTTTTATTTTTTGTTGTTATATTATAACATCAATGAATTTTTATTTGTTTTTTGTTGGGGGAGTGTTCTAATATAGTATTATTGGATGAATATCCAATTGTAAGTGAAATTTATCAATCGATTTGAAGAAATTGTTTCAACTTAAATACTATTATTTGATGTGATTTATAATGTTTTTTCTTTTTTATTTAAGAGTGTACTACTATTTTATTTTTTATATTTTTATAAATAAGTGAATTTTGATATTCCAAAAGTGAGGGCATTTTTGTCCATACAAAAATATATCTAGTTTTTAAAAATTACTTAATTTATTTCTATTTGTGTTTTATATTTCCCATATAAGTGGAGGTAATTTAACCTTATTATTCTTAATATGTGCCTTAGGTACGCATTAACAAGATCCTATATTAAGGCCAAGTTTGTGAAGACTAAATAAGTGTACTTTTTGTCTTTTTTGACTAAAAAATGGAGGTTGAAAATATGGATGTTTGGGTTAACTTTTTGACTTTTTATGGAAAAATATGTAATAAAAAATTGTGAAAATTGATTTTTAGAGGAAAATTTGAATTGGGAGTTGTGCAGCCGTAATTGTTGACTTTTGATGAATAGTGTTAACTTTTTAACTTTTTAAGTAACTTTTTGGTTTTTTGAATTATTTGGGAGTACCCAAGCAAGGCCTAAATTGTATTGAGTTTAGTAATTTTCTATTTTAACTAATTATTTAAATTAAATATATTTAATATTTTTCTATTTTAAATTTAGGGTGAATTATATTAATAGCCCTTATAATTAAAAAAAAAAAAAAGTGTTTCTGCCTTTCACTTTCTCGCACATTCAAAAGCCAGTACCAGTGACACACACACACCACACACTAATGCACCCACGTACGTTTGTACTTTTTTTTTATTTTTTATTTTTTTTTTAGAATTTCAATCCCAATTAAATATTGATCCGCAACTTTTTTTAGGTGAGTATACACAACTCTAATTACAATATAAGATTAAAACTCTAAAACTCTATAAGTGTGTGAAATTCTTTATTTTTTTATTTATTCACAGTACTTGTGAAGTATCTTCATATTTTCTTTGTCTTCTTTGTCTCCCTTTGCAATTTACCGACTCGCGATTTACCAAATTAGAATCACACAACACAGATTTGGGAACACACTACAACCTTGGTATCTTCTCTTCATTGTTTACAGGTAACTTTATTATTATTTTTTTAACTTTTAAATAAAAATTATGAGTATTAATTTATAATTATTTGTTAAGTTTTGATTTGTAATTTTTTTTATTTGTTATTATTTATGTTAAAATAAGAAATTTTGATATACTAAAATTATGAATCTTAATTGATGGTGATTTATATTAAAATTAGGGATTTTGGTTTGTTGTTGTTTATGCTAAAATTAGAGATTTGATTTGTGTTAAAATTAAAAATATTAATTTGCAGTGATTAATATTTAAATTAGGGATTTTGATTTGTTATAATTTGTGCTAAAATTAAAAATTTTGATTTGTTGTGATTTGTGCTAATTTAAATTTTTTGATTTGTATTAAAATTGAAGATTTTGATTTGTGGGGGGTTTGAGATTTTGATTATGAATTTTTATTTTGATTTTTAGTTTTTTCAAACAGTAATGGAGAAATATTTCAAAAGAAAATCAAAGTGGGAATCATTTATTTCTCAAGAAAAAAGATGAAAATTATTCTTTCGCAAAACAAAGTCGCATAGAAATCAACTTAGTAGACATTCCTGCAGATCCAGGACTACGGCCTCAGATTATGGACTATAATGCTAATGATCGAGACTGAATTCGTAGGGCATATCTACAAAAAAGGTCCTTGTCAACCTCGTGATCATAATTTTCCATAAAAATCATTTGGACAAAAACTTCGGCGATTTAATCAGGCTTGGTTTAGTGAATTTCCTAATTGGTTGGACTATAGTGTAGCAAAAGATATAACATTTTGTTTATGTTGTTATCTTTTTAAACCCGATATTGGAGATCAAGCTGGTGGTGATTCTTTTGTTGGTGAGGGTTTCTCAAATTGAAAGAAAAAAGAAAAAATTCAGACTCATGTTGGAGGTCCCAATAGTACTCATAATCAAGCTTCGAGTAACTGTCAAGACTTGTTAAACCAAAACCAACATATTGAAAAGATTTTTTTCAAACAATCTGATCAAGCTCGAATTGAGTATCGAACCCGTTTGAATTCATCGGTTGATTGCGTTAAATTTCTTCTAAGACTAGGACTTTCGTTTCGTGGGCATGATGAATCTGAAAATTCAAGTAACCAAGGAAATTTTCTTGAATTTCTTAAGTTTCTTGCCGATCATAATGAAAATGTCAAAACGGTTGCATTGAGCAATGCTCCACAAAATCTCAAGTTGACATCTCCTGATATTCAAAAAGACATTGTAAATGTGGCCGCATTTGAAACTATCAATGTAATTATTAGAGATCTTGGTGATGCACTTTTTTCTATTTTGATTGATGAAGCCCGTGACATATCAATCAAGGAGCAAATGGCAGTTGTAATACGATATGTTGACAAAAAAGGCCAAATGATTGAGCGTTTTTTGGGTATTGAGCATGTTGCTAATACGAATGCTCTATCGCTTAAACAAGCTATGAAAAATTTATTCTCCAAACTTGGATTGAGTATTTTCAGATTGTGGGGTCAAGGATATGATGAGGCTAGTAATATGCAAGGTGAGTTCAATGGTCTTAAAGCACTTATACTGAAAGAGAATCCTTATGCATATTATGTTAATTGTTTTGCTCATCAATTGCAATTGGCACTTGTAGCCGTGGCAAAGAATCATAATCAAATTGCTTTATATTTCACTTTAGTTTTTAATGTGGTGAATGTTGTTAGAGCATCATGTAAACGCCGAGATATTGTTAGGGAGAAGCAAGCTGCAAAAGTTGCTGAGGCACTTAATACTGGAGAGCTATTTAGTGGGCAAGGCTTAAATCAAGAAACTAATCTTAAACATGCTGGTGATACACGTTGGGGTTCACACTATGGTACTTTAGTCAGCTTGGCTAGTATGTTTTCAAAAGTGATTGATGTGCTTGAAATGATTTCGGAGGATGGTTCAGATTCAGAACAATGAGCAGAAGCAAATATATTGTTGGACTCAATTCAATCATTTGAGTTTGTATTCAACCTTCATTTGATAAAAACGATATTGGCTATTACAAGTGAGTTATCGCAAGCACTACAAAAGAAAGATCAAGATATTGTTAATGCCATGAATTTAGTTCAAATTTCTAAAGTACGACTCCAAAAGATGAAGGAGAGTGGATGGACATCTTTACTTGATGATATTTTGTCTTTTTGTGAAAAGCATAAAATTGATGTTCCCCAAATGGAAGATATGTTTGTAGCTCGAGGGAGAAAAATGCGCAATGCTCAAGAAATTACAAGCTTACATTACTATCGCGCTGAGTTATTCTACACGGTTTTGGATATGTAAATTTAAGAACTAAATGCTCGTTTCACTGAGTCGAACACTGACTTATTACTTTGTGTGGCATGTTTGAATCCATCTGACTCTTTCTCTAGTTTTGACAGGAAAAAGTTAATTCATCTTGCTAAATTTTATACCAAAGAATTTTCTTCAGTGGTGCTCATGGTACTTAATAATCAACTTGATACATATATTATCGACATGCTATCCAGTAGTGAGTTCTCAATGTTGAATGGAATTGCCGATCTTGCTAAGAAAATAATAGAGACTGGAAGAGACAAAGTATATCCATTGGTGTATTTGCTCTTGACTTTAGCATTAATCTTACCCGTTGTAACTGCTATTGTTGAGAGGGTATTTTCAACTATGAATATTGTGAAGCATCGGTTGTGGAACCGAATAGGTGATGAATAGATAAATCATAGCTTGATTGTCTACATTGAGAGAGATATTTTTGATGGCATTGACAATGATACTATTATGGAAAAATTTTCAAAAGATGAAAACTCGTCAGGGTCAATTGTAAAAGTTTAAAATTTAAAACTTTTTGTAATGGATATTAATTTTTAATGTTTAACATTAGTTCGAAAAATTATTATTATGTTATTGTTATTGATTGGGGAAGAAAAAATTTGAGATTATAATTAATGAATGCCCCCCCCCCCATATATTAAATTCCTGGCTCCACCACTGATAATGACTTAACACTAATTAGTACACTAGTGTGTATATTAATTGGTACATGTAGCACCACCGAAATATATATCGGTAATGCTACATGCATCAATTAATGTATTAACTAATGTACCAACACTAGTTATGACATTATTATTGACTCCACTCATTATACAAATTACAAATATTAAAAGCGTATTAAATTATGTCATATCATCAATTGGTATACTAGTTAATACACTAATTAGTGTATATAACATTATTTAAATACAGTGTTACTACATACACTAATTACTATACCAACATATGTTATGATATTATTACTGATCCCACCCATTATACAAATTATAAATATCCAAAATCTCTAAAATTGTGCCACATTATTTGTTATTACACTTGATGATGCAGTTTTGATGGTAGGACGGGTTGGACTGATCCACGCTCCTCAAACCTAACGTCCGTATGACCAAGCCTACCAGAGAACCTGCACAAGAGTTCTACGGGGAACGGGGAGTCCCCCAGCGAACCCTCCGACGAACAAGTTAGAGAGAGAAGTAGAGTGTTTTGAGAGATTGGAGATAGAAAGCTTACCCTTCCTCTTGTCTCCAACGTCTGCTTATATCCTTTGGTAATCATTTTGTTGTCCCATCCTATCTGTCACCTTGGCCCCAGGTCTATGCTGTAGCTTACCTTGTTCAGGATGAGGGCATGTTGTCCCGACGGAGAGGTGTTGTCGTAATAAATGCTGTGAGAGGCTGCATTAATGACGATGTGCAGTGGCAATAACTTTGCAGATCTTTGTCTGCTGATGTGGCTTGCCCTTTACGTGCCACGTGTCTGAATATCATTGGTCCTTCATGCCATGTTGATTTCCGGTTGTGATGGGCCTTATCAGTTGGGTTATGTCTTAGGCCCTAAGTGGTAGGCTTGGGTTGTTCATAGTGGGTTATGGCCTTTCTAGGCCTAACCACGTCAGTAGTCCTTCATTCCCGAGTACAGCTTTAGTCCAACGAAGGGAATAATGAGGAAGATGGGGGTTGAAGGTCGAGTGAAAGAAAAGACCGACCAGAAGTGGTCGAGTGGAAGGACCGACCATGAGGAGGGCCGACCGCGAAGGATAGCCGAGTGGAGGGACCGACCATGAGGAGGGCCGATCGCGAAGGGTGGCCGAGTGGAGGGGCCGACCGTAAAGAGGGCCGACCGCGAAGGGTGGCCGAGCGGAGGGACTGACCATGAGGAGGGCCGACCGCGAAGGGTGGCCGAGTGGAGGGGCCGACCCCGAAGGGTAAGGTGGGGGGGCGCGAGGCTCGAGAGGCGGCATGTCACGTAATGATTTGAAGTGCAAAAGACAAGGTAAGGGGAAGGGGCAGTGAATCGTGGTCGTACACGTGGCAGCATCTCGTGGTGAGGGAGGTTAGGCGTTGAGCCAGAAGTGAAACGATAGGTCATTGTGGGTGTTGAAAAGACAGTTTTGGCGAAGTTTTTTGAAAAGTTTTCAAACTGGCAAAAATTAATTGTGACCCTTGGAATACGGGCAAGCCTTGGGCCTTTGGTATTATTCGATTTACCTACCTCTTTGCAAAAAATCAAAACATTCCAAGTGTTAACTCCTTTGTTGCTGACGATACACCTCTGCGACATTTTTTGAATTTCCTTGCGCCCGCATCCGAAGCTATTCGTAGACACACCACAGAAATGGCCCAAGAAGAAGCTGGAATCGCCAGGGTTGATCCACTTGGGGATGACGATGCGGTGGAGTTGGTAGAGCAGTACAAGGCGAAGAGGCAAATGGAAAGGTAAGGGAGTCGGTGGTACGATCTCATTCTTTCACCATGATGGCGGCCTCAACGCCGATAAGCCAGGTGGAGCCAGATCATTGGCATACAAAGGCTGATAAGTCGATCATTATCGCGAAGGAGCTGGAGGGGATGCTGGAGAAGTACTAGATCCCCGCAGAGATAGAGTTAAAACTGCCGGAATCAAAGAAGAGGGCGTCTGATGCTTGACCGGGGGAGTTCGCCCTGTACGAGGAGGCGCTGAAGGGAGGGTTAAGGTTGCCCCTCCCCCGGATAGTGGTGGATGTACTGAGCCAGTTGGAGGTAGCCCCAGGCCAGCTAATGCCCAACGCGTGGAAGATCTTGCTAGCGTGTGCGAGTGCATGGCCGAAGGCGAATGGGGGGGCTGAAATGACAGTGGACGAGTTTTTTGCGTACTACAAGGCGTCAGGGCAGCAGGAGACTTGGGTTACCCTGCAGGCAGCAGCAGGGAAGGGGTTAGTGGCAGGGCTGCCGTCATCAATCAAGGGGTGGAGGCCGCGGTAGTTCTATGTGTCTTCCAATGGAGGGGTTGGGATGCGTACAGTTTGGAAAGTGCCCACCAAATCGATGGAGCCAAGACTGGTGACAGCAGCGGAGGAGAGGGTGAAGAAAGTGAAGGAATAACGGGAGAAGGAGGGGGCCAAGTAGGACGAGCTTGTTCAGCCGTCAGCCTTGTTTGCGACAGGGTTGGGTCATCAATCGAACAGTGGAGACCTCGACCGGGCGGGATTACGGGCGGGATTAGAGGCGAGAAGGAAGGCACAAGAGGCGGATGATAGGACCATCCTCACCTAAGCCAATAAGTTCAAGGAGGCACAGGAAGACCGACCGCATAAGCCGATCTCGCGGGAGAGGATCCGACCGTGCCCCAAATCGCTGGGGAAAAAAGACTTGGGTGAATTTGAGCCACGATTGCCCCCGCTTGATCCTTTGAAACAGAGGGCCAACTAGGAGATGGGCAGTGTGAGAAAGAAGAAAAGAAATGTGAAGAGGAGTGAGGGGGAGCCTGCCTTGAAGAGGATGAGGGAAGTGACGGCAAAGGAGACCCCTATGGCCAAGGAGGCAGAGGAGGAGGGAGTGAGGGAGGTCCCAGGAAGGGTGGTTGCCTCAGAAATTGTGGAGGTCGCCTCAGAGGTCGTGGAAATTGTCCCAGTAGTGGTGGAGATCACCCAAGAAGTTCAAGTAGAGGAGGGGCAATTGGCCCTGAGCCAAGGGGAGAGGAACAGCCCCAGGGGGGTCCTGCGCTCCAAGGAGGAGGGGTCAGGCTGACGACTGCTATCTACCACGCCCGCGCGGTGTCTGGGCGACTGGAAGGAGAAGAAGGCCCAGCCAGGGCAGCTGCAGATCGCCTTGTGGGGATAGTGGATGATGCAGCCGTCCGCTCGGTGGCCAGGTTCAATGAGACTAAGCTGCTAAGGGGGTTATGCTCTGCCCAAATGGAGGTAACCACCTTAGGAGGGGCTCTGTTGAGAAAGGTGGCGGCGGCGAAAGCCAAGTTGGAGGAGGTGAAGGCCCAACTTGCAAGTTTCAGGAGAGAGAGTGCAAGCTGGAAGAAGGTTGCGCGAGGTGCGTGTGCCAAGAGTTGGGAGGAGGCTGAGAAAGCGAAAAAGTTAGGAGTGTTGGCAGTGGTGCAGAAAAATGTTGCCGATCGTGCCCACGCTGAGCTGCTCGCGGCCAAGTTGGAGCTTGAGGACAAACGCCGCAGGGTAGTGTCGCTCGAGTTCTAGCTTGCTGGTGAGCAGAAGAAGCTGGGGGATGCTGAAAAGGCCTGCGCGATCGCCGTCGAACAATTTGAAGAGGCTAAGACCAGCAATGAAGATCTGCGTGCCCAGCAGATCAAGGAAAAACAAGACGCAGACCTGAAGATTGCTGGGCTACAGAAGGAGCTGGAAGATGAGCGTGCCAAGTTGCTAGAGGAGAGAGCGAGGTTGGAGAAAGAGTTGGAAGAAGAGAAGACCAAGGCGACCTCTGAAAGGGCGGCATACCCAGACTTATGCGTCGCAGCAGTTGAACAGTTTAAGGGGTCTGCTGAATTTCAGATGGCGATCGATGCCGCGGTCGCCAGCAGCTTGGCGAGGGAAGTGTCTGGGGGGACGGGCTCGTCGGGAACGACCGCTGGGGGCAGGACTGAGGCAAAAGTTATTGAGAGCTTCCAGCGGTCAGACTTCTATAAGCACGAAATGGCTGAGTTCTGGGACAGTGGCTGGAAGATGTTCAAGCGTAAAGCTGAAGAGTTGTTCCTAGACTTAGACCTCAGTAGTGTAAAAATTAACGAAAACGATGCGGCCCAGACCCCCCTGGATGAAGGTATTGAAGATGAAGACCTCGTTTCCAGTGAGGAGGAATAATTGAAGTGAACAAAATTTGTACTTAGAGTTGTTTTTGTGTGTTTGTTTGTTTGTTTTTTTTTTTTTTTGAAATGCTGTAATGAACTTATGTACAAGTTTGTGAATAAATAAAATTTCAGTTGTGTTTTTATTCGATTGTTCTTGCTTGTGCATCTGAAATGAATGAGAATGGTGGCTTGTGTGTGAAGCTTGTGTACAAATCGTTGTGAAAATCTCAATGTAAATTGGAGTCGAACTTGTATTAAAAACTCAATGCAGAGTGAAGGTTAAGATGTAATAAAATTACAAGTGTGCGTCTACCACACTGTTGAAGTGGATGAGAGTGGTTTATTAAAGTTAGGCTTGACTTGTAAAGAAAAAGGCTGACTTACAACTGTTGATAAATAAGGAAATAGTCTGACTTGTAAAGGAAACATGTAAGAACATCAGAGATATGAAGTTTCAAATTATGCCCAAAAATGGAGTTGTAAATCATGTTGCAAGAGTGTTGGTAAATAAAAGATTAGTTTGGAATTTGACTAAGCAAAGAGTGGTGTAAAAACATGGACCTGGAATTTTGACTAAGTGTGTCTACGAATGCCACAAGCATGAGGTTGGCTTGAATGGACTTGACCGAGCTCTGTATGCGTGCCCAGTTGGGGGTAAGCTATGATTCACTGACTTTGCAAATAATTCAGTGGCTTGAAGTAACTCAGTTTTGCGCTGACCAAGGCGTTTATGCTCCGTCTGGTTGAGGCTTGTCATGCTCAGGCTGGCCGAGGCTTTTGGTGCTCACTCTGGCTGAGGGATTTGGTGCTCAGGCTGGCTGAGGCTTTTGGTGCTCACTCTGGCTGAGGCTTTTAACGACTCGGTCTGGCCGAAGGTTTTGGTGCTGAGTCTAGCTGAGGCTTTTTGTGCTCAGTCTGGCTGAGGCTTTTAACGACTCGGTCTGGCCGAGGCTTTTGGTGCTCAGTGTGGCTGAGGCTTTTTGTGCTCAGTGTGGCTGAGGCTTTTAACGACTCGGTCTGGCCGAGTTCTTCATACTCAGTCTAGCTGAGGCTTTTTGTCGCTCGGTTTGGACGAGGCGTTTGGTGCTCAGCTGGCTGAGGCTTTTTATGAGTGCTACAATCAAAATGTTATGGAGACGCCATATAGATAACTGAGATATAAAATTGCTGTCATGGGAAGTGTAGCCCAGTTGATCAAAAAGTTACATTATGTGAGGGGAGAACAAGAATGTTCAAGCGTGTAAATTTGCCGAAAAGAAAATACAACAGTTGAGCAGTACAAAAGTAGGAATTTATTGAAAGTAACGCATCAGGTGTTCGGCGTTCCATGGGTGGGGGAGGTCTTGACATTCCATGTTCTGAAGTCGGGTAAGTGCCCAGGCGTGGTCGGCGCTTTCACAACGTAAGGTCCCTCCCACTTGGCTGCAAGTTTGCCCTCAGTTAGGTTTTTGGTGGCAGGAGTTACTTCGCGCAAGACAAGGTCCCCCACGGCGAACTCCCTTGGACAGACTTTGCGGTTATAGTGTGTTCTGATTTTCTGTTGGTATGAGGCCAGTCTGACAGCAGTGGTTTCTCTGAGCTCTTCGATTAGGTCAAGGTCTGCCCGACGGAGCTCTTCGGTTACTTCTGGATTCGGATGTAAAACCCTTGGGGTAAGCAGACCGACTTCCACTGGGATGACCGCCTCAGTGCCGTAAGTAAGCGAAAGGGGGTCTCCCCAGTGGGGAGTTCGAGCGGTAGTACGGTAAGCCCAAAGTACATTCGGTAATTCCTCAGCCCAAAGTCCATTAGCAGTTTCTAGCTTAGTTTTGATGATCTTCAGAAGAGAACAGTTGGTAACCTCGACTTGGTCATTGGCTTGGGGGATGACCTGGGGAAGAGAAACATGGTTGGATCTGGAGGTCTGCACAGAACTTCCTATACTTGGCGTTGTCGAATTGTTTGCCGTTGTCGGAGACGATGGCTTGAGGGCTGCCAAACCTGCATACGATCGACTGCCAGATGAATTTGGTTGTGTTCCGCTCGGTAATGGTGGCAAGGGGTACTGCCTCTACCCACTGGGTGAAGTAATCAATGGCGACTATCACGAACTTGGTCTGGCCTCGGCCGGTGGGAAGCGGACCAACAAAGTCGATCCTCCATTTGGCGAATGGATAAGGACTGCAAAGTGTGATCAACTCTGTAGGAGGAGCATGGGGGATGTTGGCAAAACGCTGACACTTATCACATTTGAGGACGAAGTCAGTCGCATCTTGATTGAGAGTGGGCCAGAAATAACCAGTGCGAAGTATTTTGTGGGCTAGAGACCTGCCGCCCGAATGATTACCACAAATATCCTCATGGATTTCCCGTATCACATAGGTTGCTTGAGCTGGATTGAGACATCGCAGATACGGGCGTGAAAAAACCACGTTTGTACAAGACGCCACTGACAAGGATATAATTGGACGACCGGGCCTTGACTTTGGTGGCCTACTGTTGGTCATCTGGAAGTGCCCCCGTTGTCAAAAATAGGAAGATGTCGGACGCCCAAGGAATGGGTTCATTTTGGAGGAACTGCACTTCTTGCTGGTCGGGGGAGATGGCAAGGTGGGCTAGGTATTCGAGGCAGACATCATGGCTGAGGTCAGACTGGTCTGCGAAGCTAGCTGAGCCATCTCATCTGCCTTAGAGTTTTTCCGTCTGAGGGATGTGCTTGATGTGGAAGTTTTTGAAGAGGCGAACAAGGGGGAGTGTAATATCCCTGCAAGCCTGCATTGTATCCTCTTTGGCATCGAATTCCCCCGTAATTTGTCCGACAATGAGCTGGGAGTCGCTGAACACCCGGATATGGCTGACACCGATGTCCCTGGCTAAGCGGAGACCTGCTATCAATGCCTCGTATTCGGCCTCATTGTTACTGGACTCGAACAAGAAACGGAGAGCACATTTGAAATAGCCACCCTCAGGGGCAGTAAGGATGAGACCGGCCCCGCTGCCTTCCCTACCGGATGATCCGTCGACGTTGAGAGTCCAAGAATGAGGGTCTTCTGGCTCAGTAAAGGTTGGTGGGGGTGGAGGGGTCGTGGTTGGGGTAGGATTAGTGAATTCCAGGATGAAATCAGCGACAGCCTGCCCCTTTATTGCTGTTCGAGGTCGGTAGGAGATGTCAAACTGGCTAAGTTCCCTTGACCACTGCATGAGTCTACCGGAGAGTTCTGGTTACTGCATTATTCAGGGGTTGGTCGGTGAGGACCACTATGGAATGGGCTTGGAAGTAAGGACGGAGTCGTCTGGAGGCGGTGACCAGGGCCAGGGCCAGTTTTTCTAATAGTGGGTAATTTTGCTCCGCTCCCCTGAGAGCCCGACTGATGTAGTAGACCAGTTGTTGGACAGAGCCATCTTCCCTGATAAGAGCGGCACTGACTGCGGTGCTTGACACGGCTAAATAGAGGAAGAGGGGTTCGCCCGTGATTGCCTGTAAAAGAATGGGGAGTTGGCCATGCACTGTTTCAACTGCTAAAAAGCCTCTTCGGATTCGGTCGTCCATTCAAAAGTTTGTCGAAGAACTTTGAAGAAGGGGAGGCACTTATCCGTTGCACGGGAAATGAAGCGGTTGAGGGTGGCAACTTGGCCAGTGAGTCTTTGAACCTCCTTAACCGTTCTGGGTGACTATATTTCAATCAAGTCCTTAATCTTTTCAGGGTTGGCTTCAATGCCCCGCTGACTGACCATGAAACCCAAAAACTTCCCAGATCCTACGCCAAAGGCGCACTTCTTCGAGTTGAGCTTCATTTGGTACTGTCGTAGGGTGGCGAAGGTCTCTCGCAGGTCGGTCAGATGATTAGCAGAGAGTTTGCTCTTGACTAGCATGTCGTCGACATATACTTCCATATTCCGACCTATCTGATGATGGAAGACAGCATTAACCAGCCGTTGGTACGTGGCCCCAGCATTTTTCAGTCCAAACGACATCACACGGTAATGGTAGGTACCTCGGTCGGTAATGAAGGAGGTGTGTTCACGATCAGATAGGTGTATCAGAATTTGGTTGTACCCAGAGAAGGCATCCATGAAGCTGAGCATTTGATGACCGGCCGTGGCGTCAACTAGCAGATCTAGGCGGGGGAGAGGATAGCTGTCTTTGGGGCAAGCTCGGTTGAGTTCAGAGTAGTCAACACAGAGTCGCCATTTACCATTGTTCTTACAGACCAGGACGACGTTTGACAACCATCTAGGGTAGTCTACGTTCTTGATGAATTGTGCCTCAAGGGGCTTGTTGACCTCTACGGCAATAAGAGTGTTGCACTCCAGATGAAAAATGCGCTGCTTCTGGCGGTAAGGTCGGAAATGGGGTTCAATGTTGAGGCGATGGGTTATGAATAAGGGGTCAATACCCGGCATGTCTGAGTGGGTCCAGGCAAACACATCGTTGTGCTCGATCAGGAGGGCGGTAAGGTCAGTTTTTGCTTGGGGAGATAGTTGGCTGCCGATTTTGGCAGTTTTTGCTGGGTTAGTGGGATCGATAGGGACTTCGATAAGTTCTTCCACTGGTTCCCCCCTAACCAGCTCGTCTTCGTCTCTGACATCGAGTCCTTCGATGATCATAGCCTCTTTCAACTTGACTTCTTTGAGTGAGGCGACATAACATTCCCTGGCCACGGTCTGTGTCACGACCCAAACCCGGCCCTATGGGTTTAGCACCGTAACCGGCCAGTAATCCGAGATTACTGAAGGCCTGCTTAACAGTAGTACAGTAAAACAGAGTTCAGGGCCTGGCGGAAGCCAATACAGTAAATAAATAATGTCCATTGAGCTGTGACAGTCTGTATGCCAAAAAGATTTTTCATGCATTCCCACATGCAAACAGTACAGTCTATACAGTAATCCAAAACAGTACGGAGACAGACGGGGGAAAAACAAAACACCCCAAAGCCATAACATGGCAACTCGGAACCTCGCAGTGAGGCACATAGGCTGGCTTGGCAAAACTGGAGTCTAACCCACGCTCCTAGCTCCGATCTGGTGGCTGAGCACCTACATATATATATAAACAGTGAGCTAAGCCCAGTGAATAACATAATGCGTAAAGAGGTTAAGAATGAAATGTCCTTACAGTAATGAAAACAGTTCATTAAACAATATTCCAGTCTTTCAGTCAGAACAGTTATTCAGTCATATGTGGTACATCCATTAGCATAGCAGTAAACAGTAGGTCTTAAAGACCGAACAGTAATGATGGCCATCAATCAGTAAACAGTAATGGTTCCATGCGGGAACCGACAGAGATCTCTGTAACAGTTACAGTCAGTAACAGTAGGTGCTAGGGATGCCACAGTACGGTTCAGAAATAAAGGACATACATTCATTCAGTAAATAATACCAGTTCAGAAAACAGTTCAGTAAACAGTTCAGTATTCGAAAGATAATCATTTTGAACATATCTTTACACAATTGTTACTCACAGAGTTTGGGCTACGGTATGCTAGAGCGTGTTTCCCCAGTCGCCAACCCTACACAGTTCACAGGTTGAACACACACTAAGCTACACAGTTGGGAAATATCATAATTTAATCCCTAATTTGCCTTGGTGTGTTCTACATCTATATCCTCATTAAGATGCCTTAAACTAGGCCTAAGAATGCCTAGAATGGGATGAGGATGCAAAAATACACTTAGAAAACATTTTGCAAAGTTTGCTGAAAATAGGAGCCTCGCTCGAGCGAGCCTTACTTCGCTCGAGCGAGCTTCCAAAATCAAAGGCTTCGCTCGAGCGAGAAATCCTTCGCTCGAGCGGTCTGTCGAAACAGTAAAAGTACTGGATACTCGAATTTTACGCTCGAGCCACCAATCCTACGCTCTAGCGTAGCTTCGAACAAAGGTTGGTCGCTCGAGCGAAGAATCATTCGCTTGAGCGAAGAAGCCAAATCTGGAATTTCCAGATTTGTCTCCTAAACTCAAACCAAGCATTCTTTCACTCAAAACTCGACCTCTTGGGCCCAAATTCTGGAAAATACATCCAAATCCAATGTATAACAAGTTTTAAAGCTCAATTTATGAATTCAAGCCCCAAAGGTGAGTCAATTGAAACCATTTTTCAAACCCATTTTTCATGAACATGGAGAGTATGCAACATGCATGGATTCAAACCAAATTCAACCTTCAAAGCTTGTCCAAATGGACTCATTTCTTCAAGAACATGATGAATTCATGGACTCAAGCCTAATTACGAACATGCATGTACATTTGGCCATGAAAACACCTCAAAACTCATCAATTCAAACATGCATGCATGAATTATGTTCTAATTCAACATGCTAGCACTAAGACAAGACTCAACTCAACAATTTGGCATGGATCATGCAAGAAACAACATAAACTCAGCATTGAGAGTTTATATTCCTTACCTACGTCTTGTGTTCAAGGTTTAGAAGTCCAATTTGACAATTTACACTTCAATTCCAAGCAATCCCACCAAATGAACTCAATTCTCTCCTACTCTCTCTAATTCTCCTCTTTGGTCGGCTAAGTGTGAGAGAAAGGCTGATGAAATGTTTAATCTACATGTATAAGGCTCAACATATGTGAATAAACAAAGGCCCCACTAGGTGGCAAAGTTGTAATTAAGGCAAACTCTTAAATTGGCTTTATTTAATCTAGTTTAATCATACCTAAGCACATTTTAAATAAATATACCATAAAATCAGATAAATTCTACTGTTCATGAAATACTAAACGGTTTCTAATTCGGCCGCCGATAAGGCCTGCAATTTGCAGTTTAAACATATAAACACGAACAGATAGTCAGATAATCGAAAAGATAAAAATGCGATACAATAGATATGCTCAGTCAATTCAGTTCCAGTTTTCAATCAGTCCGTTCAGTACTTCAGTTAGTTCAATTATCCGTCATAAGCAGTCCAGTTTAGCAGTAATCAGTATGTAATTCAGTAATTTATCGATAAACGGTATGGGGGTTGTTACAGTCTGCTCTCCCCTCATTGTCCCGACCCCCAGATCGGTGGGGAACTTGATGGCTAGGTAATAAGTTGATGTAATAGTTTGAAATGCATTTAGGGCGGTGCGACCAAGGATGATGTTGTAGGCAGAGGGGCAGTCGACAACAAGGAATGTAAGCATCTTGGTGGTCTGGTGCGAGTACTCGCCGATTGTGATGGGGAGATCGATGGAGCCGATAGAGGTTACCCGGTCACTAGTGAAACCGACCAAGGGGGTTTAGAGAGGGGACAAACTTTCTTCCCCGATCTTGAGCTGGCAGAAGCAGTTGAGGAAGATGATGTCTGAAGAGCTGCCGTTGTCTATGAGAACCCGTCTGACCTTGTAATTGGAGAGGAGAGCCGAAATGACGAAGGGGTCGTCATGGGGATAACGAATGCCTGTGCAATCGGCGTCCGTAAAGGTGATAGGCTCGGTCCATTGCCTGGGCTGTTTGGAAGGTCGGTCCAATGTGGCAACCTCTTTGTCTGAGCCTTGCCTTATTTTCCTGAGTTCCGCCCGCTGAGCCGAGCGGGATGGTCTTTCACAAGCAAGCCCACAGGAAATAACTCTGATTTCTCCAACAGGTGGGGCGGGATTACCTTGTGCCCGAGGTTGCTGTGGATGGCGATCATGGCCTTGATTTGGTTGTGCTGGCTGCTGGGAAGGGGTGCGCCGGCGGATGTTTCTGGTAGGCTCAGTCCTTTGTCTCTGCTGGAGGCGGGTGTCCGTGAATCGGCTAAGACGTCCTTGACGTATGAAGGTCTCGACCTGATCTTTGAGGTTGACACACTCTTCTGCGTTTATGTATTTTTGAGCTTTGGATAGTAGGGCTACCATGGAGGCGGAGGGGTTTTTAGAGAGGGAGAAGAGGAAATCAGATGACCGTAGTCTGGCTATGAAAGCTGTAAGAATGACCTTATCATCGTTTTCCGCCACCTGCAAGGCTTCGGTGTTGAAGCGGGTAACGAAACTGCGCAGGGACTCCCCCTTGGTCTGGTGGATGTTGAGGAGTTGGGCTACCGGACGGCGTTGGCGCTATGCTCCAATAAAATGACGGAGGAAGGAGTCACTGAGTTGCTGGAAAGTGGAGACGGAGTCTGCTGGTAACTGGCTAAACCACAGCCGAGCTGACCCCTTCAGTGTCACGGGGAAAACTCGACACATGATCTCGTTAGGGAATGCATGGAGGATCATGAGGGTTCTGTAGGTCTCCAGATGGTCGACTGGGTCCGTCGTACCGTCAAAAGAGTCGATGGTGGGCATTTTGAACTTGGGGGGTAGAGGTTTGTCCCAGATGGAAGCAACAAATGGTGAATTTGCTGTGGTAGAGGGTTTATGCTGGATGTTCTGCATGACCCCTTAGAGTTGGAGCTTTATGGCTCGGAGTTCGGTGTCCTAGAGAGGGATGTTATCACCACCGAAAGGCAGCGGGGGTTGGGCGCTACTGGCTTTCCCTTCAGGGATTGGTGCCAGGACCAACGGATGCGGGGGTCGGGGTGGTGTATTTATATTAGGAGGAGGAGGTTGAAAGCCTTCCAAGTTGGGTGGATAGAGCTGCAAGATAGTATGGCTTGGGGCTCGCACTTGGTTAGGCGGAATATCGGGAGGTGGTGGCGAAGGCACAGGAAGGTTTCTTTGGAGTAGAGCATTTATCAAGGCTTGGTTTTGCTCGGCTATGTAGTTAATGTTGTTGGTAAGCTCGATGAAATACTGTTGTGGGTTGTTTGGATTGGGGGGGTCGGCTTGGTGGTCGACAGCATTTTGGTGAGAAGCCATGGATCTAGTCGTGACCATACACTTTGATGGGTAGCAGGAAAGGGTTATTGGAACAGGGTCTCCGGCGGCAATGAGCACAATTGGCGCGTGGAGCAAAGCGTTCCCACAGACGGCGCCAACTGATGATGTAATTTTGATGGTAGGACAGGTTGGACTGATCCACGCTCCTCAAACCTAACGTCCGTATGACCAAGCCCACCAGAGAACCTGCATAAGAGTTCTATGGGAAACGGGGAGTCCCCCAGCGAACCCTCCGACGAACAAGTTAGAGAGAGAAGTAGAGTGTAAAGAGAGATAGGAGATAGAAAGCTTACCCTTCCTCTTGTCTCCAACGTCTGCTGATATCTTTTGGTAATCATTTCGTTGTCCCGTCCTATCTGTCACCTTGGCCCCAGGTCTATGCTGTAGCTTACCTTGTTCAGGGTGAGGGCATGCCGTCCCGACGGAGAGGTGTTGTCGTAATAAATGCTGTGAGAGGCTGCATTAATGGCGATGTGCAGTGGCAATAACTTTGCAGATCTTTGTCTGCTGATGTGGCTTGCCCTTTATGTGCCACGTGTCCGAATATCATTGGTCCTTCATGCCATGTTGATTTCCGGCTGTGTTAGGCCTTATCAGTTGGGTTATGTCTTGGGCCCTAAGTGGTAGGCTTGGGTTGTTCATAGTGGGTTATGGCCTTTCTAGGCCTAACCACGTCAACACTAATTGATATATCAATTGGTGCATATAGCATTATTCATTTTTTTACATGGAGACCAAAGTACCTTTTTTGTATTTTCCTCAATTTCACCCATTGATTTTCATTCTATTATTTTATTTTTATTATAATTATATATCTTTTTAAATTTGCAACACATACAATGGTTATATAATTTTAAATAAAATATTCCTATTTATTTGGTTAATTATTTTTTTAAATCAATTGAAATGCATTTTATTTTTATTTTTTGTTGTCATATTATAACATCAATGAATTTTTATTTGTTTTTTGTTGGGGGAGTGTTCTAATATAGTATTATTGGATGAATATCCAATTGTAAGTGAAATTTATCAATCTATTTGAAGAAATTGTTTCAACTTAAATACTATTATTTGATGTGATTTATAATGTTTTTTATTTTTTATTTAAGAGCGTACGACTATTTTATTTTTTATATTTTTATAAATAAGTGAATTTTGATATTCCAAAAGTGAGGGCATTTTTGTCCATACAAAAATATACCTAGTTTTTAAAAATTACTTAATTTATTTCTATTTGTGTTTTATATTTCCCATATAATTGGAGGTAATTTAACCTCATTATTCTTAATATGTGCCTTAGGTACGTATTAACAAGATCCTATATTAAATTGTATTGAGTTTAGTAATTTTCTATTTTTAACTAATTATTTAAATTAAATACATTTAATATCTTTCTATTTTAAATTTAGGTGAATTATACTAATAGTCCTTATAATTTGAAACTCGTGTCACTTTGATTCCTGACTTTTCAATTGTGACACATTTAACTCTGAATTTTAAATCTTGTTCCAAATAAGGACAATTGAAGATATTATTGCTCAATTTCAAGAGCAAAGTCGCCATTTTGATAAAATATAAACCAATTTGACAAAAATAAATGTCAAAAAAATATTTTTAAATTTTTAAAAATTATTTCTATTTGCCAAAGATAAAATTATGTAAAATTGATAAATCTTTTACACATTTATTTATTTATCAAATTAATTTTTATTATGTGTTTGAATGTGAGATTTAGAAAAGATGAATGAGTGGTGATGGAGGTTGATGGTCTCATAAATTCTGACTCATGATATAATGGGTGTGTATGCTTAATTGTGTGATGAGGTATCCCAATATCTCTTTTAATAATTTTATTATTATAATAAAAAAAACTAAAAAATAAAGATTCAAAATAATTAATACAGTACTAATAGCAACCCTCATTATAAAATTAGATTTTGGAGCGTTCTAAATAAGTGTACTTTTTGTTTTTTTAAACTAAAAAATTGAGGAAAAAAATATAGATGTTTGAGTTATTTTTTTGACTTTTTATGGAAAAATATATATTAAAAATTTGTATAAATTATTATGTAGAAGAAAATTAGAATTGGAAGTTATGCAACCGTAATTTTTAACTTTTGATAAATAGTGATAACTTTTTAAATTTTTGAATAACTTTTTAATTTTTTAACTTTTTGTCAACTTGCCAAACTTAATCTTAATTTGGTGTCTTCGGGCCTTTATTTTGGGTCCGGCTTCTGTCCAGTCCGGGATCGGACTGGACCGTGCTGTTGGACTCGTGGGGGCCCACCACGGGTCCCGTTTTGAAAATCTGAACCGTTGAATATGTAGAACTCGTCGAGTACTACATGCCTATAAAAAATCACCTTAATTGAATATCGATAGCTATGTGATCAAATCAGTTTTGTATAAAAAAAAAATGGACGGTGAAAAAATTAACGGTTGATAAAAAACTGTTTTATTCACATAGCTATCGATATCCGATCAACGTGATTTTTTACAGGCATATAGTACTCGACGATTTCTATATATTGAACGGTTCAGATTATCAAAACAGGACCCATGATAGGCCCCTACGGACCTAACAGCACGGTCCAATCTGATCCCGGACTGGACAGAAGCCATGGCCCTTTATTTTCTAGGTCAAGTGAAATTTTCATCATTACTTGTTTTTTTCTTTTTATTTTTTTATATTTTTGTATTTTTATTAGTCACACACTCTGCGTGTATATGTATAGATTCTATGAAGAAGATAAACTTTGATCTTCAAACCAAACCACCCATATACCCATCTACACACACAAACTACCCATAGAGAGAGAGAGAGAGAGAGAGAGAGAGAGAGAGAACATAGTCTATATTAGGGGAGTCGCCGGAGTTTTTCATCACCACCACCACACATGGCGAATGCCACCGTAGTCCCGTTGGCATACCAAGCCAACACCTCCTTAGCAGTAACAGACTGGCTAAACAAAGGCGACAACGCATGGCAAATGATATCCGCCACGCTCGTCGGCCTCCAGAGCGTCCCGGGCCTCGTCATCCTCTACGGCAGCATCGTTAAAAAAAAATGGGCCGTAAACTCGGCCTTCATGGCCCTCTACGCCTTTGCCGCCGTCGTCATCTGCTGGGTCACGTGGGCCTATAAGATGTCGTTCGGCGACAAACTTCTCCCCTTTTGGGGAAAAGCGGGGCCTGCTTTAGGCCAAAAATTTTTAATCAAACAAGCAGAGCTTCCGGAAACCACCCAATATTTCGAGAACGGCAACGTCGAGACGGCGATGAGCACGCCGTACTATCCGATGGCGTCGATGGTGTGGTTTCAGTGTGTTTTCGCGGCGATTACGCTGATTTTGTTGGCGGGATCGTTGTTGGGGAGGATGAATATAAAGGCTTGGATGATGTTTGTGCCGCTGTGGCTCACATTTTCTTATACAGTGGGAGCATTTAGCCTTTGGGGTGGAGGGTTTTTGTTTCATTGGGGTGTTATGGATTATTCTGGTGGGTATGTTATTCATTTGTCTTCTGGGATTGCTGGCTTCACTGCTGCTTACTGGGTTAGTACTTACTTCTCTGCCAATTTTTCCTTAATTTTTTTTTAGCGTCGAAACGTTTTAACTATTAGTGAATATTATTTGTTAATCTCATCTACACAGTCGTACCTTTCGACTCCCTTAATCTTGCTTTCACCTCCTCCATACTACTTTCAAAAGAGGTGTGTTTGAATAATTTTTATAGTTTGAGGGGTTAATATAAATAAAGGGTGTAAAGTGATATTAATTAATATTAAAAGGATTTTGATGTAATTATCTCTTTTTTTTCTTTTTTTTCTTTTTTTCTAGATCTGATTTTGTGGTGGGGTGGGACAGTTTTGCTTGATTCTATCCTGGGTAATTTTCAATTGTTTTGAATTTAAAAAATAAAAATATTATGTAACGTTCAATTAATACCCATTAAGACTGTTTGGTAGGACTCCAAATAATAATTAGTGAAAAATAGTCAAGTTTACACATTGTTTTGCTGCTATTCATCACTCCCCCGGGATTGCTGACTAGTTATTTTCATTTTTATTCTTATTCTTATGTGGTGGAGGTGGGCGGTTCTCTTTGGATGTATTTGTTTTGACTTTGAAAATGATGGTATTTTTTTGAACAGTGAAAATGATGATATTGAGGAGCTAATTTTCCATACAAATAGGAAAAAAATTTAAGAGTATATAATCAGACCACACGATTTATTCACGGTAGGTAACACGCATTAAATGTGTTAGGTCAGATAATTAATTCATGATAAGTAATTAAATGTGAGCCTCATTCTATGTAAGAGAGTTGTATTCAACTTCAAATTCTAATTTTGCTTTGAGGGTTTACTACCTTATTGATTAAAAATAAACTCTTAAAAAAAATAATGTTAAAATAGTTACTGTTTAACATATTCTTAATTTATAAGTCTATTAAATCTCCCTTTTTATTTTTTTCTTGCATATTCGTGTAGTTTATTTTAAGTGTGATTCGCACTAAAGACAAATTTAAACTACAAAATATATTTATTTATTTATTTTTTGTATTTTAATTATGTGCACCCAATATTTATCATTTTGAGAAGAAATCATCTAAAATTAAATTTGGAGAAAAGTTAGAGATCATGAAATTTTTTTCATGAAAATGATCATGAAAGAGTTATGATCCTTGAATTAGCTTGATTAGTGTGTGGTACTTTATTCTGAGTGTAATCCAAAGATCACAAAACTTTCATGATTATTTTCATAAAAAAACTTTCATGATACCTAACATTGCTGTTAAATTTATATGTAAGTGTCGTAGTAGTCTACCTCGGTAATGAACCAATAATTATGTGGTATGGGAGGGCAACAACATCTCAATCTCAATTCCTTTGCCTTTGTCTTCTAATAATTGCAGTCATTAATCATGTTTTGAGACATAGAAGTTAGGAGAATCTTTAGTCAACCACTTTCACTTGGGTGATAAATATTCCGAATTTACCATACACACACACAAAATATATATATATATATATATATTTCTTTTTTTAGATCTCTCCTTTAATTTTCTTTTTTTTCTCTCTTCCTTTTGTCCCTAGCTCCCCTAATCTCAATGAATTTCTTCCTTCACAATTGATTGTAACTATGACCATTTTTTAATTCAAGAAAAAATAGGTTAACTCTATCTTTACGCAAATCTCAACTAAATTTTAAAAATAAATAACACCTATAAGCCTAGATATATATTTAATTCACTAAATATTTAAATAACTTTTAGTTAAATTGTTGAAACAATTGCTTCTATCAATATAGCATAAGTTTTTCTTTTTATATTTGCTATAATTCTATTTTACAGGCTGGAGGAAGTGATATAGTATTTTTTTTTAATTTTGCCAAAATCCAACATGTCAATAATGGCTGAAACCTTCTCTCTCATTCATTTTTCTTTTTTCTTTTTTTTGTCCCCTTCTATCATCTTCAACACAAGAAAACGGACATCTTGTTCTTTTGTTTGTTTTTCAAAAAAGTTATTATCATATTAAACATTTTTTAATCATGTATAATGTACATTTCTTTGGTCGAGAAAATTTTTTCTCCACTCTACAATTATGGACTAGACTGTATAGTTTGGCTAAATAAATTTATTACGAGTTATATTTTATTATCTGAATCACTTGTTTTATAAGTCTTTATACGTATTTCACGCATGAAAAAAATAAAATTGATCTAATAAATATATAATTTTATCACATTTGTATGTTAAAAAAATAGAGGAAAAGAATGAGTTTAACAATAAACCAATTATTATTTTATTTTATTTTTTGGTACCAAAACCAATTATTTTTTTTATAGACAAATATGTAAACCATATGGTTATAATATTATCAAATCAATCTGATTTTTTTTTTGTTTTTAATGCATGATCTATGCGCAAATGCCCATAAAATGAAAAACTCAAATCGTGAAAGTAAATAATTTCTTCAATGTCATTGTAATATGATCTACCAAAACTTTTGCACCTGACTGTCAGATTAGTGGTCAATGTATATTTTGAGAGTTTTTTTTGTACAATTTATATGTTGTATTTGATTTTTGTCATTATAATTATAATTTATTAAGTTTCATTATAATATCATATATGAATCAGATCAAATAAATAAAGGGTTAATTACACTTTTTCACCGTTATAATTTTACCCAAATTTCACTTTAGTCTTTATAATTTTAATTTAAACAATTAGGTCATTACACTTTAAATCTAGTTTTAATTTGATTCTTCTATCCAAATTTTCATTAATTTTTTCCTACGTATACACCTTACGAGACTAACAAATATTTCAAATCGTTAATTTTAACCTTCAAAATGTAATAACTAAACTTTTTAATCTATAAAATTTAAAATAAAATTTGAATCGAACTGTAATCGTTGAAAGTGTAATTAACAGTTTTGAATTGGGGGTTTTTAGGTTGGGCCGAGATCGACAAACGACAGAGAGAGGTTTCCACCGAACAACGTAATACTGATGTTGGGAGGGGCTGGGCTGCTGTGGATGGGCTGGGCCGGATTCAACGGTGGAGATCCATACAGCGCAAACATAGACTCATCAATGGCTGTCCTTAACACCAACATTTGCGCCGCCACTAGCCTCCTTGTCTGGACTTGGCTTGACGTCATCTTCTTCAAGAAACCCTCCGTCATCGGAGCCGTTCAGGGCATGATCACTGGTCTCGTTTGCATCACCCCGGGTGCAGGTAATTATACCCCTACCACTCCCCCAACTTAATTTTTTTTTTTTTAAATTACATTTTTAAGTGTTATATTTGACTCAAATTGAATAATTCTGTTCACTATAAGTGCAGTTTTGATTCGGTAATTTCGTAATTTAAATTGAAAGTTACAATTAACGATTTTTAGAATATTTTTCAGTTTCTCATGTTGAACAAATTTGAATAGAATGACTAAATTGAAACTGTATTTAAAATGTAGAAATCAAATTGACACAATAATAGCGATCAAAGTAAAATTTGAGTCAAAAGCGAAATTTTTTTTATCCTTTATTCTTTTTAAAAATAAGTAAATAGGTACTCCTTTTTAGTTTTTGAAATAAAAAAAATTAAAAGAAAAAATTGAACTTTAAAGAGTTGTTGTTTTGTTGTAATTTATCCTTTTAATTTTTTTGTCTTTATAATTTTAGTGAACTTTAAAGAATTTTTATGTCTTTATAATTTTAGTGAAATTTCATTTAAAAAAATAATTTATTTAATTATTGAAAATAATATTAATTTATATATATATCATTGTGTTTCCAAACATATTCAAATCGAGCTTATTTTTACTCAATCGCAACCCTATTACTTAAATGAGTTTAAAATTTTAACTCTCAAACAAACTGAGCTAAAAAACTTAACTTAATTTATTTACAACCTTAACCAATTGTCATTTATATAATCTTGCTTCAATTTCATCAACTTGTCACACGTATATATGTTTAGGTCTTGTTCAAGGATGGGCTGCCATAGTCATGGGAATTCTATCAGGCAGTGTTCCATGGTTCACAATGATGATAATTCACAAGAGGTGGACACCGCTCCAGCAAATTGACGACACACTCGGCGTCTTCCACACCCACGCCGTCGCTGGCTTCCTCGGTGGCACCCTCACCGGCCTCTTTGCAGAGCCCACGCTTTGCGCCCTCTTCTTGCCCGTCACAAACTCTAGAGGCGGCGTCTATGGCGGCTCTGGTGGAATCCAATTCCTCAAACAAATCGCCGGTGGCTTATTTATTATCGGGTGGAACCTCGTGATCACATCAATCATTTGTGTTGTGATTAGGTTAGTGATTCCGTTGCGAATGACTGATGAACAGTTGAAGATCGGTGATGATGCAGTACATGGAGAGGAAGCGTACGCGTTGTGGGGTGATGGGGAGAAGTATGATGCAACCAGACATGGAGTCTACGCCGATGATACGATTCATCAAAAGACCTCCATTGGTGCAACTCAAGTGGTCTAATCTTGTCGCTATGTAAAACAATTTCTTCTCTCTCTTGTCACTAGGTCATGTTTGAGACTCTTATGTCTTGAAATTCTCGTAGAATTTTATGATTAGAAATTCATTGAGACAGAGAGATAAAAGAAATTTAAGACTAAAGATGTCTCGACTCTTTCCCCTTATTCTTCTTTTATTAATTGTTAAAAGAAGTGATGTAGAAATTGAGAAACCAATAAGAATGTTCATATAGAATTGTATTTGTGAATGATGAGTGTGAAAAGTTGTTGATTTATTGCAGTGTGCATTTTGTGAACGTAAAGGTTTCATTAGCATTTGGATTCAATTTAAAATCTTATTTATTTAGAATGATGTAATAGTTTGGGTAATATTTTTAAGATTGATATTATCACTTTGTAAAATAAAATCTCGTATAAAATTTCTCTTTATAAATCATATTTCTTTACAAATATACAATTAAATTTTGTTTGGTAACTCCAAAGGCATTTTCACAATTAAACAGTATTACAAAAACAAACCAAGGATATCACTTGTTAAAACTGTATCCATTGCACCATCGAACACTGGATTGAATAACTTACATAACAAATATAATCCTATCCCAAAGTAGCTTGGTTATAATCCAACAAATAATCTTAAATTGACATTGACTTAGAATTTTATAGTAAAAAAAATGTATATAAATTTGTTAAATTTTAAATGAGCATATAATCATTGACAAAAATTAGGATACAAGAATATGTAATGGACCAAATGGAGAACAAGTCCATCAAAAGGGATTTCCCACTAAATCTCTATATAATTAGTCAACTTTAATTAATTGGGACACAAAACTTGAGTTTATTTGGGTTGTTTAGATTTATTTTGGGCTATATCTTAAAATATTAACAGAGAGGGTCCAATCTAATTTCAAATTTACACTCGACCATGCCCAATCTCCATAACAAGAAGAAGAAGAAGAAGTTTGTGAACAATCCGGCCCAATGAGATCCCACCAACATGACCTATTGGACCCATTGCGTCCGAAAACAATATTTTAAAATTTTAGATAAATTACAATTACACTCCTTAAGGTTTGCTTAAAATATGAATTGTCTTATGTGATTTTGAAAATTACATTTTGCCTCCTGATGTTTTGAATTTCATAACAATTGGCTATTTTTATTAATAAATCATCAAATCAATTAATAATTTTTAATGAAATCATAAATTTATTTTAATTAATAATGTAAATAATTTTATTATTGTATAAGAAAATAATTAGAAAATTCATTTTTGTAGTTAATTCTATTAAATAAAAAAATTATACAAATGGATATTTATAATTTTCCAGACTATAAAGAGAAATTCACATTTTAAGCAAATCTCAAAAAGTATATTTATAATTTTTCCTTTAAGTTTCAACTAAATTTTTTCAAATAATATGAAGCTACAATAAAATCATACAAAATTACATTAAAAAAGTAATTTTTAAACACTAAAAATTCATATACAATCTATTTATAATTATTCAAAATATGTTTAATAATTATTTTTTATTTTTAAGTATATTTTTATTTATATATTTTTATAAATAAATGTTAAGAGTTGCCACGGGACAACATCAAGGGATTCATGGTGATTCGGAGGAACATAATAGTGGCAGGATTGGGGAAGAGAGGGAAGTGTGAAAAATTTATTTATTTTAATATAATAAATTTTGTTTTTAAACTAATTATATTTAGTTATAAATTCAATTTTGAATTTTTTATAGACAAGAGTACAACCACAATTTAAAAGGTCACATTACTTTTATATTTGTCTACTATTTCATCCATAACATTACTTAATTGTTTATATTATTGTAACTCTTAAGGATTGGCTTAGTAGTGTAAACTTGAGATTTAAGAGTTTACTCTTCTTTAGATTTTAGGTTCAAAAGTTCTTAGGTGCTATCAATCCTTGTGTTGGGTCAGTCCATACAAAGCTTTGCTCTGGCTTTAAATGGGCCCTCTGCTAGTAGACGGTGGGATTGGTCCCCCATGGATTAATTGAGAGGCGCGCAAGCTGGTCCAGACACCCTGAGTTATCAAAAAAAAATTGTTTATATTACTATCAATCACCACCGGTTACCACTCATATTCGACGACTAATGGACCAAAAAAAAAATGGGTGTGTTTAGTTTGATTTTGAGAGATAAATTTTCAAAAAATATTTTGGGGAGAAAGTTTAGAATTTTTTTTGATTTGTTTAGTTGTATATTTTGAAAATAATTTTGAAGTATGTATGGGAGTTTGAGATGATTTAATATTTTTTTGCAGTTAAGTAGATGTGTGTGAGAGAAAAAGTGATTGAGAATGAGAGAGGAAAGAGAAAAAGTGATTGATTAATGTATAGGAAAGAAAAAATGATTTTGGAATTTTTTTTCCAAAATCACTAAACCAAACAAAATTTTGAATTTTTTTTTCCCAAGATTACTCTCCCAAAAACAAACCAAACAAGGCCATTGTCTTTTAAAATAATATTTTATCTTACTCACCAAACAATTTCATTAATTATATTCTTACAAACCAAAACAGAATAATTATTCGACCCAATACCATACATTCCTTGGAATGGACTTCTAAATAATTTTTTATTTTTATATTTAAGTCTTGTTTGGAAACAATACATTTCAACTAAAAATCAAAAAAATAATACAAAAAAGTTAATTTAGCCTTTTTTTTTCTCTTTTTTTTGTACATATGTTTGTAAAAAAAAAATATAAAGATCACTAAAAATATCAATTCTCAAACATCACCTTAAGCCCATGTTTGTTTAGCTCCTTAGTAAGGGAGATTGGACTAATAGTTCGTGGGACCTAGGGGTGAGCATGGTTTGGATTGGTCCGGATTGAGGTAAAACCAAAACCAATTCATTATCTACAGTTCCTGAAAAATTTGAACCAATCCAATCCGTTTAAATTCTGTAACCAATCTGAACCAATCCATTTAAACAAGAATTTGATTGGTTTAGGACCATAGATTCACATAATTAAATAACAAAAAATGAATGTAACATTTTAATTTCATGATGTACGGGGAGTAGATATCCGTCACTGTCCGTACTCATTGTGTCCAAGCTGCGCTTCACTTTGATCGACCTGAGAACACAATGATGGTGAGCTACGCGGCGGTGCATTGCCGAAAAACCCTTTGACGATCAAGTTAGCACACAGGGAAAGAGAGAAAAGAGAGGAGGCAAAATGGTAGGTGAGTTGTGATCATAAGATGTTCCAGACCTAAGTATGAGGGCACAACACTGTTTATATACCTTCTGCGCGTGCCTCTGCGTCCATTCACCTTTGGACATGTGGACCTGCTCTCCTCTCCCATTTTCCCATGTGTCAGCGTGCCACTCCATCACTCCACGACTGTGTTACTTTTGAGATGTGCAATGCTCTAAACCGAGCTACGCCTAGCACGGCGCCACATCGTCACACCAAGACCGTGCTAATTGTCCGGTTTCACTAAAGAATCTCACTGTGACTTAGCCGTCCTCAGTTATGACCTAGCTCCTGCTCGGTCGGACTGATCTGCAGAAGACCTAACCCGTCTAACTCAACGAGCAAATAAAGTTAACCAGGCTGACAGTCTGATGTTACCCCAGCTAAATTGGACCGGGGCCTTGACCGAGTGCACCCCCACTCGCTCGGCCCAACTCAGCTCGGTCTAAACTTGCTTGGCCCAACTTAGCTCGGTCATTATCTCGGCCCAATACCAATTTATGAAATCTCCCTCTTAATTGCTCCTTAATTCTGTCCACGCCAGCGTGAACGAGATTACCTTCTCCAACTGAGATAATTAATCTGCTCAGCTGTTGTTTTCAACTTATTCGTTGTGCTAACTCCCTTGCTTGGCTACATCACTTACTCGATCGATATTATGACTTTTCTACCTGTCTCTTTAGTACTAACTCCGGTCTTGTCACAGACACGTGTCCTCTTCTCGTTGGCCATGTGCATCCAACCCAGCTGTCACATGCCGTTACCTCGAATTCGAATTTTTGGCGCCTCTTCTCCCTTTATATGTATGTCGCTCGCCCCTTCGTGTTTCTTCCCCTATTGTTCATCTTTTTCTCGAGCAATCCAGCAATCCATAGCACCCAGCCTTCGTCTTTTACTCACTTTACTGAGAATAGAGCATTCCCGCAAGCCTATTCTACTCCGTCGCCGTCGCTGGGGCCCCGTCTCACGGACTCAAACCACAATCCGTGGCACTCTCACTGGCCTCTTTGTAGAGCCCACGCTTTGCGCCCTCTTCTTGCCTGTCACAAACTCTAGAGGCGGCGTCTATAGCAGCTCTGGTGGAATCCAATTCCTCAAACAAATCGCCGGTGGCTTATTTATTATCGGGTGGAATCTCGTGATCACATCGATCATTTGTGTTATGATTAGGCTAGTGATTCCGTTGCGAATGACTGATGAATAGTTGAAGATTGGTGATGATGCAGTGCATGGAGAGGAAGTGTACGCGTTGTGGGGTGATAGGGAGAAGTATGATGCAACCAGACATGGAGTCTACGCCGATGATACGATTCATCAAAAGACCTCCATTGGTGCAACTCAAGTGGTCTAATCTTGTCGCTACGTAAAACAATTTCTTCTCTCTCTTGTCACTAGGTCATGTTTGAGACTCTTGTGTCTTGAAATTCTCATAGAATTTTATGATTAGAAATTCATTGAGACAGAGAGATAAAAGAGATTTAAGACTAAAGATGTCTCGTCTCGTCTCTTTCCCCTCATTCTTCTTCTATTGATTGTTAAAAGAAGTGATTTAGAAATTGAGGAACCAATAATCATGTATTTGTGAATGATGGGTGTGAAAAGTTGTTGATTTATTGTAGTGTGCATTTTGTGAGCTTAAAGGTTGTTAATGAAACATAGATTGGAGTTCAATTGATGTAGCATTTGGATTCAATTTAGAATTTTATTTATTTAGAATGATGTAATAGTTTGGGTTATATTTGTTCTTTATAAATCATATTTCTTTTACAAATATACAATTAAATTTTGTTTGGTAACTCCAAAGACATTTTCACAATTAAACAGTATTACAAAAACAAACCAAGGACATCACTTGTTAAAACTGTATCCATTGCACCATCAAACACTGGATTGAATAACTTACATAACAAATATTATCCTATCCCAAAATGGCTTGGTTATAATCCAACAAATAATCTTAAATTGACATTGACATAGAATTTTATAGTAAAAAAAATGTATATAAATTTGTTAAATTTTAAATGAGAATATAATCATTGACAAAAATTAGGATACAAGAATATGTAATGGACCAAATGGAGAACAAGTCCATCAAAAGGGATTTTCCACTAAATCTCTATATAAGTAGTCAACTTTAATTAACTGGGACACAAAACTTGAGTTTATTTGGGTTGTTTAGATTTATTTTGGGCTATATCTTAAAATATTAATAGAGAGGGTCCAATCTAATTCCAAATTTACACTTGACCATGCCCAATCTCCATAACAAGAAGAAGAAGAAGTCTGTGAACAATCCGGCCCAATGAGATCCCACCAACATGACCTATTGGAGCCATTGAGCCCGAAAACAATATTTTACAATATTAGATAAATTACAATTACACTTCTTAAGATTTGCTTAAAATATGAATTGTCTTATGTGATTTTGAAAATTACATTTCGCCTCCTGATGTTTTGAATTTCATAACAATTGGCTCCTTTTATTAATAAATCATCAAATCAATTAATAATTTTTAATGATATCATAAATTTATTTTAATTAATAATGTAAGTAATTTTATTATTGTCTAAGAGAACAATTAAAAAATTCATTTTTTTAGTTAATTCTATTAAATAAAAAAATTATGCAAATGGGTATTTATAATTTTCCAAACTATAAAGAGAAATCCACATTTTAAGCAAATCTCAAAAAGTATATTTATAATTTTTCCTTTAAATTTCAACTCTATTTTTTCAAATAAAATGAAGCAACAATAAAATCATACAAAATTACATTAAAAAAGTAATTTTTAAACACTAAAAATTCATATACAATCTATTTATAATTATTCAATATATGTTTTGTGGGGGACATAAATCTTGAATGACGACACGTGCCGAGGTGTTACCAAAGTGCCAGCTGGGGTGCCACGTGTCCCTGGTTATAATGCCGAGATGATCTCGGCTAGGCCGAGGTTATCTGCGAGAATACCGGAATCTGGGATAAGCGGATAAGGGACGAGTCCTAGAATAGGAGAAGACTTCACTTTGGGTAAAGATAAAGACTCTTAGAGAGTTTATCCTAATCCTACTGGGAGTTCAAGATTAGCAGTAATCCTAAGTCCATTGAAGTTAAGCTTCCATTGGGATTAGGATTGTGTTGGTTATAAAAAGGAGGCACCCTCGTGGGCCTAAGGTACGCTTTTTATACTCTGAATAGTGAGTTAAGCACTTTGGCTATCTTTGAGAGATAACTGACTTGATCGGCAGAGTGCCCCCGGGTGGACGAACCACCGCCGGAATCTCATCTTTCTGTTACAGGTCATTCAGGCGCCATCTATTCGGCCAATGCTTTCCAGTTGAATACTTGTTTGGCAGTGTGGTCGGAAATTGACACACACAATTTGGCGCCGTCTGTGGGAAAGAAAGGAGAATAGATGGCCAATAACGGACAGAAAGAGAAGGTTGGGGACGACACTCCTACTGGGAGTGGGAAACCTATTGGCATTGACGTTGAAGAAGACAACTGCAACAAAGAGATTCGAGATAAGAATCACGAAGAAAAAGACGTTGGCCAGGAGGGGCGGCACGTCAAAGAAATCAGACCGAAGCGGGTATTATAACGAGGACGACCTCCTGCTGTGGAAAAAAAGATGCCTGCGGAGGGACGACGAGATGAAGGGAATGGAAAACAAATTGACGGACCTGCAAACAGTCGTCAACTTCATGATGCAGAACAATGTCATGCAGCCACCGTTCCCGTTGCAAGATACGCCGATTCCAACGGCCAAGAAAGATGCTCGAAAAGATGGGCAGAAAACAGTCCCTACAGTCCCCCAGCACACCAGGACCGAAAAACACTCTCACCGGCCTTCAAGGGAGGTCGGGCGAGGAAAGTCAAGAAGGGAAGAATCTATGAGGACGTATCGCACCAAGGAAGCTGACCCCAAAGAACATCAAGGGCAGGAGTTGTGCTTCGACGCAACTAATAGAGAAAGGTCGAAGAGGGCTCACAACGAAACTGGGAGTAGTGCACCGAAAAGGCTGAAGTCAGGAGATAGTCGAGCTCCTGGACGGACCAAGGAGGATCTAAAGGATTACCTATAGAGGAAGCAAAAAGATGCCGAGGTAACCTCCCCGGTCAAGCTGAGAACGCCATTCTCGGTAGAATTGGACAAATTCGAAGCCCCGAAGAGGTTTAGCATGCCGAGATTCCAGATCTACGACGGTAAGTCAAACCCTAACTTTCACGTCGGTTTGTACCTAAACTCGATGGTGTTATACACCAGGAATGAGCTGTTGCTTTGCAAGGTGTTCCCCTTATCCTTCAGAGAAATTGCATTGGACTGGTTTCACAAGTTGCCGAAAGGAATTGTGAAAACCTGGGAAGGCCTGACCGAGATGTTTGTGGCCAGGTTCGTGACAAGTAAGCTGCAGCCATTGAGGGTGGACGCCCTGATGGCCCTAAGAATTAGCGGAGGACGAAAGCCTTAGGGCCTATGCCAAAAGGTATTATGAGATATTCAACCAAATACCAAGATGTAACCAAGAGGTGGCGGTTGTATCGTTTAAGAACGGCCTGAAAGATGACTGCCTGCTTCAGAAATCACTGGCAAAGACATTGCCAAAAAGCATGGAGGAGCTTATGGCTAGGATAGAAAAGTATGCCAGGGCCGAGGAGGCTACGCCGGGAACAAAGGCGCCGAAACCAGAGAAGAAAAATGGCTCGCCGAAACGAGGCCGAGGTGATGGTGGCTACAACAAACAAGAAACAGGATTAAGGGTTGCTCAAGCAGTCACAACCGTATTCCGAATTCTGGTTTACAAAATCTTGGAGAAAATTTGAAATCAGCCTTATTACAGAGCATCAACAAGGGTACCAGGCGAATTCATGGGAAGAAGCCTTGGCAAGCACTGTGCTTACCACAATGAGGCTGGACATCTGACTCAGAGGTGTAGAGCCCTGAAGACACATCTGGAAGACCTGGTAAGACAAGGCCATTTAAGAGACCTGGTGGACGAGGCCAGGACAAGGGAAGAACAGGCAAGACTGCCCCAGGCACCAACAACACCACCCCCACCAGCACCACAACCACAGGCAGGCGGACCTCGAGTGATCAATGTGATTCACTCGAAGATGAATAAGAATGAGATAAGGAGGGAAACTCAGAAAGTAAAACACCTACAACATGTGTATCAGGTCGGAAAGAAGAGACCTAAGGTAGACAAGAGCCAGGGACCAGTGGTGTCCTTTACTGAGAACGACCTAGAGATGGTACAGCATCCACACAACGATGCCTTGGTAATATCTCTCCAGATTGGAGAGTGCCAAGTGAAGGGCATCTTAGTTGACCAAGGCAGCTCTTGTGACATCATGTATGTCAGGTGTTACAAGGAGCTTGGCCTTCACCAAGATGACTTGGAGCAATCCAATGGCCCAATGGTTGGGTTTAATGGGACGCAGACGTAGCCCCTGGGAGCAGCAAGTTTGGAGGTGCAGGCTAGCACTAAGAAGCGAAAAACAGAGTTCACCATAATCGACACCCCTTCCCTTTACAATGCTATCCTGGGAAGGCCATGGCTACATGCAATGGGGGTTGTTCCCTCAACATTGCATCAGCTATTGCGGTTCCCAACAGAGCATGGAATAGAGGAGGTCAGAGGGGATCAGTTGCAGGCAAAAAATTGCTCCATGGAAGCAATGAAGTCTACCTGCAACATACGAGAAGTAAAAACAGCAAAGATCGAGGACGAAAATATGGAAATCCTGGATGACGTCGGCAAAAAGCCAACCGAGAAGAGTGAAGAAGCCCTGAAGAAAATCCTTGTCTAGCAAGAGGATAAGGAACGTTTCTTTCTTCTCAGCTCGGGCTTAGCCAAAGAAGAGGAAAAGGAGCTAGAGGCATTCCTGAGAGCAAACCTTGAGGTGTTTGCATGGACACCATACAAGATGCCAGGCATTGACCCCGAGGTCACTTGCCACAGACTGAATGTAAACAGGTCGGCCAAACCTATCATCCAGCGAGCAAGGAGGCTGACACTAATGCATGTTGAGGCAGTAGAAGATGAAGTGGATAGACTTCTAGAGGCCAGAGCCATTCGAGAGGTAAATTACCCGACATGGCTATCAAACACAATGGTTGTGAAGAAAAAGAACGGTAAGTGGAGGGTCTGCGTGGACTTCACCAGCCTGAATAAGGCTTGTCCCAAAAATAGTTTCCCATTACTCAAGATTGACCAATTGGTGGATGCACTTCAGGGTATGGAAGGATGAGCTTCCTGGATGCCTACAGGGGGTACCATCAGATACCTATGTACCCCCAGATGAGGAAAAAACTGCATTCATCACCCCAAAAGGGCTATACTGCTACAGGGTAATGCCTTTTGGATTGAAAAATACAAGAGCAACTTACCAAAGATTGGTAACCAAGATGTTCAAACATCTAATTGGCAGAACAGTAGAGGTATACATAGATGACATGGTCGTGAAGACCAAGGAGCCTAAGGATCATCTGGAAGACTTAAAGGTAGTCTTTGACATTCTTAAAACATATCGGCTCCGACTCAATGCATCGAAGTGTGCATTTGGAGTTGGGTTTGGTAAGTTCTTAGGATATTTGGTAACCAAAAGGGGCATTGAGGCAAACCCAGATCAGATCAAGGCTATCTTAGAACTGAAGAGCCAACATCGGTAAAACAAATGCAGATGTTGACTGGAAGGGCTGCAGCCCTGAACAGATTCATAAGCAAAAGTTCTGATAAGTGTAAGCCTTTCTTCAGCTTAGTAAAGAAAGCCACAGACTTCTTATGGACTGAAGAATGCGAAGCGCCTTGGCCGACTTAAAGAAGTATTTGACCACAACTCCAGTTCTCTCAAATCCAGTACCTGGAGAGGAGTTGTTCTTATACTTGGCAGTTTTAAAGCACACAGTAAGTACAGTAGTAGTCAGAGAAGAAAAAGGAGAGCAAAGGGCAGTTTACTATATGAGTAAAATCCTGGCAGACGCAGAGACCAGATACTTACCCTTGGAAAAGTTAACACTGGCTTTAGTAATGGCTTCCAAGAAGCTGAATCATTACTTTCAAACCCACAAAATTGTGGTGTTAACTGAACATCCTTTAAGGTCCCTGCTGCAGCAAGGAGATCTGATAGGCAGAATAGCCAGATAGGCAGTGGCCTTGGGCCAATATGACCTGGAATTCAGACCCAGGACAGCAATCAAAGGCCAAGTCTTAGCCGACTTCGTGGCCAAGTTCACACCAGAAGCCGTCATACATCGGGCTCCGTTGAGCTGAGGTATACAATGTCCAAATGAGCAAGAAAAAACCCAACGGGGGACAACAAAACAAAGGAACAAAGAGAAACTCAGACCCTGCAGTATTTACATCGGTGACTCCTTCTGGTTGTTTGTTGATGGGAGTTCAAACTGACAAGGAGCGGGGGCAGGAGTAGTACTAGTATCGCCAGATGGGCAAATACTGGAACAATCCATTCGTTTGGGGTTTAAGGCCTCAAACAATAAAGCAGAATAGAAAGCACTAATCATAGGGTTAAGGCTGGCAGCAGCCATGGAAGCCGACGAGATAATAGTCTTTGTGACTCCCAACTTATTGTCAACCGGGGCAACAGGCGAATATGCAGTCCGAGATGAAAGGATGTCGGCCTATGCAAAGGAAGTGGGCAGACTGGTAGCCTTATTTCAAAATTGCCGACTACAGCAGGTAAGCCGAGATGACAACAGCCATGCCAATGCTCTGGCCAACCTTGATAGTGCAATGAAGCCTGGAAAGGCAAGAACGATAATGGTTGACTACTTGTCAGGTCCAAGCATAGAACCACTAAACACAGAGCGTGAAGCAATGTGTGTGGAGATGAGACCAAGTTGGATGGATGCAATAATAGTATTCCTTAGAGATGGGAAGCTGCCAGATGACCGAAAAGAAACGCACAAGATTAGACTGAAATCGGCAAGATTCAGTTTGACCGCAGAAGGACATCTTTACAGAAGATCTTTTACTGGACCCTTTTTGAGATGTGTGCATCCTGCACAAGTTGAAGACTTTCTGTACAAGATACATGAAGAAGTATGTGGAAGCCACACTGGGGGTATGTCACTTGCTTATAGGGCCATTACTCAAGGATATTGGTGGCCCAACATACAGAAAGATGCCAAAGCCTATGTCAAGAAGTGTGAGAAGTGCCAAAGGTTTGCACCTTTAATACATCAACCAGCAGCATACTTGAACCCGGTGTCCAGCCCTTGTCCATTTGCCCAATGGGGCATGGATCTTGTTAGAAAACTGCCTCAAGCAACTGGACAAAGGAAGTACCTGCTGGTAGCAACAGATTACTTCACCAAGTGGGTAGAAGTTGAACCCCTTGCCAAGATTCGGGACGTTGATATGAAGAACTTCATATGGAAGAACATCATCACCAGGTTTGGAATCCCAAGAGCAATAATAGCTGACAATGGCACACAGTTTGACAATAAGCTAATCAAGAGCTTCTATGCAAAGTTCAAAATCAAGAATTATTTTTCCACCCCAAGTTTTCCTCAAAGCAATGGACAAGCAGAAGTATCCAACAAAGTTATCTTGGATGGGATTAAGAAGAGGCTGCAAGCAGCAAAGGGAAAATGGGTGAATGAATTGCCTAGTGTACTCTGGGCATATTGAACCATGCCGAGAAGATCAACTGGGAAATCTCCATTTGCCATGACTTATGGCACAGAAGCAATCATTCCTCTGGAGGTCGGCATCCCAGGGATCAGAAGCCCAGGAGTAGAGAATAGAACTAATGATGTATTTATAGCCCGAGATCTGGATCTGCTAGAAGAAAGAAGGGAGAAAGCAACAATTTAGCTGGGGGCATACCAGCTGCAGCTTGCCAGGGCTTATAATAAGAAGGTGAACCCGCAAGAGTTCCAAGTTGGTGACCTCGTCCTGAGAAAGGTCGTCGGCAACAAGAAGGATCCCAGAGAGGACAAGCTTGGCCCGAATTGGGAGGGACCCTATAGAATCATCTTGATCTTGGGCAATGGGGCATATCGGCTTGAGGATTGTGAAGGCAAAGAATTGCCAAGCTCTGGAATACTTGCAATCTGAAGTTTTTCTATCACTAGATTTTCTTGTTTTCTAAGTTTTCTTTTTGTCTTGTTATTAGCAGAAGTAATAAAGTTTTAGCTTGATCTTTAAACTTGTGTAATATGATTGACCAGATACTTGACGATGTTTCTAAGCGAAACATGACGAATAACTTAAACTTATTATATGGCAAAGTAGAACTTTTACTTGCATATAATAGAGTTAAACTAAGTTGGCGATGTTTCTAAGCGAAACATGACAAATAACTTAGACTTATTATATGGCAGAGTAGAACTTTTACTTGCATATAATAGAGTTGAACTAAGTTGGCGATGTTTCTAAGCGAAACATGACGAATAACTTAGACTTATTATATGGCAAAGTAGAACTTTTACTTGCATATAATAAAATTGAACTAAGTTGGCGATGTTTCTAAGCGAAACATAACGAATAACTTAGACTTATTATATGGCAGAGTAGAATTATTGTCACGACCCGAACCCGCCCCTATGGGTTAAGGCCATAACCGGCCAGTAATCACGAGATTACCTACGGCCTCAAACCAAATAAGATAAGACTCATCAGAGTAAAAGGGGCCAAACAGAAGCAAATTTAAAACTTTGTCCATAGAGCCGTGCTTATATGCACACCGTAACATTCCATACGTACATATGTTAATAACTCACAACAGAAAGTGTAATGACATAAGATTCTATACAGACAGGATCATCACCAAACTAAGTCAACCCATGAAAACTATGTACAGACGTACTCAAAACTTCGCCAACCTGACAAAATGTAAATACATAACAAAAGGGCGAAGACGGGTCTCGTGCGTGAGACACAAGGGCTAACTCTCTCAAAACCTTAGTTGTTCCATACAGACTTCACTGAGGCTGGGTCTGGACTTCTCTTGGCTCACCTACAAACACATGAATGAGCGTGAGCGAAAGCCCAGTGAATAATATCAAATCAAATACAGAAGTTACATAACAATGTAGAACGACATGTTCCAAACGGCCTTAGGCCCAATTCCTATTTCTATTTAACAGATATATAACTATACGAAATTCAAATCAAGTGACTGTAGTTCCAAACATTCTGGCCTTTGGCCTATTCAGATTCCCATTCATGTCAAAACGGCCTTCGGCCCGTTCATTTACGTCAAAACGGCCCCTCGGCCCATTCATTTCTGTCAAAATGGCCTTCGGCCCATTTGTTTACGTCAAAACGGCCTTCGGCCCATACATTCGTGTCAAAACGGCCTTCGGCCCACTCATTCATGTCAAAACGACCTTAGGTCCATTCATATATGTCAAAACGACCTTCGGTCCACTCATTTCTATCAAAACGACCTTCGGTCCATTCATTTCTGTCAAAATGGCCTTCGGCCCATTCGTTTACGTCAAAACGGCCTTCGGCCCATACATTCGTGTCAAAACGGCCTTCAACCCACTCATTCATGTCAAAACGACCTTCGGTCCACTCATTTCTATCAGAACGACCTTTGGTCCATTTATGTTTATCAGAACGACCTTTGGTCCATTTATGTTTATCAAACGACCTTTGTCCAGAATCCCAATTAGCCACTCATACAGCTTATAAGGGAGTAAACCATTGGGCATTCACCGGTATTCAAACATCGATATTACTCACTGTGATCGGCTTGTGGATTTGCCCCGGAGCTTGGGCCCTACACATTTCATGAACACAAAAGGGTCACTAACAGTTCAATCCGTTCTTTAATTCACATACTTCTCATTAGGCTTATTCTTATCTCATTAACTCATTTACAATGCTTAACATATGCCTAAGAGTGCTTACAAGTGAAGGAGAACGGAAAACAGAACACAGAATGCAAAAACAGAATTTCAGAAAACAGGGTCCCCGCTCGAGCGTAAACTTCCTCGCTCGAGCGGACCCTTAAGGCCTGCAAAAGTACTGGTTGCATGAAAAATACGCTCGAGCGGAAGGCCTGTCTACAAAACTCCCCGCTCGAGCGTGAGATACCCCGCTCGAGCGAACATTCAACTCTGCAAAAAGTGCTGGGAGCACGATTTTCCGCTCGAGCGTCATGTTCCCCGCTCGAACGGACCTCAAAATTCTGAAAAACCCAGAACTGTGTTCTTGAGCTTCATATCGATTTTCCAGCTACAATACTTGCATGCGCTACAATACTTGCATGCAATGGCTCAAAATTCACATTTACTCATGCTAACATGCTACCAATGCAAGATTACAACATTAGGAAGCTCAATTTCTTATATCATTTACATGCATGTCTCACATTAATCCAAATTCATCACCAACTTATCAAATTCCAACATGCAAAGATGATTCTTTCATGATCTACTCTTGCATGTAAGAAATACACATTATTCACAACTTATTTGGTGAAGAAATGGTCATACACATGGATTTCATTCAAACTTCAACATAGATTACACAAATTAAGCTCAAACATGGAAATCTATAGCAATTCCTTACATGCATGCTTCTATTAACTTGAAATCCAACATATACAACTCAATCCCATTACATTCAAACTAATCCATGCTCTTGTACCACCTATTGAACTTGAATTCACAAGATGATGACTATAAATGCACGAATCACTCACCAAGGAGCTTTAATCTTCCCAATTTAGCAATTTTTGAGCTTAATCTCCAAAATTTCCAAGCTTTAAGCCAAACCCTCAATCTCCTACTCTCTCTTCTCCCAACCGACCCTCTCTTCTCCTCTTTGAGTCTATCATCAGTCAAAATGAGGCTAGGGAGAGAGAGATTGAGTGTTTAAAGCCTTGACAACAAAACCCACTAAGGCCAATATTATAATAATAAAGTAGTTGGGTTCTAATTCATCAATTTAATCGATTTAATCTGACCCAAATCAATTTTCAATTAAATTTCACCGTAGGCTCTAAAAATTATGCCAATCACAATGGCGTAATCAATTCCGGGTTCTGTGGCCGATAAGGCCCTCAATTTTATTTCCAAAAGTAGATTATTCAAACAGATATTCCTACGGTGAACAGACAGAATTTCAAAATCGCATATATTCACATAATGGCACATAAAATCATGCTAAACACATAATCATACTCAAATTAAGGACCAATTAGCATTCTATGGAACAAGGGTATCACAATTATACTTGCATATAATAAAGTTGAACTAAGTTGGGATAACCTGGACTTGTCATATTGGTAGAATCAGACTCAGATTGGAACTAAGTACAATGTCAGTCAGATTAACAAAGAGACCGAGGTTGGTTACCTCGGTCAATCTTTGTTTAAATCTGACCTCTGTAACAAGGTCAAAGCCCCAGACTTAATGAGAACCCAAGTGGAACTTAGGTTCACATCAGGGGAGGCAGAGGGGCTGGAAAATGATGCTTAGAAGATTGGTTTAACACGTGTTGAAATTTTAAGAAAAATTTACAAGTTGAAGTTAAGCCGAGGTTATGTTAAAGGAAGATTGGTTTTAACACTTGAAATTTTAAGAAAAATTTAACAAGTTGAAATTAAACCGAGGTTATGTTAAAGGAAGTTGGTTTAAAGTGTTAGGCCAAAGCCGAGATGAAACGTTAGTGGGTGTAACCGAGGTGTTATACCCCGAGGAGATTGCACAGTTAAGGTGTATGTTGAAACTTGCATTTAAATAAGGAAGTTCAAATACAAAAAGGCACTTCGGCCTGACATTAAAAAATAATTGTTCAGATTGCAAAGGTGGCAGACAAATTAAAGCTTACACTGTTTTAAAAAGAAAGAAAAAAGTACAAGGTACAGAAAAAAGGAGAAAAACATCAAACTAAGACTCTTCGGCGTCTCTGACTGGTTGGGTCTGGAGTTTAGAAGACAGCTGAGAAGACATCTCAGCGGCCCTCTCAGCCACAGAGCTCGGCATTGATTTCTTGAAGAGTTTGGTCGAGGCTCTTGTCGGCAATATGCACGTTCCGATGTTGCCTTCTCAGGAGTAGCGTCTTTGGAGACTTCGCCCTCCTCATCCTGAGACAAGTCACGACTTGCTCGTTCAGAGTAAGGGACTGGGCAGCCAACAGCTTCTTTCTTCTTCCTTACCAAAGCTTCTTCCTCAGACTCAGAATCGTCTTCGGATTGGCTTGGAGTAGGGGGAATGGCAGGGGGAGGTCATCAGCATTCTTAAGGGGGGAGACCTCAGGGACATCAAGCTTTTTGAGGGCAGCCATCCAACCAAGGGTGAAACCCTTGTTGCATGCCTACTTCACTTGCTTTTTGTAGTCCTCTTTGACGTCGGCCACCCCCTCAGCATATGCCTTCTCATCAGTGGCCTTGATCTCGGCCTCCTTTGTGGCCAGGGCATGTTGAAGCTCCTTTTGGGCCTCAACCATCTTGGCCTCAGCCTCTTTCTTTTCGGCCGTAAGGACCTTGGCAATGGCCTCTGCAGCGTCGGCCTTTTCCTCGACCTCGTCCTGAGCCTTCTTGGTCGCGTCGGCCTGATCTGACAAGGTCTTCATTTTTGCCTCAGCCTTTTTGACGGTCTTCTGTAAACCAGCAACCTCCCTGATCTTGTCGGCCAACTCCTTCCTCATTTCAAAAGCTTGCATTGAGAAGGAGTGGGCGTGCTAGATCGCCTGAAAGAAAATGGACAGAACAAAAGTTAGTAAAAATTCTCTAAGTATGGAAAAATAGAGAAAGAAAAATACCTAGTGTAAGGAACTTACTTGAACAGAATGCTGCAGCATCAAAGCGAAGTTTTCATACTCGCTCATCTTGGCGTTACGATTGAGATCATTTGGAAGGAGCAAAGCCGTAGAGAGGGCAACGCCGACCTCAAGGTCAGTCACGCTATCACCAACTCTGACCGGCTTGTCCTCTATAGTGATGGGAGGGGCCCAAGGGGCATCTAATTTCATGGACCCCGAGGTTGTGGTCGACTCTAACCTCGGCCTCCTTGACCAAGTTGATTGGGATGGTTCGGCCTCGGCGGGCCTCTTCTTGGCGGCGGAGGGGGTCTTCTCACTCTCAGCCAATTTTGAAATAGGCAAGGTGTCTTCAGTGTCAATCTAAGTCACCGTTGTCTTGGACTGAGCCTTCTTCAGTCTTTTAGGCTTTGGCTTTGGTTGAGGCTGGAATTGTGCTGGTTGAGCGTTGATGGTGTCGGGGATGCCGGCTAGAAGATCTTCTGCGACTGCTTTCTTGCGACCCATTTCGTCGGTAATTGTAGTTCGGCGTCGGCGTTTGCGTTGAGATGGAGGGATCAGATAGGGAGCCGAAGTTGATGGTTGCTCAGCAAGATCGGAAGTTGATCCCTGATCTGGCCGAGGAGATGAAGTTATTGGAGGAGTTGTGGCAAAAGGAGGAGACTTGCTCTTCTTTTTTGGGATGTCGGGCAAAACGGACTTGTAAGTTGGGATGTAGTTGAGCAGTAAAGGAGCTCTCCGCCTCTGGACTGGCAGATCCAATAGCTTCTTAAGGTCCTTGCTCGGGAAGAAGGACTTACGAAAGTCTTTTACCGATTGTGGAAGAGCTGCAAGAAAAACAGACGTTAGAATGTATAGAAAGAACAAGGTATTAAGGACTTGAAAAACAAGTAAGTTTAACATTTGGCTCTTACCATTACCCTCTATGAAAACTGTTCGGCTAAAGGGTAAAGGTGAAGGTCCTCATCTGGAGCGAACTCCCAGTTGCCCAAGACAATGAAGTAATTGTCCCCGGCTCCCTTGTTGAAGTCTGGGAGGTCGGCAACAAGTTTGTATTCGGTAGACCTCAATTTGAGGTAGTAGATGTAGCCTTTTTCTAACTTAAGGCCACACATGGTGTAGCAGTATTAAATGTCGGCTAAGGTTACCCTGGCTTTCTCTTTCTTGGCTAGGGCTATTGTGTCGTTGATAACTCGGTAAGAGTTGATGGCAAGTTGCATTGGGTTCAACTTGTAGTAATGGAGGATTTCTTGGAAAATGATGTCAAGTGGGAGCGTAAGTCCACACTCTACGAAAACTACAACTAGGAAGGGCATAGAGTCAGCTGTGGGCATGATGGAGTCATCCTCCCCAGCCAACTTGAGATGGACGTTGGCCGGGATGTCAAACTCCTGCCTAAAATATTCTAACTTAGTTGGGGTGTCTACCCTATGCCTCCACATACCCATGATATCGGCTTGGGGGAAGATGTTAGAGTTTGAAGGACCTTGGCTAAAACCTAAATATGCACTGCGGTAAGAATTTGTAAGGATCTAAGGGGGATTCGTTTCAGTTTTCCCTAAGATTTGTGAATTCTACTACAAAACTCAAACCTAAGTCTAGGCAAATGAAGGTTAAAGGCAAGGATCTGGAAAAAACACAGCAAACAGAAACAGGAATGTGATTGAGAATCAAGAACAGTGATGAATAATCAAGAACACAGTGATAAAGTTTGTGTAGGTGTGTAAGGCCAAGAACAGTGGCAAGGATAAACTAATTTGCAAGCAGTATATTCAAAAATAGATTGGGCAAAAACATAATCACAAAACAAACATGCTCAATACATGGTGGAAATTGAGATACAAATTAAACGATCAAAGACACGAGCAAGTTCGCAAAGGCAGCAAGTAAAACAGTAGAGTTCTTTGAAGACAAAACAAGAAATTAAAACAAAGAGAAACAGTAACTCACCGAAGAAAATGAAGCCAGTGTAGAGTACGCCGGAATCAGATGATGGCAGTGACCTGAAAAGATCAGCAAAGGCTTCGCTGGAAGGGGAGAGTGGAAGTAATTGCAGAGCTCGAAGAGCTTGAGAACAATGGCGGACTTGGAAGAGTAGAGAAAGAGAGTTAGCACAAAGTTAAGGATGCAAAAGTGAAAAGACGGAGAGAGAGGGTTGATTTTGATCAAATGCAGAAAAATGGCGACAAAACACCATCAATGTGCCTAGGATGACGTGCTTGTCAGACGGCGCACACAAAAACGATACGACTTGATGGCGCGTGTCGGGTACGATCCAGTAAGGGAAAGACGCGTGGCAGAAATGGTTGAAATATTGTGCATGACAGCTCATACGCGTGATAAAACTCTTGGAGTTTTTGGTTTAATGAAGCAAAGACCTCGGCTAAGGAGGTGATCTCGGCTTAATGAACTTGAACGAACTTGGTTGTTGGTTCCAAAGCATTGATGAAAGCAAACTATAGGTCTTGGTCATGTTGAGCCGACGAGTTCTGACTTCGGCAATGAATGATGAAGCGAGCTTAGCCGACGTACTAGATGGAAGAAATGATATAGGTTCCATCACCTCAGGATGCCGAGGTAATAGAACCTAGGGGGCAGTTGTGGGGACATAAATCTTGAATGACGACACGTGGCCGAGGTGTCACCGAAGTGCCAGCCGGGGCGCCATGTGTCCTGGTCATGATGCCGAGATGATCTCAGCTAGGCCGAGGTTATTTGCGAGAATACCAGAATCCGGGATAAGCGGATAAGGGATGAGTCCTAGAATGGGAGAAGACTTTAGTTTGGGCAAAGATAAAGACTCTTAGAGAGTTTATCCTAATCCTACTAGGAGTCCAAGATTAGCAGTAATCCTAAGTCCATTGAAGCTAGGCTTCTATTGGGACTAGGATTGTGTTGGCTATAAAAAGGAGGCACCCTCGTGGGTCTAAGGTACGCTTTTTATATTCTGAATAATGAGTTAAGCACTTTGGCTATCTTTGAGAGATAACTGACTTGATCGTCAGAGTGCCCCCGGGTGGATGAACCACCGCCAAAATCTTATCTTTCTGTTACAGGTCATTCAGGCGCCATCTATTCTGCCAATGCTCTCCAGTTGAATACTTGTTTGGCAGTGTGGTCAGAAATTGACACACACATGTTAAATAATTATTTTTTATTTTTAAGTATATTTTTATTTATATATTTTTATAAATAAATGTTAAGAGCTGCGACGGGACAACATCAAGGGATTCATAGTGATTCGAAGTAACATAATAGTGGCAGGATTGCGGAAGAGAGGGAAGTGTGAAAATTTTATTTATTTTAATATAATAAATTTTGTTTTTAAACTAATTATATTTAGTTATAAATTCAATTTTGAATTTTTTATAGACATAGACAAAAGTACAACTACAATTTAAAAGGTCACATTACTTTTATATTTGTCCACTATTTCATCCATCTGTCTATGTACATTACTTAATTGTTTATATTACTGTAACTCCCAAGGGTTAACTTAATGGTGTAGGTTTGGGACTTAGGAGTTTACTCCTCTCTAGATCTCAGGTTCAAAACCTCTTAAGTGCTATTAATCCTTGTATTGGGCCAGTCCATACAAAGCTTTGCTCTGGCTTTAAATGGGGCCCCCCGTTAATGGACGGTGGGATTGGTCCCCCATGGATTAATCGAGGTGCGCGCAAGCTGGTCCAGACACCCTGAGTTATCAAAAAAAAAAAAATTGTTCATATTACTGTCAATCACCACCGGTTACCGCTCATATTCAACGACTAATGGATAAAAATAAAAAAAAATAATGGGTGTGTTTAGTTTGGTTTTGAAAGATAAATTTTCAAAAAATATTTTGAAGAGAAAGTTTAGAATTTTTTTTGATTTGTTTGGTTGTATATTTTGAAAATAATTTTGAAGTATGTATGGGAGTTTGAGATGATTTGATATTTTGTTGTAGTTAAGTAGATGTGTGTGAGAGAAAAAGTGATTGAGAATGAGAGAAGAAAGTGATTTTGGAAATTTTTTTCCAAAATCACTAAACCAAACAAAATTTTGAAATTTTTTTTCCAAGATTACTCTCCCAAAAACAAACCAAACAAGGCCATTGTCTTTTAAAATAATATTTTATCTCACTCACCAAACAATTTCATTAATTATATTCTTACAAACCAAAACAGAATAATTGTTCGACCTAATACCATACATTCCTAGGAATGGACTTCTAAATAATTTTTATTTTTATTTTTAAGTCTTGTTTGGAAATAATACATTTCAACTAAAAATCAAAAAATAATACAAAAAAGTTAATTTAGCCTTTCTTTCTTTTCTTTTTTTTTTTGTACATATTTTTGTAAAAAAAAAATATAAAGATCACTAAAAATATCAATTCTCAAACATCACCTCAAGCCCATGTTTGTTTAGCTCCTTAGTAAGGGAGATTGGACTAATAGTTTGTGGGACCTAGGGGTGAGCATAGTTCGGATTGGTCCGGATTGAGGTAAAACCAAAACCAATTCGTTATCTACGGTTCCTAAAAAATTTGAACCAATCCAATCCGTTTAAATTCTGTAACCAATCCGAACCAATCCGTTTAAATACGAATTTGATTGGTTTAAGACCATGGATTTACATAATTAAATAACAAAAAATGTATATAACATTTTAATTTCATAATGTACGGGGAGCAGATATTCGTCGCTGTCCGTACTCATTGTGTCCAAGCTGCGCTTCACTCTGATCGAGCTGAGAACACAATGATGGTGAGCTACCTGGCGATACATTGCCGGAAAACCCTCTGACGATCAAGTTAGCACACAGGGAAAGAGAGAAAAGAGAGGAGGCAAAGTGGTAGGTGAGTTGTGATCATAAGATGTTCCAGACCTAAGTATGGGGCGCAGCACTGTTTATATACCTTCTGCACGTACCTCTACGTCCATTCACCTTTGGACGTGTGGACTTGCTGTAATAACCCGACTCTCGCCCATGATTTTTTCAGTCCTCAATCAGTCCTATCAAATGCTTGTGGTGAAATTCTATGGAAAAATGTGAGTAGGAAAGTGAACTTCATGGTTATGGAGGCTTATCTGTTCACCCAAAAGTCTATCTGTCACCATTCATACAGTAGAGTCGGAAATTGAAAGCCTTAATGATTTAATTATCAGAAATTGATTATATATTTATGATCAGCATAATTTTTAGGTAATATTAAGCATGTTCGCGAAATTTCACTTTCGGATTGGTAAAGCGATTGAATTTTGTCTTTTGTGCCCTCATGTTTTCATATATCTCTAAGTCATATATATATCCTAAGGCTTTTGACTTAAGATCAAAAAAAAAAAAAGAGAGTACCATTTTGGGAGAGAAAGGAAGAGAGAAACGTGAGAGTTGAAGAGGAGAATTGGGGGAAAAACGTGGGTCATCAAGGAAGCTCATCAATTGTTGGATTTGTGTGAATTATTTTAAGGTAACACAAGTTTTGTTATAGCTATGCAAGAATTACAACCTATATGTGTGTTGTATATGATTCATGAAGAACATATGTTTAAATCATGAGGGTTTTTCCCTATTTGTGTACTTTGGCACTTCACCATGATATATGAAAAATATACTCCAATCTTGGCTATTCCATGCATATATGTGAATATTATGTGATATAGTTGTGTGTAACTTGAAGTTAGAATGGAATTGATGAGATGATGAGTTGTTGAAGCTTCTAAGTTACCATAATTGTTATAATCAAGTTAAATCTATGTTAGGGTGTTGCAACATTGAGGTATTGCATGAATTTAACCATTGGTTACTTGAAAAATGAGTTTGGTTGTTGAATTTTGGCTTGAAATCGGACTGCCCTGAATTTGGGCTGTCGCACGCTCGAGCGGAGGTCAGGGCCGCTCGAGCGGGAAAATGCACATTTCAGCAGTTTTCTGAAAACTACCCTGTCCGCTCGAGCGGATAAATGTACGCTCGAGCGTAACAATCGACCCCTCAGTATTTTTGACAACTTTGCACTGTCAGCTCGAGCGGACCAGGTTGCGCTCGAGCGGAGGACTGTTTCCGGAGAAAACTTATGTGTTGTTCAGTTTTGCATGCTTATTCTTCTAGTATTTGTAGAATATTTTTCTGATGATTTATGGGGATGGTAATTTCATGCAAAATGTAAGGATTCAGGAACTAAGGTAAGAAAGAAAAGGGAACTAATGTGCAAGTTTAACTGTGTGCAGGACACACTTCGGGAGGAAGTAACACGCCATCTCCATACTGTGAGTAGTAACACCTCTTTAAATGTTATGCAATTATGTCGATATAGCGAGGCATATAAAGTAATCATGTTCATGTCCCAAACATGTGATGTACTTAAGCTAATATGTAATGTTGGATAAAGTTAATGCTAGTATCAATGTTAAGTATGTAAGGAAAAGGGCATTTTCAAGGGCCGTAGTGCCAACATGTTTACAAGGGCCATAGCGCCATTTTCAAGGGCCATTGTGCCAATATGCTTACAAGGGCTTCGTGCCACCTTCCAAGGGCCATAGTGCCAACAAGTTCCAAGGGCCATAGTGCCACCATTTCCAAGGGCTTATAGCCACCAAGTTCATTACAAGATTAGGCCTAAGGCCATTATGTATGCATTGCAGAATCAGACTAATGTATTGTTATCTCACCCGTTCAAGTTACCCAATGTTTCATTTATGTATTGCTATTCACTGAGCCTGGCTCACTCTCAGTTTTGTCTGTTTCTGTAGGTCACCCACCAGGTGGTCAATCCTAGCTCAGGATACCGCTCCCTTCTGTCAACCTTTACATGTCCAGGCACTATACCAAGTCACCCATTTTTGATGTAACCATGCAGAAGATGTTAGTGCACCCTTTTGTTAAGTGCCATCTACGGTTGTTATACATAACTTTCACGTTATTTTTGTATGCGCCCAATTATGGGACTGGGTTTGTAAATGTAATGTATGTGTTGTAACCAACATCCGGAAGGTTAGTTTTAAATCTTGTCTATCTTTTTATTAAAGTAGATGACGCATGAGATCCTGGCATCTTAGGAAAAGCTCAATGGTATATGTTGTATCTATACTATGTTCGTGTTTTATGCTTCCGTCAAGGCCCCGCAGGTTTGTACTCCAGATTACATGTCTAGTTATGTATAGGTCATGCCCGAGCTTTTAGGGGCAGGTTTGGGGTGTGACACTTGCTCTCCTCTCTCATTTTCCCACGTGTCAGCGCAAATACAACTGAACACCACCTAACAAAACTGTCAAATGGCATTAGCGCGAACGGACAGCACGGTGCCATGCCATCACTCCACGACCGTGTTACTTCTGAGATGTGCAATGCTCTAAACCGAGCTACGCCTAGCACGGCGCCACATCATCACACCAGGACCGTGCTAATTGTCCGGTTTCATTAAGGAATCTCACTGCGACTTAGCCGTCCTCAGTTATGACCTAGCTCCTGCTCGGTCGGACTGATCTGCGAAAGACCTAACCCGTTTAACTCAACGAGCAAATAAAGTTAATCGAGCTGACAATCCGATGTTACCCCAGCTAAATCGGACCGGGGCCTTGACCGAGCGAACCCCCACTTGCTTGGCCCAACTCAGCTCGGCCCAAACTTGCTTGGCCCAACTTAGCTCAGTCATTATCTCAGCCCAATGCCAATTTATGAAATCTCCCTCTCAATTGCCCCTTAATTCCGTCTGCGCCAGTGTGGCCGGGATTACCTTCTCCAGCCGAGATAATTAATCTGCTCAGTTGTTGTCTTTAACTTATTCGCTATACTAACTCCCTTGCTCGGCTACATTACTTGCTCGGTCGATATTTCAACTTTTCTGCCTATCTCTTCAGTACTAACTCCGGTCTTGTCACAGACACGTGTCCTCTGCTCGTTGGCCTTGTGCATCCAACCCAGCCGTCATATGTCGTCGCCTCGAATTCGAATTTTTGGCGCCTCTTCTCCCTTTATATGTATGTCGCTCGCCCCTTCGTGTTTCCTCCCCTACTGTTCATCTTTTTCTCGAGCAATCCAGCAATCCATAGCACCCAGCCTTCGTTTCTTACTCACTCTACTGAGATTAGAGCATTCCTGCAAGCCTATTCTGCTCCGTCGCTGTCACTGGGGCCCCATCTCACGGACTCAAACCACAATTTGTGCCTTAACCTGTAAGTCTTCAACCCTTCACTGTTCTTCATCTGTTATTCATGCTTTTCTTGTGTGCTTGAATTGTGACTGCCATAGTTAAGTCTTGGGCATGATAACAGTAGGTTTTAGGGCTTCGAATGAAGTTAGTCTAGGGTGTGATCACAAAAATCTTTTTTTGCTCCTTCGCCCTCGACATTGTTCATCATCTTCTGTCATAAACACGCGAGGATCTGGGACTGACCGGGCTATGAATCATCAGTTGATCCAAAATCATAAGTGAATCGAGCAAGTTCCTAGTTTATAGAACTTAGGTGAAAACCGAGTTAAGAAAGCCCTGGGCCGCTCGATCGGGCTAATATTTGGTCCGCTTCAAGCGACTGAGCTGTTGAGTTCACCCAATTAGGCCAAGGTGCTGTTGCGTCTAAAGTGACCAAGCTGAAGTCAAGCTCGTTTGCACGACCGCGCTATCACTTACACTTGGCTTTTAACTGCAGAGTCTTAGAGGACCAGATACCAACACAAGGGCTCTCAAAGACCGAGCAGCCGCGGTGCAAAATTTAATCAAACCAATTTTGCCGAGCAGAACAGGCCGATCCTTCATGGGGTGCTACTGCTTCCTTGTAGACATGTCGAGCGCTCTTGTCGCGTTTTGCGAGGAGTACAGTGTCTCCGCCGACGTACACTTAGAGCTCGGTGAAGAGGGCATAAATCCGTGGGGCAGATTAGAATCTTGCCCCTTCACCGTATTAAGTATGATCGAGGGAGGGTTGCGCTTCCCAGTGCAGCCCCTCATGTGTAAATTCTTGAGACATACCAGGCTAGCTCCCACTCAAGTATCCACCAACACCTTTAGAATCATAAACGGCGGCGCCGAGTTGAACCACTAGCTCGGTTGAAATCTGGGCCTAGCCGAGATCTTGCGTCAATATACGCTCGGTCGAACAAAAAACGGCTTCAACTATTACTTGAAAATAAGGCCGGGTAGGGAATGATTAGTGACCGGCACGCCGAACAAGGACATGAACGATAATGACTTTTTCTGGATGTCCGGTAACTACGAAACAACTGATCTACCCAGTTGGTACATCAGCAAGAACTTCGGTTCATCTTGTAAGCCCATCTTCCCAACTGATCTCTTTTACTAAAATTGTTCATGCTGAGCTAATTACTTCTTTTTTGTTTTGCAGTTATCGAAGAATTGCAAGCCAACTACCAGTGTCCCAACGAGGAGGCAATCAGGGCCGTGCTGAGATACCGGTACCGAGATTGCCACGATCTCCTTGGTTACGTCCCCTCTTATAGTTACTCGGCTCCCCGTAGGAGCAAGGTGACAGACTTCTTCCGAGCTCCCTCTCCTCCGCCTGACCTAACCTTACCAGACGTCCCCCTAATATGGTTGACCGAGGAAAAAGATATGGCAAAGAGGAGCCGGATCAAGAACTTAATCACCGCTACATCGACCGAGCTGCCGAGCATTCCTTCAACACTGTCCATTGGTCAAAGTTCAGGGACCGTGATTGCCCTTGCTTCCACGGTTATGCCTCTTGCTGAGACTCGCCGAGCTAGCAAGCGAGCTCGGTCAACCGACCCATCTGCCGAGCTTGTGGCCGAGTTAAGCACCGAGCAAACGGTGCAAGAAGCCGAGCCAACTCCACCGTGGAAGCAGAAGTTCAAACACCGGGGGGGAGCGGTGTGTTCTCGATCTCTACGAAAAAAGAGGTGGCACTTAGCCTTGCCAACTCTCTGTTTGGTGGTGCATGTGTCGCCAAACGTGGTGGTGGTATGATGAGCTCTTCACTGGCTCGCCCTCTAGAGGCTAGCCACTGTAATGCAGGCACCCTCTGCATTTCCCGCCGACGAGTGTGCTCCTCTAACACATCCCTCAGGTCTTTTGAACAGTCGGAGTGTGAATATTCCGACGCCGTCGTCGGACGTAAAGGGTGGTAACTGCTGTCTTGCGTACGAGATGTTGCCGCTGGCATAACAGAGAGTGAAGGAGTGCGGCGTTTATTCTGACTGCCAGAACGACGAGAATGGGCATGCTAACTGTGATTCCCCACTCCAGCGACACCCTTTCCCTTCATTTGGCGTTTCATGGCCTCCATCTCTGTCCCTATCTTCTTGATAATGGTATCTTGGTCTCTCAACTTGTTTTCCAAGTGCTGAATGTGTGAGTCTCGCCGTCGATGGCGCTCTTCTGGGTTGACAGAGTGTCCAGAACTCCTTGCGCGCTTGTCTCACGCAGCTTTAAGAAGTCCTCGCGTGGAGGTCTCCAAACCAGCCATCGTCGGAATGTCAGACAGGCTATCTCTACACCGAACGAACTCTGGCGTGATGCCGTTGATGGAGAATAGTGAAATGTCGTCGTTGTTCACCATAAAAGATGAGTGGAAAAGCTTAGAGGATAAGGTTTTGTCTATCAGATTCCCACAGACGATGCCAGTTAGACGGAGAGGAAATATTTGTTGCTCTCCGTACTCCTTGGGTCCAAGCTCTATGTAGCTCCGAATAGAGTCGTTTAACCTGAGAACAAAATAGCGGTGAGCTACCCGACGAGTATGCAGCTGAAAACCCCCTCCAACGATCAAGTTAACACACTTTAGAGAGAAAAAGGAATATAGATAGAGAGAGGGTTGGCAGAATTCGCTTAGCCTTTCTGAATGTAAGGTCGCAGGCCTTATCTAGGCTTCTATCCCGCCTCCCAAGGTTGTGCACGCACTATTTCTATCATTCTCTTCTGGACGAGCGGCTGTACTGCCTTCTCTATTCCTTACATGTGTACGCGTCAATACTGCCAAACAACATTTGGCCAAACCGCCAAACGATATTGATGCGCAACTACTGGCAGGTTTTCCTCCATGCACTCCAATTGGGCCTCGTAGCAATTTCTATCATACTACCCATAACCCGGCATAAGGCCGTTACCAACTTCCATCAATCGGCTTAGCTCCGAGTTGTCCAACTAGTCAATTGCAGCTCGGCCAAATATTGCTCGGTCCATACAGAGGATGGTGTCATTAGCTCAAACTATCCTTAGGTCGGCTCATTCCACATGTAGTCTGATCCTTTGTTCGATGTAAGTTCCCCTCAATTGCATACATAGCTCTGCCCACACTTCTCGACCGAGCACATACATAGCTCAGTCCATTTTGCTCATTGGATTTTCCTCTTTCAATTGCCCCTTAATCCCATCGGTTGCAACCTGATTGAGATTACTTTATTCTTGTATAATCTTCATTTCAGCTTGGTTTGTCATTAAGCTTCATGATAGCTCGGTCAAGTTTTATCACTTGTTTTCAGGGCCTGCGCTGCATTGCTGCACAAATCTTCATAACTCAAATTTTTAAAAATGTTCTTCGACTTTCATATTAACCACTTAACCAGCTTAGCTTGGCGATTTACTTCTCGATGAGCAAAATCAGCGCAACTTCTTGGTATGCAAAATAAACTTAGCTCGACGATTTACTTCTCGGCAAGCAAAATTGGCTCGGTAACTTTCTTGGCGAGCAACATCAGCTCAGCAAGAAACTCCAAAGTTAGCGAGCAAGGTCGACTCGGCAACTTGCATCTTGGCGAGCAAAACTCAGCTCGACAAGGAACTCCAAGGTTGGCGAGCAATGTTAACTCAACAACTTGCATCTTGGAAAGCAAAATCAACTCGGCAAAGAACTCCAAGGTTGGCGAGCAATGTCGGCTCGGCGACTTGCTTCTTGGCGAGCAAAATCAGCTCGGCAAGGAACTCTAAGGTCAGCGAGCAATGTCAGCCCGCAACTTGCTTCTTGACGAACAAAATCAACTCGGCAAGGAACTCTAAGGTCGGTGAGCAAGGTTAGCTCAGCGACTTGCTTCTTGGTGAGCAAAATCAGCTCAGCAAGGAACTCCAAAGTTGGCGAGCAAGGTCAGTTCGGCAACTTGCATCTTGGCGAGCAAAATCAGCTCGACAAGGAGCTTCAAAGTTGGCGAGCAAGGTCAACTCAGCAACTTGCTTCTTGGTGAGCAAAGTCAGTTCGCCAAGGAACTCCAAAGTTGGCGAGCAAGGTCAGCTTGGCAACTTGCTTTTTGGCGAGCAAAATCAGCTCGGCAAGGAACTCCAAAGTTGGCGAGCAAGGTTAGCTTGGCAACTTGCTTCTTGGCGAGCAAAATCAACTTGGCAAGGAACTCCAAGGTTGGCGAGCAATGTCGACTCGGCGACTTGCTTCTTGGCGAGCAAAATTAGCTCGACAAGGAACTCCAAAGTTGGCGAGCAAGGTCAGCTCGGCAGCTTGTATTTTGGCGAGCAAAATCAGCTCGGCAAAGAACTTCAAAGTTGGCGAGCAAGGTCAACTCAGCAACTTACTTCTTGGCAAGAAAAATTAGCTTGGCAAGGAACTTCAAAGTTGGCAAGTAAAATCAGCTCCGCGACTTGCTTCTCGGCAAGCAAAATCAGCTCGACAACTTGCTTATTAACGAGCAAAATCAGCTCGGCGACTTGCTTCTTAGCGAGCAAAGTCAGCTCGGCAAAGAACTCTAAGGTCGGCGAGCAAGGTCAGCCCATAATGTGCTTCTTGGCGAGCAAAATCAGCTCGACAAGGAATTTCAAAGTTGGCAAGCAAGGTCAGCTCGGCAACTTGCTTCTTGGCGAGCAAAGTCAGTTCGCCAAGGAACTTCAAAATTGGGGAGCAAGGTCCGCTCGGCAACTTGCTTCTTGGCGAGCAAAATCAGCTCGGCAAGGAACTCTAAGGTCAGCGAGCAATGTCAGTTCGGCGACTTGCTTCGTGGCGAGCAAAATCAGCTCAACAAGGAACTCCAAGGTCAGCGAGCAAGGTCAACCCGCAACTTACTTCTTGGCGAGCAAAATCAGCTCGGCAAGGAATTCCAAAGTTTGTGAGCATGGTCAGCTCAGCAACTTGCATCTTGGCGAGCAAAATCAGCTCGGTAAGGAACTTCAAAGTTGGCGAGCAAGGTCAGCTCGGCAACTTGTTTCTTGGTAAGCAAAATCAACTCGGCAATTGTAGACCACCCGAAACTCCGCTCCGCGCGCGAGGGCACGAATTGGATTCTAGCTACTACAGTTCGGACTCCTGTCACAGTTCTGAATCTAATCTTACAAAGTGCAATGTAAGACTGATAAATCACCAAAGAGTCCAAATCCGGCAAATCGTTTTGGAAAATCGATTTTAATCAAAAAGCGCCAAACATTGACTGCTTTGCCAGATTTCAGAGTCGCCACCTAAATATTTTATTTTGAGAAATTTAGGAAACCCTGACTCGTGCCTAAAGCTACGTGTCTGTCATCACCAAAGTTGTCTCAGCTCGGGAACTTGGGTTTGAGAGGGGAAGGTCCTGAAATGAGCACCCATGCTCGCCCGATCAAAGGATCGGCCTCTACTAAGCATGATATGTTGTTTTAAAAACTTCATGTGTTCTTATTCCGGTTATTAATCTAGAATTACTATGTGATGCGCACAACATACAAGAATAGACTCAATCGCTCAAGTTGGAACAAAACATCTCATGTTTGTTTGTTTGAAAATGGTTTGAAGTTGCTACTCGCAAGTAAGCTAAAACGCGGATTTGCCACCCTCAAGTGGGCTTAAAACATGATGATTTGCCACTTCAAGTGGGCTTAAAACTCACATTTTGATGAATTGCTCCAATTCAAGCAATGAAGCCTTCATCCACAGGTATTCATGCAATTTAACACTTAAGCAAATAGCCTTATGGCAAGCATGCTATCATGGCAGTCACTTACACATATGCAAGGATGCTAAAGCATAAACACTCACAGTGTACTCCGAGCCCAAAAAAAAACTAGTTAGTAATCAATTCATGATCCCAGCTATGTTAACAATGCCTAATGCAATACATGCAAAAATGCAGTTAAAATAGGCTCGGCTGGCTAAGATGGCATATAAATGCAACAATTTGATACATACATTCAAATAGGAATTGAAATACTATGCAGTTTGAATGATGCGCCGAGCCCGGTACATGCAATACAAATGAATGATGCACGCATACAAAGCATAAGGTATGCTAATTGAAATATGCCCTAAACTAACCATCAAAAGCTGATAAGTAAAAGTGAGAAAGACGTGGGGTTGGAAGACATGCACACACGCACGCACCCTTACTATAACATTTGCCCTCTCAACGGAGGCTCCGAATAAAAGAGAGCTAACTAGCTACGCTAATTAAGCTAACTATTACAAATCAACTAATTAACTAACTTAACTAATTAATTATTACAAACCGAATTGAGTCAACTAACTATTCTAAGTTAATTAAGTACAAACCAAATTAATTAATTAAACACTTAACTAATTAATTACAAAATAACTAAGCTAATGAACTAGTTTAGCTAAGCAATTTAAACAAATGGCCTCGGAAAGCGAGGGGGATATGCATGCTCGGTGGGCTTCGCTCGGAAATTTATTACCGTGCCTCCAATTGCCTCTGTTTGCATTTGATTTGATCTTTGAAAATTGTGCCAATCTCCAGAATGCTTTTTCTCCAACACAGGGACCCTCTGGTGGACTGCCGACCAGAAAAGGTGGCTATAGACCAGAAAAACTAGTCGGTCGGCCACCCATACTGGTCGGTCGACTACTCCTTGTGGTCAGTCGACCAGTTGATTTTCCAGACTCCAGTTTTGCTGCAACAGAGAACAACAAGGGGTACAACAGTGTATTTGCAAGATATGTGTGCACAACCACCCTCCCTATCATTTCTCAAGCTCAAGGGAGTGCGGTACTTGACTCTCGGGCCACCAACCGAGCATCGCAATGCACAATGGCCGAGAAGCCAAGTTTGCACAAGTCAATATCAATGAATGCACACAAATAACACATAAAGGCATCCACCTCTATCATGCTTGATCAAGAGGGTCGGCGACCAAGAAATGCTACACGTTTCATCACTTTAAGTATGAAACGTGCGACATTTCTCATGTTTGGATTGACGTCCAATCCAAACACATGCAACGCAAACAAGATGATCAACCTTCAATGCTAAAGTGACATGCGCAAGACTCTATCATGTCAGCAATGCATGCGAGGTATGTTAAGGAGCTAAGGCATCAAAGCTAGTGAAGTATATTATCCATGAGGCATGCACTATCAATCTTGAATGGTCAAACCACACATGGACAGATCTAAGATACTTCAAAACAGTGGCCAAAACTTAACAAAACTTAAGCACAAAAAGCAAGGAATGCATGCTCATCCGTTTGCTCGCAAGCAAGGCACAAAACTTAACTTTCAAACACATCGAAAGAGTGACATATATGGGAGCATGGCAGAGGTAGGTACAAGCACTGAAATCATATGCCAAACGACGACATATCATGCAAACAATACAAGTATGGCATGCTAGAGTCCTTAAGCACGAAAGCTAGTAAAGTACACAATACTAGGGCTACGCAATGCAATGCTCAATGCACTAAACCAGCCTTAGACAGACCTCATGCATGCCAAAATAGTGGCCAAAACACTCTGAAATGATAGCATGAAAGGCAAGATAATGATGCTCATGCATTAGCTCATCAGCAAGACATAAAGGGCACAACTCTTAAACACAATTAAAGAGTGATAAACATGAGAGTATGGCAAATATATAAGCTCTGAAATACCATACCAAATGATGTCAAGGCATGTAAACATCACAAATAAGGCATGTTAGGGGTCTCAAAACACAAGACTAGCAAAACCATTTGCACCATAGCCCTACAAGGCAAGCCATACATGACCAAGACCACTTAAAACAGACCTCAAGCATGTTAAATCAGTGGTAAAAATGCGCTGGAGCAAAGCTAACACATGCTAGAATGATGAACAAAAGCATGAAGCATGTTAGGCCAACAAGCATGATTGCACTACAAGTACCAAAAGCATGCAAGAGGTGACCAAATCAGCCAAAAATAGAGTTATGGCATGGAAAATAATGGCTAAAAACATGCTTGAACTAAGCAAATTCAAGGCACAAAGACATGCTACTTTGCAAGGCTACAAGTAGGATTACACTATAAGTATAAAAAGCATGCGAGAGGTGACCAAGACAGCCCAAAATAGAGTTATGGAAGGTCTAAAAAGTCACAAAAATGAGCCTAAACAGAGCCTCTAAGAAGTAGAAACACATGCTCCTTTGATGGGCCAACAAGACATGCAAGCAAGACAAGAGGAGGGGGGACCACCCCCACCCATTTGGGACCTCAAAATAGGGTTTTTACCACTTAAAATTCTCTGGATTTTAGTGGTTAAAAAGCCACAAAAAGTTGTTTTGAAAGGCCTTGAAAGATAGCTCAAAAGGTTTTACAAGCTAAGGAGCAAAAGGGGAAAGACAACCCCCTAGCCAAACAAGGCTTAAACCACCATTTTTATGCCTCAAAAATAGAGTTTCTAACAGTTCAAAACCAGCTCCAAAATAGTCCAAAACAATGGAAAAAGGATGGTGAAGCAAGCATGCAAAATAAGCTAAAAAGAAGAGAGTTCTTACCCTTGAAGCACAGCTGCAAAACAGGTCCAAATTCTGAGCTAAAACCACCCTAGGAGCTCCAAATGATCCTCAAAAAACCTCAGCCCAATGATGGTTAAGTTTGATCAAGGGTCTCTTTGCAAAAGTGTGGATGAGTCTAAGCTTAAGGCTCAAAACAAGAAGAAAGAGAGACTTCTAGAGGAGGGGGCTGGAATTTTAGCTCTTCAAAATTCTAGAGACAGAGACTTTAGAGAGAGAGAGGCTCCCCAAACTTGCCAACCCCTCAAAAATATGAGATATAGCTCAATATATAGCAATATATGAGCATTGGTCGAAATATCTCAATTCAAAAATATCTAGGACAGCCTGGAACAGCTAGAGCAAAATATCTGCAGATTGCGGGCTTTCTGGAAATTTCTGGCCGACCGACCACCTCAACTGGTCGAACCGACCACTTTTTCTGGTCGACAAGGATCATTTCTGGTCGGCATAAGGTCGGCATGCTCCATTTGTGGTCGGCACACTCCCTTAGTGGTCGGCAGCAAAAATCAGTCCTGGTCCCCGACTTGAAGCAAGCCTAACTCCTTCATCTGGATGCCTTTTCAGGTCATTCTTGTGTGAAAATTGAAGCCCCATAAGTAAGCTTTCCAATGGCGGTAGCCTCACATCAAAATTTCAACTATGCTAAGAGATATCCCTCTTTTAGTAAAGACTGCTCAGTTTCAGTCCAACCGGATTGATGCGTAATTTCAACCAGCCGTATCTCCCTTATCTGGCCTCGGCTTGAGAAGATTCTTCAGTGCAAAATGAAGCCCTGGAAGTCTCCTTTCCAACGGTGGTGGCCTCATAGCTGCACTCCAAGTGTACAAATGGATATGCCCGATTTAGCGAGGGCTGTTCGACTATCTCTTAATGGTTCATGCCCAACTCCTCTCCCCAACTGGGTTTCTTCTCTCATCTCCTCTTTTCTTCAACACTAAACCCCTAAACAAGGTGTTTTGAAAGATTTTTCAAAGATTTCATCTCTCTTTCATTCATTTCCACTTTGACCTTGCTCGGTTTACCAAAAAGCGCAACATTTAACAAAATGCGAGCGTCGGAACATCGTAGGAACTTTTTCAAAAGTGTTTTGAAAGAGAGGATTTTAGGATCTAAAAGCTTTTGGTCCAAAATGGGGTGTGAGATTGGGATTTAACGCTTTTCTTGCTGAAGAAATCGACCTTTTGGCACTGCACAACTTTCACCACCAAGTAAACCATTAGTAGCGCCCAAGTCTTAAGGGCGGTCAAAAATGGGGTGTCTACAGCAATGAATTCTGAAGTTGATCAAAACCATCAGCAACCCTCTCGTCGAGAAAAATCCGCCCGGCAAGGAATTCCAAAGTTGATCAAAATCATCAACAAACCTCTTGCTGAGCAAAATCCGCCTGTCAAAGAATTCTAAAGTTGATCAAAACCATCAACAAACCTCTTGCCAAGCAAAATCCGCACGGCAAGAAATTCCAAAGTTGAACAAATCCGCCTGGCAAGGAATTCTGATCTTTCTGTCAGAATGATCGTTAGTTGCCCCTTAGACCGCGTTAAGTCTGCTTGGTGGGACGAAAATACAACACTTCTGAAAAAATGATCTATTTGTTTCATTACGTTAATAGTAGAAAGGTTTACAAAAGTAAAACTAAGAATGAAACTTCATATTGGCAGTATTCGGCGTTCCGGAAATAGATTGGCCATTTATATTTTGTCAGTTTTATGCCCCTTTTCCTCGGCCTTCTTACTAACGTCTTCCAAAATCGAACTCCCTAGATCTCTTCCGTGGTTATTTGCACAGCCATCCTCTTATCCGATTGCTTGAATCTTTCCCGCTACTCTTTTGTCCTCTACTATCGGACCTGCCTTCACGGTAACTGCAACTGCATCATCTTCAACTCGAATGTGCTCATTAATGTGTTGCATAAGCCGTTCCATGGCAAATGGTTGATTCATTGAGAGCGAGTCTCTTAGTCTATGTCTGACTGGAAGACCGCGCTTATATTAGGTGATTGCTAGGTTCGTCGAGCAATCAAGAATTTCATTGAATGTCTCCCAATACTTGGTATTGTACGCTTTCAAGGAGTCACATGTTTCCATCTTGATTCCCAAAAGGTGGTCGACTTTTTTGGGTCTTTTGGCATTGGTCTTGAATCGTGTCACAAATGCCTCCGCCAATTGCTGCCACATCTCGATACTTTCCTCTGGCAGCCTCTCGAACCATTTCAGGCCAAACTTGCCCAAATTCGATGGAAAAATAAGGCATATGAGCGCATCGTTTCACCTGTGCCTAGCCATAACTTGCCGGAAATGGCTTACGTGCATGTCCGGATCGAACTTTCTATCATAAAACGTGAACTTTGGCTGATGGAACCCGGGGGGGGCGGTGTGGTCTCTCTCTCAAGAGAGAAGGGGGTGGCGCTCAGCCTTGCCAAATCTTTGTCCAAAGGGACATGTACAATTGGACGGGGTGGTGGCATTACGACTTCTTCACTGGCGCGACCTCCGTAGGATAACTGCTGCAACGCCAACACCATTTGCGCCTCCCATCGGTGCGCTCGATCTTCCAAGACGTCCCTCAAGTCCTCTGAATGAGCGAAGTAGGAATATCTCGACGTCATCGGCGGACGTGAGGGATGGTAACTGCTGTCTTGCGCACAAGACTTCTCTGCTGGCGAGTCAGAGTCTCCAACCCCATAACTTCTCGTGATGGAGAGAGAAGGAGTGTGCCGCTGGTTCTGGCTGCCTGAGCGACAAGGTTGGGTGCGCTCACTGTGGTTACCTACTCCAGCAACACCCTTCCCTTTAACCTGTCGCTTTAGTGTTTCCATCTCTGCCACCATCCTTCGAATGAGGGCGTCTTGATCCCTCAGTTTATGCTCCAAGCGCTAAGCGTGTGACTCTCTTCACCGCCAGTGCCCGTTGGGCTTCGTGAGTGGTCAGTGCTCCTTGGGCGCTTGTCTTGCACATTTCTAGGGTGCTCTCCAGGAAAGGTCTCCAGACCAGCCATGGTAGGGATGGCGGGAAGTCCATCTCTTCTCCGAACGGACTCCGAAGTGATGCTGTCGATGGCAGACAACGGAATGTTGTCGTTGTTCGCCATGAAGGATGATTTGACGAGCTTGGAGGACAAGGTTGTCTGTCAAACTCTTCCCACAAACGGCGCCAATTGTACGGGGAGCAGGTATCCGTCATTGTCCGTACTCCTTGTGTCCAAGTTGCGCTTCACTCCGATTGACCTGAGAACACAATGATGGTGAGCTACCCGGTGGTGCACTGTCGAAAAATCCTCTGACGATCAAGTTAGCACACAGGGAAAGAGAGAAAGAGATGAGGCAAAGTGATAGGTGAGTTGTGATCATAAGATGTTCTAGACCTGAATATGGGGGCGCAACACCGTTGATATACCTTCTGCGCGCGCCTCTGCGTCCATTCACCTTTGGACGCGTGGACCTGCTCTCCTCTCCCATTTTCCCACGTGTCAGCACAAATACAGCTAAACCCCATCTAACAAAACCGCTAAATGGCATTGGCGCGAATGGACAGCACGGCACCACTCCATCACTTCATGACCGTGTTACTTCTGAGATGTGCAATGCTCTAAACCGAGCTACGCCTAGCACAGCGCCACATCGTCACACCACGACCGTGCTAATTTTTCGATTTCATTAAAGAATCTCACTGTGGCTTAGCCGTCCTCAGTTATGACCTAGCTCCTGCTCGGTCGGATTGATCTGTAGAAGACCTAACCCGTCTAACTCAACGAGCAAATAAAGTTAACCGGGCTGACAGTCTGATGTTACCCCGGCTAAATTGGACCGGGGCCTTGACCGAGCGCACCCCCACTCAACTCGGCCCAAACTTGCTTGGCCCAACTTAACTCGGTCATTATCTCGGGCCAATGCCAATTTATGAAATCTCCCTCTCACATGAAAACATAAACATAACATCATATTAATTCCACAATAGCAACATGTCTTTCCATAATAGTGACATATTGTTCAAGAATTTAAACAACCATAAGAAAACTGGTTTCACTATAAATATTTAGACCATTACAAATTAAAACTAAAAACCAACAAACAAAAGTAATAAAAGAAGATATTATGTGGGTTTAGGTTTTATATATAAGCTATTTGTATACAGTCTGGATCGGTTCCAATCCAGAACCATAGGGTTCAATTTGGAACCAATTCGTAGATTACGGATTTTTAATTTTTCAATCCAGAATCGAACCACAGATTTAAAAAACCAATCAAAACCTACCGAATTGGACTGGATTGGACCAAATTACGGATTTCACGAATTTCTTACTTAGCCCTAGTGGGACCCACCTAAAAGAGTGTTTAATTGAAACATGAGTGAGGGAAATAATTATCCCCTTGGACTAGTAACCCCTCCATGTGGTAGGACAAACAAAACTATGTAAGGGTTGGTATTAGAATTTGAGTGAGGGGTTTAATGAATTTTTAAATAATTTTTAAGTAAAAATTATATTTTTAGAACAAAAAAATTAATTAAAATACGTTTGTTTGGAAGGATAAGAGCATAGGATAAAACTCAGAGTCTGGTGGATCGAATAGTTCATTGTTTGGTTCATAAATTTTACATCGAACTGTGAGTCCATCTAAACTAATAGTCCCCCATGTATGAGACAACTCTATCCCGTGGGTGTGGGACAAAAAAACTCAAGATAAGCTCAAGATTACGATTATCTTGACCTTATCGAAATAAAATTAAAACAAAATTAAAATAAAAGTTATAATTTATTTAATTTTAGTAAATTAAAAATAAAAATAAAATTCCAATTTATTCAATTTATTTAATTAAAAGTTAAATTTATTTAAAAGTTCAAATTAAACTAAAATTACAAAATCTCAGCTAAAAATTAAAATAAATTTATATAATTTTTTATTGATATTCTATTTATTTAATTTTTTAAAAGTTGTAGTAAAAAAATTAAATAAAATAGGATACGCATCGGATTAAATAAAATAGCCAAATCTAGACATCTAATTCTATGACTAAACAAACATATAATATAAATTCAGTCCAATCAAATAATTCGGGGACAATATATTCCAGGACTAACAATCCGGTGGATTACAATCCCCCTTATATAGTCTGTCCAAACAAACACACGTTTATTTGGAGGGATTGGGATATGACTCACAGTCCAGTGGATGGAATAGTCTATTGTTTGATTCAAAAAATTGTGGATGGAATAGTCTATTGCTTGATTCAAAAAATTTGCATCGGACTGTGAGTCCATCCGGACTAATAATAGTCCTCCATATATGGAACAACTCTATCCCAGGGGAGTTGTAGAACAGAAAGCTCAGGATAAATTTAAGTTTGTGATTATTCTAAGCTTATTGAAATAAAATTAAAATCTCAATTAAAATTAAAATTAAAAATAAAATTAAAAGTTCAATTTATTTAAAAGTTCAAATTAACATAAAATTAAAAAAAAATCTCCACTAAAAATTAAAATAAATTTATATAATTTTTATTGATGTACTATTTAATTTTTTAAAAGTTATAGTAAAAAAATTAAATAAAATAGGATACACATCAAATTCAATAGAATAGTCTAATTCAAACATCTAATTTCATGACTTGATAAATATAGGATTCAAGGCTCCGTTTGGCAAGAGCTTTTTTGGCTATTTTAGCCACAAAAGACAAAATAGGTTATTTTAGCCACAATAAATAAAGCATCACATCTAACCCATAATCATTACAATCTTCTCTTACAAAAAAAGTCAAAAAAGTCAAAAAGTCAAAAAAAATTTCCCAAACGAAGTTTTTTAGCCCAGGCTAAGATAGCCAAAAAAACCAAAAAGTTAAAAAGTCAACCCACTTCCCAAACGAAGGCTCTAGAATAGTCTAATTTAGACATCTAATCCAATCCAACCAAATAGTTCAGGGACAATGTATCCCAAGACTAACAGTCCGGTGGATTACAATTCCTATTTATGCAGTCCGTCCAAACAATCACAACCTAAAAGAATATTAAAAATTAAAAATATTAATTTTATATATTAATACTATTTATAGTAACTAATCTAGTGGTATACAAAGAAATACTCTTTATTATAAATCATTGACTTGATACCACCATACTAAGGGGTTATTTAGGGTGTCCTAAATAAGTGTATTTTTTGTCTTTTTAGACTAAAAAATTGAGGTTGAAAACATGAATGTTTGGGTTAATTTTTTGATTTTTTATGAAAAAATGTGTATTAAAAATTGTATAAATTAATGTGTAGGGAAAAATTAGTATTAAGAGTTGTGCAGCCGTAATTGTTGACTTTTGGTGAATAGTGATAACTTTTTAATTTTTTAAGTAACTTTTTAATTTTTTGACTTTTTTGAGACTTCCCAAACTTGACCTAATAATGGAGCCAAACCAACGTAACCTAAGCATTAGGATCCTCTAGAGTGATCCCTCTAGAGTGATCTCCTAAAGTAAAAGAGATGGGCGCGACACCTGTCCCACTAATGAAATCAAGGGTTGAGATCAATTCCTCACCAAAACGACGTCGTTTTGGTGAGAGAAATTAAAAAAAAAAAAAAATTCAGACCGTCGTCTTCGATCTCTTTCTGGGTTCACTTTGGAAGACAGCCTGAGCGTGAACAGTAACAGACCCAACAAACCCACCAATATCTCGAAATCCATCTCTTCTCTCTCTCTCTTACTCTTCTCAATCTTTGTCCCCACAACCCCAAAACCAAATCAAATTTGCATGCCAAATACAACCGCAATTTCTTCACTACTATACTGTACCTTGTGCGCTGATTTTAATCTCCAATTGATATTTATTCTTTAGCATCCTTAGTTTGATTTTCTGATTTGGGTTTTCTGATTTTGGATTGCGTTTTTTCATTTCTATCTATATTATCTCTGTATCTCTTATCTGTCTATATATTGGTGTTTTTGTGATGTTTAAAGCTAAAAAATGTGAGGAAGAAGAGAGGGTTGTAGAGAACATGAGGGGTAATGGAGAGCTTGACATGTTGTCGGCGGCATAAGAGATCGAAGACGAAGGCTGTCTTCCAAAGTGAACCCAGGAAGAGATCGAAGACGACGGTCTGAATTTTTTTTTTTTTTTTTAATTTCTCTCACCAAAACGACGTCATTTTGGTGAGGGATTGATCTTAACTCTTGGTTTCATTAGTGGGACAGGTGTCGTGCCCATCTCTTTTACTTTAGGAGATCACTCTAGAATCACTCTAGAGGATCCTAACGCGTAACGTAAAGTGTATATATATATTTGTAATTTAAAAATTAAAAAAAAAAACAATTCAACGAGTGAGTGCATTAAGACAAGAGGTGGTGTGTAAATAGAAACTCCCCGGCATACAATAGAGAGAGTCAGAGTCGAACTCTCGCTTTCTGGGGTTGACAAACAAACAGACAATCTTCGTTGCGGTTTGCTGTGTTTGGTTTGGTATGGTACCTGAGAGAGCGCTTCTCAAACCCTAGGAAAAAGGGTCTGTCGTCAACTGTACGGAACATTAAAAGAAAAAAAAAAAAAGCCCAGAAGGTTTTGAGTGTTTTGATTAATTAATCCATGTTTATTCAAAGATTTTCAATTTTCCCTTTTTTTTTATTTTTATTTTCTGGGTATCTGTACTTTTTTATGTTTTAGTTTCAAGCATTCTGATCTGTTTTTGGATTTTCTTTTCAGGGTTTTCAATCTCTGTGACAAGATCAGCAACACAGATCTCAACAAAGAGGGTACCCTTTTTCTCTCTCTTTCTCTCTCCATTTAAAATAACCATTGGAGATTTGTATCTATGTATTTGTTCTTGCATGTATACATTTCGATTATTTCTGTTCTGTTTGATTTAGTTATCAATGTTCAAATCAACATGTAATTTGAGAAAAATTAGGGACTCTTTTTTTTGTTTGGGGGTGTGTCATTAAATTGCCTTAAAGATCGCTTTTTTTTTTGTATTGATTTACAAGGGTTTGGGTCCTCTCCGAACCGTTACGACTCTTCCGCCTTCTTGTGATGATTCTATGAGTTGTTTGGCCATGAAATTGTTTTTGATTTGAACCCCTAATGGCTTGAAATGATGTCCCGTCCATTTTCAGAGCTGATATCCACATCCGACATCACAATTCAGAGGATTCTGAAAGTTAAAAGTTATGGTGTGGAGATGGTCCTGATCCATGTTCGCTATTGAGTCAGTTGAGTTAAAACATTAAGTAAAGCCATTTTAGGGCATAATAATTAAACCCATTTTGATTTTCTTCCTGGTGAAGTGATTTTTTTGCAATGACTTTAATGCGACATACTGTATGTTGCAGTGCCCCTCAATTTTAAATTGATAAATCAAATTCCATTGTGGGGAAAGTGCTTCACTTCCATCCATGGGCTTGGTTATTTGGAGAATTTATTGGGGCAAAACTTTTAGCTCCTTTACACATCTTTTTGGTTAAGGAAGCTTGTCAAACACTTTGGAAGATTGATTCTGATCAAAGGAATGTTTTTGGGGAAGACATTTGTGGAGCTTGGATTTTATGTGGTAGGCAAGTGTTAATCATTATTGATTAGTTTTAGATTTAATTTAAAAATAAAAATGAAAATAAAAACCTAATCTACCAACACTTCTTTAATAACTTCAATTAAATGTTAGCAATTGACTAAACTTCAATTGCATTGTTTCTTTATCACTCAAGATGTTTTAACCTTGTTTACTTGGTTTATATGTGTTTGTCAACTCAATTGCAGAGAGTTTAGCTCAAGGTTCTGAAAAGCGGTTGCAGTCGCTGTAACAGTGGCGGTGGCGCGGTTGCAGTTGCGGGATGTAAAAGCCGTAGCGTAACGGTTGCGATAACCAGAACCGTAAATTTTTTTATTTTTCACATAATTTGAAAAAAACTTACCGATACACATTTTTTTCCATAATTATATTTATTGGGTTTTAAAATAAATATTGATAAATTTTTATAAATTTTTAAGTATGATCCAATATATTTAATATTTTTAAATCACTATAAACTAAGTTTTTTACATTTTATTTTAATAATTAATGACTTTATATGTCATAAATCCATATTACGATTGTGGCAAAAAAAAAATATTAGACCTAGATGTATAAAATTATTTTTTTCATTATGATACTTGTGGAAGCATATGCAAATGTTAACTTGAATAGTTTTAAATAACAAATTATACATGCTAATGTAATCATATAAAAATTAAAAAATAAATTATAAAGAAATTTTTTTTTTTTTTAAAGTTTAGATCACTTGAATATTTATTATCTTTTTGGATAACCTGGAAATAAAAATAAAATAAACTAATCAAAAAAAATTGACATGTATAAAATATGTATTAATATTTAATTATAGGAGTTATGTTTTGTAGATATTTTTACAAAAAAATTAATCATTAACTATCATATATAAGATAAACAATGATAAAGGTAAAAGAATAAATAAGAGTCTAAATATATATATATTTTAATCAAGTCAAATAGATAATGACTACACTTATTATTATTATTATTTTCAAATAATATATAGATAGACACACATAAACAAAATATTTGAGTGATAGCAGCTGAATAGAATAGCATAAATCTTACAACTTTAACAAATCAAAAATATATATTCATCTTCTCTCTTCTCTCCTCTCTCTATCTCTATCTCTTACTCCTCTATCTTCCCTCTTCATCTTCCATCTTCTCTCTCTATCCTTCGTTCCCCATTTTTAACTTCTTTTATTTTCTTCTTCCCGAAAGAAACAGTTTTGAACCATTACGTAACGGTGCGTAGCAGGCCGTTACAGCACTGTAGCACCGTTACGACCGCTACGGCAGTCGCTACGGCCAACATACTTGTGAATCTCAATCACACCGCAAAAGCAGTCGTAACGGGCGGCGGTAACCACCACAACTGTTACGTAATGGCGTTGTAATGGTTGCGGCTGCTTTTTAAAACCTTGGTTTAGCTTGATAATCATTGGGAACCACATAACAATCACCTTTCTATAATTAAGATCTATTTTCACACGGAGAAGAAAAGACATATGTCCTTGCTTTTTCTTTCCTTTTTCGGTCATGTCCTTACTTTACCTACGAGAAAACAAGGACATTTTCTATCAATGGAAGAGCTTGTGATAAAATTGGTCTGTTTTGGTCCATAACTAAGATGAAAAGAAGGGGAAAGAGCGGATCCTCTTGATGCAACCCCCAGGAAGTCTAAGTAAGATGGTGTTGAGGTCTATGTAGGTTGGTTTTATAGAGGGCTTTTTAAGTTGGGGTGTTGGAGGAAGCTAACCTGATGATCTCTCGTTTACTTTTTGTTGATGACACCATTGTATTTTAGTTAAGCAAATCCAGAGTAGTTGTTCTACCTTTGATTTGTCCTTTCGTGTTTCAAGGCATTTTTAGGGTTGGATGTGAATTTGAAGAAATCAGAGCTAATCCCGATTGGGGACATCCCCAACGTTGAGTCTTTGGCCTCTATTCTTATTTGGGTTGGGCTATATACCATCTACTTATTTGGGTTCATCTCTTGGATCATCATTCAAATCTACCTGAGTTTGGGAGACTAGTAGGTGGGGCTGCAAACGAGTTGAGCTAAGCCGAGTTTTGTTGAGTTTGAGCTTGGCTCGTTTGCTTATCAAACTCGTTTATTGAGCTCGAGCTCAGCTTGATAATATTTATGAAACTTGAGCTCGGCTCTTCTCAATAATTTATTATTATTATTATTTACATTATTTAAATAAAGTTATTTAAATAAAAATATTATTTAATACATAAATAATATATTTATGCTATTATTTATATATTTATATATTATTTAATAGATAAATAATATATTTATTATATAATTTAAATAAAGATAAACGAGCCAAGTTTATTTGAGCTCGAGCTCGGCTCATTTACTAAATGAGCCGAGCCAGCCCGCGAACAGCTCGGTTCGTTTGTAATCCTATTAACAAGGTGGAAGAGATAGTATCTTTCGGAAAGAGGGATACTTTGATTAAAAGTACGTTGTCAAACCTACCCGTGTACTTCATGTCTTTATTTACCATTGTAGTCTTCATGGCTAGGGGCTCGAGAAGATGCAGCGATATTTTCTATAGGGTGGTAGAGGTGAAGAAATTAAGTATCATCTTGTGGATTGGGATGTGCCTAAACCTATCAAAATGCAAAGGGGTTTGGGGATTAGAAGTTGGATATTTTTAATGAAGCTTTGTTGGGAAAATGACTATGGAGATATGCAGTGGAAAGGGATAGGTTTTGGAGGCAGGTTGTACCAACAAAATATGGAATGACTTGGGGTGATTGGGTCTTGCTAGAGGTGCGTGGGTCTTATGGGAAAGAAGTCATTTGAAGGGGATGATTTTACAATTACTTACCAAAAAAAACATAATGGTATCAATAATTGTTTTCTTCCTTGTACATTGTTTAACTAGAGGTAGCCTTTCTTTATCGTATTCATGGGATTTCAGATTGACATGAATTGTTTTCTGTATTATACTTTGTTCAACATCGACTCAGATTTTGGCAGCAACGGTATTTTTGTCAGCGAGAAATTTAGTTTATGTAATTGAAATGTAATTTTATTCTCTCTCTCTCTCTCTCTCTCTCTCTCTCTCTCTCAATGAAATAAGTACTTAAGTAGTGTTTAACTTTTTCAATTTTGCATTTATTGAAATTGTATACATTTTTCCTTTCGAGCCTCCACAGGACAGAATGGATCAACAAGGGCATGGACAGCCACAAGGAGCTCAGCTGCATTATGGTACGAGCCAATTTGAACCAAACCAAGTTGGTGGGACCCCTAATCGAGGACCAGTTGTTACGTCGGTTGGGCCCACACAATCTCCTAGTCAGCCAGGAGGAGCTCAGCTTGCACAACACCAGCTCGCGTACCAACATATCCACCAACAACAGCAACAGCTATTGCAACAACAACTCCAATCTTTTTGGGCAAATCAATACCAAGAAATCGAGAAAGTTACTGACTTTAAGAACCACAACCTTCCCTTGGCAAGGATCAAGAAGATCATGAAGGCTGATGAGGATGTAAGAATGATATCGGCTGAGGCACCAATAGTGTTTGCCAGGGCGTGTGAGATGTTCATCTTAGAGTTAACTCTGCGATCTTGGAATCACACAGAGGAAAACAAAAGGAGGACACTCCAAAAGAATGATATCGCGGCAGCAATCACAAGGACTGATATCTTTGATTTTTTGGTTGACATAGTGCCAAGGGAGGATCTGAAAGATGAAGCACTTGCATCGATCCCAAGAGGAACGATGCCTGTTGGGGGGCCTGCTGATGCATATCCTTACTATTATATGCCACCTCAGCATTCGCCTCAGGCTGGAACTCCGGGGATGATTATGGGCAAGCCTGTTATGGATCCTGTTATGTATGCCCAACAGCCTCACCCCTACATGGCTCCACAAATGTGGCCACAGGCACCACAACAACCACAATCACCCACGGATTCTTAGTCGCTGAAGCATATACAATCTCTGGAAAAGTGTGTGAGTTCATTTATGTTCATTAGTTTCATTGTTTTGTGTTTCAAGTGGAATATTATAGCAGTTTATTACATGTTCACAGCTGCTTCTATTGCATGTTTTGTCCTTGCTCACTTCTGGAATTTGTCTTTAATCCTCTCCAATGATTCTTTTCTGGTGAAAAGTACAGATGGTGATGGTTTAGATAATCAAGGTTTATCATTTTTGCTTATAATGCTGCGAGGTATTTCTATGTTGTTTATTTATTTTTATACAATACACGAGTAACAGGACTAGGCATTCTTTTTTGGCAATCCTGATTACTCATGTCCCTTTTTGGAACTGCTAGCAATATGGACTTAGAAACATGTTTTTGACATATGGACGTCAGAAATAATATATATATTTGTAAATTTCTCAAAAAATCTATGCATTAGTTATAAATGAGGTCTGAGCTAGGCCTCATAGCAGGTACCACCAAAAGTGGGGGGGAAAAGTACTAGAAAGTGAAATTTAGAAGCCTTATAACCGTCTGGACTAATGTTGCGAGCATTTCTATGTTCTTTGTATTATCAGAAACTCACATATTCGCTAAAATAAATAGCAGCTAAAAATGAATTGCCATGTTTACAAATGAATTTTTTTATTTTACTCAACCTTGTAATAACTTTTTTCCATTCTTCCCAAATTGACATGTGAAGAAGATATTTTGTTTTCGCATTTGGTTTTTTTTTTTTTTTTGGGTGGGTTTTTTCAATTCTTTGTATTTCTCTTGCATGCAAATTTCTTGAATATGGGAATGCAAAACTGTTATTGATTGAAGCATGTTGTGACTTTTGGCAGAATGGAAGGAGAGAAGTCTGGTTACATAAAGTGCACCCCCAGATGTGATCTGCTAAATTAGATGAGGACTTTGGTATGATATGGCAGATCATTATACTGCTGGTGTTTGTGTTCTGTTTTTGTTTTTTTGTTTTGGTTGTTTACCGTGTCATTTCCGCTGAAAGTATAATTAGAAATATTGCCCAAGCATAATGCTTTGGCCTATTACAATTGCAAAACCCAAAACTGAATTGTAATATCTAGTATATTTGATAGTTGACTAGTGGATATTATTGCGGTATATGGGAGTGATCTGTTTTTATGTTGTTTCTTCTTTGCTAACTACTATATGAAGGAATTAAACTATTAGTTTGAAGCTCTGTTTGTGTTCTAAGAAAAGGAAAGAAAGAGGGAACACAAGAAGGAAACTCTGGCCACTTTGGATCCAACCTGCTTTAGGATTCAAAAAATAGTTTACCTGTCAATAGTCTACAAAAATTGCTTTATGTTAGCAGAGGATAAACATGTTCACTGGTTCTTTTCACTTTCTAGGTAGATTCATTCGACATTTAAAGTAGGGTTCTGCCATTTTTTTCTTTGAATATGTTTTGTGAATTCGCGTAGGGAGTGATAAACAAACTAAACAACTTGAACTTGACTTGTGTTTGATTCGTTACCAGTTCGTTCAAGTTCAGTTAATTAAGTAAACAAGTCAAGTTTAGCTACATTTTGAAACTCATTAAAGTTTTCAAACTAATAATCAATTACTCGTTCAAGTCAATTTGATAAATTTAAAATTATATAAAATTCGACTCAACAAAAAACTTAAAAATTTAACGAATCAAACTTGAACAAATTGTAAAATTTGTTAAAATTTTTAAAACAAGCTTAAACAGTTGACTATTTAATTCTTTTAGATTTATTATCCCTAAATTCGTGTAAAAATTTATTCCAAAAAAAAGAAAAAGAACGAATCACTGAAATTGTTCTCGTGACATGGACTAGTTGATATGGACATGTAGTGGAGCTCTTGATTATGGCTAATTATTCACCATTACATGTGACAATGACAATGATGTGGCCATCCCACATAGATGGTCGGCTCAGATTGCGGCATGAAATAATTTTTGCTGTGCAGAAGGGAAAAAAAAAAAAAATTAACTTATATTTTATATATTTTTACATTCTCTTTCTTTTTCCCTTCATAAATTTAAGATCCAAATACATTCCCATAATCAACCAAACAAACAAATTTGCAGTTAACATTGTTTTCTTGGCCTTACTGTTTCTTCTTCTTAAGTGGCTCACTAAGGCTTCATTTGGCAATAGATTAATTTAGCTAAAAAATCACTAAAACAACTCAAAAAGTCAGAAAACTATACAAATAAGTCAACACTCATTCTTTGTACTTTTTACATATTTTTTAGTCGTAAAAAATCAAAACAATCATTTCCAAACACTTCGATTTTTTTTCAAATCATGTTTTAGCCCCCAAAAAAATCAAAAAATCACTTCCTAAATGAACCCCAAGTCAAAATAGATGTGTACCTGACTCTGTACCTGACTCTTTAACACCGTAACATCACAAACTTGTACAAGTTTTAAGCATTACCATCACAAACTAATAATCTAGGCCAAGTTTTGTTTAGTCGGGTCAACCGGGGAGCCCAAATCGTTATTGGGACCTACTGTAAACTCAGGCCTTGTTTAGGAAACGATCCGTTTAGCCAAAAAATCAAAAAGTCACTAAAAAAGTCAAAAACTCATTCCAAAAAGTCAAAGATTCTCTTTTTTTTCTACTTTTTACATATCTTTTCGTAAAAAAACCAAAAAATCATCTCAAACATACTAATTTTTTTTAGCTCATATTTTAGCCAAATAGTCCAAAAGTTACTAAATTAGCATGTTCCCAAACGAGGCCTCAGGAAAGTTTTGTGTTCGAGTCACTAGCATGGTTTACCCGATATCTATGACTTGTGGGTGATTGCAAGAATCCGAGATCAGTTTGCTAGATCTTATGTGCAAAAAAGAATCTCAGCCACAAACCTCTCGGCAGGTGAAATTTCACACAGCAAACAACTCAGGTAGAAAATCTAGCATTCAGAAGCATGTCTCTGATAAATGGCACAAGATGTTCACTACTAGGCCTTTTGGACCCACCGTTTCAGAGTACACTTTGAATACCTGTAATCACCCTCAAATCACATATATCAGTTAAACTTTAGAGAAACAAACAAGAGTCAACACCAGACGTCAAGTTTACAGCTCATCCCAAGGTTTCCAAGAGACTCGTCTTGAGTTTCTGAGTTTACTACTTATCCAACTGAGATCCACATCAATATTGACAAGCGGGAGAAAACCAACCACGAGTGTCCCAAACATACTTGCTGCATGGACAATTGCAGGGGAGAGAGAGAGAGAGAGAGAGCTGTGATTTAAACATCCTAAAAATTTACAACCAGCATTTCTAACATCTAACAATATACAATGACCGAATGCTGTTGAAAACACAAGTTTTCGAATAACATGAGCACACTTGATTATTCTCATCTTTATATCCCTTTCATCACAATTCCTTCAAGAATTCCATCAGTACCAAAATTACCTGAGAATTGTTGAGGATCGACCGGCCCTGGCAACTTAAATGAAATGGAGAAGTGCCCTGGTGGACAAAAGTTCTGTGTCTGCATCTCAAACGCCTGGGAGTGCCTATAAACCGTTCTTTCACCGGTGGTAGTCACTCCCCTTATCAATACTTTGCCATCATTTTCAACTTCACAACTAAATTCTCCTGTAGTCAAGCCAATAATCACATCATGGTATATCTTCTATTGTATATCAAGACACATGAAGGAAAAATGGCACTTGAGCTCAGTAAATTGTTGACACACATGATACATGAAGCATATATCTTCAATCGTATGGAGGCCCATGAAGGAAAAATGGCATATGAGCTCATTAAATATAGTCAACAAAATTCAATTCTTGACACAAGTGATACGTGACGAACTGAATCATTATGGATACAGGGAAAAGAGAGAAGAAAGGGGAGAAAGGTCATTAACTTACCAAAATAGTAAAACAAAGCAGTAAATAGGGCAATTTCTTGATACTTCACTTGACCATATTTAAATCAAAATTATCAATAAATAAAATGAAATAAAAAATTTGTTTAGACTAGTCGAAAGGAAGAGAGAAGGAAATAAAAGGATTTGGCTTTCTGAGAAATTGGCATATTGTTGTGAGTTGGGATTCTTAACAACCAAATGGCATCCACTTGCGATCTGTAAATTACAGAATTCAAAATATCCACTTGTGAACTCTATAAAATAACCGACGAAGAAGCACGGAATTCAATATATCCACTTGTGAACTCTAAAATAACAGATTAAGAAGCACGGACACAGACGTGTAAAGCATGAAATCCAATATATATAAAGTATGCATAATTGAAAGGAGAGACTCCAAAAAGTTATTTACGTGATGAAATAAATAATGCCTTAAATGCATTTGAACACTACCATGAAACAAAATTTTTATGCACCCGGTGAATGATAAAACATCACAGGTAGTCAACTTACTCTCATCCCTTTTCACCCCAGGAAGGGATACACGGAATAGGTAGGAATCATCACATTCCCCAATGTCCATAAGTCCAATAACTGGTCCAATATGTCCCATTGCTGCGGTTCCAGTCAATGCAGATCCACTTCTTGTGGAAGTCCCAATGTTTTCCCACTCTTCCTTAGTTGGGGGAGAAGGAAGAAATACCATTCCAGGCTCAAATCTCTCGACAATTCTCGTGTCTAATTCAGCTGGTAAGGGAGCCATATAATTGTACGTCATAGGTGTACCACTATATGGTACACCATTATTTGGTACACCGCTGACAGGTTTCACAACATGAACACTTTGCAAACAATCTTCGTTACGGATAAAGTTATTTAAAAGTCCTGATCTTGGAGAATCTTGAGAAGACCTTGGAGGAGGCAACTCCCCGTTAGATTTAACCTCCTGGACTGCTACATCGAACAATGCCTCACCATTGACACAAGTGTGTAACCTTGCACAGTCTCTATCTAAAAGAAAATCTTCTAGCCCAGTTAGCCGCTTGAACCTTTCAATATCTTCAGGCCTAATATAAGAGATTTCTGGGTTATTGATAAATATAATGTTTCTGATGATCTTATGACTATCAAACCATGAATGGGGATGAAGCCGGGGAGGAAATAGATCAGGAAACTGAGGATAAGCAGCAGCAGGATATTGTGCCGCCACGGGGAGATTCCCATAGAAGAACTGGCGCAACAAAGGTAGTTTTACTATGACAGATTGATCTGCTATTCGAAGTACATAGTAATATACCCTCTCTACTTCTATTGTTTTAATGTGGGAACCAACAAGTTGATTAGAATTATATGAAGGAAGACGCTCGGCATATCTTTGCAAAACAGACTTTTGGGGCATTTCACCCCGGAGATCAGGCCCAAAGAAGGTACCCATTATGAAGAATAGGAGGAAATACTGATCATCACTTAGCATCAATTCACTCATTGTATTGTCTGACTCAGACCCCACAGTGATGAGAGATTCTATAGCATGAGACAAGTCATCCATTGCAGTTGTTGATAAAGTTAATCAAAGCCTGCAAGAAAAAGTAGTAGTTCTTAAGGAAAGAAAATGTCATGTAAAGACAGATTATTTACTTCAGAGAATATTTGGCACCGACATATAACTGAACTCGACAAAATTTTAATCTTTGAACTATTTTGCAGAGAACAGCACCAACAAATAAGACAAGATAACTTGCCAGGAGAGGAGGTAAAGCCAAGAACCAGAAAAAGAAAAAGGCAAAAAAACAAGCATGTTAGATTGAATGTGTTGCATGCAGCTCTTTCGGTGGTGGGGTAAAAATGCGGTGTCGTGTGTTTAACAAGTTCTCTACCGATTATTTGTCTCATGATCAGAAAGTGTACCGCAAGACAAAAATTATCATTTGAGTAAGCAAAACTATGCACGTTTACTGGGAAGTTTTGACCCAAAAAAAGTACAAAGTTCTATCATTTTAGTTTTCATATAACATGCCTATTTTAAATCCCAAATTTTTATGTGCCAAATGCTTTGAACCTATCTTGGTCAAGCATGTCCCAAAAATCAAATTAACTCAAACTTTAGAAGTACAAATTTATAATTAAACAAGTGTGCCAGAATAAATTTGACATGTAATTGCTTCACCTGATAGATAAAATGTTGCCCATGGAGGTCATTACATTTTTCAGTAAGAAATGTAGATGGGAGGTATTCAATTACCCAAAAAAAGTGCAAGATATTTCCTCTAGGAGGAAAAGTCAAACGTATATGTCCATGTATTTATATATTAATTTACATAGAAACCTCAAATGCTATTCTCTGCTTGAGAGGAGCAGGAGAAGCAAGTATTATATAGGCCTGAAAATTGGAATATTTCCAAGACATGACAAAATTATAACCGATGACCTTCAGCACCTAGCCAAACTAAACACGACCTTGGTGTCACCATTTACTCTTTTTTTTTTGGATAAATAAGCAAACTTCATTAGAAAATCATCCAAGCGATGCAACAAATACAAAACACCCACAAAAGGGCCTCCAAGACTAACTAAGCAAATCCTCCACAAAATCTACAAAAACCAAAACATCGGGATCAACCAAACCCATAACCCAACTGTGCAATACCAACAAAAGCCTATTCTCTAACCAAGGAACTGAATGACACACATCCTGGAAGCCACGCCTATTGCGCTCCAACCAAATCAACCAAAGCAAACAATGGCCAGCAAGAGACCAAGCCTTCTGATGCCTCTTTCCAACCCTTACTCCTCCCCAACTCTAAAGAACACCCAACACAGATCCAGATTGCACCCACACAATACTAAACAAAGCAACAATGACGCTCCACAACCGATACGTAACCAGACAATGAACAAGCAAGCGATCCACCGTCTCTACATTCCCACAACACATATAGCACCAATTAACCAAAATATGCCGCTGACGAATGAGATTATCAATAGTCAAAATGCGACCCAAAGTTGCTGTCCAAAAGAAAAAAATGATCTTATAAGGTGATCCAATGCCCCAAATACACCTCCAAGGAAAGACAACATCAACACCCCCACTAGCGCATAATAAAACGAAGACACTGAACAAAATCCCTTTGGATCTCGGACAATCCCACACCAAAGAATCCACTCCAATCCCTTCATACTTCACCCAATACAAAAACCCCAAAAGATCCACCAACTGATCTAACTCTCATTCCTGAGCATCACAACGAAGATGAACATTCCAAACCACCGATTGTCCCTATCTAATCGAGGCAACCATCTCCTCCCTATCAGCAGGGATGGCAAAAATCAAAAGAAACATATTAGCCAAAGACAACCCACCACACCACTTGTCAAGCCAAAAACGAGCCCTATTCCCCACCCCCACTTTAAGCTGGGCCTAACCAAAACTCCTTTTACCCCAACCAAATCCCCTTCCACAAACCCCAACCATGAGAATGACCCACCTTGTTCGAGCACCACCCCCCCCATCCAACTTATATTTTGCCACCACCACCTTCCTTCGTAGTCTTTCCCTCTCCTCTACAAAACGCCATAACCACTTCCCTAAAAGAGCCCGATTAAACTCAACTAACCTTTGAACTCCAAAACCCCCTCCCTCCTTGGGTCTACATATAGATTCCCAAGCTACCAGATGATAATGAAAACCCTCCCTCCCACCACCCCACAAAAAGTACCGTTGCACCTTTTCCAATAGCTTAGCAACTGCCACCGAAATCACATGTACCAACATAAAGTACGTCGACCTTGGTGTCACCATTTACACAACATAGATATATAAAGGATCTAGGTTGATTACATGCTCGCTCTACAGTTTTGAAAGGGTAAAGCATCATGAATTACCAATTCATTGTCCAATTGAGGCTAACCTAGTTGGTCAGAGCCTTTGCATCTGACTAGGAGGCTAAGGGTTCATGCCCCCCCTCCTCAGGCTATGACCTCCAATATATATATATGCAACTTCATGCACATCCAACTTTAGATACATATCTCAATAAGATTTGGGTTTATAAATGTCCGATGATTAGACATGCACACCCGATACTCATACCTGATTTCACATAGCATACAAATGACATCTAAATCTATGTTAATCTAGAGGCCACATTATATAGGTAGATATCAAGTAGGTGTGACCATTTGACCTGACCCTTTTCTTTATTTCTTTCTTCCCCCCTTTTTTTTCCGATTTAAGTATTTGACCTTTATGACAAAGTTATTGCAGCATAACTACATTTTTTCTTTCATGCCACTCCAATCTCTATAAAATAACAATAACACAATTTCAATAACCAAAAAATTGCTCCAACCCAATGAAATAACAACAATCTTCTCTCCATATGATAATACTGATTGGACTGAATTTTAGTCACTCCTTGCTCTTTCTTACGAATAGTGGATACTAATATATAGAACTTTTGTTCTCCCTTCAACTTTATATTGCAGAACACAAGCAAACATGACCAAAGAACCAGCTATTTTATACAGCGAATCAGTGTTTATTTAAAACATCCTCCACTCTTTTTCTCTCTCAATGTCAGTAAGCATGGTCTCAAGTAATTCCAAATTTTATATATATAGTGGCCAGCACTTTTTGCACCATTACTTGACTTGAATACATTTAAATCATGGTCTTAGAGCCATATGGGCAGGCTGCAGTAGGCAATTCAATTGATGCAACTGAGTTTTCTAGCACTTAGTTTGTGAAATTAAAAAGGTGGTCATCAATCTCTAGCATATAAAGAAGTTATGAAGAATTTGGAAACCATAAAACATCTATACTACTAAGTCCATGAGTTTAAGATCATTTATTGATCAGTGTATGCATAAAAAATTTAAAAAAAAAAAAAAAGAGTTAGAATGAAGATAGAAATCCTACATGAATAGAACACCATGTCAGTTATCCATAATTTATGCTTTTTTTCACTTTACCTGGTTTTCTTTGTGAATAGCCATCTTAATTCAGATTCAATCATGCAGACAAAACTTAATTCAAGTAAATTTTTGTATGGGGAAACTCAACAATGAGTTGAAAATTTATGCTCCGTTTGTTTAGACATAAAATGTTCTTACAGAAAAAAGCATTTTTACATAAAATATCTTTTTGTAGAAAATGTTTCTCCATATTTGGTTGCAATCTTGAAACTAATGTGCATGTGCTGTTGTGGTGGCAGTTGGGGGGGTGGCCATGGTGAAGCATGCAATTGGGTGGTAGTGCTAGTAGTGGTGGTGGTAGGATGATAGTAGTGGTGACAACGGTAGCCGCAGCGGTGGTGTGGCGACGTTTGTAATGTTTTTCACTTTTCAAAAGCGGAAAGCTTTTTCCACTCAGAAAATCTTATTTTTCATCGACTATATGAAAAACGTTTTCCTTAAACTTTCATTTTCCATTATAACGAACACATCAGTTTTTGTTAAAAGTGTTTTCTACCAAAACAAACAGAGCATTGGTTATATGTATGGAAGAGTTCTTTTCTTAAAATTTTCTACATAATGTGACAATAATTAGTAAATCTAGTCAAATTTGGCAACATAATTAAAAAAAATTTGAAAATTTTAATGTTCTCAAAACTTAGCCTTCTTTTGGGAAGTAGGTTATAATCCACTTCCCAGATTATAACCCACTTCCCTCTCTCATAAAAAATTAATTATAACCATCTTCCCAAAATAGCCTTAAAGCCCTTTAGGTTTGGTCTATAATTAAAATTTGAATTAAAAAAAAAAAGGGTACAAGAATTTGAAGATTCAGACTAAATTGGATACAAGATTAAACATGAATTATGAAGCATATTGCACTTATGGGTTAAAGAATGCTTCACAAAAGGCAAATAGCGACATAAAACAAATGGGAGTAGCTCCCCTCAAGGCTTCATCTCCTCCATAACCCTCAAGACTCCATTTTGTGGGCCTGTGGGATCCCGTGACAGTGATTTGAACCGTTCATCTTGTAAGTCTCAAAGATAAAAAAATATATATATGCAAAAAATTAACTTGATCGAAAATCAATAAACACTAATTGTGTTTTGTTTTATGAAATTGATGGTAAATGTGATTTAAACTAAAACCGTTCATTTTATAAAACAAAATACAATAAATTAATATGGTTATTGATGGCCGATTAAACTAATTTTTTGTATACATTCTTTTCTTCGAGACGTACAAGCTAAACGGTTCAGATCACCGTCACGGGACCCACAGAACCCACACAATGGGGTCTTGAGAGTTATGAAGGAAATGGAGTCTTGGCGGAGCTACTACCAAAACAAACATGCATTGTAGTAATCCATGAATAATGACAGCACATTTTGATTAAACCAACATGCAAATGAAAATACACCACCTTGATCACCAAATAGAACAGAAACTAGGACATCAATTGAATTCCTACCCCCAAAAAAACCTCTTCGTGTGATCAAATTGAACTTTTAAAAAAATGGGTATTTTGTGAATCCTTTACCAAACACAATGTTTGAATGTAGCATCCAAACAACCCATAACAGTATAATCAAAGGTCTTTTATGAATCAAAAAATGCAGAATCATAACAAGTCCTTGAGGAAGTGAAACATAGTGTTCAATGCATGCCTAATTACGGGTTTAGAGAGGGCAGAGAGACAAAATTCTGGTTTGTGATCAGTGAGAGAGAGAGAGAGAGAGAGAGAGTGACAAAAATCCCTAAAATTAATTGCAGATATGAATAGAGAGAGAGAGAGAGAGAGAGAGAGAGAGAAGAGTTCACCAGTGAAGAAGAGGTTTCCGAAAGGTAAAGCACCAGAATTGCACAGAGAGAGAGAGAGAGAGAGAGAGAGAGAGAAGTGTTTCAGTCACCATGCAATGCTACAACCGGCAAACTGGATTTATATTTATTTTATTAATTTAATTTTTATTTTTCAATATTACATTCTGGATAAATATGGGCCAGCGCGAGCCCCAATCTTCTTGATAGTTTTTTTTTTTTTTTTTTTTTTTTGGGTAGGGGTGTTAACTGCCAAATTTGTTAATGTTGTGTTTAGAATATAAATTTAATTTTAATTAATTGTATTATTATAAATTTATAAAAATTATTTTTTAAAAAATAATTAACGGTTTACGGCTCACTATATATTACATATTCATTTTCAAAGTAAGATTTAATATATATTTTCATATTCATACCATTTTTATTATTTTGGCTTATGGGGCAACATTTTGAAGCCTCATCGAAAATTTATTGCAATTCAATTGAATCGAATTTTTATTTAGGTTGTATTCAGATTATAAATTTATACATTATATACGATTTTTATTTAAATTGTGTTTGGATATATGATGAGATATTTAATAAAATAAATAAATAAAAGGTAAAGGGAATGTAGATAAAATTATAAATTTTAATTTTAATTTATTTCACTCCTTTTTTTTTTCTTTTTCCAAAATGTCTACCTAAATTTGTAATGGATATGATTCTCTATAATAAATCTTTGCAATACAATTGTGTATTAGAAAATTCTACTTTTACATAAAATTCTATAAGAATGATGTGGTGATATCATTATTATAAATAAATGAGTAATGCTTTGGATCCTAAAACATTTGAGGTCCCTAGCATTTTTCATAAATAAACTTATCCTCCTGTGATGTGGCAATTATGCAAAGTGAATAAAGAGAATGACCATCATTAGTTTAAGCCACATCATTTTATATACAAATTTTGTTTGTATATCATTTCTCTTATGTTTTAGGCTTAAATAACTTACTTAAATCAAGTGTAATTATTACATATAATTTCACATTTGACTTTTTACAAAAAGACACGTAAAAAAATAAAAAGAATGATATCATTGAATGTTTTGTCTTTTTTAACTATTTTAACCCAAAAAAAAAAAAAAATCACCCCGGCCATGTGAAAGTTATATCTTAGAGTTATACTTAAGTTAATTGATTAAATTTAAGTTCTTGTTAATTTTTAGTATTGATTAAATTTAAGTTCTTGTTTATTTTTAGTAGAGTAAATCACACTTATTTCTTTGAAATTTGAGAAAAATACAACTAATTTAATAAGTTTGGCAAAATTACATTGATTTATTTTTTTATAAGATTAAAGCGATCAAAACTAAAGTAGATATACCATAAAATAAATAAAGCTAAATGTATATTTTAGTAGATAAGAGACAACAACATTTTATTTTTAAATTTTATATTAATTAAAGTTTAAAAAGACACCAACGTAATTATGTTAAAAATGTCGCGCTAATTATATTTTCTTTAAATAGCAAGTGAGGCAAGTGTAATTTACCCTTTTTATTATTTTATCTTCTTTATTTGCTTTTCAAATTTAATTTTTGAATACGGTAATCATATTTTAAAATGTGATTACTACTCCTTCATAAATAAGTAAAAATGAGAGCCACAAGAAATAGACATAAAGAGAGTAAAGAATGAAATGTGAAAGAAGATAGTGAAATTACATAAAAAATAAATACTTAAAGTGATAACTTGTATGGATTTTGCTGAAGAGAACAAAAATATTAGTTTAAAGTTCCATCTAAATTACATTTAAAAATAAAACTATTTAACTAAAATATAAAAATGTATTAAAGAAAAAATAATAATAATTTAAACTAAACAGAAAATCATAAATAATAATAATTTAAACTAAATAGAAAATCATAAATTCTGTATTTTTTTTTTTCATCATCCAATATTAAATCTTTTGAAAAAGTAAAAAATTTAACTATGAAAAAAAAGGTGTATTACAGATTTAAAAATTTGGGGAAAATATAAAAATTAAACCAAACAAAAATAATAAATATTAGAAACAAACCATTATAAAAAAAAAAAAAAAATCATAGAATTTAAACATTGTAACAAAATAAATCATGAGTTTTTAATTTTATCAATTTAAAAATTATTTTTTTGATTTATTTTCAATATAAATAATTTACCTATTTTTATTGAGTAGAACTAATACTAAAAGGATAATTTCATTCATTAAATTTATAAATTAAAAATTTAAGATTCATTTATTTTTGTATAAGGCTCAAACTTTTAAGTCTTTTATTTGGGGCATTTATTTATAAATTATTCTTCATCTACTTATGTTATACTTAATTCAAATATTTTTCTTATGTTCCAGTAAGTCCTATGAATGACATAATTATCAAAATATCATTAAAAATAAGAAAAAATTAATGATAAATCCAATCTAAGAAATGTAGAAGGCATTAAGTCTAGTAAATATTTTTTATTGGTAAGAAATTCACCTTTGTGAAACAGTTTAGTGAGAAGTCCTAAATGACATTTTGTTTTCAATTTTACCCCTTGATTTTTTTTTATCTGTTTGACTTTTTATTGACTATATGTTCAAATTTATATCTATTTGTTCAAATTTTTTTCGTATTTGTTCTAATTTTTTGTCTATTCAAAATTTTTCACTATCTATTCAAATTTATATCTATCTGTTTAAAAAAAAATTATTTTTCTATTTTATTTTTTTGTGTAAATTTTCTATCTGTTTAAAATTTATCTGTTCAGTAGCATCAATTTGTTCTCATGCTGAAGATTCACAATCTGTACAAATCAAAACCAGTTACCACTGAGGGATACAAACTATGCACAACATTTTATATTTTTCATCATCATCATCAACTATTACAAAAAAAAAAAAAAACACAGATTGCAGTGAGGATGTATTGAACAAATAAAAAAGTACAACAAATCAGTTCAATATTTGTTCAATTTTTTTCTTGAAATTCTTCTATATGTTCAATTTACCCAAAAAAAATCTGTCCAAACTATCTATTTAGATCCGAGCCATGTCCTTCAAACCTTAGATCTCAGCTCGAAATAAAAATAGATTAAAAAAAAAAAATACAAACCATAACAAAAAATTCAACATCAAAGTCCTTCGACATCTTCGTCTCTGAAGTGCTGTCTAGAGGCAACTCTGTGGTGGTGGAGAAACGCTAATATTTCTACGCAGCAATTAATTGAGTCCTCCTCATCCTCCTGAAATCCACTACAATTACTTACATAAATACACACAAATAGATACATACACACACACACACACACATATATATACACATATATGAAAGAAGAAACAAAGGGCTTTTACCTTGACGCAGAGAAGGGGATGGATTTGAACTCCAACTGCTGCTTCGCTACCGCCATCGCGCACGGCGTTGACGAGAACTCGTCTTCAAAAAAGGCAGATCTGAGGATTAGATGATTTGGAGGTGCTCGTCGTGGAGGAGATCATCAGTGCTTCAATCAGCCGCAACTGGATGAGATCCTGGCTGCGTTAGAAAAGAGAGACGTCGGCAAAAATCTAGAGTAGATCTGGAGTAGACAACGATGCTCAGCGTTGCTCATCTTCTACTAAAATGTTCCGACGCGGAGGTGCTGGAGCTCCGACAGGAAACTTTCTAACTTTTAAATCGCATTGGAAAACTAAAATCGTGCTACTTCTTCGGCCTTGGTCTCACGTTTTTGTTGCAAACGTTGTAAGTATTATAGTTTTCACTGAATCAAACTACAAACTTGTACAAATTAGCATATATATAACCTTTCAACTTGGGGTTTTCACGCGTTTTCAAACTTGAGAGGGAGATTTTATAAATTGGCATTGGGCCGAGATAATGACCGAGGTACGTTGGGCCAAGCAAGTTTGGGCTGAGCTGAGTTGGGCCGAGCAAGTGGGTGTACGCTTAGTCAAGGCCCCAGTCCGATTTAGCCGGGGTAACATCGGACTGTCAGTCCGGTTAACTTTATTTGCTCGTTAAGTTAGACGGGTTAGGTCTTCCGCAGATCAGTCCGACCGAGCAAGAGAAAGGTTATAACTGAGGATAGCTAAGCCGCAGAAAGATTCTTTAATGAAACCGGACAATTAGCACGGTCATGGTGTAACGATGTGGCATCGTGCTAAGCGTAGCTCGGTTTACAACATTGCACATCTCAGAAGTAACACGACGCGTGGAGTGATGGAGTGGTGTCGTGTTGTCCGTTCGCGCTAATGCTGTTTGGCAGTTTTGTTAGGTGGTGTTTAGCTATATTTGCGCTGACACGTGGGAAAATGGGAGAGGAGAGCAGGTGTAACAACCCCTATCTGTAATTAGCTACTAATCCGTAATTAATGATGTCAATGGGAGAATTAAAATAAATTATGTGTTTATTTTGTGTTTTACATGATTTTGGCTTTCTATCTGTTACTTGTAGAAATATCTGTCTGGAATCCCGCTTTAATATGAAAATTGAAAGCCTTATCGGCATCTAAATTCGGAATTAGTTACATTAATGTGTTATTTGGAATTTTTAAAATGCTATGGCAAATTTTATTAAAAATTGATTCAGTTTAGTAAAAAAAAATTGCATGTGATTAAATTGAGCCTTGATGGGAACTATTTTGGATTAATTGACTTTCGTGCTAACCTGAATAAATTAAGATTACTTAGGTTTGATTTAATGATGCATGATTGGTACCTAACCTAATCCTATCAATAATCCAAGATGTGATTAAGAGTATGGTGTGCTAAGGCCTTAGTGATGTTGAGTGTAGGGGATCACAACCTTTGTGTGTGTTGGAGCCTTGCATGCATAACCACGTGGGCATTTTTTAGGAAAAGAGAGGTGTGTGTACGTGTGTTTTCAGCTTGAGTGAGGGAATGTTGCATTATACATTTTACTTATTTGATTCTTTATGCTGAGAGAATTCAAGCTAGAGAAGGAGAGAGAGAGAGAGAGAGAGAGAGTTGGCCTTAGAGAGAGAGAGCTCAAGGTTTGAAGGAGATGAAGGAAACTAGGAAGATTCATCTCACATTTCTGAAATCAAAACTCTAGGTAAGAGTCTTAAGCACATTTTATGTAGCTATTCTTCCATGCATCATGATTTCAATACATCTTTGAACTAATTTCATGAAATTAGCAAGAGAAGTGGGTCTTTGGGCGTGTGGATGACTTGCATGTGTATTCTTAGGAGATCACCTCTGATTTTACCATCTTAAGTTTGAGTTTTGAAGCTATTGCAAGCATGTGAGTTCATACCTTGCATAATGTTCTGGAAATTCATGAGTTCATAACAACCATTTTGCATGTTTTGAGGAAATCAAGAAAATAGTTTGGAAATCCTTCATACATGAGCTTTTGAGTTCAAAATTGGTAAATTCACGAGTTTTGAGCATAAGAGTTTGTAAACAACCATGTGTTCATGTTTTAGAAAAGTTTTCGAGCTTTAAAAACAAGCCATGCATGAGTGTAGCCATTGAAATCGCATTTTGAAGCTCAAACTCTGTTTTTGGAAACCCAGAATTTCACAGTCCACTCAAGCGAGGAAACCTGCACTCGAGCGGAGAATGCAAGCTCTCAGTATTTTCTTTGCAGGCATGAGCGCTCCGCTCGAGCGACAAAAGTCACGCTCGAGCGAGACCCTTGTTTATTGTTGATACGCTCGAGCGTAGTTTGTGACCAACCAGTACTTTTTCCAAGTTTGCAGGTCGCTCGAGCGAAGGAAGTCACGCTCGAGCGACCCCTTTCATTTTGCATGTCCGCTCAAGCGAGGAAAGCTACGCTCGAGCGGAGACCCTGTTTTCAGAAAATTTGACTAAGTGTTTCAATTCATGTTTTGGCATTCTCATTGCATCTTAGGCATTCCTAAGACCTAATTAAGCTTTGATAATGAGGTTATGGATTAGAAACACACTAAAGAATGAACGTACTAAGTCAAGGAATTGTAAGTGTGTGTGTGTTTAAGCATTGTGATAAGAAAGAACAAGAACCAACGTAATGAAAGCTAAGCCGTGTTGGCCATATGAATGTGTAATGATAAGACGTGCTTGTGTTATGTATTTTGTGGTTGTAGGTCAAGACTCAAGGATTGATTGACCGCTTATTGGAACCACTGTGAGTAACGTTATCGTAAAGATACGTTCATATGAATTATGTTCCAAATGAAATATGATAAGTTATGATTTCTGAAATGGTATCTGTTTACGTGAACGAACATCCCAAGTTTGAAATCTATTATCGCATCTATAGATAGTCCCAAGTCATGAGGGACGGCATGAAAATGCGGGTCCATGACATACAAGTTTACGAGATCTCGTTAGCCACTTCATTGTGGTGATATGTGTTTAATCGGTATCCGGAACCGATTACTCTAGTCGGAAGACGTTCTGTAATATGTTCTATGGGATGTACCATTATTATGTTCTGATATGAAGATGATTATGCTATGATTTGTTTTCCGCTTATGATATGTTCGGATTTCGTTCACTAACCCCTTTACCTTAATGTTATTCACTGGGTTTTAGCTCACTATTTGTATATATATATGTATAGGTGAGCATTCTGGAGTTTGAATCTAAAGGCTTTTGTCTGGATCTGTGTTCCATTGTCAGCCAACCATTATGCCTCGCGCGGAGGTTCTCGAAGCGTCCTGTGTTTAAGTTCTGCGGTTTCTGTTTATACAAGACTTGATTTGATGTCGTTGGCTGTATTTAAAATACTGTAATGTGTGTGGGTATAATGTATAGTTGACTACCGATTATGTATATAAAGTTTTAAATATTCTGTTTCATATAAGTCAGCACAGCCCATTGGACAACTATATTTATGTATTTGTTTCCGCTAGCCCCTTAATCTTGTTAATCTGTTCAGAGGCCTTCGGTAATCCAAGGATTACTGGCCGGTTATGATGCTAAACCTATAGGGGCGGGTTTGGGTCGTGACAGTAGGTCCATGCGTCCAAAGGTGAATGGACGCAAAGGCGCGCGCAGAAGGTATATAAACGGTGTTGCGCTCTCATACTCAGGTCTGAAACAGCTTATTATCACAACTCATCTACCACTTTGCCTCATCTCTTTTCTCTCTTTCCTTATGTGCTAACTTGATTGTCGGAGGGTTTTTTGGCAGTGCACCGCCACGTAGCTCACCATCATTGTGTTCTTAGGTTGATCGGAATGAAGCACAGCTTGGACACAAGGAATACGGACAGCGCCGAATATCTGTTCCCCATACAAAACTCTTTTTCTGGTCCAAATCACTTCGCACATACTCCAACTCATTTACAATTCCTTTTTTTTTATCTCTATAAATTCCTCTTATTTGTTCAAAATTTGGTTTGTTTGTCGCATTCGAGCTTTACTATGTTCCTAGTCAAAGTCCTGCCGATGAATTGGTTCAGAATTTTGGATCTTGTTGGACCATCTTCCGCGTATTTAAAGAAAAAAGATAGATTGTTTAATGACAAAAATCAAAATAATATAAATATAATAAAATAAAACAACAGATTCTTGTTTTGTTAAAAAAATAAAATCAGAATCTGAAAAAAAAAATAATAATAAAGCAGAAAGTAAATTAATTACTTACCTAATTAATTTCTCGAACAAAGTTTTGATAAAGTCCAGTGTTTTAATACTGTGTTATTGAGACAGATTTGTCATTTCCTCGGTGCTTTCAAATTGTGGACGTCTATCTCTCAGGCTACAATAATCAACAACGAATAATAGCAGCACTACAAACTATTCGCATAACGAACACACTTTGTGTTTACACTCTTTCTCACATAAAATAATACAGCAAAATACAGAGAGCAATGGTAATGAACCAGAACGAAAATTGAATAAAAATCCAAATGAGGGACTTGTCTATTTTATAGGTGCAAATGTGGTTTTTCAAATTTGAATTGAACATGTATAGTACATGTTCGGTTTGAATTAAATAGATACAAAACCTATTTGAATTTAAATTAAACAGGTAGGAACTTGTTGGGCTTGAACTGAACAGATTTGAATCTGTTTAGACAAATATAGAACCTGTACAGAAAATTTGAAGAGGTGCAAACCAAAATTTGAATTTTTTCCAACCGAAATTTGAAATCAAAATTAGATAGATTTTATTTTTCCAAAAAATAAAAATAAATTCAAATGTTTTTTGCCCAAAAAGATAAGTGTTAGGCCGGACAAGCCTAACCCAACCTCACACCACGCATCTGCGTCTAAGCCCAACCCAGCTTGGACGGGCGGCGCGAGTGTTTATTTTGGGTCTAATGGGTCTAGCTCACTTTGCCCATAACCTTCCCTTCTACAAAACTTGAATGTCTCTTGGGGTTTACCCCAAGTTCCAAACCCAAGCCTTATAAACCCACACAAAGTTTTCCCACCAATCCAATGTAGGACAAGCTTTAACTCAAACCGTTATGAAAATTTCACCAAAACACCATTTTCATAGAGCTCACTTTGGCTTCAATTTCTCATTCACCCGATAATGATTTTGATCAACCAAATATACTACGTGAATCACAACGCGACATAAAATGCGTTACCACTTAGACCCGTCAACTTTAGCGCATGGGTTCTACCTAAAAATTGGACCAAAATCGAGAAAAATCTGTTTTTTCAAAAACCATTTCTTACAGATCTGAGTTTGGAAAAATACATATAGAGTTTGTTGCTGTTGTCGATGTCGTTGTAATGATGGAGATTTGGAGATTCAGAGGACATTGCTTAGCAATTTTGAAGAGGATAAGAGAGATGAAGAAGATAAAGATGAAAAGAGAGAGCATGAGTGCCAAAATGGCCCGCGGCTCCGTAGGCGGCCAGAAGTCCACCTGTAGCCTGTGGTGGGTCCGACCTGATTAAGCCTAGGCTCAAGCTCAGTTTGAGACCCTAGGCCTGGGTTTGGGCCGTCATTTTGAATCCTTACCTAGCCCATCGGTCCGCTGAAGGCCCACTCAAAGCTCGGGCCGAGGTCTAATGTCATTTTTAGTGGAAAATAATCAAATTTTGGTGGAAAAAAAAAAAAAAAACAAAAACAAAAAATTATTCAGCTCGCCTAAGCCTGAGCCCAGGCCCAGGTCCACTAGTCTGGACGAGGCCCGAATATTTCTTGGGTCTGGGCATGAGCCTAATTTTATAGCCTATGGGCTAACCTGGTCAGAACCAAATTTTGGCTGGAGCTTGCGAGACCTGACATGGGTCAATCTAGGCCAAATTTACACCCCTAGAGAGGAGAGAGAGATGTTTAGGGTTTAGTTTCAGAATAGAGAGAGAGAGAGAGAGAGAGAGAGAGAGAGAGTGTGAATGGACTTTTGGTTTCAAAGGAAAGAGACGATTTTATATATGTAGAGGTATTTTGGTTAGTTTGCTTAACCATGTCCTTATGAATAAAGTGTTTCAGCACCTGGATATTTTGCCAAACAAAATTAAAATTTGGACTTTTGGCCTCGTTAACCGTATGAATGTTCCATAATATAAATATTCATATGTTAAATATTCACATTATCAAATAAAAATATTTACATCACTAAATTGTTAAAGGTTAAAAAAAGGGCCTGGCTTTGGTCCAATCCTTAATCGGACTGGACGGTGCTGTTGGGCCCGTGGGGGCCCACCACGGGTTCCGTTTTGAAAATCTGAACCGTCAATGTGTAGAACTCGTCGAGTACTATATGGCTGTAAAAAATCACGTTGATCGGATATCGATAGCTCTGTGATCAAATCAGTTTTGTATAAAAAAAAAATGGACGGTGAATAAATTAACGATTGATAAAAAACTGATTTGATCACATAGTTATCGATATCCGATCAACGTGATTTTTCACAGGCATATAGTACTCAACGAGTTCTACACATTACGGTTCAGATTTTCAAAACGAGACCCGTGGTGGGGCCCCACGGGCCCAACAGCACCGTCCAGTCCGATTAAGGACTGGACCAAAGCCAGAGCCTTAAAAAAATATCTCATAAATACATTAAATATGAACTAATAAATAAACATTTAAAAATAATTTTTTAATAAATTCTCTTTTTTGGATTTTTATTTTAATTTTTTTTTCAAATTTTATGAATTTTTTCACCATCTAATGTTAAAAACTTTTGAAATTGAAATAAAATCATTTTAATGGTATGACGTGTAATAAATAAAGTCTTCTGAAACTCAAACATATAAATAAGCCACCTGTTGCTACAGTCAAGACTCTCTCTCTCTCTGTGCAAGGTAGTATCTCAGTGAATTTCACTACTCACTTTCGCGAGTCGATCTTCTGTCTCTTCGCTGTTCAATCGTCTCCGAGGACTCTGCCTCGGAATCCCACACCCAAGCCCTCTTGATCGAGGTACTTCTCGCTTTAATCCTCCAATTTTCGATTTGAATCGCTGTTTTTTTTAGGGTTTCAATCTTCTACTGAATTTTTTTATATGAGAAATGGGAATGAAAATTGAATCTGTAAGATCTTCTACTTCCATCTGTGATCAATCACAAAATTAATATTACAAAATCACGGGGAAAAAAAAAACGATGTATCAGTTCTCTCAGTCACGGTGATCTATGTTGAATTATTTCATTGAAGCTGATTAGTCAATTTCAATTTAGCTTAACTAAAAAATTGTAACACTTACCTCCTGATTTACTATTTTTATTTTTATTTATTTTTTCTATTAAAACTTTCATGAGAAAAATATTGCATCTTACGCCTTAATTATTGCACAATATCACTTTATTTTATCAATTAAAAATGCTATAATTTGTCACCTTAGAGCATCTCCAACCCTTACCAATTTTTTCATCTAATTTGATTCAAAATTTGAGTAAAAAAATTTGATTTGATATGAACTACTCCAACCCTTTCATCAAATTTTTAAAAAACTTCGCCTCTTATCCCAAAATTCATCAAATTTGATGCGGAAAAAAAAAAAAAAAAAATCTCCAAAGCTTTATCTTTTTAAATTTTCATCAAATTCAAATTTGATGAAAAAATGACTCCACTGATTTGATGAACATTTGATGAAAGAATTGGAGATGATTTTGAACACTTTTTTGTCAAATTTAAATTTGATGAAAGAAAGTGTGAAGGATTGGCGATGCTCTTCTCTTACACTATCAATTTGTATCAATGTGAACATTCCATTAAAGATCCGTTACATAAATGGATGAAAAATTGACATACAACTTGCACATGATATCTCAAAATTTGCAAAGTGCTTAAAATGACATTATTAATCATTTTCTCTCTGTCTTTCCCTCCTTTGTCCTACCCACGTCAACAACCATAGTTGCCTACACTGTGCCTGGAAAAGAAAGGTAAAAAATAATAATGTTATTTTAGGCATTCCATAATATTTGAGATGTTATCTGCAAATCATTAATACAAATTAATGGTTTAAGGTGACAAAATGTAATATTTTTTAGTTGAGGGGATAAAGTGATATTGAGTGATAGTTGAAGGGGATAAAGTGTAATTTATTATGTAGTTGAAAGGATATTTTGTAATAAAAGTCCAGATTAGGGGTTAAGTGTTGCCATTTTTAGTTCAGGAATTAGGAGAGTAAAGTGACACAAGACAATAGTTAAAAGAGGTAAAGTGTAATTTACCCTTTCTTCAATCATATACTTTGTAACGGCTACTTTGTTGTTGTATACAGGAGAAAGGTACTTGCAGTGAAAAACTACCAAGATGAAAGCACAATATGAGAAAGCTATGGAAGAGTTTAACAGGAAAAATGTAATACATTTATCACTTTTTTATTTGTTCATTAGTGCTGCTTATCGTTTTTATTTATTTTGAGAATCTGTACCAAGTATTTGGTATTTCTAATTTTATCTTATGATATGAGTCAAAAGTAACTTAAATAAGCTAATTATTTGGAAGTGGGGGAGAGATGCTTTTAGCTGTTTCTGGATTATTGGTTTCCGCTTGCAGGATGCTGCACCAAATAGGCCCATTATGTTTATTTCAATTTTTTTTTTCCAACTTTATCAGTAACTGTTGTTCTATCACTTTAAAATATTCACTCTATTTGGTTTTGTTTTGAAAATCTGTTTTATGTTTTTTTTTTCTTTTTTAAAAAACTAAAAACTAGTTTGGTGAATAAACTGAAAAATAAAAAACAATCATCATTAAAAAAGAAAATAGAAAACAGATTTTGGAAACAAAACCAAATAGAGTGATTGATGTTAATAGGCCCATTATGTTTATTTCAATTTTTTTTTCCAACTTATCAGTAACTGTTGTTCTATCACTTTAAATTATTCACTCTATTTGGTTTCGTTCTGAAAATCTGCTGTTATGTTTTTTTGTTCTTTCAAAAAACTAAAAACTAGTTTGGTGAATAAACTGACAAATAAAAAACAATCATCATTAAAAAAGAAAATAGAAAACAGATTTTGGAAACAAAACCAAATAGAGTGATTGATGTTTCTAGTTTTTGTGTTGGGGTGCTCTGCCTATATTTGAACCATAAGGTAGTAACGTGCTTTAGCCCTTAACCACAAGGGGATAAAGATTATTTTTTCTTAGAAGTACTATACATAATTTTTTTTCAATCATCTATGCCTGGTAATATGTGCTGCTTCATATGGACAGAAAGTAATGGTTTTGTGTTTCAAACGAAAACTCCTTGTCCAGCAAAAGTAATTATTACAACTTTTAATATAGCAAAGGAGTACCTAGCAGCGGTTAATAGCAAGCAGCTGTGTGCTCTTCAAGGCACTAGTAGAGAACCAAGTATCAGAGTTAATTTGGAGCCCCGTCCTTAACAATAGCTGAAAGTTAATGATGATGCTTTTTTAATTCGAAGAAGGATGTGGGGGCTTTTGGTATGATAATTCGTAATCATAGGGCCTGGTGGTCTCATGAAAACATTACACCTTCACATATGGATCAGCTATAGAAGCTGGAGCTCTTAGGGAGGTAGTTTGGGATATTCAATAATCTAGTTCAATTTGATGCTACTATGGCGTTAAAAGATTGTCTTAATTATTCCTCCATGCTCACATTATGGAAATTTCTTAGTTTGGTTATTGCTAATGGTTTGCTTCGAATCCATAACTCTTAACTTAAACCCATCAATAGATAAGCCAATTTAGTTGCTTTGAATCCTAATTCTTAACTTAAACCTATTAATAGATAAGCTTATTTAGTTGCTCTGATTTGGCTCCTCTCCATTTGTGGCAAGAAATGGAGATCTGAATTTCAATGTAACAGGTTGCAACATATCATCAAAACCCAAATTATAAGTCCAAGGACAACCACTTTTTGCATTTATGTCAAAAGGTTAGGTGTTACCCAATCTAACCCCTCCCAAACACCCATTATTGGGTACTAATTGGGCGTTGTTGTTGTTGTTGTTGTTGTTGTTGTTGTTTATTTATTACTGTTGTTTTTTAAATTGTTGTGTCCTGTCATTATGAGTTTTAAAGTCTTTTTTTTAACTATTGTGGGTTTAATATAAATATTTGATGATGTGTTTCACAACCATTGATCATGGAATGGAGAGCTCCATTTCCCACCATAATTGGATATCAACTCTTGAGGAACTTCAATTAGAAGTGGGATTCTGTCTCCCTATAGGGATGTGTTAGATGGTTTATTTGGTTTTCTAATTGGTTCCTGTGCACTTCTACACACAAAAAAAGAAAAAGAAAAAGAAAAAAGAAAAAAAGAGAGTAAGCAATCTAATTTGAGTGCTCCTTGCTCTAGTTTGTGATTTTGCAAATTTAGAGTTAATTTGTGATGGATGCTGCTCTCAATTATTGTTCTATGTGTATGAGAAGCTATTATAATTTATAATTCTAGCTCTTAAATAAAAGGTTAAACCAATGACAATGATTCCGCTGTGTACCAATGAATATGGTAGCATACCCTTCTCAATTATAATTCTAGCTTGTAACTAAAACGACAGCTTTGATAAGAGCTCAAGGTCGAAAGTGGCTTCGCTTGGTACATAAGTTGATAAGACCTGCGGTAAATCTATATACGCGTTGGACATATGTGTGTGTATTTATGGATATCTATACATGCCTTGGAAGTACTCTTGCTTTCAAGATTTTAGATATTTTTATCGAAGGCATTGGTCTTGTTCTCGTTCCTTCTCATCTTAAACACTCATTCTTAAAATTGATACTTACATACAATCTAAGTAGCACACACAGACAAGGATGGCTTAAAAATTTATATTTTTATAAATTTATTACATTTCAAATATATGAATAGTTTGTTCAAAAGTAATGATGAAAAACCATGTAACACTAATTAAATTTAAAAGCCATATATTCCATAAAAATGTGAATATATTATTCATGTAGCAATTGTATTCTAAAAAATGCAAAACAATTATAACAAAATTATAATCAATATATGATGTATAATGTATTTATCTCATAAATGTTCCAAAATATATTTAGAGTGTACAAGTTGCATTATAAGAGTGTAAAACATTGTTACTATGAAGAGATTCATTACATAGATCATGTTTAGAGGGTTCAAGAAGTGTCAACCAAGTGTCCGAAAGGTGTTTATAAAGTGTCCGATATTATGAGTTTTATTTTTTAATTTAGACACGTTAAAGAAGTGTTGGACATGCTTTTAGGAGCATTTGCAGAGTGTCGGTGTCCAACATGACAGGCCGCCTCCATAAAAGTGTCCATGCCTCTTAGCTTACGATTTAAACATTTTAGCTCGTTTCTCGTGGGATTTGCTCATTTTAGAAGAAGTCCATATGCTTGGCAACCACTATACCATGTATAGCCAGCTTACATCAAAAAAGAGTTTACTTGGAAGAGGTGGATTGGAGGGCATAGGTTCATCTGTAATCTAATCACAATTAATGTCAAAGAAAATACTAATTTTGTTGTAGGTTAATTTACTTTATAAGCACATATTATCTTAATAAAGTTAAAATCTTTTTGACAAAGATTGTCCAAAAACTGTTATTTGCATAAACCAAACCAAGCCTTAAGTCCCATCTGTTATTTGCACAACTAGAAGAAAAATATAGACATTATATTTCTGTTTTGGAGCCATCCACTGGAGCATAAATCAGGTTTTCCGGGACAGAAAAATAAAGTTAAGGTTCCATACTCATATTTGCACCACTCTTATCTTAACACTAGTCAAAGACAATTCAAAAAAATTGATTCAATGCTATTAGCTAGCACGAGTACAGTGTTCCAAAGGCACCTGATCATTTACCTACTGCTCACAAATCTCATTGTCTGTATTTACAAAGCCATATTATATAAATATGTACATACACATATACAGAGCACCTAGATTTTCTCAATTTAAAGAACCTCTCAGGTGGACTGTTTAACTTCCGTACCATATTCAGGCCTCAACCTCGGCATTCACCACTGATCGATTACCAAACTTCTCTGACAACTCTGAGATGGCGTCTCCATTCAGGTACTCCGGCCGCTAAATCCCTTCTTTGTGCTTGTATACATACATGTCAATATGTTATAATGATAATCATACATTTGTATTGATCTGCTAGTTCACTATGCTTATGAAACTTACGTTTATATCTTTTTTGGGTGAATACTTATGTTTGTATCTCCATTAAGTAAAATATTGTTATGATTCAAAAAACATTCCATCTATATTGAAGTGCATTATCTTTATAGACATATATATGTTTATATGTGTGGATGTATATCTTGCTTTAAATGTGAATGGTCAGGGCAGAGCCATAAAATTTTGATAAAAGGTAACTTTTGTTTACATATATGTACTTAGGGACTGCTTGGTTGCACATATTGAATTAGTTCATCTTGTTTTTACTAATTTAGAATCTATGGATTAAGAAAATTCATTAATTCCAAATTTGTGTAGGTGTAGAACAGTAGATTTTTAATCTCTCAATTGTAGGCTAGGTAATTCTATGTTTTCAATGAATGAACAAAATTTTCACAAAGCAAATAAATTTATAGATTTTTTAGGCGTCTCACTTTAAAAGAACACTTAAAATTATCTAATTTGAATGATCCAGGTTTAAAATGTCTGAGTTCACTCTTTTGGGACAACAAAATAGGCCCTCAACCAATTTAGCTAAATGTCTTTCATACTTGATTGATAGGTGCTTAGAATGTATTCAGTCACTCTTGTAATTTGATGTTTTCTATTTTTATTCCTTATTTACATATATAGTGATTGGTTGTTTTGTGATTTTCTTCTATTGACATAGGCCCGTTGTTTTCTGACAACCATATAGGCCCATCATTTTGTTGAATTGTTTTCATGTATTACCTTAGATGTTGGTAATTGTGTGATATTTTATTTTTTATCTTTTGATTGTATAATTGTTTGGAGAATTTTAACTAAAAGTTGGTTTCTTAGTATAAATAATCGTGCATGTAAATTTATAAAGAGATGCCAGGCTATCATTGATAAAAAGAGTACTTTGTCTAGTCTTCCCACTTATTTTATGTCAATGTTCACAATTTTGCTCTTGGTTGGGAAACATTTGGAGAAGTTGCAACATGATTTCTTTGCGGAGGGGTGGGGACCATTTTGTGATTGGGACACTAGGTTTGGGGTTTGCAGGTTGGCTATCTTTAACCATGCCTTGTTGGGAAAGTGGTTGTAGAGATTTGTTGAGGAAAAGGAGAGGTATTGGAGGAGGATCGTGAAGTGTAAATATGAGTGCATTTGGGTGGTGGGGTATGTCAAATGGCATGGATTTGTTGAATGACATCCGAAGTGTGTGATCATGCAAGCTTCTTGCCATTGTTGTGTTAAGGAATGCCACTTTATAATATTTCTCACATTGTCTTGCCAACCTTGAACGAGTTGGACTCACCTCTACTAGAATCTAGTCATTAGCTTTTTCTTTATCTTTTTTTTTGGTTTAATGGTTATTGCTGAAATATATATTTTTTTCTTATACTCCCTTCAGGCTGCTTCTTTTTGGCTTGTGTAAAATTCAATTTCAATGGAGCCCCTTCCCCGTGTCTTTTGAATCCTTCTTTTTCAAAGCGTCTCTTTCTAGAATTGAAAAAAGAACCTTTCAATGGGTGCAATTTGACACACCGTAAAGTTCATCAAAAGACGGGCATCAATTTTTTTAGGTCCTTGTGGTCTAGATGTCAAGATTTATTTCTATCTAACATCTTGCCCTATCTTTTAAGTATGTGTTTGGTTACTTGTGTTATGGCTGGAAATTTATGCTCGAAATTTCTCAGAGATAAAATTTTCCTGCCTCTATGGTATCATGGCACAAGTGAGCATTGACTTTGTTGTATGAATTTGAAAATGAGCAGTGATATGCAAACAAAATATATATAGTTATATAAAGAATGATGTGATTGCATTGGAATTTATCATTTTAAAACAAAGTGCCCATTTAAATTACATTTAATTGCAAAAATATCACTGACAGTGTGACACATCATTCTAGTGACAAGTTTTGTGTGAATAGCGTAGCATTTTCCTTTAAAAATATGTCGTGAAGTATGAAATATTCATTAAAGTCCAAAATAGCCTTCCATAATATATTGTTTACCAACACATAAATTCTTATATGTTATTGTTTGCAACAAATGCTATAGGTCCCATATACATGGCGGCGACACAAAAAACCGTGATGGCGTGCTATTTGTGGATCCTCAACAACCGGTTCTTTCGGTGGCACCTCTCAATAGCATGCCATATATAGGTCCACATATAATATCTAGTGATGATGATTTATCCCCGACAGAGATGGAAAGCGATCCTATGGCAAGTAATGAGCCTGCTCTGGTTTTCTTGCCTTCTCGCCCAACTGAGGAACAGTGGAATAACATTTTAGCTGCTACCAATAGGGGAGTTGGCTTAACAGGAAGTGCTGCAATGGGAAAAATAGGGCCAATTGTAGGGTCATTGGACATGGCTGAATCTGAGGATGCATATGTTTTTCGTGTTTCTCTCCCTGGAGTGAATCAAAGTAAGTTGGATATTAGGATGAATAAGAAATGGAAAACTTCATAATTGCTTTCTGCATTCTAAATATGTCCCCCCCCCCCCCCCCCCCGGGGGGGAAATTTTGTTGTATTTTATTATCAAATTAAAGAAACCTTGCTAAAACTTTAGAGCTCAAAGAGAGAGTAGCGATAGCTTCTCTCTCTAGGAGATTTCTAGCGGTGCTCCGGCGATTGTCCGATGACCTCCTTCACACTTCTGAAGTATAGATCTGCACTCGTAGGGTATAGATCTGCACTTCTAGAGTGTATATCTGCATTTCTAGAGTATAGATCTACATTTTTAGAGTGTAGATCTGCACTTTTAGAGTATAGATCTAAGCTTTTTATGTTTGAAATAGGGATTTTGAGTGTTTCTCCCCCAATTTCGGCATAGATTTTTAGATTTTCGACGCCCATAATGGTTCCCTCCTCTCTCAAGCCCTCTCCCATACCATTGTGGGTATTCTTCTTCTTCAACTCTAGTTTTTGGCGGTGTCCGAAGTACGGCGGTGGCGGCGGCAGCAGCAGCAGCAGAGGTAGACAGCGACGACAAGTTTTGATGCAGATCTTGCTTTGTTTGATGCAGATCTAGCTTTCCAAACCACATCTATGAGATGATCGGTAGTTTTCCCTGGATTGTAGCTGGTTTTTTGATGTATTTGTTGTTTTTTTTGTTGTTTGTAGTTCTTGTAATGTTGTATGGTTGTTTGTTTGGCCCTTTAGGGTCTCCTTGTTTTTCTTTTGTTAATCTGTATGTTGTTTGCTTTTATTTTTTAATATAACTGTTCTTCATGTTCTCAAAAAAACAAAAAAAAAAAAAGAAAGAAAAGAAAAGAAAAAGAAAAAAGAAACCTTGCTATATTACTCTTCCGTCTCATTTTGGTTGTCCATCTTAATTTAAGGGGACACAATAAATCCATTAGAATTCAAATTCAAATGTATTATTTTTAACAACTGCCTTTTTATTTCCCATTTTCAAATATACGTCTAAGTATTTATGATGGATAGTTTTGGAAACTTAACACACTTTATGCTTTGTCTTTTCTTTTCAAAGTGGACAATCTTTTTGGGACATCCCAAAACGGAAAGATAGCAAACAAAATGGCATAGAGAGAGTAACATTTTATCTGCTAATTTACAATGTCATAATTGAAATTATATATAAGCATTGGAATTTACTAGTTATAATAAATTCGTATGGATGGAAATGGGTTCTTGAAAAGTGAAAACCACAAAATTGAAATCCTTCTGTATTTGTACCACATTGCATTTCATTGTATCTATTGTTGATCAGGAACTTTTTTATATTATAAATCTCTTTAGTGCCAAAAAAAATTGATTTCGTCCTCAATCTGCTTTGAATGCCTTATTATGTTATGTTTCACTTCTAGTAGTGATCAATCTGACCATTGGCTTCGTAACTGCAGATGGATTTAGTTGTGATATCGAACCTACTGGGAAAGTAGTGATAAAGGGAGTAAAATCAATGGGTGAAAGAACAGTTCACAAATTCTCCCAAGTATTTGAGATGTGTACGCAAAATCTTTGCCCACCGGGGCCTTTTTCGATTTCATTCAAGCTACCAGGTCCAGTCGATCAGCAACAATTTAATAGCAATTTCAGAGGTGATGGGATTCTTGAAGGAATTGTAAAGAAAATGACAGGAACAGGTCTTTGATTTAATTACCCTGTCCAGTTAGAAGCCTTTCTTCTTTCTTCTTCCTTTATTGAAGGAATTGTAAAGAAAAGGCCACAGAAAGGTCTATGACTCTGTTGTACTTTTTAATTGACACCTTGTATTTTCAGTTCCATATTGTGGATGTTCCAGCTGTTTTGGTATAAAAATGTATTTGTGTTTAGGTTTAGGGCTCTGTTTGTTGTGAGATATGAATCTTACCTTCGGAAGCTCTATATGGAAGTGTTGCCTTCTTGTTGCATTATATATGGTGGGTATAATCCATATCGCGTCTTATGACCATAGCTTCAAATTACCATTATTATTACACACCTAACTATGTGACTTTTCTTGTATTGTTTTTCTGTATTCTCTAGCATCTGTTGACAAATTATGACCACTTGATCAAGAAACTTGAGCCTGAATTCTTTTTCTTGCTGATCCAAACACAGCCTAAATGAAATTTGCGTAGAACTTGTGTGCTACTTTCTGCAGACTATATGATCCATATAGTTTAGAAGTTTGATTCATTTGTTACCAAATGACCTTTTTCAACGCAGAGATGTTTATGACCTCTTGCATTCTGTGGATATTTTCCAGCTGATATTCTATATGCGTGTAAGTAGGAGGTCATCCGACTCTCTCCACCTACATGTGGTCTTTTTCCCTTATATTTGTTTCGATCTTTCTTCTGTTTTGTTGGTTTTTTTTGTTTTATAGTTGTACTCGTATTGCTTTATTTTAATGTTAAATGTACAGTTTGAGACGTAATTCTCTTGAAACCGATTGGCAAAAGGAAAAAGTTATGGAGTCTCTTTCCCTTTTTCCATAAAAATGTCAAGTGCATACATGTTATATAAAAAGTTGTAATAGAAAGCTCAAATAAACAAATGTTGAATTTTCAATTTATATGTTTATGGAGTCTCTTTTTTGCAGCAGTAGTAGTAGTTAGGCTATTAAGAGGGTAGTTGCCTTTTGTTATCCCATTCATGAAGCATGTGTTGTGTGTGGCCAAAACTGGAGCCAACACAAACATAAAATTGTGCAAAAATCTCTTCCACTTGTGCTTGTACGAGACCACTTTTCTCAATCAATATTAGGTAGCGTGGATCTTGATAAGTATTAGATACTAACTACTTGATTTAAATTGTAGAGGAAGGATATTTTGGTAGTTTTACACTACTGATTAGTAGTCCTAATTCTGTGTATGTATAGGTAAGGGAGTGTAACTGTAGTAACCATAGATGTAGTTTTAGCTTTAGGGGTAAAACACGTAAATATTATATTCTTGTGTGTGCATGTGATTTACAATTTTTATTTATTTGTTTTCCTCCTCTAGAAAGAGAATGAGAGAGAGAATGAGAGATGGTGGGAAAAGCAACATTTATATAGTACCATGAGGGGTTTAGTTGTAAACCAAATGCGAATTTATTGCTCTTAGAAATGTAATCATCCTTTGAATAAGAAATATGAAAGTGACATTCATCAAATGAGCTCTATCTTGATATATATATATATATATTTGTGAGCCTATGGATGGATCGTTAGACGCGTGGTCCAATTCCCACTTAGAAGCATTGTCCGCTATAGCCTAGTTCAAGGGCTGGCCTCCGGGATTTGTCCCTTCAGTCTCCAATTCACGACCTTGATTCTGATATCGTGTTAGACAAGTAGTCCAACACCATCTGAAAGTGCTGGCTGCTGTGGCTCAGCCAACCTCTGGTCTCACGAGTTCCAACCCAAAAGGTGTGGAGATGTCATATGCCGTTTTATAAGTTCATCTTAGACGTCGTAAGCATTGGCAAAGGACAAAACCGAGCTAGTGCTGTAACTGTGGAAACCAATTCACCTATTTGGATGAACCAAGTCAGTCTAGCATTTGGCTTGAGGAAAATGAACTATAAGTTTCTCATCCCCGGACATAAGAAGTCTTCCATGGAATCAACAAGTCTTCAAAGAAGAAACCCAACTTCTGGAACACTTTTTGGTAGGCAAAATAACCGTTGTGTCATCTATTCAGCAAATTCGAGTATGGTTGCAGAGTCTGTAGAAAGAAGAAACCAAAGCTGGTAATCAATCCCCCTCTACTGTTCCTCTTGGTGTGTGTATGTGATGCCAATATATCTGACTATTTTATGCTTCGTGCAGGTTCTACCGGATGAAAGTTGAGAGCGATTTAATTATTCAAGTCGAAGAAAACATCTTTCACTTGCATAAGGTGCACTTTACTAGCATCATTTGTTAATGCTTCTGTTTTTTGTTAACTAGTAAAATAACTAGTTAAAAAAAATGTTTAGTATATTATTTTCATTTTTATAAAAGTCAACCCCAGCGAGTCTCTGGCCACCACCACCACCCCATGAGCTCCACCCATTGTTGCCCCGCCTGCCACTACCACAACCACTAGCATATTTGTTTTGAAATCGCAATCAAATATAAGAAAACATTTTATATAGAATTCTTGGTAGAAAATTATTTTCTGGCCAAACAAACATTAATCTCTCGTATTTTAATTCATTCGCTCTTTTTTCTTTCAGCTTCCGATGGTCTCAAGGAGTGGATATTTGAATCGGTTGGTCTTTCAGAGAAAAGGCATCAACTCAAGTCCTAATATCCGGATTGACAATTTTCCCGGTGGAGCCAAATTTTTTGAATTAGTTGTTAAATTCTGTTATGGATGGAAGGTTAATCTGACAGCAACCAACATTGCTCCTTTATATTGTGCTGCACATTTCTTGGAAATGAGTGATGATTTTGAACAGCAAAACCTCATATCCCAAACAGAGTCTTTCTTGAGTTTTCTTATATTTTCATCATGGAAAGACACATTTAGGATTTTCAAGAGCTGTGAATCCATCTCCTCATGGGCTCGAGATCTTCAAATCTTGAAACGATGCTCGGAAGCTGTTGCCTGGAAGGCCTGCGCCAACGCAAAAGCAATGGAGTCTGACAACAATGAAGTAGAATGCCTGAGTGTTTTGCCAGACAATGTAAATGGAAATGTAATCGACGGTTGGTGGTTTGAAGATGTTTTGCTCCTTCGAATAGATCATTTCATTGAAGTGATTGAATCAATCAAAAGAAAGGTAATGAGAACGAAGCTCGTTGGATTGTGCATAGCGCATTGGACCGTGAAGTGGCTTTCGAAAATCAAATTTGGACTTGAAAATGTGACTCAACAAGAAGATATGCCACTTGAGCTACAAAAAGTCACAATTGAGAGTTTGATAAGGGTACTTCCGGTAGAGGAAAATTCGGTTGCCTTCAATTTTCTTCTTCATCTTCTCAAAATAGGCGTTATTATGAAAATTGATTCTGAATTATTAAATATGCTAGAAAAAAGGGTCATATTTGTATTGGAGAAAAGTCGTGCCAAGGATCTCTTAGTTAGAAATTATGAGCCCGGTGGTGCGGTATATGATGTGACCATAATTGCCAGAGTGGTAGAAGCTTATCTTTTGCTTGTTTCGCGTAATCCTCCTTCAAGAATATTTGTTATCGGAAGGTTGGTGGACGAGTATCTGACACTAGTAGCGAGAGGTGAAAATCTTGAAGCGAAAAATTTTCAGTTACTCGTAGAAGCGTTGCCAAGAAATGCCCGTTATTGTAATGACAACCTTTACAGAGCCATAGATATGTACCTCAAGGTTTGAAACTTCTATTAATTTTGATGAAACAAGCTGGAATTGAGCTGTAGGAATATTTGCGATGGCACGCAAATTTACCGATGCAAATAGTTTTTGTGACCCTCATATTTTCCACCTTCATTTGTTGTCATCATGCCATCACAAATACTTTTTGCAACGGATAAAATAATACTCTCTTGTCTCTGTTAGTTTTCTTTCTTGAATGTCAGAGATCCTTTCTTTGTGGTCGAGAAAATTTAGCGTGTCATTGATCGAGCTCAAAATCATGTAAATTATATTATTTTTTTAAAGCTACATAAACAGTCTTTCTTTAACCGTGCAGGCACATCCTAGCCTAACAGATGAAGAAAGAAATGGCATATGTCGAGCCATGGAGTACCATAAATTATCTCAAGAAGCTCGTAAACACGCCATGAAGAATGACCGCCTGCCATTAAATATTATCACCCGGTTTATCCTTCTGGATCAAGTTAATATGACAAGGTCAATCACAACCAACGGAACAAGTTACCAGAGAACAAAGTCACAGGCAATTATGAGAGCAAGTCGAGGCCTAGGGAAGCCGAGGATCAATTCGCAAAAGGAGATAGAGACCATGAAACAAGATGTTGAGAGGATAAAGGTGAAACTCAGTGAATTGCAACTACATAAAATGGAGCTTCAAAGGCAAGTGCGAAGACAATAGTTTGGTTTTGTGAGAAATTTGAAGTATTTTTGAGGCTTTTATTTTGATTTGTCCAACTGTGATTCACATCCTCAAAATGTGAAATCCATTACGTATTCAAGCCCCTTTGTTCTTGGTATTTAACAAAATTTTTGGAAGAAAAATCTGTAATAAATCTTTGAACATGAAAAATTGGAGCTTTCTTGTGTTTGGAGCTTTCTTGTTGTAACTAGTCATATGAAAAATTGGAAATAGCATTTTGTATACTGGTAATGAAAGGGGGTTTGGAGCTTTCTTGTGTTTTAGATTTGTATTTATTATTTTTTGAAAATGTGCATCAACCGTTGTAATAAAGGAAAGGCTAAAGTTGGTGTTTAACATCTTAATTTTTTAATTTCCTCAGTTACACAGGTAGTTATATTCAGATATTTTTTTTTCTTTCAAATCTATCAACAGTTGGTGTTTTCAGATCCATAAAATGTTTTAATTTTTAAATTTTGAATTCAGTTGTAATTGCACAATTTTTTTATAAAGAAAATTAATCATATGGACATGCATCAGTACCCACCACTTCTAATATATATATATATATATTAACAAGTTTTTTCATTAACAAAAAAAAAAATAATAATAATTTAATAAAAAAACTCGGTTCATAAATTCAATTTAAATTTTTTCTTGTTCAGATCTCTCTTTCTCTCATCTTCATGTCCACGGTGGCGACACCTTCGCCTGCAAATCCATCAACAATGTCTAACATATTATGAGAACCGCGTAGTCTACGTTAGGTTTTGTAAGATTGCTGGAAAGAATGGAACAAGAGCTCTCTCTCTCTCTCTCTCTCTCTCTCTCTCTCTCTCTCTCATTTCTAGCGATGAAGGCCGATGACGATGATGTCTTAGCAGACCTCCATGAAAGAGACAACAGCCTCCTCCCTATAATTCTCAACATTTTTCATTCTCTCTCTCTCTCTTCTGTGATTGCTCTTCTCTAGTTTGTTAGGATTTCAATGAGATTGGGTTTGATTTTGGGAGAGAGAAAAGATGGACAAATTGAGGAGACCAAAAATAAAGCATCTCTCTCTCTCAGATCTTTTTATTTTTATTTTAAATGTGTGTTTAGATCTGATATTGTTGTTGTTGGAGGTTGAGGTTGAGGTTGAGGTTGAGGTTGATGACGATGAAACACATTGCAATAACTATGTGCAACCTCTTCAACACAGATAGATTAAAAAAAAAATTTTACAAGAACAAAATAATTTAAACAGATAACACAAGAACAATTGCACAGATTTAATTGTTTTCAACAGATCAGACCTCCAACAGATAAAAACAAATGAACAGATGGGTTCAACAAATAAAAAAATAAGGAAAAAAATTGAACAGATAATAAAATTTAGACAGATAGATTTAAATAGATAACAAAAAGAAATTTGAACATATAGATAATTTTAACAGATAAGGGGAAAAAATTAAACAAATAGAAAAAATTTTGAACAAGAAAATAATTTAAATAGATAGTTATAAATTTGAATAGATAGTCAACATAAGGTCAACAAATAAATTAAGAGAATAAAATTAAAAATAAAAATCTTCCAAAATCAATATTTTATATTTTTCTTAATTTGGACTTTTCAACAATTATCACATTTAATAATTAGTAATTTTTTAAATCTCCCAAATAATTAGTTATTCGGAGGTAGATCTATATTTTCTAACAAAGAAATGAATTTTTTTTTTTATAAAAAAAACTACTACTAAGAATCGGAGATTAAATTTTAAAAAAAAAATCAAATATAAATGAAAAATTTATTAAAAATTAATATGATATGAATCACTACCATCATATAATCTTTAATTTATATTAATTAATTAAGTACATTATAAATACACCATTTGAAATTTACTTAAAATACAAATTACTCATGTGGTTTAAAAAATTACAAATACCTCTCTATTAAAATTTTTTATTTAACAGAATTAATTAAAAAAGTAAAATTTTTAACTGTTCATCTATACAATAATAAAATTATCTGAATTATTAATTGAAATAAAATTTTAATATTATTAAAAATTATTAATTAACTTGATGATTTATTAACAAAATGAGATATTTGTTATGTAATTAAAACCTTAAAGGACATAATATAATTTTTAAAACTATAAGAAATAATTTGTAATTTAAGTAATAAGCTAGGCGTTTGTAATTTACCCTAATTAATTAATGGGTGAATTACACTAACGGTCCCTATAGTTTGGGACTTGTGTCATTTTGGTCCCTGACTTTTCAATTGTGACACATTTGACCCTAAATTTTGAATCTTGTTCCAAATAAGTACAATTGTAAATACCATTGGATTTTTCAATGGCAAAATCGTCAATTTGAAAAAATATAAATTAATTTGACAAAAATAATTGTCAAAAAAATTATTTTTGAATTTTTAAAAATTATTTCTAGCCACTAAAGATAAAATTATATAAAATTGATAAATATTTTAGACATTTATTTTTTTTTACCAAATTAATTTTTAAAAATTAATCATGTAATTTTTATCAATTTTACATAATTTTATTTTTGGTGGGTAGAAATAATTTTTAAAATATTTTGTTAATATTTATTTTTGTCAAATTAATTTATATTTTATCAAATTGATGATTTTGCCTTTGAAATTAAGTAATGGTATGTTCAATTTAAAATCTAGGATTAAATATATCATAATTAAAAAATTAAGTACTAAAATGCCACAAGCCCAAACTATAGGTAGGGACTGCTAGCAGTTTGTCCTTAATTAATTGTCTCCTTCTCTCGTCTACTTTCAATATGATAGTATTATGGTTGAAGAAGACGAGCACTCTACCTCTTCATCGTCCTCGAATACATGCCCTATCTGCCTCGGACCTCTTCTTCAAGAATCCTATTTGGATCAATGTTTCCGTACATACTCTTCTCTCTCTCGCTCTCTCTCTCTCTCTCTGATTTCTAACTTAATAATTGGTGAATTTGAAGCTTCTTTTTGAAATTATTACTCAGAGATCTATTTATTGTACTGCCCACTCATAGAAACAAACTGAAATTGCAAGGTTTCAAGCCCATTGTAGATTGAGAATCACAACTTCTGTTTTTGGGTTTTGTATTTTTGGGCATGTTTAGTTTTCCAAGAAAAAAAAAGATGATTTTTATTTTTATTTTTAAAATACCCATCATTTTCATAAACAATTTGCCAAACAAGTGTTCTGGGTTTCTTCAGACTCTGAAGAGGGTTTGCTCTGCTGTGATTGGTGTGAGTGGTTTGTATGTAGTTTAATCCTGTGCTAATTCGAATGGAAATGGTTATTCCCTTTTGCTCAAAAGTAAAATGTTGTCATTGGTTTCAAAAGAGCCATGAAAGATGCTACATTTGACACATTGGAATGGACTTATAATAATATACAACGTTCACCGTGTAATAGATGCATTTCCGATGTGCCAAAAAGAAAATTCACCATGTAATAGATGTAACATAACATTGTAAACATCCATAGTGTTAATCATTTCTTAACGCAATGTTTGGTAGGAGAATTTGAGGAGGTATTTGGAAAGAGAAAGGGAAAGGAGAAGGGTAGGTGAAATGTGAATAAATCATGCTTATATTTCACCTAATTTTACACTTTCTTCCTTTCTTTTTCCAAAAATCCCCAAACCAAACTCAATGTAAACGCACAGTACTATTTTTCTATTGCAGATAAGTTTCGCTACAATTGCTTTGTACATTGGACCAAAGTCGTTGCTAACAAGCTTTCTCGCGCACCATCCTCTGTTAAGTGTCCTCTATGCAGGGTTTGTTTTTGTTATATTGTTCTTCTACTTTTACATTAATTTGGTGTAAGGGTTTTTATTTCTCATTTTGTTTGTGAATTTGATATCCTAGTCAATAATATCCTTGGGCTCAGTAGGGGCAAAACTAGAGTGACTCATTTTACGCCAAGTGAGACCCCTCTAGAATCTTCTCTAATTATACTAGGATTTGTGAGTAGTTAGTTGTGTTGCCTATTATGAATCGTGCTGCTGTATGTATACCTAATATATTTTTTAATTATACATGCGCCTTACTTTACTCAATCTCACACCTTATTGCAACACCTTCCACTTAAGGAGATCTTGGCACCTTAACATGGCCTTAAACCTTGAATAGCTATTTAATAAGTATTATTTGATCCTATAAAACTGTAGAAAGGTTGCTTTAATTTTGTGTCCGCCCTTTTGTAATGTCACCTTCAGTATCTAATACCCATTAAATTGAATATTCCTTTTCTTTTTTTTTTCTTTTTTGGTGGCTTTCTTCATAGTTTTACTAAATTTATGTATGCGTCGTCTTAATCTTGCCATTTATTACTTATATAAAGAAAAAAGGAATGTTGTCTTAGTTTTGCCTATGTTAGCATTCTTGGAGCCCCAAAGTCTCTCTAGGTCATTCTAATTGACCCCTACCCTGGTTTTACCAAATAAGATTTATCATAAGTAAAGACCATACATGATCAAATCCAAATCTTTTCTTTATCTTGCTTTAATAAGTTTACCCATGATATAAGTTAGGGATAAGGGTTCAATGTCAACGCTTTAATATCTTGCTAGATGAGAAGCAAGAGGAGCAAATTTATATTTGGTAGCACAAACATTTCTAGTAAGGAAACATGTCCATATTGGGAAAATAATGAACACCAACACTTCTCAAGCACTTCTAGATACATTCTAGAACTTCTTGAATGTGTCGTAATTTTATAATTTATACACTTTGAGGACGTTTCTCGGACACTTCACATGGTAACATGTCTTGTGTTTTGAATCTCTTTGCAAGAGTGATGTCCAACATTTTTTGAGAATGCAGCTCACATACAAATGTGTCTTAAGGCATAAAAAATTAAATCATCCAATAAACACTTCTATTATAGGAAAGACACTTTAATATATTTATAAATAAAAAAAAAACTCTGAAATTTCTACTATGCAGTAAACTAATGCCAGAACTCTTGGGAAAACTCTTGGAGAAAGTCCTATCCACTGCATTCCCCTTCCCAAAAGTCAACCTTGCTAATTCAAAAGTGAAATATTTGTAGCGGAACGTAAGGATCCGCTGGATCAACAAATCCATATGTTGGTGGTCCCTTTGGTTCCACCTAGGTGTGAATTAGGCATCTTAAGTTGGGGCTACCCTTTCACTTGAAAATCTTATAAAAGTAAATAAAATCATGTCCTAATCATAAAAGCTAGTTGTATTGATTAATCTCTATTCGTTAGTTTAACTATTCTATATCTCCAATCTTTCCTTTTGAACTCGTTAGAATTTCAGTCAAATTAATCCTATTATATGTATAATATGCAGACAGAAAATTTTTCTATCATTCACGGATATGATGGAACTTCTTTTGAACGACATTACATTAATCAGGATTTTGGAAATAGGTAATTTGTGGTCTATTGATTTCTTTGCTTCAGCTTGACTTTCATAGTTGAAAATGTTACATTACTTTTATACATTTCATCTGTAGTGCTTTCTTTTCAGAAGCTCACAAATATTGGTTACAGTGCTACTATATTGAACCAGGTATACTGTTGCTCATCATTTTGAATCTTTAATTCTGTTTGCTTGTTGAATTTTGATGTTATTTCCTGATAAATCCACCTTTATTAATATCGATTTTTGTAAATTGTGTGTTAAACAGCTACCTTAAGGTCCTTAAATGATAAATTCATAGTATCACGGTATTGGAAGGCTCGTTAGTATCTTCAGCCGAATCAGTGGCTCCAAACCTGGTTGAGAAGGGAAATTCAAGCTTTAATTCAGGTTCATGCGATCATCTGATTTTTATTTTTTGAATGGGAAAACAAATGGAGAAACATCAAAACACAATGTGAACGGGAAAGCAAATGCGAACAAAAAAAAAATTGAACCTGAGACCTCACATAACATGAAATCCTCACGAGTCCCAAAATCTTAAGTTGTCAGTAAAGTGACCCAACAATGCAAATCAAGCTCTCTGACAATATTCATACCATCGCTCATATAGTATTGTACAATAATCTACTAACTTATTATCAGGCCAACATCAGAATCATATACTACATGCCTCATTCACATCAATGTCCAAAATTTTGTTATCTGGCAAACATGAAACCAAATGCTGCTGAATCCTTTTTTCAAGATTTCTGGTTTTTTGTTCTGATTTTGACTCTTTTGAAGTCTTTATTAATTTGATATCATTTTCAAAATTAGAGCAAACTTTGCCAGTACCTACTGAATATGTGCATTTTGCTTATGAGTTGAATGTTGCTTCAAACAACTTTGTAATTACCTTCTTTTCTTCATATGCAGGAGGAAGATGTTGCAACTATCGTTCATCACATACTTGGTGTAATTGACTCATTCAGAAGGTAACACCAAATTTATTTATTTATTTATTGCACATATGGAGCCCAAGCCAATTATTAAGTTTTGGCACACTTCACATATTTTTTTGACTCTCTAAATTAAATGTGAAAAGGGTTCCGTTCAAACTTGTAAGAATTCCAAAAAAAAAAAAAAAGGAAAAAAAGGTAATTGTTCTCATATTTTCTTGTGTTAGATGAATTTACACCCAACACTTTATGTTTCAGAAATGACCAAAAGTCTCCAACCACGCCCGAAACAAAACAAGAACATTTCAAGGCCTTGGTTTCTCAAGCAGCAACACCTTTCTTAATTGGAAGAACCGATCGGTTTGTAAATGAGGTAGAACTGTTTCTAGCTTCGGTTTTGAATATTGAAGCCTATGACAAAGTTTACATGCAGCATTCGGGTTGGAAAGTTTCTGGGATTACCACTGAGGATGAGGATGGAGAAGTTAGTGGAAATGCATCATTTTGTCTTGCAAATGTAGATTAATACTTGCTTTTGTTTCATTTGTTTTGTAATCTTCATTTGGTACTCTTTGGGATGAACGTTGTAGTAAGTTCTGTTTTGTGTAAAAAGATGAGGTGTACCAATGTAGAGATAAAAAGAAGTCTTAATTTTTTTTGGTGTTCATTTTGCTTTGAGTTTCATTACTCCAGGAGATTTTATGTTGAGAGGTGAACCTTTTTGGGAAGATGACTGTAGCCCTATTTCGAGCAGATTATTGGGCCTTTTTTCAAAAATAAGTCAAAATAGTAACTTATTTTCAAAACTAAGCCTAGTTTGGTCGGAGTTTTCAAAATAAGTTGAAATGTTATTCCAAAATACGCTTTCACAATATTTCTGGCCTCGGCGTGGACAATTTATAAAATCATAAAAGCGTGATTGCAAAGCACGTTTTTAATTAAGAAAGCGTGATTAGAAACCACGCTTTTAAAGAAATCTGTTTTGTAAAGAAAGTGTGATTACAAATCATGCTTCTAAAGAAAACTGTTTTGTAAAGAAAGCGTGATTATAAACCATACTTTTAATGAAAATTTGATTTTTAAAGAAAGCGTGGTTCGTAACCACACTTTTGAACCAACACCAACCCACAACCGTTGGTCATTATTATTATTATTATTATTCAATCCACATTCTATAATTCACTTAGTCATCTTGTAGATCTCTATATATAAATTATTTATATAAAATATCGTATTTATAAACAATCTTAGCTACCAAATTTTATTATTTTAATACTTAAAAATAAATTATGTAATTTTCAAATTATGTTTTGCATCTATTATTATTTTTTTTTAAATGATAAAATTATATGTACGATTATCAGATCAATTTGATATTTACATAAATAATTTATACATAAATTTTTTAAAAAATAAACAGCATGAATTGTCTAAAGAGTAATGATTAAGAGCTCTAAAACTAGAGTTCTGATTTAAGCTGTAATGATGTGACATAAAAAAAATAAAAAGAAAACCACAAACAAGCAAGCATAAACATCATATCAAAATTATTAGACTAAGATTTTACCATTGAATCAATGAACACCGCTTATGACTTTAAAAATATAAAAATGAAAAAAAAAATATGAAAAAATGTAAATAAAATATTTGCTTAATTTACCTGATATTTTTTAAATTGTTATTTAAATATAAATTTTTAAATTAAATTTTAATTTGGTATATAATTCAAATATAATTTAAAAAAGATCGATGATAGACAAAAATAAAAACAACAAATAAAAAATTAAAAAAGAAGAAGAAAATAATGGCCTCGAGATACGCACTCTCCCTAGAGAACATTTTGCGCAGTTTCGGAGAGATTTTGTCGGGGCTTTTCCCAAACTAAGCCCCTATACTAATTTATTTCCCAAACTAAGCCTACTTTTGCAGAATTTTCGAAACTAAATATTTGTTGTGTTACCCAAAAGACAACCTAAGAGGGGGTGAATTAGATTTTTACAAATAAAAATAATAATACCCTAATAAAAATTATGACTAGCACAATAGATAAATATAGTTAATGAAATAAAAATAATTAAAACAAGTGTTCTAATTATTATGTCAGTTAATGATTTTAGCACAGTGAAAATGTGAAATATAGTTATGGCAATTTAAATAAAATAAAGAGATAAGAGAGAGAGAGACAAACAAATTTATACTGGTTCGGCTTGAACTCGGCCTACGTCCACTCCTCAAACTTCACTTGAGATTTTTCACTATACTCTAGCTTCACAGGGTGCTGGCAACCTTTTCATAGATGGAGCAATCCTCCACAGATTTTACACAGACTTTCTAAGTCAAGAACACTGAGTGTACTACACTCTTACAAGGTTGAAAAGAATGTGTTTTTGCTTTCACAGAAAGTTACAAGAATTATCTCTCAAAGATAGATATAAAAATGAAGCTCTGGTTTTTCTGTAAACCTCACACAGGAAAGATGGGCTTAAAACTATACGTCTCAGTGTATAATTTCTGAAAGAGGATGTAAACAAAAATTGAAGAACATTTCTCAGATAATTTTTCAGAAAATAGATGTGAGTGATTATAGATCAAATAATATTTTTTTATTTTTTTGTAACTTGTTTACATTAGAGGCTTTGGTATATATAATGAAACTTATAGCCGTTTATAGCCGTTGTGCTCTGTCACGACCCACTTCCCGTACCCAAGGATTAAGCATCGTGATGGCTAATAATTGAAGTTACTTTCGACCAATTCTTGAACAAATTAATAAATGCAAGCGAAAGTAATATTTAAGTGAGGGTATCAAAATAATCATTGGAGCTTATATTTTTATTACAAAATTTATTGACCAAAAGGCCGATATTTACATAAAAAAGTATCATAAAGTGTTGTGTGTGTCTATTCCGCAGCCCCACGTCTAAGACTTTCCAAAAACTATTTCTGAATTGCACTGTTTCCTGAAAATTGGTAAATAGCTATAAGCACATGACAGAATGAGAAATATTATATCAAGAGTATAAGGGATACAAAATAACCATGAATAGTTATGTAACCAAAATATTTAAGATAACTTAGTCTGAACAAATAATCGTTTAAGTAACAAAACTGAAATTATATAAATAAATAACCATAGCCACGGTACCGAATAGAACGAAATAGAGGTCACATGAATGATAGTCAGAACAGAGATACGGATTCAAAAGCTGGCTCGTACGGATTATAGAGATGGCTCCCACAATAGTGTAGCACTTATCTCTGCACAGCACTTTGCTCCGTACAGAACAGAGGTTAATGGATTCATGACAACAGAGGGCACAAAGAGATCAAATAGAAACCAATGGTTATTTAAGTCCCCTACGACGTGGGACTCCCGTGGTGGTACTTACAAAACATAATTATTTATAAGGTTATAGTCAAATATTCTTTAAAAGTTAAACAAACATATCCATGAGTTTCATTTAAGCAAATAAGATTCAAAAAATAATCTACGTAACTGAAATATTAATATAATTTATAATAATTTATAAAACATAACTTGTATAAAATAAATTATGGTAAGTCAAAACATACGTAAAATATATTAAGGTGACTCAAGGTATAATATAACTCACCTTAAAAAATACCTTACTCTTTCTTTCCACTACCAAGGACCTTTTCGACTTCCATTATTTTTTTTTCCCTTGCTTCCTTTCTTTCCCTTTTTCTTCCTTTCTTTTCCTTCCTTTCTTTCTTTCTTTCTTTCCCTTTCTTTCTTTTCTTTCTAGGTGAATCACCTCCTCCTATTTATAGAGAGGAGAGAGCATACGTGGCCCGCATATCTTCAAAAGATTTGATTCATAAATTATATAAATTCATCCTTATCTTTAATAAATATTTAAGATAATTATACTTTGGCCTAATTTTCTAATATTACTATACAAATAAATTAATTCCTAATTAAATTACACTCTATCGTATACCAATATAAAATTATTTATTTATTTTACTACCACACTCATTATTATTATTATTATTATTATTATTGTTGTTGTTGTTGTTGTTGTTGTTGTTGTTGTTGTTGTTGTTGTTATTATTATCAATATTATTATTTATTTACTCTAACTTTTATATTTATTTATTTACTATCTTTAACTTTAATTTGGCCCAATTAGTATTAAAATTCATATTTCTATTAATTTGGCTTCAAATAATAATCCTTAATTAATCCCATATTTGGTAATTCAATGTCAAATTAGATTCTGTATTTATTATTATTTATTTAATAATATATTATTACATACAACCATAATACTAGTATAAAATTTAAGGGACAACTTAAGTTTTCGGGTTGTTACAATCTTCCCTCATTTTAAAAATTTCATCCTCGAAATTTGTCATATGTGTAAACTATCCGCTGCGTACTCTGATAAATATATATTAGATGATTAATCTGATAGAAAATATTACCTCAAATTTTTTTTTATCAAAAATAACTCATTGTCTAGTTGTCAAAAATTGTTTTGGGCCAAAATGAGAAATAATCGCTGACTTTAAAAACTTTTCATTAGCTTTATTTTCGAAAAAAATAAAAAATAAAATGAGAACACAATCAAACAAGTGACTGGAAGTGAAATGATAGAATCATATGCAGGAGTTGAAAGAATTTGAGATGAATTTCTATTTCTTTTATCCGTGAGTAATTTCAAAATTAGTATTTTTAAAATTTGAACCCACTTTTAAAAAGTCGAAATGAAATATTTTTTTTTTTGGAATACCGAACTGGAAATTATATGTATTTAATTATATTATAATTTTGGTAGGTACTTGAGCCCGACACCCTTTTGTTTCTTTTTCTTCTTTTGTTGTAACAAATATAAATTATATCTAATATCCCTTACAAATTATGCACACACAAAAAAAAAAAATTATATATATATAAAATCATATACAATTATAATATAATTAAATCGACTAACAAAATGTAATATTTATGTACTAATTACTCGCTATCCTACTTCTTAAATGTGCGTGTGTCCTATACTCCAATAATAATTTTTTATTTTATTTTATAAACCATTGCTTTGATACCACTTGTCACGACCCGCTCCCTGTACCCAAGGGTTAAGCATCGTGATGGCCAGTAACTGAAGTTACCTTCGGCCAATTCTTGAACAAATTAATAAACGCAAGCGGAAGTAATATTTAAGGGAGGGTATCAAAATAATCATTGGAGCTTCTACTTTTATTACAAAATTTATTGACCAAAATGCCGATATTTACATAGAAAAGTATCATAAAGTGTTGTATGTGTCTATTTCGCAGGCCCACGTCTAAGACTTTCCAAAAACTATTTCTGAATTGCATTATTTCTAGAAAATTGGTAAACAACTATAAACATATGGCAGAGTGAGAAATATTATACCAAGAGTATAAAGGATACAAAATAACCATGGATAGTTATGTAACCAAAATATTTAAGATAACTTAGTCTGAACAAATAATTATTTAAGTAAGAAAACTGAGATTATATAAATAAATAATTATAACCGCAGTACTGAACAGAACGAAACAGAGGTCACATGAATGATAGTCAGAACAGAGATACGGATTCAAGAGGTGGCTCGTACAGATTATAGAGGTGGCTCCTACAATAGTGTAGCACTTATCTCCACATAGTACTTTGCTCCGCACAGAACAGAGGTCAATGGATCCATGACAACAGAGGGCCACAAAGAGACCAAACAGAAGCCAATGGCTATTTAAGTCCCCCGAGGTATGAGACTCCCGTGGTGGTACTTATAAAACATAATTGTTTATAAGGCTATAGTCAAATATTCTATAAAAGTTAAACAAACATATCCATGGGTTTCATTTAAGCAAATAGGATTCAGAAAATAATCTACGTAACTGAAATATTAATATAATTTATTATATATGGTGACTCGAGGTATAATATAACTCACTTTAAAGGAATACCTTACTCGTTCTTTCCAATACCAAGGACCCTTTCGACTTCCATTATTTTCTTTCCCTTTCTTCCTTTCTTTCCCTTTTACCTCCTCTCTTTTCCTTCATTTCTTTCTTCTTTCCTTTTCTTTCTTTTCTTTCCAAGTGAATCACCTCCTCCTATTTATAGGGAGGAGAGAGCATATGTGGCCCGTGTATCTTCAAAATATTTGATTCATAAATTATATAGATTCATTCTTATCTTTAATAAATATTTAAGATAATTACACTTTAACCCAATTTTCTAATATAACGATATAAATAAATTAATTCCTAATTAAATTACACTTTATCGTATACCAACATAAAATTAATTATTTATTTTATTACCACACCCATTATTATTATTTATTTATTTATTTACTCTGACTTTTAAATTTATTTATTTACTATCTTTAATTTTAATTTGGCCCAACTAGTATTATAATTCATATTTTTATTAATTTGGCCCTAAATAATAATCCCTAATTAATCCCATATTTGGTAATCCAATGTCAAATTAGATTATGTATTTATTATTATTTATTTAATAATATATTATCACATACAACCATAATACTAGTATAAAATTTAATGGACAACTTAAGTTTTTGGGTTGTTACGTACTCCATCATTACTAATTTGAATATCTTCCACTCTATCATTACTAATTTGAATATCTTCCACTTGAACCTTTTGACCTGTTGCTGTGTTGGGCTGTTTAAACCTCTGGTTTGGGCATTATTTTTGGATTGAAATGAACTCCTGATTTAAGCAAATATTAAATACATTCAAACAATATTTAGGATAAAAGTTTAGGTGAGAAATAATGGGACAAAATAAATTTTGATTCTATTTTTTCTCTTTCAAATAAATTAAAACATAATTTAAATAAATCATCAAAATAAATTTTGGATTCCATTTTTCTATTTCAAATAAATTAAAATTAAAATTAAATAAATCATCAAAATAAATTTTGGATTCTATTTTTTTCTTTCAAATAAATTAAAACATAATTAAATAAATCATCAAAATAAATAAGTCTAACATGTTGTTCCCTTAAATATTTGTTGCCAAGAAATATTTAAAAAAACTTTCACACAGCATATACAAAGTATCTAATTTGCTAATTACTACTACGAACAGGAAAACAAAATAAAGGTATGACTATAACACTTATAACACTTTAGAACGACGTAGGTAGTTCAAACATAAGTATCCCACAAAAATAATTTGTGGAAACATTCAACATAACACAGTACATAAAATAAAGCGACGAATACAATACTTAACAGTTATATAGACAAATGTTAGACAAACCTTTCACAAACTCATTGTTGAAAGAGTTATTTTAACACACACAACACATAATTATGGATAACTTAATATAATTTAATAGACAGATAGACGCCTAATCCTCGCTTAAATCGGCGATCTCAGAGTCCGAACAATCAGAGAGCTCAGGGTCAGAAAGAAGTGCAGGATCGTCTTTGATAGCCTTGATAGCCGCAGCATTTGGTGTTGTTCCGTTCTTCTTGGCCTCCAACTTAAGTATAGATAGTTTCATATCGCAGGCTGACCTAAGGCGTATTTGAGAAATCTTACATCGAAGTTTTCACATAGTCGATCAACATTATTTGGATCTTCCTTTTGGATCTCTACTGAACGTGCTTTCGGCACCTTCAGTCGATTTTTCCGACATAATCTTTCTATTTGCACTCGCCCTATAAATAGTGCGGGCCACTTCAGAAGTCTAGTGTCTGCTAAACCATATCCTATTTGATTATCAGATGGATCCTCCACGAAGCCACATGGATCTCGATAGCACTTGGGCATGACAAAATGTCGCTTCCCAAGCCTATCATGATAAGCACAAGAGGCATCTAACAAAGCAAATGGTGTTTCATCTTCAACATCGCCACTTCTCCTTCCCCTTCCCGTTCCTTTTCCTCGGCATGAACTCTCACCTCTTTCGAAGTTCCTACCCCCTGCGAGTCCCCTTCCCGTTCCTCTTCCTCGTCGTGAACTCTTACCTCTGCGATTCTTACCCCCCGCGATTCTTACCCCCTACCGTGAATCTATACTCCATTTGATTTTTTCTCAATAGATGAATGATAGTTTCCTAGGGCGAACTGAATGGAAAGGTTGTGTGTTTACCATCACTCCTTCAGTCCTTTATATAGTTGTTTGTCAACACTATTGTCATGTGGTCGTATTAATGTGACTTAGATGAGTTATGAAATGTGAGGAAAAAACAAAGCATCTAAGTCACGCTGCACAAAGTCACATGCATCACTGCATGTGAGGAAAAAAGCCACAAAGTATATAATTTAGAAAGTCAGAAAGTCACATGCGTCACTGCATCACTGTACAAAGTCACATGCATTACTGCACAAAGTCACATGCATCAAATGTATCACTGCATCGCTGCACAAAGTCACATAGCATCTGAGGAAAAAACAAAGCATACAATTTATTACGTCTGTTAAAGTCACTGCATCACTGCACCATTGAGAAATGTTGGATGTATCACTGCGCCGACTTTGACAAGACTACTCACTATATGGAAAAAATAAGAGGTCGTACCCACGGAGAGAGAGAGAGATAGACAGTTATGCCAGCGAGAGAGAGAGAGAGCAGAGAGCGACCCACAGAGAGAGAGAGTGAGAGCAGGCAGCGAGAGAGTGAGACCAGAGCATGGGTGGGGAAAAAAACAAAGTATACAAAGTGTGGTTGTAAATGAGGGGGGTGGGCCATTTTATATAACTTTTAAAATCGTGGTTATGAACCACGCTTTCTTTTAAAAGCAAATTTTCCTTAAAAACGTGGTTACGAAAAACGTTTTCTTTTAAAATCAAATTTTCATGAAAAGCGTAGTTCCTAACCCCGCTTTATTTACAAAACAGTTTTCTGTAAAAGCATACTTCATAACCACTCTTTCTTTACAAAATAGATTTCCTTAAAAGCGTGATTACAAAACACGCTTTCTTAATTAAAAGCGTGGTTTGTAACCACGCTTTTATGATTTTATCAATTTTCCTCGTCTGGCCCAGAAATATGGTGAAAGTGTGATTTGGAATAACGCCTCAGCTTATTTTGGGAATTTCGACCAAACTAGGCTTAGTTTGGGAACTAGGTTAGTTGTTAGGCTTATTTTGGGAAATGCCTCCAGATTATTGGACAGAATTAAGGGAAATTCTATTTCCAACATCCTGATAAACTCAGGGCAAATCTTTTCTCAATACACATCCCTATTAATTTAATTATTAAGTAATTATCTCAACCCACATCCTTAAAATTACAAATAACCCCTTCACTCATATGTACACACACTTTACCCTCAAAATACACACTTGAATTTCCACCCACTCCCGTGAAGACCAAAATGACCCCAATTTACATATGTACTTCAAACAGGAAGGAAGAAGAAGAAGTTCAAACAGGAAACCAAAAAAAAAAAAAAAAAATCTGCACTTTCCTCACTCCATTGAAGATTTCAAGAGCTCCATTCAATATCTACTAAACACTGTTGAAAACCTTGTTTAAGGTAAGAAATCTTTCAATTTTATTATTATATTTATCATTTTGTTATTAGATTGACAATTTTCGGATCTCTCTTCACTCCATTGGCATGAAAGTAGGTTAGTTTCGCGACTGGAGGTGCTCGGCACTGGGTTTCCGAATATATGTTTTTATTCGGAACTTGACTTCCGAATATTATGCATAATTTCGTCCATTGAATTCCGAAAAAAATAGATAACTTCATTGTTTAAGTTCCGAATGTATTCTATATTTTCGATGCTCTTATGCCGAATAAATGCAATAATTTCGGAAGTTTATTGATGAAATATTTTTGTAAGTTCGGTCCTGAAATGCCGAATGGGTTATTTTTTTTTTGATATAGAACTAGGTTACATAGGCCACCAATATTTGTTTTATTTTAGGTTCAATTTTATTTTATGGGTATGTTTATGTATTTATTTTTTTTCCCCAAATTGAATGCGTAACAATAGAAACAAAAAACTGTGCAGTATTGGTATGTTCACATGATATTGTTAGCTTAGTAGTTGGGTCTTTATAAATTTTGTTAGCTAAATAGCTAAACAAAACAATTGCATTGTATAGAGTATTAAAAGCTTGAGTTAATTTCACATCCAAATTGTGAATTTAATGGTCTATAACTGTGTATTAGATTTCATTAAGGTGGCATGGTTAGGCTACTTATTACTCGCATTGATGTGATCCTTTTATGGGAGTGCTTATTATGTTTCATTATATTGGGTTGATAAGAACAACTTTTCTTATGTAGATGGATGCCGGTCCTAGTGAACGTCGATCAGTAACAGCTTCGAACAGAAGACTCCGTGAATTAGAGAGACGTGGACGTGGACGTGGACGTGGACGTGGACGTGGACGTGCTCGAGTGCAGGATGATGACATGCACATTGCCATGGATGATGATCCTATACATGGGGCACCAGTTATGGATGATATTGCTATGGATGATGACCCTATTGGTGATGATGCTGACATTGTTGATGAAGATATCCTTACTCAGCCATTTCCGGGAGGTCCAACTGATCCATCAATCCTTAAAATTTTTAAAAGTCATGTTGCCGCAGCTATTTGGAATGGTGCTGATGAAATGGGGCCCTTAAAGTGTCATAATCACTCATTTAAGATTCGTTCGTGGCCATGGTGGGAACAAGGAAACAACGGTACATTTGTAAACATTGTGGAGATGTCAGGACTTGCACAATTAGCTCGTTGCACATACCGCTTTGTCAATAAAATTGTAGTGTCTAGTTTTGTTGAGAGATGGCAACCGGAGACAAACACCTTTCATTTGACTGTTGGAGAGATGACTATCACATTGGACGATGTCACCACTATCCTAGGGCTTCCTATTGTAGGCAAATCTATTAGCATGCGTAAGTTATCAGAAAGGCGGGCTGTTACATTAGTAGTTAATAACTTGGAAATTGATGAGCAAGAAGTCAGACATGAGATGTCTACTGCTGGAGGCAATTCAGTGAGGTTTGAGTGGTTGAGGGCACATCTTCATAATGTCACAGACAATGATTCAATGGAAAGAATTGCATGTGCAGGTAGAGCATACTTGCTATTTTTGTTAGGTTGTACACTTTTTAGTAACAATACATGTACTAGGATCCCCGTTGTTTATTTGAGTTTGTTGTCCGATTTGACGACTGTATCTTCATATGCTTGGGGTGCTGCTGCATTGGCATACTTATATAGACAGTTGGGGTACGCTAGCAGGTCCGGTGTGAAACAAATAGCCGGTTACATGACACTCCTTGAGGGATGGATTTATGAGCACTTTCGTGGATTCCGACCACACTTGAATATGAATTACACTCGAGACATGCCACATATTTACCGTTGGACTTCTTGGAGAGAGTGTGGTGAAGAGAACCAGTTGCAGGCTTTTCGAGAGGAGCTTGATAGGTTGGGTGTACATGATGTAAGTTGAAAAGTCCTTCAAAATTTGAAATTCTATATCATACAAAATTTACAGTTGTCATATCTTACAGTTTTTATTGTTTGTAGGTTATTTGGGACTCGTACCAGAGTTGCAAAGATGTCCATCCATGTCATCCAGTTACGTTCTACCACGGTTGCCTAAAGTGTTTGGAAGTAGTTGAACCATATCACCCTGATAGAGTGTTGAGATAGTTTGGTAGAGTGTAGACAATCCTTAATCCACCACTTGGCCCTATGCGTGCTTCTCGAGGAGCCACAGCTCCACGCTACAATGTTATGTATGCATACTTGGACATCATTTGGGAGGCATGGGACAACCATGTGTTATCTGATCAGAGGAGGAGTACACCGGTACGGCAACCTTGGGATTGTGCTCCTGGTTACATGGATTGGTACCAAACCATTACCCATATGTACGTACAAAACCTATCGCGTCGTTCTCAAGTGGATCTGAATATCCATCATTATCAGTATCCTAGCCAAGACGCACAGGTATCCTTTTTTTTATTTACATTGCAAATTATTTATGTAAACTGTTACAAGTTTGTACATAATGTTATATTTGTTCTCGTAATGCAGCGTATGTCATAGATACATCAGATTACTCATCCTTTCATTGAGGCTGGCTATGAGGACAGTGTTCAACATCCTGATAGGCTTTACTACGCAATTGATGCAATCGAACAACTTCTTCAAGATCAGCACATTAGTGAAGCTGCGCCCAGCACATCCACTCAGGGTCGGTCTGCACCCAGCTCTTCCACTGCACATCATTTTGGAGCACATTACACTCGTCGGTCACGTAGTTAATAGTAGTTCATAATGTTAGCACAAGTAGTTTCTGATGATGTTGGTAGATATATAAGGGGACAAATATTATTATTATCTTCGAATTTTGTATCTTTTGGATTATGTACAAGCAGACATGTTGTTTGTGATGGTGCGGATGGATTGAACTACTATTTAGTATATATATATATTTTATTTACATACTTGTTTAATCCAATGGCATTTTAACTGCAATTGCACTTGGTTAATATTATTTTCATTACGTTTTGTGTTCAGACAATGTAAAAATAATATGACATCCATTCCATAAATTGGAGAACTATAATATTCTATTTTGTAAAACAAAACTGACCATTACAAAATCCAATGGCAAAATGCTATCTACCTCGTTACTGTATACTAGTAAATCATAAAAACTAATGTCCTAACCCTCTCATTACTACTCTGTAATACCTCAATCTATGTCAACTACATCAAATGTCTCTCGAGTAGCTACATTAGGTCCTATGTTGTCTTTGAATTTTTGAATGCGGCTAACATATGCATTCTCCCATTCTGACGCACAAGGGTGATGGTGAACTCGCCAAAGCACGACAATGGGAGGAACTGGATGACTGGCTTCCAAAAACACCTGCACATACATCCAAAAAATTACATATCTTTACCAAATACATAAAATTTGCAATTACACAAATATTAGACAACAATGTTTGGTTATTTTCATAACTTATACCTGCACAAAATGATTTCCATTGACAAATCCAATGGCAATCTCGTGACGATTAGTTAGGGTTACCAGCGGTGATCTCAAAGGTAAGAAAGTGAGACACTATTGCAATAACAAGTGGTACAAGACTACATTATAAAATGATGCAATAAGATGCCCCATGTCAGGCATAGTCATCCAATGATCAAAGCCTGCGCTATTTTCAAAATATGAAAGGATGTGTGTCAGCTCCTTAACCCTGTCATGCGACCCATATAGTACGACGTATTCATCTCTGTGATTATTCAATTCAAGTAGCAGATCACGCCTAACTTGCACCCAGTCATTCTCTCCAAGACCAAGTAAACCTGCAATAGCTCGAAATCCACAATTCCCATCGCCATCTACATCCTTCATCAACTTTATGAATGGTATTAACATAGGCGGGAAGTCAGCAACATATGCACTCGGTAAACTTGTTCTTGTACGATATGTCTTTGTCTTCACATTCCGCTTCTTCTCATGCACTTTTGAAGCTCTCTTTTTCTTTGACTGACTGGAAGCTAATGTGCTTTGGCTATCATGCTCATCATCAACCAACTCAAATGCACACGGGTCACGACGACAAGATATATCAATTTTCTTATGTCCTCGACGTGGATTAGGTTTCACATCGGGCTCAATAAGAAAAGTGCTGGCTGGATTTGCAATTTCCCTAAACTTCTTCAACATATCCAATTGCGTGGCAATATCAGACTCTTCGAACCGCTTTAAAATCAACTCAAGTTCTGGGATACAAGTCAATTCCAACTTCTGTTCCTTCGGATTATGCACACATATAGTAAGGCGCGTCCAATGTACATGTATGCTATTGAGTGGAATAGGACGGCCTTGTCTCGTGTAATCTGCAATCTCGTGAGCATAAGGTAAATCATGTGTGCGCCTAAGAACACACCCACATGTTGCAACATCAATTCCAACTGAATTTGATCTCTTGTTCTCTGCTAACACATACTCCAATGCACAAATAGACACATTACCCCGGAGCTCTTTGAATTGAGAAGGTTTGAATTGATGTTGTACAGTTGTCAAACTCTTCTCGAATGATGCTTTAACTTGAATGTGCTGCAACTCAAGTAGACAATGTATTTTTTCAAATAAAACCTCAAATGTCGTTTGACTTGAACATGAGCACTCTCAACCATGTTCATATGGATGTAAACCAAAATAGTCAAGTATAATAATTAAAAATAACAATATGATTTATTAAAAATTAAAAAAAAAAATCTTACCGATTGGTTGTAACATTGCCAAAATGCATACACATGTCTGTATGTACCGCAATGAATTTTTCTTGATACAGATTCAACCAACTCACAGTAACATATTTGATTGCCTCCGGATAGTTACTGAAATCCTTATGTAGTGTTGCAAGGTGATCATTGTATTCCTCTTCAGTGGATGACAATATCAAATAGTTCCATACAATGTTAAACTTGTCCCATTTTTCTTTTGTCTCAAACATTTTCTTGCATTTTGTCAATGCATTCTTATTAATATGCCAACGACATAACAAATGTCGAGCATTTGGGAAGGTGTTGTCCATGGCATTCATCAAAGCAAGCTCTCTGTTTGTGACAATGACTTCAGGTAAAACACTGTCGTCTATAAGATCACGCAATGTTTGTAACGCCCATGCATAATTATCAACCCACTCAGTTTGCAAGTATGCGATAGCCACGGAGAATGTCATATGAGTTGATGTTACTCCCACAATTTCAAGAAGAGGAAGCTGATATCTATTCGTCTTATATGTGCAATCCATAATCAACACACGAGGGAATGTACGAAGCAAATCCAAATTCACTGGATGTGCCCAAAACAAGTCCGTGACAGTTATAGAGCCTTCCTCACATCGATGACGCCCAATGTACTTATGTTTCGCTAATTCACCCAGCAGTTGTTGCATCTGGGATCTACCAGCTTTCTGTAGAACCCTACATCGATGTCATACATTGTAAACTGTCTTCATTGTGCTCATATTAAGGGCATCCCTCTGTTTGAGTGTAATGAGTATCTCTTTTGGTCTTACTAGGCTCTTTGACATATTAACTAATAGCGACTTTTCATTAGCTGACAATCTCCCTGCATATGAATGTCCTTGGAGATGCTCCGCAGCTGGATGATTATGCAGCCCGCAAACTACATTCAATGTCCATTCATCGTTTGTTTTCAACTTGAATGCCCTCAAATCAAATGGACATTCGCACTTCTTCGTACCAGTTTGTCTCAATAAGTCTTTTGGGCCATTTTTCAGCTTTTTACGCAATCTATACTTCCCACTCCGCTCACAAGCAAGATAAATTCTTAATCTCTTACGACTGCCACCATAGTCCGACGCCCTTATAATAATAACAAAGCCATTTATCCTTCCAATGTCTCGTACCCAAGTGAGTAATTCATCTTTGCTGTCGAAAACCTATATATGATGTCACATAACTTTCATAATAACAAACTAAACAAACTAACTAATACAAATTTATGAACTTACAAATTTTATGTTAAAAATTACCTGTTTAGTTGTAAAATGACTAGTACAATCCACCATTATATCCGATCGAATCTCAGGTTCTTCAGTGCATGCCATCTGAAGAGGAGGGGGAAAATTTTAATTCGGTTCTACAGAGCCGAAATAAATAAAAACATTCGGCCATTGAAAAACGAAAATAATAATAAAATTCAGAATTCTAGTACCGAATATATTGATTTTGTTCGGAACATAAATACCGAAACAAATTAAAAAAAATCAAACTTATAGTGACGAACTATTTATATTATTTCGGAATTTTATTACCCAATTAATTTAATAAATTCGGCACTGCATTACCGACTAAAAAACGCAAAAAATAAAAAAAATTACTCCACGATTTTACCTTTTCAACACTGATTTTGCTGTCACCATTGCTTGAGTTTGAACTGTCATAAGTTTGCAATTCTTCTATATCAAAATCAAATAAAAATTGTTGAACTAATAATTAAACGATGTTAATAATTGAGTATAAACTTAAAGATTAAAGCAATAGAGGAGATGTTTTGTTTGCAAATAAGAGAGAAGAGTACAGAGTGTATAAGAAGCAAAGTGACTACAAAAAAAAAATTAGGGTTTAATTTTTTTGTTTCAAACAGTGTATATTAAGATATTTTTATTTTTAAAAGATGTGTATATAGAATTTATATATATAATATTAGGAGTGTTGATCAATGGCTATTATAGTAAATTTCAAGTAGGATATAATTGTCATTAATCTAATTTTTCATTAAGTGTGTTGACTGAGTTTATCAGGGTGTTGAAAATAGATTTTCCCCAGAATTAAGGATAAACTGTGTAATGTTTGTTGGGTTGTGTTTGTCTTTTGTTTTTTATTTATTTATTTATTTTTTAGAGCACTACTTTGTTTGGCAAGTTGTTCTTCAAAATAGTTTTTAATTTTTTTGAAAAATAACTCAGTGCTTATGGAATATTTAAAAAGTTATTTTGAAAAAATTATTTTCTTCTTTTAGTATTTTTATTTAGAAAATATGAAAAATACAGAATTAAAGAAAATAGAAACACAACAAATAAACATTTCAAGCACATGTATTTAAGTTGTATTTTAATTATAAATTTAAATAAAAACTTCAAAAGAGCACCCAAAAAAAAAATGTGAATGAAAGATATATTTATTTATTATTTTTTAAAATTTTTATCCAACGGATGCAAACACGTTGGACTTTTCAACCCTATATGGTGGCGAAAACTTGAGGTGTGCTTCGTCTATTTTAAAATTTTGGAGCTGCTACGTAGCTCAAAAGTGCCAAGCTCGAAATTGGCTCGAGTCCAAAACGACGTCGTTTTGAAGAAATTTTTTTTTTTTTTTTTTTTTCATTCATTCTCATTTTTGTTTGATCATCTTCAGCTGTGTTTTCTGCAAATCTTGTTCATCAGGGGAGATGAAATAAGAAGAAGAAGAAGAGAGATGGAGCAGGGGAGACATCATCATCAACAACCAAAATCAAAAAACAACACAACAACTATTCAAATCATCATCAACAACAATCACAACAACACACAACATCATCACAATCAAACACAAATTTTCAAAATCAAAAAAAAAAAAAAAAAAAAACACAGATCTAAAAAAAAAAAAATCAAAATCACAGATCTAAAAAAAAAAAAAAATCAAAATCGCGATTTGTTCCCAAATCAAACACAAAATTGGCTCGTTTTCGGCGATCGGAGGAAGACCCAGATAGTCGTCGTTGCGATCATCGGCGGGGGAGGAGAGGAGCCATGACACGTCGCCGATGGAGTTCTCCAGCTGTTGCGAGGTTTTCCGGAAGATGATCGAAGATATCACCGTCGATCACCGACCGCCATCACCGCGCCATCACCGATCTTCCTTCTCTTCTCTCTTCTTCTTCTCTTCTCTCTATCTTTGCTTCCAATTCTCTTCTCTCTCTCCTCTCTATCTCGCCTGTGTCTGTTATTGAAGGGAAGGAAAAGAATAAAAAAAAAAAAAAAGTATTTCGAGCCAGTTTTCGAGCCCCAGTGTTCGAGCTACGGGGCATTTTCGTTAAAATTTTATCAATATAAATAAGTTTTAAAATTAATCTATAGACGGACCTTATTAGCAAACGATGAGAATGATTTTCAAATCAATCAATCAATCGATTCGGTCAAGTGCTAAATTATAAATTTAGAAGAAAAAAGGCCAAGTTTGGGAATACCCCAAAAAGCCAAAAAGCTAAAAAGTTACTCAAAAAGTTAAAAAGTTATCACTATTCACCAAAAGTCAACAATTACGACTGCACAACTCCCAATTCAAATTTTCCTCTAAAAACCAATTTTCACAATTTTTTATTACACATTTTTCCATAAAAAGTCAAAAAGTTAATCCAAACATCAATATTTTCAATCTCAATTTTTTTGTCCAAAAAGACAAAAAGTGCACTTATTTAGTCTTCTCAAACAAGGCCAATCTCCCTTGTAGAAATTGAGGATTGATTAATGCTTTTGCCAAGGCCACTTTGCTTTTGCCACCATACCATACCATACCATACCATGATTCCATGAACCCCATAACGCCAAAGAAACGACATCGTCTCTCACTCTCACAGTAAAATGTTTTCTTGGTAAATATCACTTCTTCAGAAGCTTACATTTGATTTGAGACCAAAGCTGAGACTCTGAGAGAGAGAGAGAGAGAGAGAGAATGGCGATGGAGGCGGAAAATGGAGCTTTCATGGAGAAATTCACACTAGAAGCAACCTCTTCTTCATCGCATGAACTTCCCTTAAAAGGCCTCACCTTTGCCGTTAAAGACATGTGAGTCCCTTCACTTTCAGCTCTTTACACACTGTATTAGTATTACCCAACTAAATTCTATCAGTTTTCATCACTATGATTGCTTAATTTTTGTGGGTCCAAGTCTTTATGCTTGTTTCTAACAGATTTCATACTCGTTAAACAATTTCAGCTACTGGCTACTCTCTTTATCTTTTGTCCAGTATGTATATATGTATATATATATGAAAATGCTTTAACACCCCTACAACGTTATCCCTAAATTTTCCCAATGATGTGAATTGTTATGTTAGGGCAATATGTGTCTTGCTCAAGGGGTAATTATTTCTTAGACCTAAGGTTTTGATTTGAGTCTTGTGCACTTCACTATCTATTTTATTTAATTATTTTTTAAATATGTGGCATGAAGAGAAGCAAAGGCTACCCGTCTTTGCTTTATATAATAGTATCATGGATCCAGGATTATGTCTTTGGGGCTACTCTATAGTTTAAAAAATTGGGGGCTACTCTATATAATTTTAAAATTTTTTACAAAAAATTTGGGGGTGTGAACTCCTATAATTTGAAGTTATTTTTAAATTTTATTTTTAAAATTTTAATATAATGTATGATATTTTTCAAATTTTTAGAGGTGCGGCAGCCCCCCTAGCCCCCCCCCCCCCCTAGATCCATCATTGATAGTATATATGTATAATGAAGCACGGGTATAGGTACGAGTACTGATATGATACGGGTACGTCGATACTGTAAAATTTTTAAAAAATAGGATACAAGTATAGCTTGGTATGCTTGTAAAAAAAAATTTATTTTGAATTTAGATAATGTAAAAATTAATTAAATATTAATATATTAAATAACTCACAAATTATAGTTTAATTTTAAAATCATACTAAGTATAAAGTAAAAAATAAAAAGAAAGTCTAGTGAAAGGAGTTTTATCTCTGTACTAGAAGAAAATATTATTTCAACTGAGGTACGGCACGGTTTGGGTATATATTAGGCACGTCTGTGTACGTCAAAAATTAAGAAGAAAAAATTTGAGTACGTATTTCGTGTACCCGATACGTATGTAGAAGTACCATATGAGGTATCATACGCCTGTAAGTAGTCAGTACGGGTACGACATGTTTTTCGAAGTACTCATGCTTCATAGTAGTATATGCATATGTCCTTGTATGTATTGTTGGTAGTGTGGTTCTTAATTGTTCTCATAATGTTCTAGGTAAACTAAAAATAGGTCCTAATAATTGGATTTAATTCCTATCAAATCCTATTAAAAATAAATCCTAATATTCGTTAAAAATAATTTTTTGTGTCGATTTTTTACACGTCGCTAAAAATGGATAATTAGTGACCTTTTTTGCCAATGGTTTTTATAAATTGTTGCTAAAACTTACAATTAGTTGTTTTTCTATGACAAATTTTTTAAAATGTCTCTAAAAGTTAAAAATTAGTGACTTTTTTCTGGCGATTTTTTTAAACTGTCGATAAAACTTATAGTTGGGCTACCTGCCTTTGCTTTATATAATAGTATATATATATGCATATGTCCTTATATGTATTGTTGGTAGCTTAGTAGCAGGAATCGTTCAACTGCCTCACGATTCTTCCTCAAAATCGCGATTCTGCGCTTCGGACTCAGATTCGTAGAAGAATCGTGAGTTTGATGAAAGAGAAACGCTAACCTGATCGCGGATCTGTCTTCTTCTCTTCCTCTCGATCGATCTGTCCCTCCCTCTTCTCTCGATCTCGATCTCATGATTCGTCTTCTCTATATCTCCCTCGATCTCGTCTCCTCTCTCCCTCGATCTCGTCTCGACCTCTTCTCTCTCGATCGATCGCGTCTCGTCCTCTTCTCTCTCGATCGATCGCCTCCTCCTCTTCTCTCTCTGTCTCGCCTCTGTGGCCTCTCCACTTGTTTTTGTTTTTTTTTTATTTATTTTATTCTGTCTGAGTTAAGTATAATATAAATATTAAATATTATAATATAAATATTAAATGCATTTATAATTATTCTAATATATTTTCTATTTATTTATTTACCTTTATAAATATAAATAAATGTAATGGGTTATATATATATAAAGTTAATATTAATTTTTATATCCACAAAATAAATAGATTTTAATTCTAAGTAAAAACACAAAATAAAATATAATTTATTACAATTTATGATAGTTATAATATATTTGAAATATTAATTGGAGAAAAAAAATTATATCTTACAATATTTATATATATATTATTTAAAAATTATATATAAATTAAAAATATTATCAATAAAAATAATATATAAGATAAAAAATAAAAAGTATATTTAAATAAAACATAAATGTTGTTTATTAAATAAAATATAATAAATTTTATTAAAAAATAATGACTAGTGTTCTAAAAACTATCACTCCACTACTTTTATTTGTTATTCATTTTTTAAAAAATATTTTTTATGTTGTATTTAATAAATTAAATATTACATAAAAATAAAAAATTTCTAACATATATATGTTAATTAAATTTTTTTTAAAAAAATGTTTATATAGATAAATTAAAAATATTTCAATAAAAATAATATATAAACGCTCCCAAATTACGACTCCTCTACATGGCCACGCTTCCCCGCTCCCGCTCCCGCCCCCGCTCCCGCTCCCGCTCCCGCTTCGTGCAACTAATTGGTAGTGTGGTTCTTAATTGTTCCCATAATTCTATGCATATGAAGTTTGGAGGGGCTCTGTATCACTTGTAACCTTTATGATCATACTGGAACTGCATCTGCGGTGGATGTAGCTCTAGTTAATGGTGAATTATATAGATTTTATGTTGTTTTGTGTCTCTGAGATTTTTAATTTTTGTGCTTTAGAAGGTCCTGATAAAACACTCGTTATTTCTTTTTCTAATTCATCTTCCTATCTAAGGCCAAGTTTGGCATACACAAAATAATCCATCTTTTTATCTTTTTTCCATCACATCACCTTTCTACTTTTCTGCACATCTTTTCGTAAAAAGACAAAAAGTACACTTATTTAGGTCATCCCAATCCACAAATAATAATTTAATCTCCTGTATTTTTATAAAATCCAATCCCAAAATTTCTTGATTTGAAGTTCATCAAATCTAAATGCAACCTTTTTTTGTTTTGTTTTGTTTTGTAGCATGTTTGTGTGTTGTATATTTCGTTTTAATATGATGATTGGTTGCAGATTTGATTTGGATGGATATGTTACTGGGTTTGGAAATCCCGATTGGGCACGGACCCATTCGGCTGCCACGTCCACAGCTCCAGCAGTTTTGGCTCTGTTGAGGGAAGGTGCTACATGCATAGGTAAAACTGTCATGGATGAAATGGCATACAGGTTAGAGTCAAACACCCTGTTCTTATACATGGCTCTTTTGTTCTTGTTGGAAGGAGTTTTTGGATGGTACTATAATATCTTCAAGTATAAGTTCATATTCTATATAAAATATAAAATAAAGTAATGCTGGAAATTGGGAAGCATTAGTTCATATGTGAGACTCAATTACGTAGTAAACTTTGCAACAAATCTAAACAGTCATGCATCCATTGTAATTTTTGTGTTGAACAATTACACCAAATAATTCACATTGTATGTTATTATATTATACAATGTACAATGTATTTGAATATTTAAGGCATTTTCACATGTCTGCACTCGACTTTTGGATACAGATCCCTAATACACTAAGATTTAAGGCTTAGGGAGGTCTAATGCCTGGGCACACACCCACACCTGATACTCATACTTGAGCCTGTGGAACGTAGTTGGCTAGATTGTTCTTGTAAACAAATTTGACAACTGAAAGAAGATTATATAAATTGAAAATACCAATTACTTCAAGCATTTAGAAACCTTTGTCAAAATGAAGTAGTCTAATTTTTTTATTTTTTTGTTTCCCATATTTTTCTTTTTCCCTGTTTTCTCCCTCTACCCCATTTTCCTACTTAAAATAGAGACACTTCTAGGGTTCTAAAATCATATCATGTCTAGGATTTCTAGGAAAGAAAGAAAAACAATTTCTATATTTAATTTTTTTGGTTGTGATGATTTCTGTTGTTTTATTAATCCATTGCAATCTACAATTTGGTGCATAGAAACATGTTAGTATTCATGCAGGATTGTAAATTACATTATTGAAATAATTATCTTTTGGCAGTATGGATGGAGAAAACAAACATTATGGGACACCCAAAAATCCATGTGCACCAGATCGGGTGCCTGGAGGATCTTCTAGTGGATCTGCTGTTGCAGTTGCTGCAATGCTTGTAGATTTCTCCTTAGGTGAGTTTTGTCATTGTTATAAAATATTTTGTTGTTTTTCGGTATATCCTTCATAAGTCGGAGCAAAAGGTTCCCTTTATCGCAGGTACTGACACGGGAGCAAGTGTAAGAGTTCCTGCATCATTTTGTGGGATTTTGGGGTTTCGGCCTTCTCATGGTGTTGTTTCAACCACTGGGGTCATTCCTATGGCACAAAGTTTTGACACTGTCGGTAAGGGAGCATCTATATTATTAAATTACAATCAACTACACTTGTTTTGCAATTATTTTATCTAGTGACTTGAAAAGCATGAATGCAACGTATGGACCAAGAGCAGTATTCATATAATAAGGTGTGAATGTTGAAAGTATTCAAGTATCTTTTGACCCAAGAAGTGAACTTCTCAATGATTTCTGGTGAAAACTGTAATCTAAAATGTCACAAGACATTATTGAATGCATTCTGCATGTTATTTCGAACTAAAATGACTACTCCCAAGCCCCAAGCTGGACAGGAAGTACAAGAATATCATTGCTAATATCTTGGTTGTCTTGAAGCTTACCAGTTATCTTGAATTTGACAAAATCTATGTTACATGACTCTTCTACTGCCCCTAGTGTACCTATGTCCACTGGATATGACCTGGGTAAGAGTGTGAGATATGTGTCCGACACCGGTACCTACTTGGATCCTTTAATTTTATATGATGTTTGAAGAAGAAGACACTCAAATTTGCTAGTAAATAAACATTTCTAGCTTTAAGACATGTCCTTGTACCCATACCCAACTTTTGAATGCATATCTCAATATACTAAGATTTAGGTTTAGGAAGATCTGACGCTTGGACATGCACCCGTACCCGAGTCCATATAACGTAGGACAATATCATGTCATCAAAAATGTGTTGCAAGTAAGACTATCTATAAACTCCTAAATTCCTCCCCCACCTCGTAATTAAGTTTTGGGGGGATCAGGGTGGCGCATGATATCAAAACTGTGTCCGAAACCCTAGTCCAAGGTTCTCCCTTTGATTCGAAGTTCCCTTTAGTTTGAAGTTCTCTCCCTCTAGTTCGAAATCATCTCTGGTTTTGATCTCTGGCTTGATCGAGTTCTCTAGCTTAAGTCCTCATTTGAGTTCAAGCAACCGATTTGAGTTCAAATCAACTCTTTTGTTTCAGCCTCTGGTTCGTGGCCATCCGACGCAACCTCCCTCTGAAATCGCAGCCATGGTCGCAACCTCTCTCTCTCTCGCTTCTAAATCACGATTGTGGTAGTGATCTCTTTCTTTTTTCCAACTTGCGTTCGTGATCGCCACTTCTTTGAAATTGCTGCTGCCTTGTTTCTCTCGATCAACTTCAGTCTCTCTCTAGTTCTTTGCTTCGGTGCTTCCTTTGACTTAGGATAGTTGTGTTCAGTCTCCCTCTAGTGCTTCTAGTTTTGTGCCTTCATCTGACTTGGGAATATTTGTGGTCACTAGGTTAAAATTCTGGTTATTATATTTTGACCCCACTTGGTTATTATATCTTTCATTTAGGACTTTTGCAATTTGTAGGTTCTTTGTATAATTTGTTGCTTATTACAATTTGACCCATCTAGTTCTAGTTGTGGGTTATTATAGTTTGAACCCCTGAACTTTCTGTTTATGATGTCTTTGGCTTCTGATGAGTGTGTCTTTTGCCGTCAGAGGGGCCATTGGAAGTACCACTGTTCCAAGAAGGGACATTTGCCTGCCTCTACTCAGCACTATGTAGCACGGACACGGACACGGGACACGATACGGACACTTGGACACGTAATTTTTCAAAAAATAGGGGACACGACACGCTGGGGACACGTTTAATATATATAATTTTATTTATTTATTATATGTCTAAAATAAAAATAAAATCATTAATTCTTATACAATCACAATAATAATAAAATTAATAAACATAATTTTAAATTTTTTTTAATAAAAAATGAGTTTTTTTTAAATAAAAATAATTTATTTTATGAATTTTAAGTTTAACAAAAAAATAAGTATAAAAAAAGAAAAAAAAGAGAGGGAGAGAGAAACGTTGAAAAAAAAATATAAAAGAGAAAATAGAGGAGAGAGAGTGAAGTAAAAAGGGTAGAGACAGACAGAGTCAGAAAAGGGAGAGATGAAAGGGAGGAGAAGAGGAAGAAAATGAAGAGAAGAAGAAAAAGACCGGAGAAGATGGAGACAGAGAAGACGAAGAGAAGAAGGAGAAGAAGAGAAGAAGCAGAATACCTCAGCTTCTTGGATTGATCTGAAACAGGTTAGGCTTCTCTCCCTCGATCTCTTTCTCTGTCTCCTCTCCTCCCTCGATCTCTTTCTCTGTCTCCGTTGATCTTTCTCTCTTTCCCTATCTCCGTCAATCTCCTTCTCTCTTTCTCTGTCTCCTCTCCAACAGTTAGGGCTTTTTGATTAAGGCTGAATTGTGCAACATTGAGGCCGTTAATTAGGATCTCTTAATTTTACTTACTTGTCAAATTGTATATTTTATGTGTGTTTAATGTCAATCAGGTTGTACATAGTCGGAGCATAAAATGGGTAAAAAGACAGAATTTGGAGAGAAAACAGATTCCCGCACGTGCGTTGACTTTGTCCGCACGTGTGTTGACTTTTCTGGGAAAACGGGCTCGATGTTTTAAACCTGTTTGAAAGATAGCAGAAGTATAAATAGGCAAGAAAAAGGTTGGATTAGAGTTCTGAAATTGTTTTTTCAAGGAAAGAGAGGCTAGGGTTTCAAGAGGTGATTTTCTCCGAAAAGCTTGAAGGACACTTCCATGGGGTCTTCTTCCGTATCTTCTTTCTCTTCTCACTCCTCCATGAGTGGCTAGTCTTCTTTTCTAGGGTTTTGATGAAACCCTAACCATGTAATTAGGTTTTCTTTTTGATTTTCAATTATGTAAAGGTTTCAACAATTGTATGGTATTTTAGAAGTTTCATATATTTATTTTCCATTATTTCTTCAAATATGCAACTTTTTGTGATTGTTGAATGTTTTCCATACAAGAGTTTTCTATTATTTCACATTCAAGGTATGAGACGAACCATATTACGAGAGACGAGTCGTGTCACTACCTTTGTTTAGAGTGAACGATTCATACTATTTGAGATGGTTCGTGCTCGTACATTGAACGTGATGATTTTCTTGTTAAATGCTTTGAACTTGTAGTTGTGAAGCATTATTCTGTTTGAACAATAACATAATTGTTTTTAATTTGAAACCCTATTTACATAACTAGTGGTGGACTCATTGCCCTAGGTTTTTCTCCAAATTAGTAAATCTAATTTTATTTATAATTGATAATTTAATTACTTATTTTAATTTATTTGTTATTAAATTAGGTTATGAACAATCAATCTTTTCATTAAAATTAATTTAGGAATTTAACAATTAAATTAGTTTAATTTCACAATTGTTCTTGTGGATCGATACCTGAACTTGCCATTATTCTGAAAGAATTCGGTATAGTTTTGTGTTTAATTTTAGTGTATGTAACGACTTATCACTTTTCGATCCATCTCACGCGTGTCCGGAAAGTGTCCCGCCGTGTCCATGGCGTGTCAGACTGGAAGATTTTTAAAAAAGAAAAGCGACACGTTAGAGAGAGTGTCGGACACGTGTCTGTATCCGACACGTGTCCGACACTTGTACGCAGGGCTTGAGGACGTGTCGGTGCTTCATAGAGTCTTAGAACCAATTATGGGCTCCTCTCGTTGCTTATATTGCATCTGTTTCGGCTTTTGATCCTAACTTGGCTTCCTTGAATGCTCAAATTAGTCAGCTTCAACAGATACTATCTACCTCCCAACCATCCCTATCTGCCTCTATTGTTTCCTCTCTTCATTTAGGTTTGCTCGGGTCTTCTTCAGGTATTTCTTCGTCTATCTGGACTTTAGACTCTGGTGCCTCTCATCACATGACTCCCCATCTCTCCTTACTTCAAAATTGTACTCTTCCTCCCTTTCCTATTACTGTTAATGCTGCTAATGAGTCTGGTATGTCTGTTATATTTGTTGGGTTTGTCTTACCATCTGCTATGTCTGCAGTTTCTATTCCATTTGTCCTTTATGTTCCTCAATTATCTGTTAGTTTATTATCTATCAGTCAACTTAATGCCTCTGGTTTTGGTGTTATCTTTTCTTTTTCTATCTGTTTTGTGCAGGATCAGATGTCCAAGCAGCATATTGGGACTGGTCGTAGAGTTGGAGACCTTTATGTGGTGGAGAGCCTACATCTGCCTATGACTACCGCTCCAACTACTTTTTTCTCTTTTCACTTAGATTCTTTGTCAAGTTCTTTCTATTTGTGACATCCCAGATTAGGGCATTTGTCTGCTGACCGTTTACGGTCTTTAGCTCAGTCAGGTATATTGGGTAAAATTTATCCTAGTCCACTTACCGAGTGTCGGGGGTGTAAACTTGCCAAAATGATAGCTTTACCTTTTCGTAGAAGTACTTCTGTATTTGATACACCATTTTCTTTAGTTCATACTGATGTCTGGGGTCCTTCTCTTATTCTCACTAAAGGGGTTCTACCAAGGTTCTAAAAAGCGGTTGCGGTCGCCGTAACGGTAACGGTGGCGGTGGCGCGGTTGCGGTTGTGGGGTGTAAAGGCCGTAGCGTAACGGTTGCGGTAACCGGAACCGTGAATTTTTTTATTTTTCACACAATTTGAAAAAACTTACCGATACGCATATTTTTTTTTCCATAATCATATTTATTGGGTTTAAAATAAATATTGATCAATTTTTGTAAATTTTTAAGTATGATCCAATATATTTCATATTTTTAAGTCACTATAAACTGAGTTTTTTACATTTTATTTTAATAATTAATGACTTTATATTATACAAAAAATCAATCACTAACTATTATATATAAGATAAACAATGACAAAAATAAGAGAATAAATAAGAGCCTAAATATATATATATACATATTTTAACCAAGCCAAATAGATAATGATCACACTTATTATTATTATTATTTTCAAACAATATATAGATAGACACACACAAACAAAATGGTTGAGTAATAGCAGCTGAATAGAATAGCATAAGTCTTACAGCTTCAACAAATCAATAACGTATTCTTCATCTTTCCTCTTCTCTTTCTCTATCTCTTGCTCCTCCATTTTCTCTCTTTATTTTCCCTCTTCTCTCTACCTCTCTTCCCCCATTTTCAGTTTTTTTTTTGTGTTTTTTCGAAAGAAACAGTTCGGAACCGTTACGTAACGGTGTGTAACAGGCCGTTACGGCTGTTACGGCACCGTTACGACCGCTACGGCAGCCGTTATGGCCGACACACCTGTGAATCTCAATCACACTGTAAAAGCGGCCGTAACAGGTGGCGGTAACCACCAAAACCGTTACGTAATGGCATTACGTAACGGTTGCGGCCGCTTTTTAAAACCTTGGGTTCTACATACTATGTTTCATTTGTTGATGACTGCACCCGTTACACTTGGGTTTATCTTATGACTTATAAGTCTAACTTCTACTAGATATACCGAACTTTTCAGTCTATGGTCACTGCACAGTTTGGGCCTACTATTAAATTGTTGTGGTCTGACTTGGGCATGGAATACTTTAAAATTGAGTTCTTTGAATATCTGACCAATTTGGGTACCATTCACCAAACTTCCTGTACAGATATACATGCCCAAAATGGTTGAACTGAGCGTAAACACTGTCATCTCCTTGAGACAACTAGGTCTCTCCTTCTCTCTGCCTTCGTTTCGGCTTCGTTTTGGGGTGAGGCAGTTCTTACTGCTGCTTTTCTTCTCAACCATATGCCTACCCTCCTTTTTTCTAGTTGGTCTCTTTAGGAAGTTATGTTTTCTCAACTTCCTAATTACTCCCTCCTTTGTGTGTTTTGAGTCTGCTTGTTTTGTCCTTTTATTTCGTAAAGATAGGACCAAACTTAGTGACTGGTCTGTCCTATGTGTCTTTTTGGGTTACAGTCTCACTCAGAAAGGTTATCGCTGTTATGGCCTTGTTTCCCATCGCCTTTATGTCTCCCGCCATGTTGCATTTCTCAAACGTCTACCTTTCTTTCAACTTCCTCCTCTCACAGCCCCAGTTTCCAAAGAGGATTTGGTTCATGTTGATCCATTTCCTTCTGAGGTCTCTCCTGATGAGTATATTTCTGTTGTTTCCCATGAGCTTATTTCCCATGAACTTATTCCCTCTTCTCCTTGTACCACCCCTCCTAATGAGTCCCTCTCCACTGACCCCAATGAATATGTTCCCTCATCTCATCCTCCTTCTCCGCCTGCTCCTGCTCCTTCTCCTCCTCCGGTGTTAGTCTATTCTTGTGGCAAGGCTCTCCCTCCACCAGTTGTCTCTGCCCCTGCTGTTGATCCTCCTGCTTCTGACGACGCTGATCTTGCTAATCGTAAGTATCCCCTTCACATCCGTAAACAGGTAGTCAAATTTAGTTTTGCTAAAACATGTATTTCTCCTTCATACTGTATGTTTTGTTTACTATTCACTCTTTTTCAAAACCTCGGTCTTATAAGGAGGCCTGTCAGGATTTTTATTGGATTCAAGCTATGGAGAATGAGTTGTTTGCTTTGCAGAAAACTAGTACTTAGGAGTTGGTTCCTTTGCCTGCTGGTAAGAATCTGGTTGGTTACAAATGGGTCTATGAAGTCAAGACTCATTCTGATGGTTCTCTTGAGCGGTATAAGGCTTGCCTGATTGCCAAGAGTCTTTCACAGTAGTATGGTATGGATTATGAGGAGACCTTTGCCCCTATTGCCAAGATGACTACTATCCGTACTTTGATTTCTGTTACTACTGTTCGTTATTGGCCTCTTTATCAGATGGATATTAAGAATGCTTTTCTTAATGGTCATCTCGTTGAGGAGGTTTACATGCGTCCTCCCCTTAGCCTTCACCATTCTTCTGGATAGGTTTGTCGTCTTCGGTGTGCTCTGTATGGTTTGAAGCAATCTCCTCGTGCTTAATATGATCACTCTTAGACTGTTATTACTAAGCTTGGGTTTCATCCTTCTGCCCAGGACTCTACTTTGTTTCTCCTCCACACCTCTACTGGTTTTGTTGCTTGATTACTGTATATGGATGATATGATTATTACTGGCTCTGATTCTTCTGCTATCTCTGAGGTCAAGCAGCATCTCTTCCGTATCTTCGAAATGAAAGATTTGGGCTCATTGCAGTACATTCTTGGTATTGAGGTGGCTTCTTCTCACAAGGGCTACTTTCTATCTCAGGCCAAGTATGCTAATGAAGTTATTCACCGTGCTAGTTTTGCTGACATTAAGGTTGCTGATATCCCCATTGAGCTTAATGTGAAACTTAACACCACTGATGGTGTTCTTCTGCCTGATCCTACTTTATATCGAGAGCTCGTGGGTTGCTTAATCTATCTAACGGTTACTCGCCCTGATCTTGTCTATGCTGTCTATGTGGTTAGTCAGTTCATTTCTGTTCCTCGTTCTACACATTGGGCTGCTTTGGTTCGGATTCTTCGTTATCTCCGGAATACTATATTTCAGGATTTACTTTGTCTTCTACTTCCTCTTTAGACTTGGTGGCTTATGTTGATTCTAATTGGACTGGTGATATCACTGATCGCAAGTCCACTTCTGGCTTCTGTATGTTTCTTGGTGATTCCTTGATTTTTTGGAAGAGCAAGAAACAGACTGTTGTTGCGCGTTTCTCTGCTGAAGTTAAGTATCGTGCTATGGCTCACACCACTGCTTGATTTCAGTTTTTTCTTGGCAAACATTCAGTATTTTCTGATAAAACACGTTTAGTTTGAGCGGGGGTGTGAGAATATTATGTTATTATGTTAATTATAGAAATATATTAGATTGATTGTGTGGATATTAGATTGATTGTATAGGGTTATTCTTGTTTCTTATTTTAGATTATGTCTAGGATTACTATATATATCGGTTATACTCTTTGTATCATACACAATTTTCAGAAACTTACAGTTATGAATAAGAAATTTGTACCTTGTAGCGTTTTTAATCAGCAACTCATTCTTTGGCTCCACTTGTTATCCAGGATGGTTTGCTAGGGATGCAGAGATCTTGAACCGAGTTGGGCGGGTTTTACTACAGTCGCCTATTGTGGAACCTGTGAAACCTAGCCATATTATTATTCCAGAAGATTGTTTCCGGCTTCTAAGCATCCCAAGTGATCGAGTAACTACAGTTCTTGTTAAATCAGTGGAGAAATTATTTGGAGGTAAGTGGGTTTGTTGTTTCACTGTGCTGCTGAAGTACTAATAGTCAACATTTGGAGTTTCCACAACAGTGCATAGATTCCATTTAGATATCCATTTCATGTAATCCACCCCTTAAAATGGGTTAATTATAGGATCATGGAAATCATAGACCAAAAAAATTTATCGTAACTAATAAAAAAAAATTGACATTGTCTGACACATTGAAAATTCATCTTTGACAACCAAACCAAACTATGCCTTGTGTCCCAAGCAGGTGGTGTCAGTCACATGAATCTTTTTTTAGTCATTCCGCTCTGTCAAGGGCTCTATGCTTAGTATGCCCTAGCTCATACTCACGTATGCATATTCAGATTCATGTTCGTAAGGGATTTGATCGAGATTTTTACATGATGGTTGTCAGGCTACCTAACACACAAACCTCCTTATCCGGGTGTGGGTCCAGTCGTATAAAAAGATAAAACATTATGCACAGCACAGATGGAGTTATCTTCAACATTCATATTGATCTATTTTTTTCTTAATGAGATTCACCTTATGTAGTAACTGATGCAGGTCACATTGTAAAGCATGCAAGCCTCGGGGACTATGTTAAGGACAACGTTCCGACTTTGAAGCATTTCATGGTCGAAGGAGATGAGAATCAAGAATATAATGTTGCATCCTTGGTAGCCCTCTCAAATGCAGTGAAGCAGGTTCAAAGGTGCAGATCATGAACAAACTCTTTTCGGGTTGTGTAATAGAATTTGTGATGTGAATAAGACCATTTTCATCCAAATATTGACTCTTCAATTCAATTCCCTTTGAAGCATAGGCATGAATTCAAGAATAATCATGGTGAGTGGGTAAGTACAGTCAAACCTGATTTAGGACCTGGTATATCCGAACGTGTGTGGGAAGCGATGAGGTCAACAGATGAAAATATTGATGTCTTCACCTCTGTGAAGACTGAATTGCGTGCTGCTCTCACTGCTCTCCTAGGGGTAACCTCTCTCTCTCTCTCTCTCTCTCTCTCTCTCTCTTAGAAGCCAATTCTTGTGCTTTTGATACATATCTATTAGATGAATCATTCACTTTTTCCTTTTCTTGTAATTTCCTTCCACAAATCCCTACTAAAATTCAAACAAGGTAGAAGACAATTTGTTTTCGTAATCTTTCCCTCATTATTATACTCTTTATGAATTAATTATGCAGGATTTTGGTATTTTAGCAATCCCCACAACTCCTGGCCCTCCACCAAAGTTACAGACAGAGCAGACTACGCTGAGAACGTTTGGTGGCAGGGCTTTTAGCTTGTTGTCTGTTGCTGGAGTATCGGGCTTTTGCCAGGTCCTCTCTCTCTCTCTCTCTCTCTCTCTCTCTGTGCATGAGCGTGACATGATTTTATTTATAATGTTCTTGACTGCGACAAAATTTGTTTTGGGAATTGGTTAAATACACAGGTGAGCATTCCACTAGGGATGTACGATAATCTTCCTGTGGAAGTTTCCTTGTTGGCAAAACACGGATCAGATGGGTTCCTGCTGAATCTTGTTGAGACGCTTTACGAAACTCTCAAAAAACAATTTGAAATCGCTCAAGAATAGAGTTACTGAAGTTGGTATCATGTTAATATATGTTTTATCTTTTCAATGCTTCAATATATAAAAATAGGATTCCCAGGAAAAATCTATGATACACACCCCATTTTGGAGTGTGTACTATATGCCCTAGTTATGATATTGTGGTATTTAGTTGTGACATATTATGATGTTGGTTATGACTTATTATGGTGTTAGTTATGACTCATGATAATGTTAATTATGCCTTATTGTAATTATTATTTTGATTATGATCGAAAATGTCTTTGATAGCTTATGTGATGTTTGGTTATGACTCATTAATTTTTTAGTTATGACCGAAAAGGATTCAGTTATGACATTGGTGGAACTCGCATATGGTAGACACCCTTTTGAGGGTGTGTATTCGCGTAGGTTCTTTGCTCGACTTCTCTCTCTTGATCTTTCCTTTCTTTAGGTGGTTTGGAACTCAAAAAGCTTCCGTTGTTCTTGAGAATTGTGGAACTCCAATCCGATGGAGTGGTTCAGAAGCCAGTAAGATGTTCAATTGGTTGGTGATCTCATTGATTTCCTTGACAGTTAAAATTCAAAACTGCAAATTTTTGCAAAATATTGGCACTGGAAATGGAAACCTTTGGAATTCAGGCGATATTTCGGCAATGTGGGAAATATTTTATTTTTCTGAAAAATTAAGACACCAAAATGCAAGCTTGTAAGCACATATTATTGTGTTAGAATGAACTTTGTATGTGGTTTTGTATAGAAAACTATATTTTCTCATTTCAGTGAGCTGGTTCAAGTGGGAAAACCTGCAAAGTCACCAATGCCATGTTTGGTTGTGAAAGATAATTTAGAACAGTTTTGCATTTGGATTAATGGGGAATTAACACCAAGAAAAGAACAATAGCTCTGCTGAAGAATTAACCACACAAAAAGTAAAACTTTAAACTAAGATGGACAAATTGAGGAAAACCAAAAATAAAACATCTCTCTCTCACTGTTTGTTTGTTTGGGTTTTTTTTTTTAAATGTGTTAGATTTGATATTGTTGTTGTTGTTGGAGGTTGATGATGATGAAACATATTGCAATAACTATGTGCGACCTATTCAACATAGATTAAAAAAAAAAATTACAAGAACAAAATAATTTAAACAGATAACACAAGAACAATTGCATGGATTTTTTTCAACAGGTCGGACCTCCAACAGATAAAAACATTGAACAGAAAAAAAAACAAATGAACAGATAGGTCCAACTAATAAGAAAAAATAAGGGGAAAAAATGAACAAATAATAAAATTTAAATAGATAGATTTAAACAGATAAGTGAAAAAATAAATAAATTAAACTGATAGGAAAAAATTTGAACAGATAGGAAAATAATTTGAACATATAGATATAAATTTGAACAGATAGTCAACAAATAGTTCACCGATAAATTAAGGGGGTAAAATTAAAAACAAAATGTCTTCCAAAATTAACAAAAAGATTTCTCCCCAAACTATTTCATAAATGGTGGACCTCTCACCAACAAAAAAATATCCATTAGATCTAATACCTTATATCCTTCTTAACTTGAACTTTTTAACAATTATCTCAATTAATAAATAGTTTCCTTGAGGATTCTGTTTAAAACAGATCATCTCTCACATTTGATAAATTACACTTATTTTTCTATCAGATTAAAATGGCATATTTGCCCCTAACCTTTATATATATATATAAAATAATAAAATAATGCAGACATTTTATTCATGTCATTTTAAGGAAAATAACATTAATCTTCTTTGGTTTAACTCATACAAAAAATAATTTTTTTTTTGTATTTTTTTTTGGTATTTTGGGAGCTTTTTTGATAAATCCTATTTCTAAGAGTTTTATTCTATCCAACTTATATTTTTTTTTACTATTCCATTAGATACTATTTGAGATAAGAAGACCAAAACACCCTCAATCTCTCATGCCCCCTATTAATGTTGATATTTAATGTTGATTGTCATTATATTTTGGTAGTTCCCATGCATGAGGATGTTGACTATCATTATATATATATATTAATTTGAAATGAATATTCACATCATATAATTCACATTAATTTGAAATAAATTTTTGTCATTGTATTGTCAATTACATGATGTGAATATTCATACTAAAACATACAAATGTGAACGTTCACATCACTATATTAGATGAGAGAGAATGTTCACATGTTGTGAACGTTCACATCACTACATATTGTGAATAAAAATGTGTTATCAATTAAAAATATAATAAACGTTAATTTTTAATGTGTTATCAATTAAAATAAGAAGGTTCATGATGTAGGCCGAAAGGTACCACATTGAGGCCACTTAAGTTACATTTTTAGTCTTTTAATTTTATTTATTTGGCGGAGATGATGTGCTTTGTGCACTTATACAAATTTGGTAGGAAATATGAAAATTCAATAAAAATGGCGCGAAAGTAGATTCTTCGAGCGAGAAGTGAAGAATCCGAGCTAGCCAAACCACCGCACGTGCGTCCAAGCTTAACTGCACGTGCAGCCCACCACCGCTCGTGCGGCCCACATGGGCGCTTGAGCGGCCCACCTAGGGACGCGTGCACGGAATTTTTGGTCTGTTTTGCTCCAAATAAAAGACAGAAAAATAGCCAAAATGAGGGTTCAAAAAATTAATTCAGAATAAGAGAAGGTTAGGGTTCCAAAGAGGTGATATTCTACCAAAGCTTGAAGGACACTTTCATGGGGGTTTCTTCCTTATTTTCTTCCTCTTTCCGCTCCTCCATAAGTGGCTAGTTGTCTTTTTTAAGGTTTTGATGAAACCCTAGCCATGTAATGGAATTTTTCATGAGCTTTAATTGTAAATTGGTTTGAATGAATGTATGGATGGTTTAGAAGTTTTTAATAATTGTTTCGTTCATCTCTTCAAGCATTTTACTCTCTGTGATTGTTTAATGCTTTCCATACATTAGTATTCTTTGTGTTTGTATTCAAAGTATGAGACGAGTCATGCTATGAGAGACGGGTCGTTTTGCTAACATAGTTTAGAGCAAACGACTTGTACTACTCGAGATGATTCGTGCTTGTATGTTGAATGCGACAACTCTCTTGATTAATATTTCAAACTTGTAGTTGTGAAATATTGGGTAGTTCAAACCGGATTGCGATTGATGGCTGATGTTAAGTCTCATTCATGTGGTTAGTGGTGAATTCTCTACCCTAAGATTTTTCCCGAAAATTAATATCTCCAACCCTAATTTTAGTTGTCAATTTAATTACTGTTTAGTTATAAAATCAATCTTATCTTTTTAATCAAAATTAATTTAGGAATTTTGTGATTGAATTAATCTAATTTCACATTTGTCCCTGTGGATCGATACCTAGACTTGCCATTATTCTAAAAGAATTTGGTATAGTTTAGTGATTTATTTTTGGTGTGTTCAACGACCCATCAAATTTTGGCGCCGTTGCCGGGGACTTCTGGCGAAATTAGTTAATTTAAAGTTACATTCTTATTTTAATTTTTAGTTTAGGATTTTATGTTTTTGTGTTGCTAAGTATGCAGAGCGTTTGAAATTGGAGCTATCACCGAAGTGCAAGCGGAGCGTAGCCGAGCTTTAAAAATATAAAAAAAACCATAGCACTAAAGTGCGTAAACAGAAGCAAACACTCGCAGGCAAAGCACCAAAGTGCTAAAACGAAAGTCAGAGCTCAAATAGAGGTTGGAGACAACGTCTACACGTCAAGCATCCGCAAGACGAGTAAAATGTTTTTGTTGAACCGCTGTGAGTATTTCACCTTTGGCATTCTGCTTTCGTAACTTAGTGCACAGAGTCGAACTTTTTGTGTGTGTGTGGGTAGTGTATACACGGGCGCCGTTTTTGTCGCCCTGAATTGTGGAGTTTGGTCCTTGAACTAGAAAGGACTCTTAGGAGACTCAGGGCCTCTGCCCCGTGTTCCTAGGCTTGAGTATTCATATTCATACATTGAGCAATCAGAGATGGGAAATCCTGATGTCCCGAATGTGCCTAACCGGACCCTTAAGGATTATTTCACACCCACTGCATATACATAACCATCATGCATCCAATTACCCAACACCACTGTTGCTCATTATGAGATTAAGTCCAGCACCATACAAATGCTCCCATCATTCCATGTACTAACTCATGATGATCCTTATAAGCATTTGAATGAATTTTTGGAAATTTGCTTGACAGTGAGGATCCAGAATTTCACAAATGAGGCCTTAATGTTGCGATTGTTTCCATTCTCATTAAAGGATAAAGCCAAACACTGGCTAAATTCTTTACCTGCTAATTCAATCACAACTTGGGACCAATTACAGCAACAGTTCTTGGAGAAGTACTTTCCCATAGGTAAAACCAACCAACTTAGGCGAGCCATGACAAACTTGGCTCAAATGGATGGCGAGCAATTCCATGAGACATAGGAAAGACTTCGAGACCTTCTCTAACAGTGTCCCCACCACCAAGTGCCTGATTGGCAATTTTTTCAAACATTTTATTATGGCTTAAATGAGCCGCACCGCCAAATGGTGGATTTGTCCTGTAGTTGGACATTCATGTCTAAAAATGATGCCGAGGCATGACAATTGTTTGAGAACCTAAGTGATAATTCCCTTCACCATGCCTCTTCAGCCCGGCAAGTCCGGCAACCAGTAGTTGGAGCCCCGAAAAGAGGAGGCATTTATGAGGTCAGGCAAAACCTAGAGTTAGCCCAACAAGAAGAGGCACTGTTCCACAAAATGGACCAATTATTAGCTGCGGGACATGCCCCTACCCAGCAAGATCAGCCTCAATTCCGTGAGGCATGTGTTATATGTGCGAGCCCTGCTCATGACTTGAGTGAGTGCCCTTTGGCATCACAATTTCCGGAGTTAGTCCAAGAGCATGTGAATGCGGCTCAAGGATTTTCCAACTCGGGTAATGATCCATACTCCAACACATACAATCCGGGATGGAGAAATCACCCTAATTTTCATGGAGACCCCTTTCACAAGGCACTTCTTACAATCCTCCACCACCAAGGCAGAATTTCAATAATTTTGCCAACCGATCATCTTATCGACCACCGCAACCTTATCAACCTCCACAACCATACCGGCAACCACAACCCCCGTCTGTTCCTCAGGGCAACTCTGCCTTTGAGACTCAGGTGTTGGAAGTTCTCTCAGAACTTAAGGGGTTAGCACCGGTAGTTCACTCCCACACTCACTCTATTGCCAAGCTAGAGGCCCAATTGGGTCAAATGGCTAACAACATGAATCGAAGAGAGGAGGGAAAATTACTAAGTCAAACTGTGGCCAACCCTAAGGGACAATACAGGGCAGAGAGTTCGGATGGGAATGGAAAGCACCGTGAGCAGGTGCAATCAGTGATTAGTTTGAGAAGTGGGAAGGAGTTAGAGCCTCAGTCAGTTGCGTCTGATGCAACTAGAGCTAAGAAGGGTGACCATGGTGGTACACCCAATGAGAGCAAGGTGAGGGGGAAACACTTAAAAAGGATGACTTAGTCCCTAACACTTCACATGAGCCCAAGGCACCATATCTGCCTAAGGCACCCTTTCCCCAATGCCTTGATACACCGTCCCCTTTTAATAAGAATGCGACATCTATGGAAGCAATGATGGAGGTCTTTAAACAGGTAAAAATCAACCTCCCCTTGTTGGAGGTGATTAAGCAAGTACCCTTTTATGCCAAATTTCTGAAGGACCTTTGTACGCAAAAGCGTAAATCTAGGACACATGTGTCCCAAAAGGTCCTACTCACGGAGCAAGTAAGCTCCATTTTGTTGAATGACACACCTCCTAAACTTAAGGACCCGGGTGCCCCAACCATTGCATGCATTATAAGGGACCATTTCATTGATAGGGCCTTATTAGATTTAGGGGCTAGTGTCAATTTGTTGCCGTACTCTATGTACGAGGAATTTGGGCTTGGCGAGTTGAAGCCCACTACTGTTACTCTTCAATTGGCTGACCGGTCCCTCAAAGTGTCACGTGGCATGATTGAGGATGTGCTAGTTAAGGTTGATAGGTTCTACTTCCCTGTTGACTTTTTGGTGTTAAATATGGAACCGGTAGCCAGTTCTAGGAAACAAATCCCAGTGATCTTAGGTCGACCTTTCTTGGCTACGGCCAATGCATGCATTAATTGCCGTACCGGGGTGATGGAAGTTTCATTTGGTAACATGCAAGTGAAACTTAATGTTTTCCAAGCATCCCAACAACCCCATGAGAGGGAGGAGTGTTTATTTGTGGATGAGGTTGTGGAGGAAGTTTTGCCCTCCATTCTTGTAGAGGACCCTTTAGAGGCTTGTCTAGCTCATTTTGGGTTTGAAAATTTTGATATTGATGGGTCAGTTGAGGAGGTGAATGTCCTGCTTAATGCTTCTTCTATACCGGATTTTCCTCATTGGAAAGCCCGGTTTGAGTCACTTCCTCCTCTATCGAGAGAGCTTGCCATACGATTTTTGATCACACCACCTACACTTGAGTTGAAGCCACTCCCGGCCACACTGAAGTATGCATTTTTAGGGCCTTAGGAGACTTTACCAGTCATCATTGTATCTAACTTGACTGCAGAGCAAGAGAGTCAGTTAATAAGTGTTCTTGTGGCACATCGGAGTGCTATAGGGTGGTCAGTGGCTGATTTGAAAGGTATAGATCCCTCCGTGTGCATGCATTATATACACCTAGAGGAGGACACCAAACCTTCTCGTAAAATGCAACGGAGACTTAATCCTAATATGAAAGAGGTGGTAAAAAATGAGGTATTGAAATTGTTGGATACGGGTATTATATACCCCATCTCGGATAGCAAGTGGGTGAGTCCCACACAAGTGGTACCTAAGAAATCGGGCATCACTGTTGTTGAGAATGAGAGAGGAGAGTTAGTCCTCACACGAACCACTACTGGGTGGCGAGTGTGCATTGATTATAGGAGACTAAATTCCTTGACTAGAAAGGATCATTTTCCCTTACCATTCATTGACCAAATCCTAGAGCGGTTAGCGGGGCAGGGTTTCTATTATTTTCTTGATGGCTACTCGGGGTATAATCAAGTCCCGGTGTACCCCACTGACCAGGAAAAGACCACATTCACATGCCCTTTTGGCATTTTTGCTTACAGGCGCATGCCCTTCAGGCTATGTAATGCACCGGTGACCTTTCAACGGTGTATGATGGCTATTTTCTCCGATATGGTGGAAATTTTTTTAGAGGTTTTCATGGATGATTTTTCGGTGTTTGGACCGTCTTTTGAGGAATGCCTTAGGAACTTAACTAGAGTGTTGGAACGATGTACTGAGGCAAACCTAATCTTGAGTTAGAAAAAGAGCCATTTTATGGTTCGTGAGGGTATAGTGTTGGGACATATTGTGTCCCCTCGAGGTATAGAGGTAGACAAGGCTAAGGTTGACCTCATTGCAGGCCTTCCTCCACCCAATTCCGTGCGTCAAATTAGGTTTTTCTTAGGGCATGCAAGTTTTTACCGTAGGTTCATCAAAGACTTTAGTAAGATATCACATCCTTTGTGTAGTTTATTAGTTAAGGACGTGCCTTTTGTCTTTGATGAGGCATGCTTAAAGGCATTTGAAACACTGATAATGGCCTTAATCACCGCCCCAATCATGAAATCACCAGATTGGTCGCTTCCCTTTGAAATCATGTGTGATGCCTCCGATTATGCTGTCGGGGCTATGTTGGGCCAAAGGGTCAATAAGGCACCATTTGCCATATACTATGCTAGTCGCACCCTTTCGGATGCTCAATTGAACTATACTACTACCGAGAAAGAGTTGCTAGCTGTGGTCTTTGTCTTAGACAAATTTCGGTCTTATCTCCTAGGTTCCAAGGTCATAGTCTTCACTGATCATGCCGCTTTGCGGTATTTACTATCAAAGAAAGAGACCAAACCTAGGTTAATTAGATGGATTTTGTTGCTCCAGAAATTTGACCTAGAGATCCGAGATAAGAAGGGATCTGAGAATGTTGTGGCGGATCACCTCTCCCGAATCCTTGTTGAGTATACTAGTGACCCTCTTATTTTGTATGATTTGTTTCCGGACGAACAACTCTTTGAGCTGTCATGAGCGAGCCCTCCGTGGTTTGCACAGATTGTGAATTACTTGGCCATTGGGCAAATTCCTCAGAATTGGTCTAAGCAAGACAAAGACCGATTCTTTTCGCAGGTCAAGGATTATTTTTGGGAGGATCCGAAGTTGTTTAAATATTGCTCCGACCAAGTGATTCGACGTTGTGTGCCGGAGAGTGAGGTGCATAGCATTCTTACATTTTTTCATTCTTCTGCATGTGGCGGTCATTTTAGTGGGCATAAAACGACCGCCAAGATTTTACAGAGCGGGTTTTATTGGCCCACAATTTTTAAATATGCCCATCAATTTTGTAGAACTTGTTTGCGCTGTCAGCAAATGGGTTCGATGTCTCAGCGTGACATGATGCCAATATCCCATATTCTTGTGGTAGAAATATTTGATGTTTAGGGGATTGATTTTATGGGACCTTTCTCGTCGTCGTTCGGGTTTGAGTATATTCTCTTAGCAGTAGATTATGTGTCTAAGTGGGTGGAGGCGATAGCTACCTGAATAAACGATCATAGAGTTATAATCAAATTCTTGCATAAAAACATCTTTAGTCGTTTTGGGTTTCCTAGAGCTATAATAAGTGACCAGGGTACGCATTTTTGTAACCGGTTCTTTGAGTCGGTAGTCAAGAAATACTCTATCACTCATAAAGTTGGCACTCCATACCACCCTCAAACTAGTGGCCAAGTAGAAGTCTCAAATAAGGAGGTAAAGCACATAATAGAGAAAACGGTGAGGCCAGATAGGAAAGATTGGTCACAACGGTTAATTGATGCATTATGGGCTTACCGCACTGCTTATAAGACACCCATTGGGATGTCACCGTATAGAGCGGTGTTTGGCAAAGCTTGCCATCTCCCGGTTGAACTTGAGCACCGAGCATTGTGGGCCATAAAGAAGTTTAACTTCGATATGGCTGCAGCTGGGCTCAATCGGAAATTGCAACTCAATGAGCTGGAGGAAATTCGGAATGATGCATATGAGAGTTCGAGAGTTTTTAAAGCTCGGACTAAAGAATTCCATGACAAGCACATTAATAGAAAATCCTTTGAACCCGGCCAAAAAGTGTGGCTTTTTAATTCAAAATTGAGACTCTTTCCAGGTAAGCTAAGATCTAGATGGGATGGACCCTTTGTGGTTGTTGAGGCATTTATTCATGGCGCCGTTGAGGTGCAAGATCCAAATAATGGCCACACTTTCAAAGTGAATGGCCAAAGACTGAAACCGTATATAGAGGGGATTGGGAATGGGGAAATGATTGAGTCCATTGCTTTGATGGACCCTTTTTATTATGATTGATAGATTGATTTCTTGTTCTCCTTTCTTTATTCTATTCTATTCTATTTTTCTTTGTTCTTGTTGTGCTTTATTTGCATCTAGGAGACTTTAAATCTTCTAAAGGTATAATTCCTTTGGTGTTAGCCGTGCCCGAATGGCATCTAACGGTCTGGTATAGCCACCTAACCGTGTTTGTAGTGAGTTCCTAGGAGACCAATTGAGACGGTGGAAACTAGAGTTTGAATGACAAAGCCTAGAACACAAAGGTTTGGAATTTCCGAGACTAGAGTTTGGTTTAAATACCCAGGGGAGTGGAGATTGCTTCAAAACTACGTCGGCTTGAACTCTGTATGGCAGCCCCATTGGTTGAGGTAGCTTTATGCTCATCAATTCTAGATACCGAATCAACCTAGTCTGTTACCCTGTTGGAGAATAAGGAAAGTTACAAACACAGTTAGGGAGAAAAGTAGTACCCGTGATTTTCGCGTGAAGATTATATCTTTAGTAGGCATTCCGATATTTTCTAAAATGCTATATTTATTTCGGATGTCAATTGAAGGTAGAAATAGTTAAGTATACTTTGGGCTGTACTTGGTTTTTATTTTCTTTTCTTTAATTTTTTGTAAATATAGATATTTATATTTATTTATAGTTATACTAAAATAATAATAATAATAATAATAAAATGTTGTATTTGTTAATTGTTGTTTTTGGTTAGTAGCCCGAAGGCTATAAACTACGCTGGGTTTTATTACCTGGGGGATTCTGAAGTGGCAATTTTATACCATAACTCTGGTGCCTTTTGTTAGGTGGTGGGAGTTAGTTTTCCATTTTCTTGAAGCATGTACGCTTGCGAGTGCTTCTTGTTTTTGTTAAACTATGCTGTTGCAATGTAGCAGAAAAATGTCATTGCATGCGTGTGGATGGAAGGGACCCTTTCTAGCCTGGGTAAGACCTTGATTTTTGCTTTGTGGTTTATGGGAAATCAAGTATTCAACTACATTCAAAATGCTTAGAACTTTGTGGTTTTTGTCTTATTTAAGTTCCCTCTAGAATGCTTATAGCTTTGTGATTCCAGTTGTATTCAAGCTAGTTCTAGGGTGCTTATGATTTTGTGGCTCTAGTCCTATTAAACCATTCATAGCTTGTGCTTTGAGGTTTGTGGCAAGCTTTGTATTTAATCTCTTTGTCAAAAAGCATGCTTTCATAGTTTTTTTTTTCTGTGTGTTTAAAAAAAGAAAAAAAAGTGTTATACTTGTTCAATTAAAAAAAAAAAAAAATTTGTGTTGTACTTGTTATAAAAAAGGGGGGGGGCAGCCCAGACCGCTTGAGCGGAAGAGCTGGGCGCACGAGCGGCCCAAGCCCAAAAGGGTACTGCTTACGCGCCGTTGGAGCGGCCCAAATTTGGCGTACGAGCGGCCCAACACAAAAAAAAAAGGAAGAAGAAGAAGAAGAAGAAGAAGAAGAAAGAGACCGCACGAGCGGATGGATTGGGCGCACGAGCGGCCCAACCCAAAATGGCTACTGCATTCATGCCGCAGGAGCGGCCCAAACAAGCCGCTGGAGCGGCCTAAAATAGGTGCTCATGCGGCCCAAATGGGCGCACGGAGCGGTCCAGCGAAAGAAAAAAAAAATGAAAAATAAATCTGCAGTCTGTTTATTTATTTATTTTTATTTTTCTATTTTTTTATTTCATTAAAAAAAAATCGTGTATATTTATATGTATATATAGTTTTTTTTATTTTGTTTAAAAAAAAATAAAATAATAATAAATAAATAAATAGATAAATTTTTTTATTTTATTTACATTTAAAATAATAATAAAAAAAAACAAAAACAAAAACAAAAACAAAAAAAAATCTATTTCTTTGTTCAACTTCTTTTATTTATTTTATTCTATTTATTTATTTTATTCTTTTTTTTTTATTTTCGAAATTTTTTTTTTTTATCTCAACACACCTAACCCACTCTCTCACAATCACTCACAGATATCTCTCTCTTTCTCTCTCACAACCCCACAAACCCACCATTTTCTTTTTCTTCTTCTTCCTTTTTCTTCCCTTTTTCTTCTTCTCTTTTTTTTCTTCCTCACCACCACCATCTCACCGCCGGCGTCCTATTTCCTTTCCGTCCGTCGAATCTCCGGCGAATACCATTTTTTCTGGCGGATCTCTATTCTTTTTCTCTCTTTCTCCACTTTTTCAAGGTAATTTTTTTTCTTTTTGTGTAGATTTATGGGTGTAGGAGTTAATTTGTAGAATCTTTGTCTTTGCTTGTTGTTGATCTGGTTCTAACTTCAAAAAAAATAAAATAAAATAAATAAATAAAAAATAAATAAAAACTTCCAAAAGTGTGTTTGAGTGTCCTTGCCTCGCAGGATGTGCGCCCATGCTGTCTGGTAAGATCCTCTCTCTCATTTTACTATCTAATGTCTACTTGCTTACATTGATGACAATGTTATATTCCAGTTGGGGGGGGGGGGTGAGGGTGTTTGTAATAACCATTCATGTTCGTACCTGCTGCACTTGATTGCACTACTTCACTTAATGTTTACTTTGTGCCAGTTTGGTAATGATATGAGCATATATTAATTAGGGAATATAGTGGGCTTGTATGAAAAGGGTTTATTGGATAAATACTCACTTGTGATGTTTGCACTAGGATAGTTGTTTGTGTTTGTGGTATTAGTGCACTTGTCATGAGTATGCCTTAATTCACATGAACGCACTATCATAGTAGTGACCTCTTTATTATAATCCCTGGTGTACATCATTGATAATGGCTAAGGTTGCAGAAAAGAAAAATGAGTAGCCAAGATTCTTGTTAAAAAAAAAAAAACTTGACTTGTTTGGGTTCGTAGCCTCTTTAACTCGAGTTATTAAGCCCGTAGAGGTGTCTCTTCACCTAGTGCCCTAAAACTGTCTGGTTTGGGAGTCATTGGCCCAATACTTGCTACATGGGTTAATTAGAAAGCTTAAGGGACCTGGACATTGCACAGTTAAAGAAAAATAAGAATGACTTGTTCGAATTCGTAACCTTTTCAACTCGAGTTATTAAGCCCATAGAGGTGTCTCTACACCTAGTGCCCTAAAACCGTCTGGTTTGGGAGTCATTGGCCCAATGTTTGTTACATGGGTTGACTAGAAAGCTTAATGGATCGGGACATTGCACAGTCTTTAAAAAAAAAAAAAATTGAGAATTTTAGTTGCAATAGTTTAGTTTTTCTGTATATGTTGAGTGTTATTATGAGTTACACTGGGCTATTATAGTGGATAGTTAACTAATATGGATATTGCACTCTACACCAAGAGTACTAATGATGTGTCTACTAGCATTAACAAGTACAGGGGACTTGACTTTTGTATAAACTGAATTGTGGTTTTGGCTCAATAGATTCCTTCATATTTGTCCACTGTGTCTTCAATGACTCATCATGTCTTAATATTATATTGTAGTGGCACATAAGTTGGTTGTTGTGTGGAGTAGTGTGGTTAATTGTTGTTGAGCGGATATGAATATGTTGATATTTGTGAGTATCATTTCTGAAAACCCTCACGAGACTATACTCGTCCACTTGGGGTAACCTTGTGGTTTAAAGACTTGTTGCATATGCTAAATGCAATCGTGTTCCCTACGAAAGTGGCTGAGAGTATTTTACGTTTCTTATTTCTTTTGTTTTGCTTGAGGACTAGCAAAATGTAAGTTGGGGGGTGTGATGTAGGCCGAAAGGTACCACATTGAGACCACTTAAGTTACATTTTTAGTCTTTTAATTTTATTTATTTGGTGGAGATGATGTGTTTCGTGCACTTGTACAGATTTGACAGGAAATATGAAAATTCAATCAAAAAGGGTGCGAAAGTAGATTCTCCGAGCGAGAAATGAAGAATCCGAGCTAGCCAGACCACCGCACGTGCGTCCAAGCTTAACCGCACGTGCGGCCCACCACCGCTCGTGCGGCCCACATGGGCGCTCGAGCGGCCCACCTAGGGACGCATGCACGAAATTTTTGGTCTGTTTTGCTCCGAATAAAAAACAGAAAAATAGCCAAAATGAGTGTTCGAAAAATTTATTCAGAATAGGAGGAGGCTAGGGTTCCAAAGAGGTGATATTCTACCAAAGCTTGAAGGACACTTCTATGGGGGTTTCTTCCTCATCTTCTTCCTCTTTCCACTCCTCCATGAGTGGCTAGTTGTCTTTTTTAGGGTTTTGATGAAACCCTAGCCATGTAATGGAATTTTTCATAAGCTTTAATTGTAAATTGGTTTGAATGAATATATGAATGGTTTAGAAGTTTTTAATAATTATTTCGTTCATCTCTTTAAGCATTTTATTCTTTGTGATTGTTTAATGCTTTCCATACATTAGTATTCTTTGTGTTTGTATTCAAAGTACGAGACGCGTCATGCTATGAGAGACGGGTCATTTTGCTAACGTAGTTTAGAGCAAACGACTTGTACTACTCGAGATGATTTGTGCTTGTACGTTGAATGCGACAACTCTCTTGATTAATATTTCAAACTTGTAGTTGTGAAATATTGGGTATTTCAAACCTGATTGCGATTGATGGCTGATGTTAAGTCTCATTCATATGGTTAGTGGTAAATTCTCTACCCTAAGATTTTTCCCAAAAATTAATATCTCCAACCCTAATTTTAATTGTCAATTTAATTTTTCAATTTTATTTAATTGCTGTTTAGTTATAAAATCAATCTTATCTTTTTAATCAAAATTAATTTAGGAATTTTGCGATTGAATTAATCTAATTTCACATTTGTCCCTGTGGATCGATACCTGGACTTGGCATTATTCTAAAAGAATTTGGTATAGTTTAGTAATTTATTTTTGGTGTGTTCAACAACCCATCAGTTCACATGTTGTGAACGTTCACATCATTACATTAGATAAGAGAGAATTTTTCGTAAAGGTATTGTGAACGTTCACATCAGATGAGAGAGAATGTTCACATTATTTTTAATGCGTTGTCAATTAAAAATATATTCACATTATATAATAAGATAAAATAATAATATCAATATTATTTAATTTGCGTATGAAGTTTTCTATGCTTTGGTCTTTTCCCTTTTCTCTCCTCCCCCAACATTAAATATCAATATTAAATATAAGGGTATAAGAGTCTAAGAAAATAGTATAAATCAAGAAAAATAATTTTATAGAATAAAAATATAAATAAATGAGACTAAAGTGGGTTAAAAAACTCATGCATGGACTTTATGGGCTATAACCCTTCTAAATGAGATTTATCAATAAAAATCCCTTTTATTTTTAAGGATTTTTTTTTATAAATATTTTAAGTAATTTTTTATTTTTTAAATACACTTAATCTAGATATACATAAGAAATATAATATTTTATGATTCTTTTTTTAAATTAGGCAAATACAAAAAAAATACAAAATACAAAAATTTAATACATTATCTAGTATTCAATAAATTTTTTTAATTTTTTTTTTGGGTACAAATTTTACACTTTTTAAATATATTTAGATTAAATTGACCTAATCTAAATATAATGGCGGAAATAAAAAATGAAAAATTATATTCATATATAAAAATTTATACAAAAAATATCATAAAAATATTGTGATTGTGATATTATTGTAAATATAAATTATGCTTATGGGTGTTTTGTTTTAAAGTGAAATGTCACCACTAAGCTATATCATTGTTTTTGAAAATTCTATATAAAATTTATGTTTGTATATCATCACTCAATAAGAATATATTTAGGTAGAATTTTAATGATGAAAAATTGTAAAATATAGTTATGATGATAGAAAAAAGAAATTGTAGAAAAAAGGGTAAGACGGTTATTTAGAAAATTTTAAAGCATAGTATCAGCAATCCAACGGGCAATTTATAATGAGATTACAAATCTAAAAAAGAGAAATGTAATTTTTCAAATATGATAGACAAATCTATATTAATCAGAAATCTTAGAGGGTATAAGTGAGGGTCCAAAGAAATAGATTATCCAAAATAATTCATGGTGCTAATAGCACCACTTTTTTTTTTTTAATTTTAAATCTTCCAAATAATTAGTTATTGAGAGGTAGATCATATTTTCTAACAAAAGAAATGAAATTAAAAAAAAAAATTCAAATATAAGTGAAAATTTTATTAAAAATTTAATATGAGATGAATCACTACGATTAGATAATTTTTAATTTATATATTTCTCACTCTCTCTCTCTACCTTCAATTTGATAGTATTATGGCTGAAGAAGAAGACGAGCAGTCTACCTCTTCATCGTCTTCGAATCCATGCCCTATCTGCCTCGGACCTCTTCTTCAAGAATCCTATTTGGATCAATGTTTCCGTACATACTCTTCTCTCTCTCTCTCTGATTTCTAACTTAATAATTGGTGAATTTGAAGCTTCTTTTTGAAATTATGTCAGAGATCTATTTATTGTACTGCCGACTCATAGAAACAATCTGAAATTGCAAGGGTTTAAGCTATTGTAGACTGAGAATCACAACTTCTGTTTTTGGGTTTTGTATTTTGGGCATGTTTACTATGGTTTTCGTTTTCGTTTTTTGTGTTTTCCAAGAAAAAAATGATTTAAAAAAAAAAAAAAAAAAAACCCATCATTTTCATAAACAATTTGCCAAACAAGTTTTGTGGGTTTTTTCAGACTTTGAGGAGGCTTTGCTGTGATTGTTGTGAGTGATTTGTATGTAGTTTAATCCTCTGCTAATTCGAATGGAAATGGTTATTCCCTTTTGCTCAAAAGCAAAATGTTGTCATTGGTTTCAAAAGAGCCATGAAAGATGCTATATTTGACACATTGGAATGGACTCATAATAATATACAACATTCACCATGTAATAGATGTAACATTGTAAACATTCATATTGTTAATCATTTCTTAAGCGAACCGTACTATTTTTCTATTGCAGATAAGTTTTGCTACAATTGCATTGTACATTGGACCAAAGTGGTTGCTAACAAGCATTCTTGCCCGCCTTCCTCTGTTCAGTGTCCTCTATGCAAGGTTTGTTTTTGTTATATTTTTCTTCTACTTTTACATTAATTTGGTGTAAGGGTTTTTATTTCTCATTTTGTTTGTGAATTTGATATCCTAGTCAATAATATCCTTGGGCTCATTAGGGGCAAAACTAGAGTGACTCATTTTACACCAAGTGAGACCCCTCTAGGATCTTCTCTAATTATACTAGGATTTGTGAGTAGTTTGTTGTGTCGCTTATTGTGAATTGTGCTGCTGTAAGTATAAATAATGCATATTTCAATTATACATGCGCCTTACTTTACTCAATCTCACGGCTGATTGCAGCATCTTCCACTTGAGCTTTAAGGATATATTGGCACCTTAACGTGCCTTAAACCTTGAATAGCTATTTAATAAGTATTATTTGATCCGATAAAACTGTAGAAACATTGCTTTAAATTTGTGTCCACCCTTTTGTAGTGCCACCTTCGGTTCTTTTTTTTTTTTCTTCCTTTTTTTTTGTTGTCTTTTTTGGTGGCTTTCTTCATAGTTTTACTAAATTTATGCATGTGTCATCTTAATCTTGCCATTATTACTTATATAAAAAAAAAGGAAGGTTGTCTTAGTCTTGTCTATGTTAGCATTCTTGGAGCCCAAAGTCTCTCTAGTTCGTTCTAATTGACCCCTACCCTGGTTTCACCAAATAAGATATATCATAAGTAAAGACCATACATGATCAGATCCAAATCTTTTCTTTATCTTGCTTTAATAAGTTTACCCATGATATAAGTTAGGGATAAGGGTTCAATGTCAATGCTTTAATATCTTGCTAGATGAGAAGTAAGAGAAGGGCAAATTTATATTGGTAGCACAAACATTTCTAGTGAGGAAAGATGTCCATATTTGGCAAATAATGGACACGGACACTTCTCAAGCATTTCTAGATACATTCTAGAACTTCTTGAATGTGTCATAATTTTATATATTATGACACTTTGAGGATGTTTCTCGGACACCTCACATGGTAACATGTCTTGTGTTTTGAATCTCTTTGCAAGAGTGGCGTCCAACATTTTTTGAGAATGCAGTGCACATACAAATGTGTATTAAGGCATAAAAAATTAAATCATCCAATAAACACTTCTATTATAGGAAAGACACTTTAAAATATTAAAAAAAAAAAAAAAAAAAACTCTGAAATTTCTACTATGCAGTAAACTAATGGCAGAACTCTTGGAGAAAGTCCTATCCACTGCATTCCCCTTCCCAAAAGTCAACCTTGTGAATTCAAAAGTGAAATATTTGTAGTGGAATGTAAGGATCCGCTGGATCAACAAATCCATATGTTGGTGGCCCCTTTGGTTCCACCTAGGTGAATTAGGCATCTTAAGTTGGGGCTGACCATTCATTTGATAATCTTATAAAAGTAAATAAAATCATATCCTAACCATAAAAAGCTAGTTGTATTGATTAATCTCTATTCGTTAGTTTAACTATTCTATATCTCCAATCTTTCCTTTTGATCTCTTTAGAATTTCAGTCAAATTAATCCTATTATATGTATAATATGCAGACAGAAAATTTTTCTATCATTCACAGATATGATGGTACTTCTTTTGAACGACATTATATTAATCAGGATTTTGGAAATAGGTAATTTGTAGTCTGTTGATTTCTTTGCTTCAGCTTGACTTTCATGGTTGAAAATGTTACATTACTTTTATACATTGCATCTGCAGTGCTTTCTTTTCAGAAGCTCACAAATATAGGTTACAGTGCTACTATATTGAACCAGGTATACTGTTGCTCGTCATTTTAAATCTTTAATTCTGTTTGTTTTTTGAATTTTGATGTTATTTCCTGATAAATCCACCTTTATTAATATCGATTTTTGTAAATTGTGTGTTAAACAGTTACCTTAAAGTCCTTAAATGATAAATTCATAGTATCACGGTATTGGAAGGCTCGTAAGTATCTTCAGCCGAATCAGTGGCTCCAAACCTGGTTGAGAAGGGAAATTCAAGCTTTAATTCAGGTTCATGCGATCATCAATTTTTCATTTTCCACTTGTATTTGATATTTTTTATTTTTTGGTTTATTTTATTTTATTTTTGTGTGTGTGTGTGTGCATGCATACATCAAAACATATAGAGAAACATAATGTGAACGGGAAAACAAATGTGAATAAAAAATTTGAACCTGAGACCTCGCCTAACATGAAATCCCCAAGAGTCCCAAAATCTTAAGTTGTCAGTGAAGTGACCCGACAATGCAAATAATCTACTAACTTATTTTAAGGCCAACATCACAATCATAAACTACATGCCTCATTCACATCAATGGCCGAAATTTTGTTATCTGGCAAACATGAAACCAAATGCTGGTGAAGCCTTTTTTTCAAGATTATTTTTTTATTTTTTTATTTTTATTTATTTATTTTTTTATTTTTTCTGATTTTGACTGTTTTGAAGTCTTGATTAATTTGATATCATTTTCAAAATTAGAGCAAACTTTGCAAGTACCTACTGAATATGTGCATTTTGCTTATGAGTTGAATTGAATGTTGCTTCAAACAACTTTGTAATTACCTTCTTTTCTTCATATGCAGGAGGAAGATGTTGAAATTATCGTTCATCACATACTTGGTGTAATTGACTCATTCAGAAGGTAACTCCAATTTTATTTATTTATTTATTTTTGGAACAGAAATTTGATTGGAAATATGGGTTGATTATGGAGCCCAAGCCGATTATTATGTTTTGGCACACTTCACATATTTTTTTGACTCTCTAAATTAAATGTGAAAAGGGTTCCGTTCAAACTTGTAAGAATTCCAAAAAAGGAAAAGGGAAAAAAAAGGTAATTGTTCTCATATTTTCTTGTGTTACATGAATTTACACCCAACACTCTTATGTTTCAGAAATGACCAAAAGACTCCAACCACGCCTGAAACAAAACAAGAACATTTCAAGGCCTTGGTTTCTCAAGCAGCAACACCTTTCTTAATCGGAAGAACTGATCGGTTTGTAAATGAGGTAGAACTGTTTCTAGCTTCAGGTTTGAATATTGAAGCCTATGACAATGTTTACATGCAGCATTTGGGTTGGAAAGTTTCTGGGATTACCACTGAGGATGAGGAAGGAGAAGTTAGTGGAAATGCACCTTCAGTTCCATACCTGTTTTTATTTGACGAGGACTCTGATGGAATTGAGTGATCATTTTGTCTTGCAAATGTAGATTAATACTTGCTTTTGTTTCATTTGTTTTGTAATCTTCATTTGGTACTCTTTGGGATGAACGTTGTAGTAAGTTATGTTTTGTGTAAAAAGGCGAGGTGCAGCAATGGAGGGAGAAAAAGAAGTCTTAAATTTTTTTGGGGTTCATTTTGCTTTGAGTTTCGTCACTTTTGTTGAGAGGTGAAACTATTTGGGAAGATGACTGTGGCCCTATTTCGAGCAGATTATTGGACAGAATTAAGGATAAACTGTGTAATGTTTGTTGAGTTGTGTTTGTCTTTTGTTTTTTATTTTTATTTTTATTTTTTAGAGCACTACTTTGTTTGGCAAGTTGTTCTTCAAAATAGTTTTTAATTTTTTTGAAAAATAACTCAGTGCTTATGGAATACTTAAAAAGTTATTTTTTTAAAATTATTTTCTTCTTTTAGTATTTTTATTTAGAAAATGTGAAAAATACAGAAATAAAGAAAATAGAAGCACAGCAAATAAACATTTCAAGCACATGTATTTAAGTTGTGTTTTAATCATGAATTTGAATAAAAATTTAAAAAAGAGTACCAAAAAAAAATGTGAATGAAAGATATATTTATTTATTATTTTTTTAAATTTTTATCCAACGGATGCAAACAAGTTGCACTTTTCAACCCTAAATATGGTGGTGAAAACTTGAGGTGTGCTTCCACTATTATTTTAGACTTAAAATTTTATCAATATAAATAATTTTTAAAATTAATCCATAGACGGACCTTACTAGTAAAGGTGAGATTGATTTTCAAATCAATCAATCAATCGATTCGGTCAAGTGCTAAATTATAAATTTAGAGGAAAAAACACACGGTAGGCCTTACTCATCCAAATGATAGATTTTTATCCAATCAGTCTCCTTTGTAGAAATTGAGGATTAAGATTTTTATCCAATCAGTCTCCTTTGTAGAAATTGAGGATTGATTAATGATTTTGCCAAGGCCACTTTGCTTTTGCTACCATACCATGATTCCATGAACCCCATAACGCCAAAGAAACGACACCGTCTCTCACTCTCACAGTAAAATGTTTTCTTGGTAATATCATTTCTTCAGAAGCTTATATTTGATTTGAGACCAAAGCTGAGACTGAGACTGAGACTGGGAGAGAGAGAGAGAGAGAGAGAGAGAGAAGAGAGAATGGCGATGGAGGCGGATAATGGAGCTTTCATGGAGAAATTCATACTAGAAGCAACCTCTTCTTCATCGCATGAACTTCCCTTAAAAGGCCTCACCTTTGCCGTTAAAGACATGTGAGTCCCTCCACTTTCAGCTCTTTACACACTGTATTAGTATTAGTATTACCCAACTAAATTCTATCAGTTTTCATCACTATGATTGCTTAATTTGTGTGGGTCCAAGTCTTTATGCTTGTTTCTGACAGATTTCAAACTCGTTAAACAATTTCAGCTACTGGCTACTCTCTTTATCTTTTGTCCAATATGTATATATATGAAAATGCTTTAACACCCCTGCAACATTATCCCTAAATTTTCCCAATGGCGTGAATTGTTACTTGTCATTTGTTGATTTATTTAAAAATCGATCAATTAAGATGCAGTCCCTGTCATGTTTGATATTTGAGGGGGTGTCTAGCATTTACATATATAATATACTAATTCAAATAAATAAATAAATAACAAAAAACAAATGATAAGGAAATTGATAGGACAATATGGGCTTGTTTGGTTAGTGTTTGGGAAAAAAATTTCAGAAATTTTCTCTACAAACAAATTTCAGAAATTTTCTCTACCAAACAAATTTTCCCAAAAAAATTTCCCAAAACACACAAACCAAACAAATTTTCCAAACAAATCTCTCTCACACACACATCAAATCAATCACTTTTTCCAAAACTCTCTCTCAAAACAATTTTCCAAAACAAATTTCCCAAAACACCAAACCAAACATGTTTTCGTACTTTTTTTTTCCAAAACATGTTTCTGAAACACAAACCAAACAAGCCCTATGTGTCTTGTTCAAGTGGAAATTATTTCTTAGACCTAAGGTTTTCTTTTTTTTAAATACGTGGCATGAAGAGAAGCAAAGGCTACCCGCTTCTCTTCATCTTCCTATTTAGTTTTTTTTCTAAGTCGTCTTCCTATTTAGTTTTTCAATCCACAAATAATAATTTAATCTCCTGTATTTTTATAAAATTCAATCCCAAAATTCCTTGATTTGAAGTTCATCAATCTAAATGCAGCCTTTTTTTTTTTTTGTTTTGTTTTGTAGCATGTTTGTGTGTTATATATTTGGTTTTAATATGACAATTGGATGCAGATTTGATTTGGATGGATATGTTACTGGGTTTGGAAATCCCGATTGGGCACGGACCCATTCGGCTGCCACGTCAACAGCTCCAGCAGTTTTGGCTGTGTTGAGGGAAGGTGCTACATGTATAGGTAAAACTGTCATGGATGAAATGGCATACAGGTTAGAGTCAAACACCCTGTTCTTATACATGGCTCTTTTGTTCTTGTTGGAAGGAGTTTTTGGATGGTACTATAATATCTTCAAGTATAAGTTCGTATTCTTTATAAAATATAAAATAAAGTTATGCTGGAAATTGGGAAGCCTTAGTTCATATGTGAGACTCAATTGCGTGGTAAACTTTGCAACAAATCTACACAGTCATGCATCCATTGTAATTTTTGTGTTGAACAATTACACCAAATAATTCACATCGTATGTTATTATATTATACAATATACAATGTATTTGAATATTTAAGGCATTTCCACATGTCTGCACTCGACTTTTGGATACATATCCCTAATACAACATTTAAGGCTTAGGGAGGTCTAATCCAGAACGTAGTTGGCTAGATTGTTCTTGTAGACAATTTTGACAACTGAAAGAAGACTATATAAATTGAAAATATCAATTACTTCAAGCTTTAGAAACCCTTGTCAAAATGAAGTGGTCCCATTTTTTAATTTTTTTTGTTTCCCATAATTTTCTTTTTCCCAGTTTTCTTCCTCTAGCCCATTCCCCTATTTAAAATAGAGACACTTCTAGGGTTTCTAAAATCATATCATGTCTAGGATTTCTAGGAAAGATAGAAAAACAATTTCGATATTTAATTTTTTGGTTGTGATGATTTCTATTGTTTTATTAATCCATTGCAATCTACAATTTGGGGCATACAAACATGTTTAGTATTCACGCAGGATTGTAAATTACATTGTTAAAATAATTATCTTTTGGCAGTATAAATGGAGAAAACAAACATTATGGGACACCCAAAAATCCATGTGCACCAGATCGGGTGCCTGGAGGATCTTCTAGTGGATCTGCTGTTGCAGTTGCTGCAATGCTTGTAGATTTCTCCTTAGGTGAGTTTTGTCATTGTTGTAAATTATTTTGTGGTTTTTCAGTATATCCTTCATAAGTTGGAGCAAAAGGTTCCCTTTATCACAGGTACTGACACTGGAGGAAGTGTAAGAGTTCCTGCATCATTTTGTGGGATTTTGGGGTTCCGGCCTTCTCATGGTGTTGTTTCAACCACTGGGGTCATTCCTATGGCACAGAGTTTCGACACTGTCGGTAAGGGAGCATCTATATTATCGAATTACAATCAACTACACTTGTTTTGCAATTATTTTATCTAGTGACTTGAAAAGCCTGAATGCAACATATGGACCAAGAGCAGTATTCATATAATAGAGTGTGAATGTTGAAAGTATTCAAGTATCTTTTGACCCAAGAAGTGAACTTCTCAATGATTTCTTGTGAAAACTGTAATCTAAAATGTCACAAGACATTCTCTTCCTATTACAATTTCTACCAAAATAACCATTTGTCAGATCACTGCATCCAACTTGTGACTTCATTGATTTGAATGCATTCTGCATGTTGTTTCGAATTAAAATGACTACTCCCAAGGCCCTAGCTGGACAGGAAGTAAAAGAATATCATTGCTAATATCTTGGTTGTCTTGAAGCTTACCAGTTATCTTGAATTTGACAAAATCTATGTTACATGGACTCTTCTACTGCCGCTAGTGTACCTCTGTCCACTGAATGTGACAAGGGTAAGAGTGTGAGATATGTGTCCGACACCAGTACCTACTTGGATCCTCAAATTTTATGTGATGTTTGAAGAAGAAGACACTCAAATTTGCTAGTAAATAAACATTTCTAGCTTTAAGACATGTCCTTGTACCCATACCCAACTTTTGAATGCATATCCCAGTATCTAAGATTTAGGTTTACGAAGATCGGACGCTTGGACATGCACCTGTACCCGAGTCCATGTAACATAGGACAATATCATGTCATCCAAAATGTGTTGCAAGTAAGACTATCTATAAACTTCTTAGTTCCTCCCCCACCCTGTAATTAAGTTTTTGGGGGGACCAGAGTGGCATTCCTATATCTGTGTAATTAAGTTTATTTTCTGATTAGTTTATAGTTGTCATGAATAAGAAATTTGTACCTTGTAGTGTTTTTAATCAGCAACTCATTCTTTGGCTCCACTTGTTATCCAGGATGGTTTGCTAGGGATGCAGAGATCTTGAACCGAGTTGGGCGGGTTTTACTACAGTTGCCTATTGTGGAACCTGTGAAACCTAGCCATATTATTATTTCAGAAGATTGTTTCCAGCTTCTAAGCATCCCAAGTGATCGAGTAACTACAGTTCTTGTTAAATCAGTGGAGAAATTATTTGGGGGTAAGTGGGTTTGTTGTTTCACTGTGCTGCTGAAGTACTAATAGTACATTTGGAGGTTCTACATGAGTACATAGATTCCATGTAGATATCCATTTCATGTAATCCACCCCTTAAAATGGTTTAATTATAGGATCATGGAAATCGTTGACCAACAAAATTTATCGTAACTAATAAAAAAAATTGACGTTGTCTAACACAAAGTTACCTGGAACATGAATCGTTTCGGTACATGGAACGAAAACGCAAACGTAATACACTACATGGTACGATAGGGATAGACTTGTATATATTACACTTAAGAATTTTAGATATTTCTAGAATAATTTTCTTTTAACTATTAGGTATCTAATAAAATGTTTTTTATTTTTTTTATTTTTGATGTTTTGTCTTGTCAAAATGTAACTCACTTTATTCACCATAAAAAAACAAACTTAACTCACCTTAGAATTTAATTCATTATATTTGATTTTTTTCCCTCCTAAGGTAACATTTAAGGAAATATATTGGAAAAACTTTTGGGATCGTTTCGGATCACAAAATTTATCGTTTTAGAATTGAAGTGTACCATGTTTCGAAATGTGCGTGCCAATACGTAATTCATTAGGAGATTAGCTTGTTCTAGTAACACAAGTCTGACACATTGAAAATTCATCTTTGACAGTCATAAACCAAACCAAACTATGCCTTGTGTCTCAATCAGGTGGTGTTAATCACATGAATCCTTTTTTAGTCATTCCGCTTTGTCAAGGGCTATATGCCCAGTATGCCCCCTAGCTCACACTCACATATGCATATTCAGATTCGTGTTTGTAAGGGATCTGATTGAGATTTTTACATGATGGTTGTCAGGCTACCTAACATACAAATCTCCTTATCGTGGTGTGGGTCCGGTTGTATAAAAAGATAAAACATTATGCTCAACACAGACAGAGTTATCTTCAACATTCGTATTGATCTATTTTTTCTTAATGAGATTCACGTTATGTAGTTAGTGATGCAGGTCACATTATAAAGTATGCAAACCTCGGGGACTATGTCAAGGACAACGTTCCAACTTTGAAGCATTTCATGGTCAAAGGACATGAAAATCAAGAATATAATGTTGCATCCTTGGTAGCCCTCTCAAGTGCACTGAGGCAGCTTCAAAGGTGCAGATCATGAACAAACTCTTTTCGGGGATTTTGTGTAATAGAATTTGTGATTTGAATAAGACCATTTTCATCCAAATATTGACTCTTCAATTCAATTCCCTTTGAAGCATAGGCATGAATTCAAGAATAATCATGGTGAGTGGGTAAGTACAGTCAAACCTGATTTAGGACCCGGTATATCCGAACGTGTGTGGGAAACGGTGAGGTCAACAGATGAAAATATTGATGTCTGCACCTCTGTGAAGACTGAACTGCGTGCTGCTCTCACTGCTCTCCTAGGGGTAATCTCTGTGTGTGTGTGTGTCTTAGAAGCAAATTCTCGTGCTTTTGATACATATCTATTAGATGAATCATTCAGATTATTAGTAGCTTTGATTTTGTGTATAGATAGGACCGATAGGCCAATACACTGGCAAATGCCTTGGTTAATACAGATATTCTAAGCTACCCAGCGGGTGTTTTTCTAGCTGAACTCCTTTAGCTATTGGTCGTTGGACAATAGGGCCTCAATATTTTCATGATTACGTTTGTACCCCTTTTAAAATAATTAGGTTTAAAAATGCTTTGGGCATTTTGGACTCAACGCTTCAAAAAACTACCTTTTGGATTATTTGCCAAACACTTCCAGCTATTTAACATGTTATCCAAAGTGTTGCACCAAGCACTTTACAACCTATTCAAAGCATTTTAAGGCAATAATCTAAAAAAACTATAATCTTAATAGCTAACTTTCAAGTTTTGCCAGTCCGTTATATGCACTTGAAGGTTGTATTGTTTACCCTCGCATACATTTTAGTCATGTTCTCTTTAATCTGTAAGGTGAAAAGATGATTCGATCTATTCAATATCCATTTGTAATCGGGGTAGTGTGAATAATTGGATAGAAATGTGTTACATTCATGATGATTTTATCACTGTCATGACTTCAGTCTTGCCATATCTACTGTCTGGATTAAAAATGATCTTCTTGGGATAAATGTCAAGCATCTCAAGGTTGTGTTTGGATTAAGGATTTGTGTAGGGATTTATGAAGGAAAATGAAAATTTAAGGGAAAGGTGATGAAAATAGAAGCTAAATTTTTGTCTTCCTTTTCTTGTAATTTCTTTCCACAAATCCCTACTAAAATTCAAACAACAAAGTAGAAGACAATTTATTTTCCTAATCTTTCCCTCATTATTATACTCTTTATGAATTAATTATGCAGGATTTTGGTATTTTAGCAATCCCCACAACTCCTGGCCCTCCACCGAAGTTACAGACAGAGCCGACTACGCTGGAAACGTTTCGTGTCGGGGCTTTTAGCTTGTTGGCTGTTGCTGGAGTATCGGGCTTTTGCCAGGTCCCCTCTCTCTCTCTCTCTCTCTCTCTCTCTGTGTGCGCATGTGCGTGACATGATTTTATTTATAATGTTCTTGACTACGACAAAATTCGTTTGGGAATTGGTCAAATCCACAGGTGAGCATACCACTAGGGACGTATGATAATCTTCCTGTGGAAGTTTCCTTGTTGGCAAAACACGGATCAGATGAGTTCCTGCTAAATCTTGTTGAGACACTTCATGAAACTCTCAAAAAACAAATTGAAATCACTCAAGAATAGAGTTGCTGAAGTTCGTAACATGTTAATATAGGTTTTATCTCTTCAGTGCTTCAATATATAAAAATAGGATTCGCAGGGAAAATCTATGATACACACCCCATATGCCCCAGTTATGATATTATGGTATTTAGTAATGACATATTATGGTGTTGGTTATGACTTATTATGGTGTTAGTTGTGACTCATCATGATGTTGGTTATGCCTTATTGAAATTATTATTTTGAGTAATTATTATTTTGATTATGATCGAAAATGTCTTTAATAGCGTATGTGATGTTTGGTTATGACTCATTAATTTTTTAGTTACGGCTGAAAAGGATTCAGTTATGACATTGGTGGAACTCACATATGGTACACATCCTTTTGAGGGTGTGTATTATAACATTGCATAGGTTCTCTGCTTGGCTTCCCTCTCTTGATCATTCCTTTCTTTAGGTGGTTTGGAACTCAACAAGCTTCCATTGTTCTCAAGAATTATGGAACTCCAATCCGATGGACTTGGTTCAGAAGCCAGCAAGATGTTCAATTGGTTAGTGATCTCAATGATTTCCTTGACAGTTAAAATTCACCTCAAATTTTTGCAAAATATTGGCACTGGAAATGGAAACCTTTGGAATTCAGGCAATATTTCGGCAATGTGGGAAATATTTTATTTTTCTGAAAAATTAAGACACCACAATACAAGCTTTGTATGTGTTTTTGCATAGAAAACTATATTTTCTCATTTCACCTGCAGAGTCACCAATGCCATGTTTGGTTGTGAAAGATAATTTAGAACCAGTTTTGCATTGGGTTTAATGGGGAATCAACACCCAGAAAAGAACAATAGCTCTGCTGAAGAATCAACTACATAAAAAATAAAACTGTACTCTAAACTCTACAATACCCTAATATTGTTTTTTCAAAAAAACTTTAAGTGGTACAAATTTATATGATTTTAAAATATTATATTAACTAATACTATTTATAATAAGAAGGATTTCAAACCTTTGAGAATGAGCCGCCCCCTTGGTAAGCTTTGGTGGAATTGAGAACCATTATTATATATATACAAATCCCAAATTATTAGCAGCATTTGGTTGACTTTAAATTTTCTTTTTTATACATATATGTCTTTTTATTTTTATTTTTATTTTTATTTTTATAATTTATAATTACAGTCTTTGACCTGAATGGTCAAAACTAAGGTAAGAAAAATTGATGGAACTTAATCGATTGCTTAAGACCAATTTAAATCTTAATTTTTGGTCTACTTTTCATAGCCGGTATCGTTTTTAGTTTTAAAATTTTTTACATTCAGATGAATTAAACCGATTAAAAGATTATATTTAAATATTTTTATATTTTAATTTTTTGAACATTAGAAGATAAGTGATTAATAATATGCGTTTTGTAATAAAAATTAGGGAATACGGCATTATTTAATAACTTTAACCATTTTTTTTTTCCATGTAATTTTTTATGAGTTTTTATAAAACCCTTTAAAATCTCATGCAAATCAATCCTCTTCAAAAATTGACAAAACTATGTTTTTGTTTATCAACTAACAAAATTGAAATATTAGATTCACTGCTAAATTTTTCTTCGACTCTGACCTAACTAAACCACTTGCACCTTTAATTAGAACTATGTTACTTACCAAATTTTTATATCTCATTGCACAGGTTTACTGCTAGAACTTGTGTTGAAGCCAATTAAATGTGGCTAATAGTTGATTATTCCAGTCATAAGATTTTGCATTCTTAAGCTACTAATTTAAAATTTTCTCCCCTAATACAAACAAGTTGAAGTTCAGTCAACCTTTTCACCTCACCTATACCTTTGGTTTAGCTTTCCCAAACAAGTTGAAGTTCAAAGTTTGCGGGCATTTTTGTCTTTGTCAAGTTTCAAAGTTTCAAGTCAAGGCCTTACATGGATGGCTGGCAAAAGAGCCACCCTAGTTTTCTACCCAAATTCACATTTGTATAAATTGCCCTAATATTTAATGGGAGTAAGTGACTTTTGGGCTTATATGGGGTGTTTGTTTGGATTTTTTTGAGTCAATTTATAACTTCTAACTTTTGAATAGTTATTTTAGACGTTTGGTTAAACTTATTTCAAACAACTTCTGATTCTAACAATTTATTTTAACTCAAAAAAGCTGATTCTGAGAAGTTATTCATCCATTGCTTTTGATTTTCAATTTCTGCCTTGACATATTAATTTACGGTTATACTTTTAAATTTTTAAATTTTTTATTTTTTTAAAAATAAAAAAAGACCCAAATGGACTATAGATTATTATTATTATTTTTTATGAAAAATGTAAATAAATAGTGAATAACAAAAAATAAAAGTTAATTGAAAAACTTACTTCACAGCTTATTTAACAAACACTACTCAACAATTAAAATATATAATCTTACAGTTACATCAAACAGATTATCAGCTTATAATTAAAGTCATAATCTATAATCTATTAAATTATAACTTATAATCTATTTTAACAGTTATACTAAACGGGACCATAATTTACCAATATTATGAAAATTAGTGTACATTCACAAGAAAGTCCAACATCATAACATATTACAAGTTCAAGATTATAATAATCAGAGTGACTCAGCTTTACCATTGAGTTAAACTACAAAATTAATTAGGAAATATGGCTTATAAGTTATTTATTGACTTATTGATTTATTTGAATCATGGCATCACCTTATATAACTATTTTTTGGGACATTGAGAATGTCAAATAATTTAAAATTTGAGTCGATAGAGAGACCGTGACTTTTTCATTATAATTTAATTACTTTCTTGCATCCTATTGTTTGTCACAAAAAATAAAATAAAAACTATATAAATTTTTTATGGTTTTTGAACTTAGAGCATCCCAATAGCAGAGGCATTTAAATTATTTTAAATATTTTTCTTAATCTTGTCACATAATGGAGCTTTAACAAAATAGGCAACACAATAGGTATTTTGTCTCATCCTCTCTTGGCTAGTTATATTTGGAAAGTCGTAGATGGACAAACAAATTTTAGAAACAAAGAGTATTGTTGATGTTGCAGTATACACTAATGTTACTAATTCTTTTTTTAACTACTAACTTATAAAATATGGACAATTGTAAAAAAATTGATATTAACACAAAATAATTATAAATTGATGAAAGTACAATGCAAAAATCACTTATACTTTTATTACTTTGTAATTATTTTATATTCATATATTTTTTTATAATTATTTCTCTAAAATATTCACAACTATTTATTTTTTATTTTTAATACCGGTAACCCAAAAGTTTATGGGTCCACGATAGTATCCACGAGGCATGGTAGGCAGGTGAAGAAGTGCATTTTTTTAAATTAAAAAAAATGTTGCTTTTGATCCTAATAATAAATTCTTACCCAAAATATTGGAATAAAGACTATAATTTGCCTTAGCATTTAAAATACGAATAATTGATTTTTTCAATAAATTAAATTTTATGTTTGCCATTGACTTAATTCAACAATTTGTTTTGATAATTGACTACTTGAATAAAATTCTGCCAGCGTTTGGTTTGATTTTCAAATCATGATTTAGATCAAAAAATTTCAAAATTCATAACCAAATAAATTTTTTAAAACTCATAACAGAACTCTTTCCAAAATTTTATTTTTTTAAAAAAAAAATCAGAAAAAATATATTTTTTAATTTTCTTCTTTAAAATTATTTTTAAAATATTTTAAAAAAATACAGTGCACAAATGTAGTAAATACAATGTACATTAAAATAAATAAATAAATATTTACCATAAAAAATATTTACCCTACAAAAATAAAAATAAGAAAATTTTTAAAAATTTTAAAAAAATAAACCCAAAATAATTTCAAAATACAACTCAAAATTCAATACTCTTTGTAAAACTCATAACCAACTAAATTTGCTCTATTCAAATCTTATTTCAAAAATTTATCTTTTAAAACACAACTCAAAACTCAAATCTCGTTTAAAAAATTAAACTAAACTGAGAGTCGTGTGTGCATTCAAACAAAGATGAGTTCGGCAAATGAAAAAAAAAAAAAAAATACATATTATTATATTACTAGTATATGAACCCGTGCAATGCACATGTTAAATAAATAATTAAAAATATTTTTTAAATTAAATAATAATATAAAAATTATTTAAAAAGTATAAAAAAATAATTTAGAATGAATTAAATTTTAATCATTTTATTAGAATATATATTACAATTGTAATGTCATTAATTGTGCATTTTAAAGGGAAAATTGGTCTAGGGTCCCTCCCCCACTTTTCGTAATGGAAGAGATCCACAAAATTATGTTTCGATGTGTAAGGTCCCTCAACATATATCAGATAAATTTGACTCCACGATTCCTCTCTCTCTGTCTTCGACCAAAACCCTTCAACCCATCATCTCCTTTCAACTCCTTCAGGTCCACCGACCTCTTCATCTCCCCCACCGCCCTCACATCCACCGCAGCACCACCGTCTTCGTCAACAAAGATTGATAATTATCAACCTGCGTGTGGAACTCCGGCGTATGTAGCATCGGAGGTGATCGGAAAAAGAGGGTTTCAATTTTGGGGAAAAAAAGGATTTCGGCCACAACTCTGTCCATCGGAGCCGATCATCATCATGAATTCGAAGGGAAACCCATAAATCGCAAATTAATCGGACTCAAAAAAGAGAAACTGAGCCACTTCCGATTCTACTGGCACGACATCCTCAGCGGCAACAATCCCACAGCCGTGCAAGTAGTTCCACCGGCGTCGAACACCTCAGCCACCGCCTTCGGTTTGATTAATATGATCGACGATCCTCTCACATTAGCCCCCAATTTGACCTCCAAAATGGTGGGTAGGGCTCAGGGGTTTTATGCCTCGGCATCGCAACAAGATCTGGGATTGTTGATGGTCATGAATTTCGCTTTCTCTGAGGGCAAATACAATGGAAGCACCCTCACCGTGCTTGGCCGGAACTCCGTCTTTACTCCGGTGAGGGAGATGCCGATCATCGGAGGCAGCGGACTTTTCCGATTTGCGAGGGGATATGTTCAGGCCAAGACTCATACAGTGGATCTCACCACTGGAGATGCTTGTATTGAGTATAATGTTTATGTAATGCATTATTGATATATATATATTACCCAAGGACTTGCTTTTGTCGAATCTGCCTTATTTCTGCCATTTCCAGTAATCTTTTCATTAATGATACCTCTTGTGTTGTTTTGACTAAATCTAGAGAAATTCTTGCGAATTGCGAAAACCAGAGAAAATCTCGACTGGAATCCAGAGAATTTCTCTGGATCAAATTTTCTCTGGAGAGAAACAGTGGTCTGTTTGAGCAGAGGTTGAAGGAGATGGTAGGAAGAAAATGTCAAGCTTCAAGCATGGATTATACTTTGTGCATCCAAACATTTTTGAACTGATTCATTTTTCAAATCCGACACTGCAGAGAAAGAGAGAGTTGATCAGAAGCTTGCTGCCATGGTTGCGCGTGGTGTTGAGGTTGGTGTTGAACTGAATTTTCTCTGTGTTGAAACCAGAGAAATTCTCTGGATCAACCCAGAGAAATTTCAGTTCAAGCCAGAGAGTTGAACCTAGAGAAAATTAACTATGGCCTGGATGTATGTGGCCGAGTGCTCGGAGTGGTTTTCAGCTTTTTGTTCACCAAGATGAGGTGGGTAAACTGGAGTCAAGCATGGATTATACTCCTATCTTAATAAAAATTATTTTTTGTGTTTGTGGAAGCTAAATTCCACTAGCAGCATCCTGGTTGTATCATTATGAATTACAAATTCTTCAATTCTGCGAAAAGATTTCGTTTAATGTTAAACATGCCAAAAGATCCATGCTTGAAACCAGAGAAATTCTCTGGATAAGAGAAATTTCTCTGGGCCAGAATTTCTCTGACCAATTTTCTCTGCACTGAAATTTCTCTGGCCAGAATTTCTCTGGACCAAATTTCTCTGGACTGAAATTTCTCTGGACTGAAATTTCTCTGGATCAAAGTTGAGGGACCTTAGACATTATGAAAATATTGTTGATGGACCTTAGACATTATGAAAATAGTTGGTGTCCTTTATGCTCTAAAATCATAATACCAAGGACCTGAAAAAAAATACCCCCATTTTAAATTTACAATAAGAAATAGGCGTCATAATTTAATTGATAAAGATGAAAAAATAGAATAAATTTTAAAAAAATTATATATATGATAAAATAAAAATAGTTTTTTTAATTTTAGTTTGTTCTATATTAAAATTTGTCATAAAACTTAAACATATCTTTAGAAACAAAACAATAAACATATTTTGATAAAATCGTTAAAATCGATCAAAAGACCAACTAACTTACACAAAAATAAATTAATTAAAACGTTTAAATTTTATTTTATTTTAAAATTTAAATTGTCTTCAACTGAAACATGCACAAAACTACCATATTAAATAGGAGCATAGATTTACATTATATAAGTGAAACAATTCACTTTTTTCTTTTTTTCCCGATGTGGGATTGTGGAAAATAAAAATTAACAATTGTTCGGGGGGGAAGTTTATTTCAAATCAAACAATATCAGTCATTTGACCTTTAATTAAGTCAATTTTAGTTTTTTTTTTAATCAAACAAATCTGACCAATATATTTTAATAAGACTGCTAAGATCGCGATTAAACCAGCAAACCAGTCAAACCGAAAATGGTTCAGCCTAATCAATTAAGTCAAAAGACCAACCAATTTATATAAAAAATAATTAATTAAAACTTTTAAATATTAAAGTGAAACTGTCATGAATTGAAGTATGCACAACACGACAATAATAAATAGGAGCATAAAGTTCATTTTATATAAGTGAAAATAACTCACTTTTTCCTTCTTTTTCCGATATGAAATTATAAAAATAAAAGTTAACAATTATTTGGATAAGAAGTTTATTTCTAATTAAGTAATCTTACTCGTTCAATCTTTAATTAAATCAATTTTTAGTTTATTTAGAATCAAATAAATCTAACCAATATATTTTGATAAAACCATTAAAATCACAGTTAAACCAACGAATGATTCAGTGTAATTGACTAAATCAAAAGACCAACCAACTTACACAAAAATTAATTAATTAAAACTTTCAAATTTTATTTTAAAATTTAAACTGCCTTGAATTAAAATATGCACAATATTACAATATTAAATGGGAGTATAAAATTCACTTTATAGAAGTGAAACACGTCACTTTTTCTTTCTTTTCTTGATGTGAGATTATAAAAAAATCATAGACTAACTAGAGTTTTTATTTTAAAATTTAAATTGTCTTGAATTGAATTATACACAATACTCTAATATTAAATGCGAATATAAGATTTACTTTATATAAGTGAAACAACTCACTTTTTCTTTCTTCTTCCAATGTGAAAATCATATACTTACAGTTTTATTTTTATATGGTTAAATGAAAGCTAACTAGTAGAGATTTTTTTAATTGTTTAAAATTAAGAAAATCAGTTTGAGAAATCACGGTTAAACCGGCGAATCAGGCAAACTAAAAATGGTTTAACTTACTTAGTTAGGTCAAAAAATCAACAAACTTATACAAAAATTATTAAAACTTTTTTATGTTATTTTAATTTTAAAATTTAAATTGTTTTAACTTGAAACATGTACAAGATTACTGTGGGAGCCGGATAATTGGAATAATCAGAAGCGTACTCTAGAAGACAGATATTACACGGCTCTACCCTGCACGATAAGGATGTCGAATCTAATAGATAGGCCGAATAGATACTGAACTATGGAGCCGAGTAAATAAGAGGATAATGAGTGACAAGTGGGCCTGGCCACGAGGCCCAGGAAACAAGTATAAATAAAGGAATAACAGCTTAAGAAAGGTAGGTGAGAACTATTGTGCTGAACTTAGAATACAAGCATTCTTGAGTGTAGAGATTGACTTGTCCGTCGGAGTGCTAATTCTGGCACCCCCGACCGGAGTGTTTATTCATTTTCAGGTGACTATCAGCGGATCTCGAGCGCTCCCCAGGATCAGAAGAGTATTTCCAAACCACTTCTCCACAATTGGCGCCGTCTGTGGGAATACTCAAGCACATCCATGGCGAGCATGACGGAAGATCCTCCGACAGTCACTGTCGACCCTATACCTCAAGATGAAACCACTCCAACAAACTTGCTTGGAACAGAGACTATCGCCGCAAGACGTGCCTTGAATTTCGCCTCACCCTCGACTTCGGAGCACGAGACAATGCAGGCGATCATAGAACAAGCAAAGCAAAATGAACAGAGGTTGGAGAACATGATCACTGAAAACGAACGTCTTCATGAAGATTTGGCCTTGGAAATGGCGAAGTCCAAGCAAGCTGCGCGCCTAAATCCAGAACGATCTCCGAAGGCAGGTGGTCGACAACCTCGAGCACGACAAGACACTGATAGCGACTCCGACTCATTATCCCTGGAGCCCAGGAAGAAGGGACGACATGAAACCACCAGTTCTTCCGAAGAAAGTCCCCGTACAATGCATAAGCGAAGAAGGAACAGTTCGGACGAAGACCAACACGATCCCTTCGTACGACGGATTGCAAAGGCTGCGCTACCCAAGAAATTCAAAGCACCGTTGTTCACCTTGTATGACGGCAAATCAGACCCCACCGACCACATCCGCCACTACAAGCAGGCTATGACATTGCATGCAGACGACGAGGCCCTCATGTGCCGAATATTTCCCAGCTGTTTGGGACCATTGGCGGTCAGGTGGTATTATAAACTGGAGCCGGCTTCGATTAAAACCTTCCACCAACTACAGAAATCCTTCAGGGCCAGATTCATTACCAGCGAAGTCCAGCCGAAGCAAACCGACTCTTTCTGGGCAATGCAAATCCTGCCAGGAGAAACACTAAGAGCATATTCGGCGTGATATTGGGAATGCTTTAATCTTGTTGATGACGCTTGCAACGACTCCATGGCCATTACCGCCTTCAAAATGGGATTACACCCAGATAGTGCCCTCCGCAGTTCCTTGACTAGAAGACCCCCCAAAACAGTTTGGGGGTTGATGAAGAAAGTAGAGGAATACTACAAAATGGAAGATGACGCCTTGCGGGTTAAAGCCGGACACGTGGCCAACAAAACGGCCCCTCTCGAAATCGCTCAGCCAATAAGTTCCGCACCACCTCAGAGCCCTGAACCACGACAGCGGGCTAAACGAGACAAGAGACGGGATTCTTGCCGATCTAGCGATCAATGCTCACACCAAGCAAATGAGCAACTGCAGGTCGATAGTAGGCGCACAAAGCGTGCCGACAAGAAATATACGGAGCTGTCAGAGCCAATCAGTTCGATTATGTCCAAAATCCAACATCTTCCGTTCTTCAAATGGCCGTCCAAGATGGTGGGACCTCCTGACACAAGAAGGCGGGACAGGCGTTGTGAATATCACAAAGATCACGGTCATGACACGGACAGTTGTTATGCCTTGAAAGACCACCTTGAGGAATTGGTGCAAGATGGTCTGCTCCAGCAACACGTTCGGAAGAGCACAATCAAAACTGTTGCCCTTCGGCAGGAGTCACCTCCCCTTGGCGTTATACATATGATATACAGCCTTCCAACGCCACGTACCATACACGCAATTCATTCAGCCCCCCAGAAGCAACGCACACAAACGAAACAACCCCACGAAGCTCTGAGCATTACCTTCGACGATTCCGATCTTATCGGCATAACGCTCCCCCATATTGATCCATTGGTCATTGAACTACACGTGAACCGATTTACCGTTGAACGTGTCCTCATAGACCAGGGGAGCACTTCGGAGGTCATGTATTATGAGACCTTCATCAAACTCGACTTCAACGAATCAGACCTGTCTCCGGCTCCTCATCCATTATTCGGCTTCAACACAAATCCAGAGTACTCGTTGGGGAAAATTACGTTACCCGTTTGGGCGGGCTCCCAAGCAGTGGATGTGGAATTCTTGGTCGTCAAGCTCCCTTCGCCGTATAACCTCATCATGGGGCGAACTTGGTTGCATACTATTCAGGCCGTGTCAAGCACCTATCATCAGCTGCTATGCTTCCCGACCGAACACGGCGTTGAGCAAATTCGTGGTTCCCGGCAATCCGCACAAGCATGCTATCCCTTTTTTGGAAAGACACCAATGGAGACGCAGGTCAACTCCACTGAAGTGTCGAATCGTGATAGTCTCGATGATGTCGAACGGCTCCTTGACAAAAAGCCACGGAAGCTCTAGGCGATACTAGCAGCAGCTTCCCAAGACGTATGCTTAACGCGCCCAGCTGCGCTGCTACACGTCGGGAAAGTTGCTCTTGAAGGTATTTCTGGATGATAGGAGGCTGGTTGATGGAAAATTAGGCACGCAGCCCTGCTCTTAACGCACTTGCGCAAATTCTATCATTAAACCCGACCTGTGGGGAATGATATTGGTTCTGAATGGCTTACCATGTACACTTTCCACTTCTGTAATGCAAAGATTCCTGTTTACTTACTGTTCAATCCAGTTCAAAAGTGTTCTAAATAAAGCCTCCGAATTCGGAGCGCCCTTCGTGGATGTCACGATTGGCCAAATAAAGTCTCTGGATTCGGAGCCCCATCGGCGCATGACGTTTTTGGGCTGATAAAGCCTTCGGATTCGAAGCGCCTTTCGTGGATGTCATGATTGGCCAAATAAAGTCTTCAGATTCGGAGCCCCATCGGCGCATGACGTCTTTGGGCCGATAAAGCTTCCGAATTCGGAGCGCCCTTCGTGGATGTCACGATTGGCCAAATAAAGTTTCCGGATTTGGAGCCCCATCGGTGCATGACGTCTTTGGGCCGATACAGCCTCCGGATTCGGAGCGCCCTTTGTGGATGCCATGATTGGCCACATAAAGTCTCTGGATTCAGAGCCCCATCAGCGCATGACGTCTTTGGGCCGATAAAGCCTCCAGATTCGGAGCGCCCTTAGTGGATGTCACGATTGGCCACATAAAGTCTCCGGATTTGGAGCCTCATCGGCGCATGACGTCTTTGGGCCGATAAAGCCTCCGGATTCGGAGCGCCCTTCGTGGATGTCACGATTGGCCACATGAAGTCTCCGGATTCGGAGCTCCATCGGTGCATGACGTCTTTGGGCCGATAAAGTCTTCGGATTCGGAGCCCCATCGGCGCATGACGTCTTTGGGCCGATAAAGCCTCCGGATTCGGAGCGCCCTTCGTGGATGTCACGATTGGCCACATGAAGTCTCCGGATTCGGAGCCCCATCGGCGTATGACGTCTTTGGGCCGATAAAGCCTTCGGATTTAGAGCGCCCTCAGTGGATGTCACGATTGGCCAAATAAAGTTTCCGAATTCGGAGCCTCATCAGCACATGACGTCTTTGGGCCGATAAAGTCTCCGGATTTGGAGCGCCCTCCCTGGATGTCACGATTGGCCACATAAAGTCTCTGAATTCGGAGTCCCATCGGCGCATGACGTCTTTGGGGCGACAAAGCCTCCAGATTCGGAGCCTGTCACGACCCAAACCCGCCCCTGTAGGTTTAGCACCGTAACCGGCCAGTAATCCGTGGATTACCAAAGGCCTCTGAACAGATTAGCACATAATAAGGGGTTGCGAAAGCAATAATACAAAATAGATAAGGTCCCATGAGCTGTGATGACGTACATGGGACAGAACATTTTAAAACTTATTTATGTATACATAAACATGCCAGTCCAGATATACAATAGTTACAAGTATATACAGAATGTACTCCCCAAGACCTGACTATACAGTGCAAACACAAAGACTAGCATGGTGTACAAAAACAGCCATGGCATTAGACTTCGATCGGAACCTCCTCGGGAGGCACAACGGCTGGCTGACAAAAACAGAACAGAAGACCGTCAACTCCGGCCCTGGTCATGTGCCGGTTCACCTACATACATAATATAAACTGTGAGCGAAAGCCCAGTGAATAATAACAGAGTAAAGGGGTTATATGAATGATGTCCATCACAAGTTAGAATCCAGTATTCAAATCAGAACACAATCAGATTTCAAAACAGAATAGCTTCAGATACATACTCATGTTCACATTCAGATTTTGCATAAGTTCATACGTGGTACAGCCATTAGCTATCAGATCAGATTGGTCCAGAGACCCACATACATAGTTGGTACCAACGACCATAAAGGTCCATATTTTGCGCGCAAGTAGCCATGGTATTGTTACCCCCAGGCAAAGGCCACGTGCAGATTGGCCGCGGTATTGTTACCCCCGGCGAGGGCCACATGCAGATTGGCCGCGGTATTGTTACCCTCGGGCGAGGGCCACGTGAACTAAGGGTGCCATAAATACTTTTCAGAAATTTGGACATTCATTCATAATTTGTAAAATAGCATTTCAGAAAATAGATCATACTATATCAGTCAGAAAATACTTAAGTTAAACATAACTTTACAGAGTTATTACTCACAGTGGGCTTGGAGATAGACAGACAAAGCAGATCGATCAGACAGGACGTGGCACGTGACCTACATGACACATAACAGATGCACACTTGAAACACACGTTTTAATTGCACAAAATTTATTTCGTTGGCTCTTAGCGTGTTTCTAATCTCTTATCCTCATTAGAGAGTCTTAAACATGGCCTAGGAATGCCTAGGATGGAATGAGGATGCAAAGATGCACTTTAAGACACTTTTCAAAATTTTGCTGAAACAGGGGTCCCGCTCGAGCGTGGATTCCTCCGCTTGAGCGAACATGCAGACAAAAGGGATCTGCTCGAGCGTGGATTACTACGCTCGAGCGGACTGCAAGCTACAGTAAAAGTACTGGATGCATGAAATTCACGCTCGATGGGCGCTCGATACCCGCTCGAGCGTGAGACACAAGTCCTCGCTCGAGCGTGCATTACCCCGCTCGAGCGGACTGTAAACATGTGAAAAGTACTGGATACACGAAATTCCCGCTCGAGCGTCACTTTTCCCCGCTCGAGTGGACTTCATGAACTCAGCGTGTACGCTCGAGCGTGGAGTTCCCCGCTCGAGCGTGAGTCCAAAATCTGGAATTTTCAGATTTAAACCTCAAGCTCAAAACTCAACTTCAAAGCATCAAATTCGATCCTTTTGGGCTAATTTTCTGGAAAAATCTTGTAAACTCATAGTATGACATGTTTTGAAGATCAATTTTGTAAAGTCAAGCCCAAAGGTAAGTCAATTGAACACAATTTCAAATAAAATTCCAAGAACATGATGAACACATAACATGCAAGTGTCCTAATGAATTCAATGCTCTAAAAATATAACCAAGTGCAAGATTAAACTCAAAATCATGATGAACGCATGGACTATAACTAGAATATGGTCTTGCATGCAAGAATTTCCATGAAAACATTTCAAATTGTTATGATATAGACATGCATGCAAGAATTCCTACTCAATTCAACATGGTAAATCCAATTCTTGTTTTAGATCACTAATGTCACATGAATCATGCAAGAAATGACTTGAATTCACAATCAAGAAGGTAATTCTCCTACCTTAAGTCTTCAATTCCAAGCCTAGAAGCTCAAACTAGCAAAGCCTCCTCAATTCTCCTAAGTTCTCCAAGTAATTTTGTTGAAATCAAACTTCTTCTCTCTCTAGCTCTCTTGCTCATGTTTTGACTCCAAGAATGGCTAAGGAGATGTTATGCTTCTAAGTGTGATTCAAGACTAAACATTTAATCTAGCAAAGCCCACCTAGTGGCATTATGGTAATAAAGCCAAACTAATATAATTTAACATTATTTAATCAAGTTTAATCGCTCCGAACTGAATTTTAATTAAACCTACCATAAAATTCTATAAATCCTAACTAGACAAAGATATGAACATATCATTTTATGGCAAACAGATAGAAACACATAAATAATGCAATACACATGCAAATAAATCCCAAATCCTTCCTAAATTACTGTTAAGCATAATTAATCATGAATTAGCATTAATCGGAGGTCGGGGTCATTATAGAGCCCCATCGGCGCATGGCGCCTTTGGGCCGATAAAGCCTCCGGATTCGGAGCCCCATCGGCACATGGCGCCTTTGGGCCCAAAAAGACTCCGGATTCGGAGCCCCATCGGCGCACGACGTCTTCAGGCTGATAAAGCCTCCAAATTCAGCTGACCAAATAGTACCGCCGAGCGACGTTCAAGGGCCGAGTAATATTCCAAATTCGGAGCGCCTCCATAATGAAAACATTTACACATCGAAGCAGGGATATGTAGGTTGAACCAGTACAACCGCATGAACAAGACAAAACGTTCCAGCATTCAAAATAAGATGCTTAATTCAGCATACAAAAATTCAGAATGAGATAAACTTTTAGAATGAAACATTTTATTCGATCAAACAGTAATTACAAAAAACGCAATTTGTGTTCAGAGCATTACAATGTCTATTCTCATATGGCGTTGCATTGGTATAAACGGCAGCCCCAAATCAACGCCCGCTGATCAGAGAGCACCCGCAACTTGAAATGCTTTGATCTGACCGTGCTTGAATCCATGATTCACAAAGACGATATAATCACCCTTGAGGCAGGGACCGTTGACACCATAGACATTGTCAAGGCCAAGATCCAAGACAAGAAAGGAATTCCCCACGAAAGCAGTAATGCTCAACGGTCGCGGCGCTACGTCGGCCTCATTTCTCGGTCGCGATTGCGGAGAACTTCGCCATTGCTATTTCTCCCTTCGAGGTGATCTGCTTTGACGACTTAGAGGCTGACGTTTTTCCCCTTTTTTGAACGCCCTACCTCCCGCGCGAATGGGTTCTCTGCTGCGATTCATTGCAATGTCAAGCTCAGCTAGAGTCCGAGCTTCTCTTCTGCTGCTGAAGAAAAACTCCATTCGACATTCACACTTATCTAACCCCACGCAACAAAATCGTTTTAAATCGAGTTTGAGCATAGTAAGCGAAGTCACTGGAGTGAAAAGTCCGAGGCGATTTATTTCTAAAATCCTTGCAGTGGCCCCGAGGCAACTTCATTAACATTGAACTCCAAAAGACGGACGCCAAGCGATATTGGCTGTAGCCACTCCATGTACCAATCTTTGGCCTTTTTGTTTTTGGAGTTAAAATGGCCTAATTATATAAACAGCAATTATAGATGGGCAAACTGTCTTCAGATTCGGAGCCCCTGGTGCATGACACCTTTGGGCCGGTTAAGCCTCCGAATTCGGAACCTCATCGACGCAATTGACCTTGCGTGACACGCCAAAAATATATTTAGTGAAGAATGCTCATGGCAAGCCGGCATATAACCGTTCGGAATTAAAGCGCCTAGTTGATTCGAGCCGGTCAATGTTTATACAATGAAACGCATGCAAACACGTGTGTGCCGAATGAAATTTACAAAGAAACATTTAAAATAGAACATTTTATTCAATCAGGCAATAATTACATAGTTATGAACGCGATCTGCGTTCGAACATTACATTGAATATTTTTATACAGCGTCGCCTTCATCTTCACTCTGCTCGACTTCAAAGGCGGAAAACGGAAAATGGTTATGTTGGTACAGTGGCAATGCCAAATCGACCCCCGCTGCTCGGAGAGGTTTCTCGGCCTGAAGCGCCTTAATCCAACCATGCTTAAATCCACGATTTTCGCATCGGCAAACTTCCTCGGCGAGCTTTTCCTTGGTCTTCTGTATCCCTACTTTCCGGCCATCGTGGAAGCCTTTTTCATAGGCCCTCCCTTTCGTGGATTCCATCACGAACATGCTCGCCATATCGTGATCGGCGAGCGCGGTAGTGATAAGCCGCTGGGTGACCCTTTCTTTCAAGATTGGGTTAGCCTGTCCGACGGGTTGTGCCTGAACGGCCTTGACCTTCCTTAGCTCACGCTCGGCCGTTTTCGCGCGAGCCTCCAAACTTCGGATGCATTCATCCCTCTTCTCTATTTCTTGGCGGGAAGCACAGAGACGCATGCCGATTTCGTAGGTGGTATAGAGCCCCTTCACCGCACCGTGAATGCCTTTACGAAACACTTTGAAGTCCTGTCGACCCACCATCGACTGCTGGACCTCGGGAGGAAAAATCTGTTGAGCAAATTCGACTGCCACACTTGAATCTCAAACGATCTAGTCCGTATCTGTTATGGGCCTATTCCCCACGAAGACTGCAAAACTCAATGGGCGTGGGTTCTCACTGGGCTCCCTTCCAGAACGGGGTTGCGGGGATTTGCCCTGTGGCTCCTTATCCCTCCTGGGCGACCTACTTCGACGACGAGGAGATTGACGTCTCTCCCGATCCCTCGAAATCCTACGTCTCGAGCGCGAAGGTTCGCCACTTCGATTCATGTCTCCTTCCAGCTCAGCTAGCGTCCTTGCTTCCCCTTTGCTGTTAAAGAAGAGTCTATTCGACATTCACGCTTGTTTATCCTTCATCAAAGACCTGGACTGAGTTGCTCACTGAGCACTTAAATAGGACCTTCATTCATTGATTCCCTACGAGGGCAGCGCCTCCAAGGCAATCTCATTAATATCGAAACCTCAACAGCCCGAAGCCGATCGAGTCGTGCCCCCATCAAATACTGATTTAGGCAGTCTTAACTTCCGCAAGGGCAAATTCATGAAGCAGCTGGGGCAAGGGCAGATTCATCAATCTATTTGGCTTGAGTGCCGTAGTCGCTTCACGAATACACTCATTAATATTGTATTATTCGGCGTGTAAAATTCATGAACTAGCTGGGGCAAGGGCAGATTCATCAATCTATTCGGCTTGAATGCCGCAGCCGCTTTACGAATACACTCATCAATATTGTACTATTTGGCGTGCCAAATTCATGAACCAGCTGGGGCAAGGGCAGATTCATCAATCTATTCAGCTTGAGTGCCGCAGCCGCTTCATGAATACACTTATCAATATTGTACTATTCGGCGTTTCAAATTCATGAACCAGCTGGGGCAAGGGCAGATTCATCAATCTATTCGGCTTGAGTGTCGCAGCCGCTTCATGAATCGATTTACTAGTCCTATTTGGCACAAAGAGTCGATTTACTTGTTCGGATAAATTGAGATTAAACTAATGTAATGGCCAAGATTACACTGTTATCCAAAGTAGTGGAAGGCAAAACCCTTCATTAATATCAAAAACTGCGTACAAGTAACAGTGAAACGGGAATGAAATTTTCATTAATAAATTGAGCTCAGATAGTAACTAATTTATACATGAAAATTACCCTGAATCCACTAAACAAAAACGTACATTGAAATTAAAGATACCTAATAAAACTAGAATGTCTCCCAGATCAATCCTCGGGATCAGACTCAAGTGGCTCAACGTCCACTTGCTTGTATAGAATTGGCAAGGCCAATGTAACTCCAGTGGCAACAAGGGCTTTGAGCCATCCATGTTTGAATCCCCGATTTTCGAATTTGGGGACCTCATCTACGTATTCCTTCAAGGCGGCGCTCTTCCCAGCTTCTAGCGCCGTGGAAGCTACAGATTCGGCTTTTTCTTTGGCCGCCTTCAATTCTTCTAACTCGGCCTCTGTCTTGGAAAGCGCCTCATGGGCTAACTTGAACGACTCCTCGCTGGCGTTCTCCCTATCCTCGGCTTTAGATCTGAGCTGGTCAGCAGTCCGAGCCCTCTCATTTTCAGCTTCGGCTCGAGCACTTTCCATTGCGGCCCTCATCGCCTCGAACTCGGCTCTGCTTCTTTCACCTTCAGCTTCAAACTTTAAGCGGCCAATTCTTTCAATGGCATCACGCTGCCGGCGGCTTAGTTCGGCTATCCTTCCAACCGTCTGCAAAACAAGTTTGGATCACCACATCAAGCAACATCATATGCAAACCAAACCAAACGAGCAAAAAAGAAAGTATCGTATACATACCAGAAGGGCCGACTGGGCAGCGAACGCTATAGCTACCAAATCCGGCTCTTCTCCAAAGGTGGCCTTGTCAGCCGGTAGCGAAACTGAGGCGGCCAAGCTCAACGCCACGGCTGGATCCTTCATGGCAGATGCGTTAGAGGAGATTGGCGTGTCTTTGATCTTTGGTTGAACAACGAAGGGGAAAACCATGTCAGATTCCTCTAAGCGAGGCCGTTTGTCAGCAGGGTTATCCTCTGAGCCGGCTTCTCCCTCGGCGGAATGTTTTTCGCCCTGCTCTTCTGAAACCAGCCGTTCTTCCGTAACCTGCTGTTCAGCCCCTTCCGTCTCGGCCACAACAACTTGCGCCGTTTCTTCTCTAGTAACCGGTTATAAAGATTCAACCGGGGCAGGCTCAGAATGAGTGGCCTCGGCTTTCTTTCGAGCGGCCATTTGCTCGGCATTTCTCTTTTTCGCCATCTGTGTGAGATTCTCCCCAGCCATGCCTTCTAAAAAAGTGCCGGGAAGGTCTCCCAAGTTTGTAAAAATATCTCCGAAGGAAAACTCCGCCCGACCCGAAGTGGACGGTGAGTTAGGCTGGTTAAGACCAGTTGCCTCAAACGCTGATTTCAGAGCTTCGTCGACCTCCTCGGCCTCAGCGGCGAACTCCCTTGTTAATTCGGCATCTACCTCGACAACCGACTCTAAGCCTTGCTCCGAATCAGAAGCTTCGAGACCAATTTGCCTAAGGATCTTGAAACTGGGGAAGACAAGAGCCGTAAGGTGTTGTTCGCCGGTTGGGATTGGGATGTCGTCTACGGTCGAGAACGTAGTGTAGGTAGGCTCGTACCATAGGAGAATATGGGCAGCCCTTCCTTGCTTCTGTACGTTTGGACGGCCAAAGTACTTTAGTGCAGTTTTAATTTCCGCAAGGACTGCGTCGTCAGCCGAGGTCAAAATCCTCTTCAACTTATTGCCTGCAAGAACAAAGGGTAAGGTTTGGAGAAAAAGCCGCATAAAAGAAAGATCAACAAACAAGGAGTTACATGGCAACCTGGTTCACCCCTCCGTCTGGGAATAAGGTCTAGGCGATCTTCGCCTTCACTGAACTCCCAGTTGCCTCGGACATTGACCATTACATCGTCAACTCGTTTGCCAGAGCTGGCAAGAATCGTTACCAAGTGATGGTCGGTGTCCTTGGCTTTGAGAAAGTAGCGCCCGAGCCGACCGGAGGATTTGGCTAAAGCATAGCAGTGTCGAATTGCCGGAATGCCAAGGTTGATCTTGAGATGCCGGTTCAACTCTACGATTCCCATTACGATTCGGAAAAAATTCACATTGGGTTGCGAAGGAATCAAACTCCAATAGCGAAGGACGGCCCTGAGAAATGGGTGTAGGGGAAAGCGAACTCTGCCCTCCGCAATAGATAGGAGAGGGAAGACGATTGTATTTTGGTTGTCCCTCTCCATATGAAGGGTATTGTCCGTTACTAGAGAAAGATGGACATCCTCAGGGATAGAAAAATGTCTTCGAAACCCAGAAATTCGATCCTTGGAAAGGAGGTCTTTCAAATGCTTAGCCATTCTGGTAAGGACTCAATGATATTCTAAATCAAAAATAAAAGCGGAAAATAGGATTGCAAGGAGAAGAGAAGAAAACTTACGAAAGGCAAAGGAGACAAGGAGAGAACAGATAAGAGTTGTAGAAAACGCGTCGAAGAAGAGATACCGACTGGCAGTCCAGGAGGTTCAAATATTCGAAAAAGCATGTTTTTGAAGGGACTTAAGTTTCAAATCGTAATAAATGCGAGAGAAGCACGAATGGGGCGGGAAAGCGTCACAGTGACCAAAAAACACGTACGCATTCTGACACGCATCGGGAAGAGGATTAACTGCCGAATTTTTGACTTCTAGCCAAACACGCCGACTAACTGATGCTAGCGAGGTGTTTGGGGGACAATTGTGGGAGCCGGATAATTGGAATAATTAGATGCGTACTCTAGAAGACAGATATTACACGGCTCTACCCTGTACGATAAGGATGCCGAATATAATAGATAGGCCGAATAGATACTGAACTATGGAGCCGAGTAAATAAGAGGATAATGAGTGACAAGTGGGTCTGGCCACGAGGCCCAAGAAACAAGTATAAATAAAGGAACAACAGACTGAGAAAGGTAGGTGAGAACTATTGTGCAGAACTTAGAATACACGTATTCTTGAGTGTAGAGATTGACTTATCTGTCAGAGTGCTAATTCCGGCACCCCCGACCAGAGTGTTTATTCCTTTTCAGGTGACTATCAGCGGATCTCGAGCGCTCCCTAGGATCAGAAGAGTATTTCCAAACTATTTCTCCACAATTACAATATTAAATTAGAGTATAAGGTTCACTTTATATAAGTGAAAACTCACTTTTTCCTTCTTTTCCCGATGTGGAATTATAAAATAAAAGTTAACAATTGTTTGCGCAGGAAGTGTATTTCTAATCAAGCAATCTTAGTCATTCAATTTTGAGTTAATTACCTAAAAATTCTATTTACAAATATTATGGTAGCTCATGTCTTATCTAAATTTTTTTGTACCAATAAGTCATTAATAAAACTAATACTATCAGTTTTTGCCAATTTTTAAAATGAAGAACATTATTAATTTTGCATAGTAATGTTCAAGATAATTGTTTCACTAACTGATAAAAAAAGAAGAAGAAAAAGTATGAGATTAAACGTGTTTGTCCTTATACTTATTGGTTTGATTCAATTATCCAATAAAATGGAGAATATTATCATTTTTTTTTCAGTTTTAAAATTGAGAACATTATCAGTTTTTTTCATTTTTAAAGTTTTTTTTTAATAGTCTTGCACATTAATGTTCCATCATCATGCTCATTTATAGACATAAAATTTTCAGTTTTATACAAAAATAATTTAATTTTTTCAATTTTTTCAAAACAAATAGTTTTTGTTTTTTGCACATAATTTTTTTTTCCCCCACACTTTTTTCAATTTAAAAGTTGAAATTTTAAAGTTTGAAAATCAAAATAAATGTCAAATCATCATGTTTCTTTATAGATAATCATAAATGATGAATAATCATTATTTGAAAGGTAATTCCAATTATTAAAAATTTAATGGACTTGAAGATCTAAAAAATCTTAATTAGGATTTAATGGAGTATAAGTTTATAAATTAGGATTTGTGTGTAAATACCCCTTTAATTTTTAATTAGATCAATCTTTAGTTTATTTCAAATTAACCCAACAAATCATTCAAACAAAAAATGATTCAGCCTAATCGGTTAGGTTAAAAGACCAATTAACTTATACAAAAATTAATTAATTAAAACTTTTAAATTTTATTTTAAAATTTAAATTATATTAAATTGCAACATGCAGAACATTACAATATTAAATGAGGGTATAAGATTCACTTTATATAAGTAAAACTATTTACTTTTTTTATTTCTTTTTCTGATGTGGGATTATCAAATAAATCATAAATTAATTAAAAATTTATTTTTATATGGTTAAATGAAAGCTAACTAATGAAAAATTTCTTAATTATTTAAAATTTAAAAAATTAATATGAAATATTAAAACTCTCATTAAATTTCTCACTAAAAACTCTCATTTTACTTATATAATATATAGATAGATCCCATTTTAATTCTTCATTAGTTAAATGAACAGAATTTTTTTAATTTTTTTAATTTTTTTTTATGTTCTATATAAGTATTGTATTCTCCTAAATAGAACATTTTATTTTCATTTCATCCGCCATTTTTTGGTAAAATGAATAGAAAAAATATTTATCATATTTCTTTTATAGTTAGGCTTCGTTTGAGAAGATTTTTTTAGCATGATTTTTTGACCAGACTAAAAAAATTATTTAAAGTAAACTTTTGACTTTTTTATAATTTAACTAGAGGAAAAATAAAATAATTATGATTTGAATGTGATAAGTTATCTTATTAATTTTTTAACATATTTTATTTTTCTAGTAAGTTAAATTAGTCCCAATCATCTTGCCAAACGAAGACTTAAATACATATTTTACACTTGATTTTTTTTTTTTTTTTTTGTATCTATCTATCAATTCGGTTACAATAATAGATATCAATACAATTAGGTTAAATCTGTAAAAATTATCATAAATTTTCAATTTTGGTATAGAAAATAGAAAAGATTCAAATAAATAAACCCAATAATTATAGGGGGACTTATTTATAAGTCTTTTTTTAGACACTTATGCTAGGCTAAGTCCTGTGTAATTTCTTATAGAGTCTCAAGTCCTATTTAGATAGGAATGTATTCCACAAGATTCTACATAAACGTAACGTGACGTGACACTTACATAAACGTAACGTAACGTGACATCTATATAAACGTAACGTGACACCTACATAAACGTAACGTGACATCTATATAAACGTAACGTGACACCTATACGTAACGTGACACCTACATAAACGTAACGTAACGTGTCACGTTACGTTTCGCAAACTTAATGAGTTTTTATTTTTTTAAATTGAATGTGAAAATGTTGCTGGTTTATGTTGGTGTCACGTTACGTTTCATATAAATACGATCTATGGTAACATTCCATTTTCTATAGGAAATTGAATATTACCATAAATTATTGGTGTCACGTTACGTACTGGTGTCACGTTATGTTTATATAGGTGTCACGTTACGTTACGTTTATATAGATATGATTTATAGTAACATTCAATTTCCTATATATGATTTTATTATTATTTATGATATTAACAACTAATATTAAGGGTAAATATGTTAACAAACATCCCATAGAACTTATGAGAATATAAATTTTTTAATATGACCATATATAATATAAGTCTCCTTAACAAGACTTATAAAAAATTTTCCCATAATTGTAAATTGGTTAAAAAAAAACTTTACACAATTCTCACTTTAATTCCCTTGATTTACACTTTAATTTCTCATTTCCCAATTATTTTCTCTTAAAAAAATTTGACCATATATACACATATACACGTAGGGAAGCGTAGAGGAAACAGTTGAATAAACAGAGAGAGAGAGAGAGAGAGAGAGAGAGAGAGAGAATGGAGGTGAGAGCTCGAGCTCCCGGGAAAATAATTCTGGCCGGAGAGCACGCCGTCGTTCACGGATCTACGGCGGTGGCGGCCTCCATCGATCTCTACACTTACGTCTCTCTCAGCTTTCCCACTCATTCCGGTAATTCATTATTTTCCAACGTTTTTGCTGTGCTTGTTCTTGCTGAATTCACTGGACTGAGCTTCATTATTTCTTTTTGCTAACAAAATTTAAAAACATGCCCTTTTGAGGTTTTGTGATGATATCTGAGTTGTTTTGAAGATTCGCACAAGAAGTGATTGGTTTAATTATTTATTTGATGTCTCCGATTGTTAATTTTGAATTGAAAATTGAATTTTGTAAAAATTTTGCCATTTTTTTTTAATTTTTTTTTTCGGTTGTTGGGTTTAATTTAGGGATGATAATATGGGGAAAATGGTGTTCTTTGATGTCATGACATTGAATGAAGAAACGGGGCAAACCCTTTTTCCATTGGATTGATAATAGTTTTCTATCTGAGTCTTTCAGCTGTTGGAATAAGTTTTTCTTTATTTTTTATAGAAAAGAAAAACCAATTTGATGACTCAGAAATTTCACCAAGCTTTTTTGCTAAACTACCAACTATACTAATTAAGCCTTAGAAAATGCAGGGCAAGGTCAGGGTCTGAATCCTTTTATGAGAATCTGCCTATTGTAGAAGTGGTGTCAGCACCAATAATTATCAGCTACAAGGTCTCTTTGATTTTATTTTTGTCTTCCATCAATGCTTAATACAGAACGGATTTTAGCATTCATTTGAAAACAAGTTTGATCCTGGCTTTTGATATCCAATTTGTAAATGTTATGATTTGAAAATAAATGTACGTTAACTTGGCAATTAGAAATATATAAAAAAAAAGGCTTCCCAAACCAATTGGGGCTAGCACAATTGGCCAATACTGTTACATGAAGATATCAACCATGCTAAGGATTTATCTGAGTTACTAACTTACAGTATGTAAATTCTATATATTTTATTTGCTTGTGGAAAAATTATTCTAAAGAAACAGTACTCAATCGCATAATATTTCATGTGCAAGAGATGAGTACTTGGGTTTGGTTTGTAGACAGTGATACAAGTTTTGAGCAATTTTTATCTACCACTCAGCTTCTGCTTCTATTGACAGTAAGAGTTGAAAATGGAGTAAATCAACATGGTTTTCATCATAATCCATGGGCTTCTATTTTCAGAGTAATTGATGTGGTTCTTGTAGGGTTTTTATTGACCGGATTTCTCATTGTATTATCTTTTTTGCGTAGATAATGACGATAAACTTAAGCTCCATTTCAAGGATATGGACTTAGAGTTTTCTTGGCCAGTTGGAAGAATTAAAGCAGCACTGTCCAAAATTGGTAGTAATGATTCATCATCACCCAAATCATGCTCACCAGAGACTATTAAATTAATTGCAACTCTAGTTGAAGAACATAATATTCCGGAGGCAAACATTACGCTTGCTGCTGGAGTGTCTGCATTTCTCTGGCTATACACCTCCATCCAAGGGTGTGTCTGATATTGATTTCTAGTTACAACCTTGCCCTTTTAACGTACAAAATTCTGACTTGACTTAATTGTATGTTTCAGTTATAAACCCGCAAAGGTGGTTATCACTTCAGAGCTCCCACTTAGCTCAGGTTTGGGTTCATCTTCTGCGTTGTGTGTGTCACTCTGTGCTGCCCTGCTTGCTTTGTCAGATTCTGTGAATCTAGATTGCAGCCATCAGGGTTGGCTGATGTTTGGAGAGAATGAACTGGACTTGGTGAACAAATGGGCTTTTGAAGGTGAAAAGATAATCCATGGGAAGCCATCTGGTATTGACAACACAGTAAGCACATACGGTATGTGATATTTCATATCAATTGGTAGACGCAACTTCTTTACATTTAAGGAAAGCACCTCTAATTCATCTTTTTATTTTTTAAGAAATGACTGGGTTTTGAGAGCAATCAATGCCATTCACAATTTAGAATCTATATATATTAGTGGGAAAATACTGTGGAGTCATGAAGATAGCAAGGAATTTGTTTAATGATTTCAGAAATTTTCAGCCAAAAAGTTTCCAATGAGTTTATTGGGAGAAAAGTAATGCATTGTATGTTGTTAAGGAGTAGAGGCATACAATGTCTCATTTTTTCTTTTTTTACCCCAATCAGAAACAATGTCTTCTTTTTTAATTTTTTTTTTGACATTCTGTAATTTGAGAATTGTGTAAGGATTTGTAATTTATTTATGACATTCTAGTAAATTATCTGCCATTTTCATGATGAGCAACTTTTGTCTTTTGAAGTAAAGAAAAAAGTGGGAGAAATAGTTCTTTAGAGAAGAAAGAACAAGAACGGAAAAAGTGCAACAACTAATCTAAGAACTGATTGACAAAATTTCCTAGACAGAGACAGACAATTCCAACTAATTGATAGAACTCCCTAGACATACAATGTCAATCTCATAAGCACTCCTCCTGGTCAAGTTATTTTATTTCTTTTGGTTATACTCCACTTGCCCACTCCCTATGAGAAAATGATTTACAAATTACAACATAATAAGAATTTTTTGGTGGTTGTAGCAATATTCTATTGGTAGAGCATCAATGCCTAACTTCTATATTTACACACTTCTTGACATTATTTTAATGTCATTATACGGCGTTTATCTTTTCAACTTATTTAATCTGAGAAGGGCTCAGAATTTGGATAAGTGATGGAGTTTCTGTAACAGGCAACATGATCAAGTTTAGGTCAGGGGAGTTGACACGGCTCAGGTCCAATATGCCACTTAAGATGCTCATTACTAACACAAAAGTCGGGAGGAACACAAAAGCTTTGGTCGCTAGTGTTTCAGAGAGGACATTCAGGCACCCAATTGCAATGGCTTCCGTGTTTAAAGCTGTTGATTCTATCAGCAATGAAGTGGCTATGATTATTCAATCACCTGCTCATGATGACATTGCCATAACTGAGAAAGAAGATAAACTAGAAGAACTAATGGAAATGAATCAAGGGTTGCTCCAATGTATGGGTGTAAGCCATGCTTCAATAGAAACTGTGCTTCGAACAACGTTGAAATTCAAATTGGCTTCCAAGTTGACAGGAGCTGGTGGTGGAGGCTGCGTTCTCACACTATTACCAACCCGTATCCATTTCATTCTTCTTCTTATGAATTGTGCTCTTTAACATGCAAATGATTTTAGCATTGCTATCTCACTTATTCTTTATCTGACTCCAACATGCTTTGAAATTCTTTAGATGCACTTTTGCTTCTTTTAAATGTATTCATGACTCCTCACATCTGTACGCACGTCGCATTAGTTGAGAAATAGGATCAGAATAAAAAAATGAAGAATATGTGGAATTGGGCTCTATAAACACACGCACACACATATTATTTCATGATTTAATTTGACTCTCATCCATAAAGTAGGAACGGATTAATTATATTCAAAGTTTAAAGTAGAAAGGTTAGACTTGTAAAAATCTAACATGCACCATGGGGATATTAACCGCAGATTATTTCCTTGACTAGAAATTTGTGCCTTTTCTCATCCTTGAATTTTGAGAAATAGTATTAGAATCAAAATGAAGAATATGTGGAATTGAGCTCTACAAACATATGTATATGTATATATATTTCCTGATTCAATTTGATGACTCTCATGCTTGTGTTTCACTCGTCATAGCAGAAGTCTAAAAGAAAAAGTGTGAACAAGCATAAGTAACTTATCTGCCTGTAGGATTTAGGAATCCATAGGTATAAGAGAAAAGTTTTCTAGATTAAGTCTTGAACTCTTACATTTTAGTTCATAATTTAGTTCTCGAATCCATATGTGCAACATTATCTGTCTCAATGTGCCCTTGACTACTCGTATCAGTATTATCTGGAACAGTTGTTGATAAAGTTATTGCGGAGCTTGAGGCTTGTGGATTCCAATGTTTGATTGCTGGAATTGGCGGGAAAGGTGTTCAGATTTGCTTTGACTCTTCGTCCTGATTTTGCCAGGAGCAACCATTGCTCAAAGTAAGGTTCGGCTTCTGCAATGTCGAATAATGATATGAAGATTTAAGCTTTCGTTCAACGTGTTCCGTTAATTATTGCTCGCTGTAGATTAATGCAATTGTTGTTTTTAACTTGCATCGACACTTTTTTTTTTTCTCGTGAAAGTCCCTGGAATATTAACTGTTACTTGAGATCCTAAGCCTGTTTTAGTAAACTGTTTTCAAGAAAAGGTTCTGAAAACAATCCACTTTTTAGGAAATATCAAAAAATTGTTTTGAATTTTCAGAACTCTTTTTTGCACAAAAATGAAAACAGTAGGTGTTGTTTTCTTGTTTTTGAACTTATATCTGGCAATGTGAAAAACAAAAACAGAAACACAACCAAACATGCTGCTTCCTGTTGTTTTGAAATAACTGTAAAATTGTATGTTTTCCAGGTTTTCAATAGATGTTTAATTAGTTATCTGTATATCAAGATCTTGATATCTTCAACTCTACTATATGAATATGATCTATATATAAGACACTAACATAGAACAACAAAATGTGGGTTGGTGGATATGTGAAGTTGTGAACCAAGTGAAGAAAGAAAAACAAACAAAACTAAACCACACAGTGCATAAATGGTGATTTATAATGAGCATTGGCTGATTCTCCCTAATATGGAAACAATACCCAGTTTGTATCGGCTGATATTCATGTGATTTTTCTTATTTTTTTACTTTGTGGTGGTGTGAAGTAAAGAATCCGAATCAAGAGGCTCTAGGCCAAATTTTCAATTTATGTTTTGACATTCTTTTTTGTTGAATGACGCCAGGATGAGTGGCGTCGAGATCGGGTCTGGAGTTATGCGGTGGATGCGTATCTCCCGGCTCACTAGCTGGAGGACAAGTCCTCTAGTGAAAGCCACAATGGCACCTTTGGTGGATGTGTAGTCAAGAAGATTGGTGATTCCCTTTGTATGCAGTCACTGATTGATGATGGTGCTCCCTTTTTCATGTGCTTCAAAGCAATGCCTCTATCATCATCATCATCATCATCAATTAACTTCTTGGGGCTATTTGGCAAGTTTGTTGAATTATTATTTAGAAAAACCAAGGCAAGATTTAAGAGGAAATTTAAATATTGGATCATGTATATATTGAAAGTCATTTATGTTTTTGTGGTCAATTTATTTTATTTTATAAAATTAGTAGGAGAGGAATAAGAAAGAAAAAGTTGTACATTGCTACGATAAGATTCAAACTCAAGTATCTCATTGGTAAACAAAAGTTCAAGAAAAACGATCTTACCGGTAAACAGAAGTTCAAGAAAAACGATCTTACGTAGAATGGATTGACCATCAAATTTGGAAAACAAATATATTTTTAGATGCAAAAGTATGAACATCCATAAAGCAATATGCCTATAAAGTTTAAAGTTAAAAAACATAAATTAAAAAAAAAATGGAAAATCAATATATGTCCGCTTGGGGCCCATGAGATGGAAAAGAACGTCATGAGGGGGTCCAGCTTTTGGATGGGGGATTTTATTTACACTTAAAAAAATCATTAAGTATTCTTAATATTTAAGTACACTTTGTTTAATTATTTAAAATTTTATTTTACTCTTATTATATCCTATTATTTTTCTCAAATTACCTTCAAGGTAAATCCAAATAATAAATAATAAACAAAATAAAAAAATTAAATTATTTCAAAAACTTTTCAATACAGAAAATAATTCTGAAATACAGAGAAAAAAAAAAAATCAAAGTTATAAACACATAAGCATTATAAATACAAAAAAACCCAAACTTTTACATAATCATTATAAAACTTTGCAATATAGGGAAATTTTTTTTTTTTTTTACATTAAGCACATAAGCATCAGACATTGATAATAAAGAGTAGTTCTCAAATCATGTACTATTTTAATGACAAAATAAGAACAACTTCAATAATATGTTATTGTTAATTTAACTACTGGACCTTTTAATTTTTGTCAAAAAAACAATGTAGAAAATAATAGATTGTGCTCTACAAAAATTGTGAAATCCCTATATATGAATACTTACCTTCTTTTTGATGTGTTGCTTCAAAAACTATTTTGATTATTACTTTCATCTATTTTTTGATTTTGTTCAAACTTTCTTCTAGGGTTTAGGGTTTCAAAATAATAAAAAACAATGATGTTGATGATGATGGTGAGTTTTGGTAGGGTGGATTGGAGTTTTGGAGGGAGGATGAAGAAGAAGAAGAAGAAGAAGAAGAAAAAAAAAAAACTTGATCTCTTGAAAAAGAAGATACATAAATTTGAATAGGAATAACTGATTAGGGTGCCACCATGAGGAAAAAAAAAAATTATTTTAGAGTTTTAATAGATGTTGTCTTTATTAGTAAATTCATATTATGATATAATAGGAATTAAAATTTATAAATTTAAATTAGGTATACTGAGACATATTTTGGGTTCAAATAGAATCCCCCAGGTTGGTAGATTAGGCCCAATTTGAGTGTAGATTTATTTACTTATTTATCTTTTTAAAACTTGTATTTTAATTTACAATCTCATATCACAAAATAATATTATATAATTATTAGCTCAAAAATTCTAATTAAAAGAAAAATTACGATTTTAGTTGTATTGTTATAAAATAATTAAAATTTTATAAAAAAAAATCAAGAATTTAATTATTAATATTTATAAATTTTATCACACATCTTAAATTTGTTTTAAAAATTTATATCGAATTGAAATTTTTACTAATTAAATTGAGGATAGTTGGCATGCATATTTTTTAGTGCATAATATATTCACACTTCATTTTAATCTTCTGACACTATTTTCTCAATAATGTTAGGATTCATTTTATTCACACTTCATTGAATTCATTTTATTTTTTTAATGATTTAATCCTGAGTACTTTACCCTATGGGCATATTTGATTGATAGGATTAGAGTATGAGGTTGAGATTATTAATCTGTGAGTTTAATAATTCTGTTTGTATTTTGAAATTTTGTTTCAGGATTATTAATTCAATGGATAATTAATCCAACAAATTAGTAGAATTATTAGTAATGGGGTAGGGGTGAGATTATATATCCTGAGCTAGAAAATAAAATAAAATGACTCTTTTACCCTTGACTGTATAAGCAAAAATGTAAGTCCAAATCAAAGAATCCTAGTCATTTCTACACAGCAGCTTTGTTGAGAGAAAAACAATGATGAAAAACTTTTTTAGGTTATTGGTTTCTATGATAATATAATATAAACTTGTGTTTAATTACCATTTGACTTATGTTTACAAGCATTTTTTATGTGATGTATTAGAAAGAGATTTTTTTTGTTTTTGTTTTTTAATAGGAAAATCATAATTTTTTGGGGGGGGGGGGGTTGTGTGTTGGTCGTATTTGGTTTGGTTTTTATAAACTCGTTTCAGAATTGTTTTGAAAACTAATTTGGTGAAAGAAATTAAAAAAAAAAAATCTAAAACAATTATTATTTTTATATAATTTTATATTTTAGAAGGCTAAAAATAATTTTTAAAATTTTAAAATATTTTTTGATTTTATTTTATCAAATTAGTTTATATTTAAAAAAAAAAAAATTAAAAACCAAACCGAACATGGCCTTTGTATTTTGTATTTTTGTTTTGCTTTTATTTATAAATTTTTTCAAAACTACGTTTATGTAGAAATTTTGATAAAGCAAATATTGTAAAGAAACATTGATGGAGAGTAAGATTAGAAAAGAAGATAAATATAGTTGTAATCCTATATGCATATGTTTTCTTATCCAATTCAAATCAAACAATGGACAACGGGATAATTTATCTTATTAATCTAATTAGACAATAAATACCACACTAATTTAATAGAATTATTAATACTTTCACTATTAATCTTTTAAATCAACCATACTCCAATATGTTTTAAAAATAACCATACTTGTCACGCCCCAAACTTGCCCCTAAAAGTTTGGGCATGACCTAAGCAGAGAAGGACACTTAACCTGATTCCATAGAGGGGCCTGACCGGAAGCTGTAATAATAAGTGATATAAACCAGAAAATATGCCATCCATTGAGCTACTAAGTTATGCCAGGATCATAAACATCACATAGGACAAGTACATCAAAAGCCAAAATACATTTGAGAGTTAGTTATTAACATGCATATACAAATCCAACCCCGAGGTGGGGTGTATAACAGAAATATTAAGTACATAAGAACTTAAGCCAATAGCAAAAGTGTAAGCCATCATCTAACAGACTCCACAAAAGTAGGGTTCCGACCCCAAGCTTGGCTGTGCCTAGGCTGACAAAAGTATGACGATGCCGAGTTAAGATCGACCTCCTGGTTGGTTACCTACAGAAACAGATATAATATGGAGTGAGTCAAGCTCAGTGAATAACAGTACTTGCATGCATGTATGCATGTAGAACATAGATAATGCCGTAATCATGTAATCAGTCCGTTTCTGTATAGCCTTGTTGGACAACTTAGTCGATTCGCAATTTCATAATTTGGCCCCTGGCCTAAAGAGTTCACATATTCACAAAGAATCATCGGTTTCATAAACTGACAGGTTATCACATTGGCTTTGGCCCTTCTTGTTTCACAAGTCCTTAATTCATAACTTCATATATCACACATCGGCCCTTGGTCACATAGTTTTACAAAAAGGCTCGTGGCCACATTGATTCACAAATAGCTCTAGGCCACATTGGTTCACAAATGGCTCTAGGCCACCTTGATTCACAAATGGCTCTAGGCCACATTGGTTCACAAATTCACAATTTCCTTGATACAGCCCAAAAGTCACAAGATTTCACATATGACGTGCATAACTTCACAACCTTTTTGATGTTTCCACAATTTCATAATAGTTCACTTATAGCGTATATATATTTCGCACTATCACAAATTTGACAACGAAGTTCGTAACGTCAACACATAATCACATAATCACAACGTCAATAATAATAAATTAAGTAAAGGTACATTGAGGTACTATTACTCACTGCGTCGTATCGGCGTGCTAGTGTTTTCTGGAGTGTGTCCTGCACACAATCATAACTTGTAAATTAGTTCTCTTCCCTTTTAAATCATTGTGTTATCATACTTCTTATAAATTTATAATAATCTTAAAATCATCAGAAAAAGATATTCTAAGAATACCAGAGAGCTAAGCACACAAAGCTGAACCAACACAATTTTTCCTAAAAAAAGTCCCCTGCTCGAGCGCCACTTTGGCCGCTCGAGCGGACTGTATACTTTTAACAAAGTGCTGAGAGGTCGATTTTTGCGCTCGAGCGGAACTCCCTCCGCTCGAGCGGACAAGGTAATTTGGTAAAAACTGCTGAGAGATCGATTTTCCCGCTCGAGCGGGCTATCCTCCGCTCGAGCGGATTAGTCGAATCCTGAAAGTTTGATTTTCCAATTTGAGTCCTAACTTTGTAGCTAACACTTCAATATCTCTTTAATTAAAGCTCAAAACACTTGAATCACAACTTCTAAACAAACATACATGCAACATACATTCTTTCAACATTTTACTCCTTAAATCCAAACTCAAAACAACCATAACCTTTCTAAAACTTCCCCTGTTATGGGTTTACATGAACATATACATCAAGAGGTACCTAAGCTTCTAGTTCACACACATAATTGAATATTCTCAAGACATAATAAGGTAATAAGGTATAGATGTCCTTCCATAACTCAATTTTGTTGATGATCAGCATAAATCATCTCATAAAACCCTCAAATCCACCATAACTTTCCAAAAACAAAAGGAAAACTTCCAACCAAGATCAAGAGAGAGATTAGATCAAGAAATTTCCATACCTTGAGTTTAATCTAGACAATCTTCACCAAATTCCCCAAATCCTTCACTTGGAGAGCTTCTCCCCAACTCTCACGTTTTTCCCTCTTCTAAGGAGATATTTTTTTTTTGTTGCTTCTAAGTCAACAAGAGCTTAGGTGTATATATATAGATATAACCTTATAAGAGAATAAGACAAAGTTGAATCGTTTAATCATTCCGAAATTGAAATTTCGTAAACATGCTTAATATTACTTAAAAATTATGCTGATCACAAATATATAATCAATTTCTACTAATTAAGCCATTAAGGCTTCCAATTTCTGTTTTAACGTTCTAATAGTAACAGATACTTTTCTTGCCTAACAGATAATGTTCAATTCATAAAGTATCAACTCATAGGACATATATACTTAACTTAAATTCTCATGCAGTTTCACATTAAATATTTGAAAGCACCGAATAAAGACTAAAATATAGCAGATTCACATACGAGGGTCGGGTTATTACACTCTCCCCCCCTTAAAAAGTTTGGTCCCCCAAACTTGCTTTTACCTCAAAACGAAAACAGATACGGATATTGTTGTTGCATATCCTCTTCTTTTTCCCAAGTAGCTTTAGTGCCATAGTGTTCTTGCCACTCTACCTTTACCATTTGAATTTCCCGATTACGCAATTGCTTTACTTGTCGCTCCAAAATTCGAAGTGGTCTTTCTTTATAGCTTAATTTATCATCTAGCACAAGTTGATGATAGTCTATGATATGAGACGGATCTGATAGGTATCCTCGAAGCATGGAAACATGGAACACATTATGTACTTGACTCATACTCGGTGGAAGGGCCACTCGGTAAGCTACCGGACCCACTCTTTCTAGAATTTGGAAAGGGCCAACATACCGGGGTGTTAGTTTACCCTTTTTCCCAAATCTTGGATGTCCTTTCAAGGGGGTGACTTTCACGAACACATAACTACCCACTTCAAATTCCAAATCCCTTCGTCTATTATCTGCATAGCTCTTCTGTCTGCTTTGTGCCGTTTTCAACCTCTCCCGGATAATTTTAACCTTTTCAGTTGTTAATTGCACAATTTCAGGACCCAACAATGCCCTATCCCCAACTTCAGCCCAACATACCCGACACGGTCTTCCATATAGAGCTTCATAAGGTGCCATTTCAATGCTCGAATGGTAACTATTATTGTAGGCGAACTCTATCAACGGTAGATGGGTTTCCCAGCTTTCTTGAAAATCCAATACACACAATCGGAGCATATCTTCTAAAGTTTGTATTGTTCTCTCGGATTGACCATCAGTTTGAGGGTGAAAAGCGGTGCTGAACTTAAGTTCGGTACCCATAGCCTCCTGTAAACTTTGCCAAAATCTTGAAACAAATTTGGGATCCCTATCTGACACAATTGACACTGGAACACCATGAATCCTTACAATTTCATTCATATACAGTACTGCCAGCTTATCCGCATTATATTGAGTCTTTACAGGCAAGAAGTGAGCAGACTTGGTTAATCGGTCCACAATGACCCAAATCGAATTCATACCTCGAGGAGTCCTCGGTAACCCCACAACGAAATCCATGGTTAAATGCTCCCATTTCCATTCCGGGATTGGTAGGGGTTGTAATAACCCTGCTGGTCTTTGATGTTCTGCTTTTACTTGTTGACATTGTAGACACTTAGAAACGAATTCCGCGATCTCCTTTTTCATATTTGGCCACCAAAAAGTTTGTTTTAAGTCTCGGTACATTTTAGTACTTCCCGGGTGTATTGACAATCTCGAGGCGTGTGCTTTTTCTAGCAACTTTCGTTTAAGCTCCAACACATTGGGAACACATATTTGACTTTGAAACTTTAGTACCGAATCTACGTATCTGAACCCCGATTTTGGTTTTGCCTCTAACTCGTCATAGATTTTCCTTAGAGTCTCATCTTTCAGTTGATGTAACTTGATCTCTTCCAGCAAGGTGGGTTGAGCTCTTAATGCTACTAATATGGCCTCCTGTTCACGTACCATTATGTCCATATTCATTTTATCCAATTCGATCCTCAACTCCTTTCTTTCCACCAACAGATTTGCCACGTCCCCCATATTCTTCCGACTAAGTGCATCTGCGACCGTGTTAGCTTTACCAGGATGATATTGGATCTGCAGGTCATAATCCTTAATCAACTCAAGCCATCGCCGCTGTCGCAGGTTCAACTCTTTCTGGGTAAAAAGGTACTTAAGACTTTTATGATCAGTGTAAACTTCGCAGGTTGTACCGTAAAGATAGTGCCGCCATATCTTCAAAGCAAAAACTACTGTCGCTAGTTCAAGATCGTGTGTGGGATAATTCTTCTCGTGGGGTTTCAGTTGTCGAGAAGCATAGGCAATAACCCTTCCGTTCTGCATTAGCACACAACCAAGCCCCTTGTGCGAAGCATCACTGTAAATTACGAATCCTTCAGTACCGGATGGCAAGGCCAGAACTGGTGCTGTAGTCAGTCTTGTCTTTAATTCTTGGAAAGCAGATTCCCGCTCCTCTGACCATTCAAATATAACTCCTTTTCGTGTCAGTTGGGTAAGTGGCACAGCGATTTTGGAGAAATTTTGAACAAACCTCCTATAATATCCAGCTAGTCCCATGAAACTTCGCACCTCAGTTACATTAGTAGGAGTTGGCCAATTCACAATTGCTTCAATTTTATGTGGATCAACAGAGACTCCTTCTTTGGTCACCACATGCCCCAAAAATGCCACCTCTTGTAGCCAGAATTCACATTTCTTTAGCTTTGCATACAGTTTCTTCTCCCGGAGTGTTTGAAGAATTAGGCGAAGATGATCCTCATGAGCTTCTGCACTCTTTGAGTAGAAAATAATGTCATCGATAAAAACCACCACAAACTCGTCCAGATAGGGCTTGAAGACACGATTCATTAGATCCATAAATGCTGCTGGTGCGTTTGTAACTCCGAAGGGCATAACCAAAAATTCATAATGGCCGTACCGGGTTCGAAAGGCTGTCTTCTCCACATCATCGGCTTTAACTTTCAATTGATGGTAGCCAGACCGTAAATCAATTTTTGAGAAAACTTGTGCCCCTTGTAACTGGTCAAATAGGTCGTCAATCCGTGGTAAGGGGTACTTATTTTTAATTGTCACCTTATTCAGTTCGCTATAGTCGATGCATAACCGAAGTGTTCCATCCTTCTTTTTCACAAACAATACCGGCGCTCCCCAAGGAGATACGCTCGGGCGGATAAATCCCTTATCAAGAAGATCCTGTAATTGAATCTTTAACTCTTTCATTTCAGCTGGTGACATCCTATAGGGTGTCTTAGAGATGGGTTGGGTTCCAGGCGCCACTTCAATTATAAACTCGATTTCTCGGTCTATTAGCTGGCCCGACAATTCTTCGGGAAACACATCCCGAAATTCACGAACCACTGGGATCACATCAATATCCCCATTCATCCCTTGCCCTTCCAAAACACTACATAAATACCCCTGACAGCCTTTTCGCATTAAGTTATAAGCCTTCATGACAGATATCAAATAAGGTGGTGAAATCACTTCCTGCCCTTGAACCATAGACTCTGATTGCCCCGGAGGATAGAAATTAATTTGCTTAGTCACACAGTTTATAGTTTCACCATAATCACTTAGCCAATCCATCCCCAGAATAACATCAAAATAGGTCATGTCGAGAGGCACTAAATTAGCATACACCCGAATATCCCCAAGTTGAAGTTCACAAGCGAGGTATATAGTAGCACAAATCATAGACTCTCCCAAGGGGGAGGACACACACAACATGTAAGACAAGTTTTCTTCAATTTTATCTAACTTAGGAGCAAAGAGTTTCGACACAAAAGAGTGAGTGGAGCCAGAATCAAACAATACATGCGCAGATTGTCCATAAATAGTAAATGTACCTGACACCACTGTTGCTGTGTTTCGCACATCACCTGGAACCAAAGTGAACACCCTACCTTGTCTTGCAGTATCTTTGGTATTACTCGGTTTGGCAGCCGCCTTCGCATTGGGGGTTGGTGTAGACCCCGCAGAACTTGTAGCAGATCTATTGCCCTTTTGTTGAGCCCATTGTGGGCAATCTCTTACCAAATGCCCCGTTTTTCCACATTTAAAACATGCTCCAGTCTTCCAGTGACAAATCCCTCGATGTTGCCTTCCACAGTCTGGACACACCGGAGTGAAATTTTGAGTAGAAGTGGTGGTGCTGAAGCTCCCTGAATTGTGCTTCTTCGCGGGTGGAGTAACGGATCCCTTTGACCATTGGTTGTTCTGTCTTTTCCCTTTCCACTCAGAAATCCGATTCTGGGCCGCAAGGTTTCCTTCTGCGATAACAGCCCTTTCTAACACCTCAACATATGTGGGTAGTTTTAGCATATTGACCCGGTCTAAAATAGCACCCCGCAATCCCCCTTCAAATTTTCGTGCCTTCTTATAGTCTGTATCTACCATATGAGGCGCGAACCGAGCTAGTTCTGCAAATTGAGCTTCGTATTCTGCAACGGACTTACTTCCTTGTCTAAGAGTTTCAAATTCTGTCACTTTCTTGTCTCTTATGCTTTGGGGAAAATATTTGTCATAAAACAATTCTAGAAATCTTTCCCAGTTTAATCCTGGATGTACAGTCCGTGTAAGCATCCACCATCTTCGCGCCTCATCCTCGAGAGTAAAAGCAGCTAATTGTACCTTCTGAGCTTCAGTACAAGGAAAGACCTCAAATAGTTTCTCAATTCCCAATACCCATGCCTCCGCTTTCATCGGTTCTATTCCTCCCTTGAAGACTGGCGGTTTCATCTTTTTAAACTCTTTAGTAAGGGTAATGGTCCGGTCTTCAGCATTGTAACCTGGTACTTCCGGTGGAGGTATTGGTGGTGGTAGCGATTGTTGTTGCGGTTGTTGTTGCGGTTGTTGTTGTTGTTGCCGTAGGGTCTCGGCCATCTCCATAATCATTCTCTCCATCCTATCCAACCGCGCAGATGTAGCGTCTTCCGGCTCATCTGTCCTTGTTCTCACCATTTCTGCATAACAATTAATTATAGGCAAAAGACATAATTCAAAATTGTTAGCGTTATCAGAGGACACTTAACGTTGCCATCGCTCTTAGTCATGCAAAATGCCTAAAGCTCTAGACACCCTAAAGCTCAATGGATCTGTGTGTGAGATAGCAACTCGTGCTCTGATACCATTTGTCACGCCCCAAACTTGCCCCTAAAAGTTTGGGCATGACCTAAGCAGAGAAGGACACTTAACCTGATTCCATAGAGGGGCCTGACCGGAAGCTGTAATAATAAGTGATATAAACCAGAAAATATGTCATCCATTGAGCTACTAAGTTATGCCAGGATCATAAACATCACATAGGACAAGTACATCAAAAGCCAAAATACATTTGAGAGTTAGTTATTAACATGCATATACAAATCCAACCCCGAGGTGGGGTGTATAACAGAAATATTAAGTACATAAGAACTTAAGCCAATAGCAAAAGTGTAAGCCATCATCTAACAGACTCCACAAAAGTAGGGTTCCGACCCCAAGCTTGGCTGTGCCTAGGCTGACAAAAGTATGACGATGCCGAGTTAAGATCGACCTCCTGGTTGGTTACCTACAGAAACAGATATAATATGGAGTGAGTCAAGCTCAGTGAATAACAGTACTTGCATGCATGTATGCATGTAGAACATAGATAATGCCGTAATCATGTAATCAGTCCGTTTCTGTATAGCCTTGTTGGACAACTTAGTCGATTCGCAATTTCATAATTTGGCCCCTGGCCTAAAGAGTTCACATATTCACAAAGAATCATCGGTTTCATAAACTGACAGGTTATCACATTGGCTTTGGTCCTTCTTGTTTCACAAGTCCTTAATTCATAACTTCATATATCACACATCGGCCCTTGGTCACATAGTTTTACAAAAAGGCTCGTGGCCACATTGATTCACAAATAGCTCTAGGCCACATTGGTTCACAAATGGCTCTAGGCCACCTTGATTCACAAATGGCTCTAGGCCACATTGGTTCACAAATTCACAATTTCCTTGATACAGCCCAAAAGTCACAAGATTTCACATATGACGTGCATAACTTCACAACCTTTTTGATGTTTCCACAATTTCATAATAGTTCACTTATAGCGTATATATATTTCGCACCATCACAAATTTGACAACGAAGTTCGTAACGTCAACACATAATCACATAATCACAACGTCAATAATAATAAATTAAGTAAAGGTACATTGAGGTACTATTACTCACTGCGTCGTATCGGCGTGCTAGTGTTTTCTGGAGTGTGTCCTGCACACAATCATAACTTGTAAATTAGTTCTCTTCCCTTTTAAATCATTGTGTTATCATACTTCTTATAAATTTATAATTATCTTAAAATCATCAGAAAAAGATATTCTAAGAATACCAGAGAGCTAAGCACACAAAGCTGAACCAACACAATTTTTCCTAAAAAAAGTCCCCCGCTCGAGCGCCACTTTGGCCACTCGAGCGGACTGTATACTTTTAACAAAGTGCTGAGAGGTCGATTTTTGCGCTCGAGCGGAACTCCCTCCGCTCGAGCGGACAAGGTAATTTGGTAAAAACTGCTGAGAGATCGATTTTCCTGCTCGAGCGGGCTATCCTCCGCTCGAGCGGATTAGTCGAATCCTGAAAGTTTGATTTTCCAATTTGAGTCCTAACTTGGTAGCTAACACTTCAATATCTCTTTAATTAAAGCTCAAAACACTTGAATCACAACTTCTAAACAAACATACATGCAACATACATTCTTTCAACATTTTACTCCTTAAATCCAAACTCAAAACAACCATAACCTTTCTAAAACTTCCCCTGTTATGGGTTTACATGAACATATACATCAAGAGGTACCTAAGCTTCTAGTTCACACACATAATTGAATATTCTCAAGACATAATAAGGTAATAAGGTATAGATGTCCTTCCATAACTCAATTTTGTTGATGATCAGCATAAATCATCTCATAAAACCCTCAAATCCACCATAACTTTCCAAAAACAAAAGGAAAACTTCCAACCAAGATCAAGAGAGAGATTAGATCAAGAAATTTCCATACCTTGAGTTTAATCTAGACAATCTTCACCAAATTCCCCAAATCCTTCACTTGGAGAGCTTCTCCCCAACTCTCACGTTTTTCCCTCTTCTAAGGAGATATTTTTTTTTTGTTGCTTCTAAGTCAACAAGAGCTTAGGTGTATATATATAGATATAACCTTATAAGAGAATAAGACAAAGTTGAATCGTTTAATCATTCCGAAATTGAAATTTCGTAAACATGCTTAATAGTACTTAAAAATTATGCTGATCACAAATATATAATCAATTTCTACTAATTAAGCCATTAAGGCTTCCAATTTTTGTTTTAACGTTCTAATAGTAACAGATACTTTTCTTGCCTAACAGATAATGTTCAATTCATAAAGTATCAACTCATAGGACATATATACTTAACTTAAATTCTCATGCAGTTTCACATTAAATATTTGAAAGCACCGAATAAAGACTAAAATATAGCAGATTCACATACGAGGGTCGGGTTATTACAATACTCCTTTGTGATTTTGGCATTTTGAAATTCATGAACCTCCCACTAATAATTTCATTTAAATTGACAAATTTTGAATTATAAGCAACAAAAATTAGAGTAAACATAAATAACAAAAAATTAATTCAAAAGTCCCAAAATTATGTAAAAAGACAAATACATTAGGACAAGAGATAGTGTCCATCAATTATGAAACATGTATGAGGTGATTAGTTAGGATCCAAGAAAAATTTTCTATTAAAAGTGTTTTGGAGAGATGGTTAAAAATAATTTTTTCATTTTTTAAACTTTTTTTTTATTGTTTCATGTGAGAGGTGATGTGACCTAAAATGGATTAAAAACTGACTTTTGGCTTTTTTGGTGTGTTGCCAAAACAACTGTCCCAAAATATTACAATTGTTAAATTATATTAAAATTTAAAAGTACAAAAATTTTAAAACATAATTAAATGACTGCATATCTTGATTTAAAAAAGAAAAAAAAAGAATATAGAATAAATTAGGAAGAATTACAAGACAATGAAAAAAAAAAAATATTTACCAAAATGTGATAATATAACTTTTATTGTGATTTTGTTGTACATAAAAAATTGGAAAAACTACCAATAAATCCCAATTTGGTAAATGTTATTCTATTTGGTCCTGTGTTTTTTCTTATACTCTGTTTGGTCCTATTTAAGTGGTAAGGAATCTTTGTGTTTGATTTGTTATTGTTGGAGTTTACAGTTTTATCCTTTTTCATGGGAATGAGTAGATTCTGGTAAATGATGTGGATTTTGTGCGTTTAGGGTAACATATTGCTACATTTTTGTTTTAAATAATATTTGAGTCAGTGATTTACGGTGGCATTGGTTAGGTTGTTGGGTGTGTGTTTATTGGTTGTGGGGGTTTGGCCTTGCAAGTCTGTCGTGCTGTGTTAGGTCTTCTGGTGCTGCCAGTAATCTGGTATCTTCTTCCTTAAGGTAAGTGTGTGAAGGGGGAAGGGGGGTGGGGTGTGTAATGGTGTTTTCCCATTTTTCAACTGGGGTTGTTTCGATGTTTTTCGTTTATACGTTTTCATCGTGGGGGTATTGTGTGTGTGTTTTTTTTGTATTAGTCGGGGGAGGGGGGTGGGTTTTGGGAATGTGTGCTGGGGGGGTTGTGTTAATGTTTTTTTTTTTTTGGGTTGCAGGCATGGATGTTGTTATTTTGTTGGTGTGTACGTACGGGCAAACAAATGTTGTTGTTCGACTTCATCAAGCGTTGACATTTGCGGAGTTGATAAATGGGATTTGCAGGAAGTTTGATGTTTTGGACCTCGAGATAGTGGTTGTCATGACCCGAACCTGCCTCTATGGATTGGGGTCATAACTGGCCAGTAATCATGAAATTACCTACGCCCTCAAACTTGAGTAAACATGTTTCAGTAGAAATAAAGGGGCCAAAATGGAAGCAAACTTAAAATTTTGTCCAATGAGCTGTGCTTATATGGCATAGCAAAATTATACCAAAAGCATTTCATAATAACTCACACATATAGGCAGAATTAACATCTTGTAACATCTTGTACACCCAGGAACTTTAAACATGTAGTCAGCCAAACAAAAGTTTATACACATGGGTGATCCGACGTATTCACCAAGGTAGCAAAAAGAGTAAACAAAAGAACAAAAGCAAAGTCTCGTGCTTGAGACGTTCGCGCTGACTTCACAAAAGCTTGGGTTTCACTCACATCCTCCATTAAAGTTCACTGAGGCTGGGTTTGGACATCTCTTTGCTCACCTACATACATATAGATAAGAGTGAGTGAAAGCTCAGTGAATAATACCAAGTAAAGAAGTTATATGAATGAAATTCTTAACAAACATATCAAACTGCCTTAGGCCCATTGATATTCCTATCCAATATATCAAACGGCCTCAGGCTCAAATACATCAAACGGCCTCAGGCCCAAATATATCAAACGGCCTCTGGCCTATCATATCAAACGGCCTCGGCCCAATTCATTCTTATTAGACGGCCTCGGCCTTAATTCATTCATGTCAGACAGTCTCAAGCCCAATTCATTCATGTCAGATGGCTTTGGGCCCAATTCATTCATTGGCATAATGAATACTCATTCGCAATTCAGATTAACAAATCCATGAAACTCATACAGAAGTAAGTATTTGGAAAGTAGCATACTTGAAAATATCTTTACTAAGATATTACTCACAGTGTTCTGCTGATGGATTTGCCCTCGTGCTTGACCTTACACATTTCATAACACATTGGGTCATTAACAATTCAATCCGTTCTTAACCTATTATTTCTCTTAGGCCTCTTTCTTATCCCTTTCGGTCATTTATAATGTTCAATGCATGCCTAAGAGTGCTTAGAAATGAAAGAGAACGGAAAACGAAACATAAAACAACTTTTTAAAATTTCTGAAACAAGGCTCTCCACTGGAGCAGCCTGCAAAACTCTATAAAAGTACTGGTTGCATGAATTTTACTCTCGAGTGAGGAGTCTTGCAAAACAGGGTCCACTTGAGCGCAAGGTTTGCCGCTCGAGCTACTGTGCAATTCTCTGTAAAGCTTATGGGAGCTTGATTTTCACACTCGAGCGACACTATCCTCGCTCGAGCGGATGGGTCGAATTCTGGGTTTTCCAGTAAGCTGTTTGAGCTTCAAAACACAACCCTAAAGTTCCAAAGTTTGCAAATCAATGGCAAAAACATAGAAAAACATTTTGTAACATAAAAACTTAGATAATTTGAAACCAATTGTCCCAAAATCATGGTCCATTTCCCAAATCATTTCAAGTTCTTCAAAACTTATGCAATCAAGTTACATACCTTCATGAATCGTGCATGCATGTAACTCATTGACTCTAATTCCATTTCAAATGGTACAAATGATGCTTATAATCATGAAGCTCAATGAAACTATGCTTGCATGTATGATTCGGTACTCAATTCTTCATGTTTCATGCTCACATGAACATAATCATGGTGAATGCAAACATGCATGTATATACAACTCCAATTTCATTACATTCAACTCAATTCTTGTTCTTAGTCACATATCATGCTTGGATTCACTTAGTTATAAATTTAAACTCATGAATTTGAGCTCAATTACTCACCTAGGAGCTTCAATTCTTCCAATTATAGCTGATTCTTGAGCTAATCCTCTTAGTTTCTGAATTCACTTGCAAATCCCCAAGGTTGAGCTCCCTCTCTCTCTAATTTGGCTCACTCTCTCCCTCTAGAGTGTATTTTCAGATTCTTCAGGTCAAAATGAGGAGCCTAAGTATGTTTAACCCATATATATACAAAGTGATTAATTTAAACTAATCCATCTCAATTGAGGTTAACCAATTGCACTTAATTTAATTGATTTAATCTAATTATTTTAGTCCGAATCGATTTTTAATTAAATTTTACTGTAGGCTCTAAAAATCATGCTAATCTAAAAAATACAGTCAATTTCAGTTTCAGTCGCCTCTACGGCCTTTAATTAAATTTTATAGCAGAAAATCAAACAGATTTTCCTACGGTGAATAGATAGAAATTCAAAAACATATATAATCATATAAATGACACTCAAAATCATATTAAGCACATAACCACAATCATAAATACGATTAATTAAGATAACACAGGACAGGGTTATCAAAGTGGTGTTATTGTTTTCCATACTCGGAAATAAGAAGTTTAAGGTTGCGTGTGATGAGGATGTTTAGAATATGTTGTCCATAGCTAAGTCTTTCGGTCTCGATCATGTCGATGTTCTTGTTCAACAGGGGAATGTGGGGGACAACGTAAATCGCAGTGGCGGCGGCTGCATGTTTGATGTTGGGGGCACTACTGGTGGTCACAAGATTCTTGATGTAGATGATCGGGCAGACCTGTTACCTTCGTATTGCCAGCATAGATCAAAGACGTATTTGTCGGTTGGGTGGGCAAGGGGTGTTACAAATGTGGGGTCAATTTTTTATGGGTGGAGCAAACGAATTTCGGACAATGCTGTCCAAATACGCTGTTGAGTGTGGTTTTTCGATTTAGTTATGTTAAAAATGATTCAGTTCATGTCACAGCCGTGTGTAAGTTTGCAGGGTCGACGAGTTGTACGTGGTTGGTACATGCGAGGGGTCGTTAGCATCGAATGGTATTTTTTGTTTAAAGAGGTTTAATAGTTTGCACATGTGTGGTGCGGCCGTGCAAACGTTTAGGAACCCACGCACCGATTTTGATTTGGTAGCCGATGTTGTCGCGAATCATATTGTGCGTACTCAGTCATTGACACGCCCCACTGACATCGTATTTGGATTGAAAAATGACTGCCGACTTGATATTAGTTATTGGATGGCTTGGCTTGGGGTTGAAAAAGCGAGAGGTGAAGTACATGGTAATCATGCTATGTTGTTCGACCAACTCAGGTGGTATAGTGATGCTGTAATGGAAAATAACCCGAATAGCTACATAAATCTCGACTTTGAGCAGCGTACTAGAAGGTTTGTGAGGTATTTCATTTCATTCTGTGCATGCGTAAATGGGTTCAACCATTGTTGACCGTTGTTATTTTTGGATGGCATGTTTCTGAAGGGCAGATGCAAGGGTAATTTGCTTGCAGCTACGGCGAAGGACGGGAGCCAAGGTAATGTGCATGTGTGTGGTGTTTTGGGATATTTATATTATATCAATTATGTATCCACGTTACTGCTCTGCGTTGTCATTATTTTCCCTATTTGTTGGGTGGCCTGTGGTTGTGGGTTTAGTGGGTTTTGTTGTGTGTGTCATGATGTTGCCAACTGGTGGTGTTTATTTATTTGTTTTTTATATATACATATTGTTGGGGGGGGGGGGGAGGGAAGGGGTTTAATATTTATGGGTTTGTGTTTGTTTAACGTTTTTTATGTATACATATTTGGGTTCACGTGTTTTTGGGTGTGTGTTTGTTGTGATTTGTTTCACTGATTGGACACAGGTTTGTTTCTCGTCGCGTTTGTGATTGTCCATTCGGAGAATGCAGCAAACTGGGAGTGGTTTCTTCGTCAGTTGTCAGAGGTTGTTAACTGCGATCGGATGTTAACATTTGTATTGGACCGTCATGTTGGGTCTGCTACAAGCTATGCCGCATGTTTTCCCGTCAGCCCATCATGCATTTTGTCTAGTACATCTTCAAATGAACCTGAGAGACTGCATGAAATATGTGAAAGCTGAGCAGAAAATAGATTGATGCTTAAGTTATGCGAATGCGCGTATGCACCATTTGCACTCGGAATATTGGGCTAATGCTTATTTCAGGTATTTTATGCATTGGTTTTTTTTTTGGTTATTGGTTGTGTTTGTCGTTGATTGCGGCGTGTGTGCAAGGGTCGCTGGTACGGTGAGATGTGTTTCAAACGCTGCCGAGTCATTTAAAAATTGGATTCAAGAAGCCCGTCATCTTCCTATTACGCAGTTGGTTGATGCTCTTAGGGGTCAGATCATGGAGCAAATGTTGAAGTGTAGAATGAAATCTAGTAAGTGGGCTGGCCAGATTTGTCCAAAAATGGAGAAGAAATTAGAGGCTGCATACAGCGGTAGTAGAGCTTGGATTGTAAGTCAATCGGATGACGATGTGTACGAGGTTCACTCACAACCGTCGGTGTTGGTTGATGTAAATCGGCGAACATGTTTGTGTTATTAGTGGTAGATGAATGGGGTTCCCGTGTTCATACGCTGTGGTTGCATTTCGCAATAGTGGTGGAACATATATGATTCGATTGAGTCTTATTACCATGTTAGTGAGTTCAGAGCATCGTATTTTGAGTCCATCCACCCTATTCTGACAGTTGAGAAACCCACTATCACGTCTAATCAATACATTATAGCATTGCTTGCTGCCAAGAGCTCGCTGAGGAGACCAAAACGAAAGAGGTTTCCATCAAGGGGTGAGGTGGTGTAGCGTATTCGGTGTAGCCAGTGTGGAAAGATGGGTAACCATAATAGGAAGACATGCAAAGAACTGATTTAGTCATTGCGCAAGCTAAACATTGACGTTATTTAAGTATGTCGTATTTTTTTAAATCATGTTTCGTATTTGTCCGATGCAGTTGCATGTAATTTTTAAATTTGGAGAACACGTTGAACTTGTTGGCGTTGCATTAGTGCACATTAATTCCCTTTAAAACACCTACCCGATATGTTCACATTTGTCCATTTTGTTCGCTTTATAGACTACATTAATAATTGCGACTAATTTTTGGGCCTATGATGATGTTGGTTTTAATTTCGCACATGTGTTTATTACAATAATCCTGTATGGTTGTTCACCAAAAAAAGATTGCACATTCACCCACCATTTCTTCTACATGCATTTTGCCAATGATATGATGTCACATCGGTAGATGGGTTTGACTCTGCCGTTGATCCCTTTAGTTTGGTCTTACTGTGCCGTTGCCTTTTTTTTTTTTTTTACTATTTTTAGTGGGTTGCTTGCGTTCAATATATGCGTTTTAGTGTGTATTCTCTCATTTTTATTTTATTTTATTTGTTGTTTGTCACCATCTTGTTCGAACTATATGAAGCATGTAATATAATCACACTTGCCGAACGCACAATATTTGTGGGTAACAATATGGTTGAGTGCATGGGGATGTACGTGGGGTTGTTGTCTTCGTAGCGTTCGCCAATGTCGGTGTAGTGTTAATTTTTTGTGCAATGATCAACACTTGTTTACGTAAGATGTGTTATATGATGGTTGTGGTCACAACGCGTTGTTGGAACGATGGCAATACCAGACATAGTAAATGGCAATTTACCAGATTACAACAATTGCCACTATTTTTCCATCATTTTATAAGCAAATCAGTGCATAACATACGACTACGTTACGTAATGTTAACATTTTGTTGCGTATTTTTCTCATTATTGTCATTTCACATCGTACATTGTTGTAATTGTCGTTGTACGTTGTGTCGTTACACCATCCAACATGCTTGCCTGTTACGGTGGAATTGTCAACAACAATAACATGCCAAACGACACCACATACATTCTGTTTCAATATCTTATGTACCTGAACATAACACACTAGATACAAACATAGAATTACTTAGTTGTGTTAATTGTGATGCACCAAGAACATCATCGACATCCTCGTTTTGGTATTATGTTGTCGGCCCCTAGTCTGTTCTAAAATGGTAGTGATGCCATTAAAACATATCTTCCAATTGTGCATATATATGAGTTCTACAAAGTTATTCGTATGCCAATCTAAATGGCATCTGTAATGGGTTTAATAAATAAATGCAATCGAAAATGTTTCGTAGCTAAATATGTATGATAACGTAATGTTATAAACAAAATATCCTAAACAGCAATGTTGTCATTTACCAAAAAATCCATATTTGTTAAAATATAACCACACTAAACAAAATAAACATATATATCTTCTTATTACTGAGTGGGGGGTGTTGTAGGTGCATCACAATGGCCTAGCACGCAGACATCTTTTTGGATCATTTACGAAGGTTTTCACCATTGCTGCCCTGTACTCAGCGGGGTTCAGATCGTCCATTGTGTTGTCAATTTCAACCATGTGCACGTGTTGCCTCATGATGAAATAGACCATCATTGCACATTCGGCCTTGAAATTTGATACAAATCATTCAGTTTTGCTAACAAACAAAACATCAATCGTACTACATTGGGGGATGTCGATATGATTCGTTATGACTTACGTGTCAGCGTCTTGTTGGGGGCAATCCATCACTGATTCTAACGTGCCGTCGATACTTTGGGCTGTCCCATTCTAAAGCTGGTACTGGATCACCCATTGTTTCTAATTACAAAGATGTCAACATTTAGTCACGTTAAAAGATGTGTGTAAATGAAATTAGCCCACTGTAGCAGTAGGTACTGAGCTGGTTCGACGTACCATATGTGGTATTCTAACACAAACTTCACATTTAAATGGATCGCACCACCATGGCGATGGTGAAACGTACCATATGTGGTATTTATACGCTCATACCAGACATTTTTCAAATGCATGTGAAGAACAGGGATACACTTAGCACTTTCAAAGCCTCTGTTAAATGAACATCTCGGATTCCTTGGCGTTGTCTCATAGAGTTGTAGTGTTTCTACGTCCCACATTTTGTATCATTCACCATAATGGTCTAGTGGTTGTCATGGTAGATGGGGTAATACCGGTGTGCACGCGATGAATTGACGTTTGCAGCAAGGTACTTGTCCCTCGATGTCCCACTTGGGTTACACATCATGTCCTGTTCATGCAGCCATGAAATGTTGTAATGTCAGTAGTGGCAGCGTTCGAATATATTAATTGATTATATATTGTTATCGTTGATGCAACGCACAAGTATGACACCATGCTAATATTGTAATTTTGGGATAGAATAAAAAAAATCACACACAATTGTACAAAACTATATCTCAAAAGCAAGTTAGTACATCACAACATTACATTGTCATCAACAGAACAAAGCGGCAAACACTTAAAAAAAAAAAAAATCAAGACCATTTGAGTTTCATACGAACCATTTTACCACAATTACAACATGTAGCTAACATAACTCATGATCTAAATCTTCACAAAACATAATAAATTCATACCAGGGAATTTGAACTACAGTTATCGAAACATACTGCACAAATTGTAACAACTTCGACCTATGATTAGCTGCTAAATCATGATTAAAGATGCCTAATAAGTAATTAAGATGAAATTTTGAATTAATTGCATATGTATTTATATTTGTCTATTGTAGGATGATCTGTTTGTGTTTCCGTTTTGTTCTACGAATTGAAGGCCTTATCGACATCCGAATAAGAAATTGACTTAGTTTATTTGTTATTTTGAATTTTTAGAAATTTATGGTAAGTTTAATTAAAATTTGATTTCAGAGCGATTAAATTAGAATAAATCAATGGTCATTGCTTAGACTAATTAAAGTTTAATTTTTTTGGGTAAGTAAGTCATAAAATAAAACAAAGGACTAACACAAGAATACAAGGGGCATGCCCCAGGCCCTACCCGAAACTATACAAAGAAATAAAGAAAAAATGGACAGCAACTATGCATATCCACCCAAAAACAAACCTGGAAACCAAACCATAACAAACCAACACAAACCGGACAGCACAAGCCGGCAACGAACATAAAAGAAACAACCAGTCGAATGTTCATGGGCCCCATAGAAGGACATGTGGACCATGAACATCCATCTCAACAACATTGTTAACCCATAACTAAAACCTTGCACACCCCGCAAAGGTAGGTTCAAAAAGGTGCTAGAATAATAACATAACATAAAGACAGATATACACACATAAATAAAACTTTCTTCACTCCAACGGCGCTTCCAGCAGCCATTAATTCTGTGACAACACTTCCAAATGTAGAAGATTCCAGCCAAGAAACATCCGTACACATGACAGGGGCAGACAAAGAGCTGCTGTACACTGCTCCCCAACCCTCCAAGAACCATATTCATCAACCAGGTATATTCAGCAGAATGCTTGTATCGACCAATCCATAGCCACCAACAGTTCCAGCCATCACTGAGCTTAACACACAGCTTAGAACCTCCTGTGCAAGATAGGTAATATAATGAATATCGCATATACATCGGGTTAACTAACACTGTATTAGCCAGGATATCGTAACAGCACTCATAATATGGACTCACATCACTCAACCCACAATATAGAATCTCACACCTCTCAAATTTCTTCAGCTCCAAGTACCTGCACCAAAAAGTTAGAGCAGAATATACAAAAACAACTCTCAATATGGCTAGTAAAAGTTTAGGGTATGATATATGGTAGCCTCCCAATTCTCTCAACCCTCTGATATAGGTAATCTCACTCACAGTCTTCAATCTATGCATGTACATGGTTCCTACAAAATGAACAAAAATTAGAGAAACCACTCAATTTATGCTACCATCACTCAACCCACAGTGTACTGAACTCCCATCTCTCATTCCATTTGTTGTTGCTGTCAGCACAGTGTTAGGCAGCCTCCAGGAACTCAGAAACCAACTGTCACTAGGATGCAATTTGAGGTTAGTAATAGACATTACTCGAAATCTAATCATATCCACAATGCCTTTAATCACAATCTCTTCAGGAATCTTTTCCTTTCTAAATATGCAGTTGTTCCTAACAATCCAAAGCTGATACACAGTACAAGTAAATGCAAGTCTTGTGACCACAGCACTAAGAGATTTACCTTTGACCGTTTTAGAAACCAACTGAACAATGTCAGGCCAAAGAAGATGGGGCCAATTCACATTAAGTTTCCCTTTAATACTCTCCCAAACTCGACTAGAGAAGGGGCAATTGAAGAATAAATGTTTATGATCCTCATAAGGGTCATTACACAAAACACACATAGAGGTTTGAGATATACAAAACAGCTTAAGCCTATCCCCTGTGTTTAATCTCCCCAAAATAGCCATCCAGGTAACCATACTTGCCTTAGGGATATTATGAGGACCCCACAGCAGCTTCTCCCAAGAAACTTTAGTAAAAGATTTCCTGAGCCAATTCCAAGTCGAATTTATCGAAAACTTACCATCAGAAGACGGCACCCAAATAACAGTATCATTACCAGAGTTGGGAGTAAACGTAGGCGGGGTATGCTCAATCAACTCCTGTAAGAAGCCCCTCCTTCTCCTGGGCCAACTCCAAGAACGATTATTAACAATACTACTAACCTTAGCATCCCTCCCAAAGGCAGTATCATAGACAACTCTAGCACCAAACCTCTCCCACAAAGATCCAAGAGGATGCCAATTGTCAAACCACAAGAAAACATCACCCCCATTCCCAATTTTGTGCAGAATCAAAGGGTAAATGACAGGACGAAGGGATAGAATTTTCCTCCAGACCCAAGAAGGGTCACTAGGCATTTTAACCCTCCATAGACTCTGACCTTTAAGTAAATAGGATTTCACCCACTGGCACCACATAGACTGCTCTCCTCCGGAGAAAAGAAACCAGATATGCTTGGCCACAGCAGCTTTGTTCCACACCTCTATAGATTTAAAACCAAGACCCCCTTCAGATTTGGGAGAGCAGACATGCTCCCAGGACACTTTAGCCCCATATTTCCTAAGCTCACAACTGGACCAAAAGAAAGATCTAAAGAGACTCTCAATAGATTTAACAACCTTCTTTGGGAGGATAAACAACGAGGACCAATACACTTGCATCGAGAAGAGAATGGATTGAATCAGTTGAGCTCTACCAGCATATGTAAGACATTTGTTAGTCCAACTCTTGATTCTATTTGTAATTCTCTCAACAAGTTTGTCGCAATCACTAGATTTCAACTTAGTTGAGATTAAAGGAACACCTAGATATCTCACCGGTAGTACACCCTCATTAAACTTGACGACATTAACAAGCTCGTCACGCAACTTCTTCTCACACCCCGAGAAAAAAATATGACTCTTATGGGGACTAGGAGACAACCCAGATAGGCTTTGGAATTCATCCAACCCTTCCTTAATTACCGAAACAGTAAACACATCCCCTTTGCAGAATATCATAAGGTCATCTGCAAAACACAGATTCACAATTTTAGTTTTATCACACCTCCAATGGAACTTAAAATCAGGATGGGTAGATTTTTCAGCTAGAATTTTGGAAAGAATCTCCATCACCATAACAAAAAGATAAGGGGACATGGGATCGCCTTGTCTCAGACCCCGAGCCCCTTTAAAGTACCCATGAAGGCTCCCATTGATACATATGGAGAAAGAAGGACTTGTAATACAAGCCTTAACCCAACAAATGATATTTGGAGGGAACCCCATAGCTCTAAGGACATCAAGAACAAAATCCCACCTAACATTATCATAAGCTTTCATTATGTCAACTTTCATTGCACATCTTGGGGTAGGAGAATTTTTGTGATAGCCTCTCATAAGCTCTTGGGACAAAAAAATATTGTCCGAGATTCTCCTACCATGGACGAAAGCTGACTGCACAGGGTCAATGAGGTCAGGTAAGACAACTTTAATCCTATCAGCTATGATCTTAGAGATGCATTTGTACAAAGTGTTACAGCAAGAGATAGGCCTAAAGTCACCAACTTTCTCAGCATTAGGAATTTTGGGAATAAGGGCTATTGTTGTGCTGTTGAGAGCTTGGAGAAGCTCACCAGACCGAAAGAATGATTTGACAGCCACCACAACCTCCTTTCCCACAACCTCCCAAGACTTCTTGAAAAAACCAGCTGAATAGCCATCAGGGCCAGGGGCTTTGTTAGGTTTGAGAGAATTGAATGCATCAATAATCTCCTTGTCAGAGACCTCCCTAGCAAGATCATTGCACTGATCCACAGACACCCTCTTATTGACAAGTTGGGAAATTCTATCATAGCCATCATAATTATCAGAGAACGGTTTCCCAAAAAGATCAGTGAAGGAATTCACAAATGTGGCACAAATCTCTTCACTTTTAGTCACCCTAACACCATCATTCAACATAACACTCTGGATCCTACCCTTGTTAGTATTTCCCTTAATAGTTCTAAAGAAGAATTTGGAATTCCTATCCCCATAACCCAACCACTGGACTCTAGACTTTTGATGTGCAAGTCTTTCCTCCACACTACTGAGATCCACATACTTAGCATAGGCCACCCTCTCATGGGTTTGAAGAACACCATTGAGAGGGTCTTTGTCAAGTTTGATTTGAGCACTAACAAGTTGGTCCTTAGCATGGGACACTCTAGTAGTTATATCACTAAACTCTTTTTTATTTAGATTTTTCAAGATAGGCTTGAGGGTTCTCAGCTTTTGGCAAACCCTAAACATAGGGGAACCCTTGATGTATTTCCTCCACACCTCATCAACTTTCTGAATGAAATCGGGATGGTCAGCCCAGAAATCAAAGAATTTAAATGGTTTCCTAAAGTTAGATACTTTAGGATCCAAAGTGATTACCGCCGGAGAATGGTCAGAGACCCCCGAAGGCAAGAAAAGGGCAGAAGAGTTAGGGTAACTCGTAAGCCACTTCTCATTCACAAGAGCTCTATCAATCTTGGATGTGATATAAGCTCCCTCACTTCTTTTGTTGGACCAAGTAAATTGGCACCCAGTATAAGACAAATCCTCAAGGTCAGCCTCAAGAATCATATTATTAAAGAACTCCTTAGAACTATTCCAGCAAGCATTACCACCCAATTTTTCATAAGAGAATCTAACAGCATTGAAGTCACCAAGGCATATTAAAGGAGAACTCACATGATTCTTAACTAAAGAGCAGATTTCAGCAAAACAGGGCAATCTCAGCACATGTTCATTTTCAGCGTATACAAAAATAGCAAAAAAACTAGTATCCCCTTCCAAAATAGTAACCCTACAAAAAACAAACTGAGCTGCCATCTTGATGCTAACAATATTACAAAAATTAGGATCCCAACATATCCAAATTCTAGCAGCTCTATCTGGTTGTGAATTAGACAAAAGATTCCAGTTTTTCAAGCTTTTTTCAAAAATTTTAGCTTCATTTTCAAATTTCACTTTTGTCTCCAAAAGACTCATGATTTTGATATTCTCTTTGTGCACAAGATCAAAAACTTCTTTATGCTTAGATGGGTCATTCAACCCTCTAACATTCCAAGACGCAATTTTTATAGACATGAGATATAACAAAAAAAAACACAACCAGAACCCAAAATAGACTATTTACCTTTCTTCTTCTTCTGGCTTCCAGATTTGCCAGAAGATTTGCTCTTTGAGGAATTTCCAGAAGAATGTATGTTCTCCACCCTCTCCCCTTTGTTACTTGGAGTAGACTGCTTGCTCTCTACGTTTTGAGCTCAAGGAAGAGGAAATAAAGTGCAAAAGTGTATATGAGGTGTTAGGGGGCCTTATGTAGGCTTAACTAGGGAGAGAGAGAGAGAGAGAGAGAGAATTGTGTTCAAACAAAGGAATTGCTAGAGAATTCAAGTATTTGGCTTGGAACCTTAGTGTATTCACCATCTAGAGCTTAATTGAGAAGTTGAGATAAGGATTCAACACTTAGATTGTATAATTATGGTGTTTAGGACATGAATTCTAGAAGATTAAGTTGAATTATGCAAGAATTAAGTTGAATTATGCAAGAATTGAGCTAGTAATGTAGAGAAGATGAACATTTCATACATGCAGGTGCATTTCATGGATTTGAAGTTTTGATTTCAACATTTTCTTACATGCAAGGACCTACTTTTGTTCTATTATGGGAGCTCATTGTGGTTTTGCACTTTAACACTCCATTTGTACATGCTTTGGAAGGTTTGAGTTCTTGACAACACATGCATGATATGTATGCATATAATTCAAGTTTGGTTTTGAAGAATTCACTTGTTTTGGGCATTGATTTTGTGTAATGAACCTTAATTCATAATGTTTTACAAGTTTAGACATGTTTTCTCAAGTTTTGAGCCTAAAGGATGTGTTCAAAAGCTTTGAATTCAAGTTTTGCATCATGTATAACAATCTGAAAATTCCAGATTCTGCCTCTCTGCTTAAGCGACAGAACCTGCGCTCGAGCGACCACTCTGTATTTTGCACTCCCGCTCAAGCGACCAAGAAGTTGGCTCGAGCATGAAATGCATGCTCCCAGAAGTTCACATGTTTTGCAGACCGCTAGAGCAACAAGAGTTGCACTCGAGCAAAGACATCAGTCTCACGCTCGAGCGTGCGTCGAGCGGAAGAATCAAGTAACCAGTACTTTTGCAGAGTTTACAGACCGCTTGAGCGAAGGAAGTGGTGCTCGAGTGACCACTCACATTTTTGAATACCTGCTCGAGCGAGGGAAGTTGCGCTCGAGTGAGGCCCCTATTTTCAGCATATCTGACTAAGTGTTTTCAAGTGTATTTTAGTATCATCATTACATCCTAGGCATTTCTAGGCCTAGATTAAGACATAATAATGAGGATAAAGACTTAGAAACACACTAAGAACGAAATAAAACAAGTTAAGTATTATCCAGGTATGTGTTCCAATGTATGTATCTGTTATGCTTGTGTAGGTCACGCGCCACAAGTTATCTGATTTGTTAGCTCTGTCTGTTTTGCAAGTGAATCTGTGGACACCCTATTTTTGACTACTCGTAAGGCTCGAGCGCTTTGTTCGTTACACTTGATGATGAAAGTGGTGTTGTGCGTAGTTTGAGGTCTCAATGAAGGGGCCATGTTTAAGCTCCAAAACAATCCCAAACCTTCCATATTCCCACTGATTATACCCAAGAAATCCATTTTTACACATTGTGCCACCCTATGCTGAGGCTGAAACAAAAAAAAGGGGAAAACATTGAGGCCCAGTCGTGCCTTAGTGAGGGCTAGCTATGGCTATTGAAGGCCAGCCGTGCCTTAGTAGCGAGAAATACTGTTCTGGGCCGGAGGCTGCCAGTTGTCCATTTTTGAAGATATTTATGACCCTTCTTGCTCAAATTCTATAAAAACGACCATATAGCTCTGTTTTGAGGGTTGAAGAATTTCTACAAAGCCTTTATACCACCTTGAGAGCTCTCTCTTCTCTTTCTTTTTGTGCAAGCAACACTTTGAGCTAACCTATCACCTTGAACCCATATCCATACACCATATACACCTTCACACCTTAGCCTTGGAATCTTGGTTGAGCCTTGAACACCATAATTCAAGCTTGAGAGTGTGTTGAGACTTAGTTTGAATCACAAGCAAAAGCTTACTTCTTTGAGAGGTATAAGCTTGTCATTCTCTGTTTTACTTGTTCTTTCATTTGCTATCTAGTTCTTATAGCTTTATGTTGTTTTGATTCTATTCCAAGTGTTTAAGTTTGGGTTTGGAGAGCTACCAAAAGGGTAGAGAGAGTTTACACTCTTTCTACACCTTTACCTATAGCTCAAACCCTTACTTTTACACTCTTTTTCTTTGCTCCCTAAACTGATTTTCAGAGTTAAGAAAGGGTTAAAAATCATACTTTGAGGTTTCAAAAGTGGAGGGGTTAGCCACCCCTCTTCTTGCTTACTAGTCTTGTTTTCTCTCTTTGTTGATTAGCTTTTTAGGCCCTTTTCATGTATTCTAAGCCACTGTTTTTCCTCTCTTGAGAGTCGTTTTGGGGCTGTTAATAGTTCATGCTTTGATTAGCTTGGTTGTTATCTCCTAAGCTTGCCTACATAGCTTGTTGTATATCGTGCTTAGCTTTTCTTTAACTCATTTCCATGTTTAAGAACCTCATTTTAATAATCAACTTGCCATTCATCTCTTTCATTTGAGAGTTGTTTTAATCGGTTGACGGTTATTCAAAACGTGAACTAGCGATTTATGTTTAATGGCTTAATCTCTACAGAGGTTCATTGCCAACGGTGTAGTCTCTTTTTCATGTTGAGAATCACCTCTCGTTTGACATATTTCTCACTTAGTGGACGTAACAATGATCTTGGACTTAATGGATTAAAGGATGGTAAAGGCTAATGAATTTGGCTTAAAATGAATCAACCCACATAAAGAAAATGAGTTATATTGCTTGGGTTCGGCTGGATGTTATGCTGAATCCATTCTATCAAGGGTTGTCTTACATCAATCCATGATGTTTTGATGAATCTTGAAGCATCTTTATCTCCCTCTTTGAGTTCACTCTATGATAGGAGGGAGGGGTGGTTGTTGTTTATTGCATTTATTGATTTTTGTCCAAATTGTGTCCGAAATCATCAAGCAATCAACTTGCTCATTGGTGGTTTTGGAAACAATTCCAACCTTCTCTCGAGGCTTTCCCGTGATAGAGAAGTGTGAGAGGGACAAACAGAGTCCAGAATACTCTGTCTGCATTGTTTTCACTTCAGAGCACAAAACAGAATTTTGCATGAAATTGAGGGCCGATCGGGCTTCATTGAGGGTCGGTCGGTCATCAATGTTTGGTGAACAGTGTATTTTGCAGAAAACAGAGGGCAGTGGCTGAAGGTGAAATAGAGTAAGCCTGGGGTAGACAGAGCTGTTCTTGGACATTGTGCATGTGCATGCAACCCTTGCGCATCCTTGCATACATCATTATCATTGTTGTAATTAATTAATATATTTATTCTTATTGTTACAATTAGTATTGTTAATTATTAGTGTTGTAATTAATTAATTTATTATTATTGTTTATTTGTAATTGTTATAGCTAGTTAGCTTAGATAGTTAGTTTACTTATCATGGTTATCCTTGTTGTAATAGCATAATTAGCTAGTTAATTCTTCGCTTATTTGTTCATTCAGTTTTGTAATAATTAGTTTAATTTGGACTTTCGGACTTTGATTTGCACCCTCTTGCACGAGGGCATCATGTAATAAGTTGCATGTCTTCCAACCATACGTCTTTCTCCCTTTTACTTACTTGCTTACGATGGTTAGTATAAGAACATCATTTTTCAAATTAGCATTCTTATGCTTTGCTTCCATTGTCTTGCATGCATCCAAGGTTCGGCTCATCATACTAACCCAATAGCAATGTTCAAATTTATTACTAGAATACGTGCTTCATTGCATGTCGTGAATGAAATCATATGCCATACTCATAGCTGAGCCTATAAAATACATAATGTGTGTGTTGCATTAGTCATATGGCATTAGTTAAGAGCATGCATATTTTTTTTAAACTATTTCGCTTTGTTTTGGCTTGGAGTACTAGGTGAGTAATTTGATGTTTTAGCATTTCGCATTGAATGTTTGTGTTACCATGTCAAAGCATGATTCCATGAGACTAATTGCTTAAATGATATAACTGTTTGAATGCCTATGGATGAAGGTTAGTTTCTTGAATTCGGATAGTTTGATTAAATGTCCATTTTGAGCCCACTCAATTTCAAATAAAATATGAGATCAAAGTGTTCCAATCCTTGCAAGTTAGTCTATACTTATGTGCGTCACATAGTAAGATTAGGTAATAAATCAGAACAAGAGCATATAATGTAAATAAAAAATCAAATCATGATTAGTAGAGGCCGATCTTTGATCGGGCGAGTGGGGTGCTCAATTCATGACCTTCCCCTCTCGTACCTAAGTGCCCGAGCCGAGACACTTTGGTGATGACAGACTAATGGCCTCTGGCATGAGTCTTGGGTTTCCTAAATTTTCCAAAAATATTTAGGTGGTGACTGTGAAATCTGGCAAAGCAGTCCGTTTTTGGCATTTGATTCAAACATCAATTTTCCAAAAGATTTGCTGGATTTGGACTCTTTAGTGTTATCTATTTCACATTGCACTTGTGAGATCAGATTTAGAATCGCAGGAGTCCGATACTGTAGGGCTATTCATCTTCCAAAAAGGGCATGAAAAGTGGAGCTACACTGTGCTTTCCTAGTGGAAGCTTGTTATGAAAAGTATGTCCCTCGGAAGTTGCCTGTTGCCTTTGTTATTTGCAGTTGCGTTAATCGGTGCTTGCTCGGCTTCTCTAAATGTTTTGCACGTTCTTTGGGCTTCTTAGTCCTTCGGGGTGTGATTCGTTTTGGGGGGTTGGTGCATAGTGTACATCGTGGCGCGTGAGTTGTGATTGGTTTGTGTGAGTTGGATGGATCCCTGCTTGTGCAGCGAACTCCTTTGGTGTATTCCTCTTCATTGGTGCTTGAAGGGCAAATTTGGCCTTCAGCCTCGCGTAGGTTCCTGCATTGCCTACCTAAAGAAAAGAAATTCGGTCTAAATCATGTGCCTATATTCGTCTTGCAACCTTGTGGCGTTGGGTGAACCCCGAAGTATCTCCTGTGTTCCATGCTGTCCTCACATTGCCATGTCGGTAGCATGGCTCGCAGGTAGTTATATTCGTGCTATCAGATTCGGAGCCTTGTGTGGGTGCACATGGTCTTTGACCATCGTTTCCCTACTAAGCGTTCGTTGCTTGTTGCGGGCTACGACCATGCCCGTCTCTGACCATACCCGTCTCTGACCGTACCGACTTATCGGTTGGGCTTATGTAGTGCCAGCGTCGTAAAAAGGAATGGTACCTAGTTGATCCTGCCAGTTGTCATATGCTTGTCTCAAAGATTAAACCATGCATGTATAAGTATGAACTAATTCAGACTGTGAAACTGCAAATGGCTCATTAAATCAGTTATAGTTTGTTTGATGGTATTTGCTACTCGGATAATCGTAGTAATTCTAGAGCTAATACGTGCAACAAACCCCGACTTCCGGAAGGGATGCATTTATTTTATAAAAGGTCGAACCAGGCTATGCCCGTTGCTCTGATGATTTATGATAACTCAACGAATCGCATGACCTTTGTGCCGGCGACACATCATTCAAATTTCTGCCCTATCAACTGTCGATGGTAGGATAGTGGCCTATTATGATAGTGACGGGTGATGGAGAATTAGGGTTCGATTCCGGAGATGGAGCCTGAGAAACGGCTACCACATCCAAGGAAGGCAGCAGGCTTGCAAATTACCTAATCCTGACAAGGGGAGGTAGTGACAATAAATCACAATACCGGGCTCTTTGAGTTTGGTAATTGGAATGAGCACAATCTAAATCCCTTAATGAGGATCCATTGGAGGGCAAGTCTGGTGCCAGTAGCCACGGTAATTCCAGCTCCAATAATGTATATTTAAGTTGTTACAGTTAAAAAGCTCGTAGTTGGATTTTGGCCGGTCCACCTCAGGTGTGCACCGGTGGTCTCATCGCTTCTGCCAATGATGCGCTCCTAGTCTTAATTGGCCGGGTCGTGCCTCTGGCGCTGTTATTTTGAAGAAATTATAGTGCTCAAAGTAAGTCTATGCTCTGGATACATTAGCATGGGATAACATCATAGGATTTCTATCCTATTGTGTTGGCCTTCGGGATTGAAGTAATGATTAACAGGGATAGTTGGGGGCATTCGTATTTCATAGTCAGAAGTGAAATTCTTGGATTTATGAAAGATGAACAACTGCGAAAGCATTTGCCAAGGATGTTTTCATTAATCAAGAACGAAACTTGGGGGCTCGAAGATGATCAGATACCATTCTAGTCTCAACCATACTTTCAGGACTCTGCTGGCCCTTATGAGAAATTAAAGTTTTTGGGTTCAGGGGGGATATCATGACCCGAACCCGCCCCCATGGGTTAAGGACATAACCGGCTAGCAATCATGAGATTACCTACGGCCTCAAACTAAACCAAACGTATTTAACAAAGTTGATGGGGGCCAAACGGAAGCAATTTTAAAAACTGTCCTTAGAGCTGTGCTTACATGGCACGTCAAAACAAACCATACGCATAGACATTAATAACTCACAACTCAATACAGTAGCATAAGTTCTGTACAACAGGATCATCCAAAAGTAAGTCAACCCAAGATAACTATGTACAGACATATACAAAACTTCGCCAACATGACAAAATATAAATACATAACAAAAGGGCGAAGATGGGTCTCGTGCGTGAGACATAAGGGCTGACTTTCCAAAACCTATGTTGATCCACTTAGGCTTCACTGGGGCTAGGTCTGGACCTCTCTTGGCTTACCTACAAACACATGAATGAGCGTGAGCGAAAGCCCAGTGAATAATATCAAGTAAAGGAAATGTATTGAAACATTATACAACAGACAGCCTTGGGTCCAATTCATTCATGTCAAACTGGCTCTTAGGCCTTTTCATATCAAACTGGCTCATAGGCCTTTCATTTCAAACTGGCTCATAGGCCTTTCAGACTTTCATATCAAACTGTGTCCACCATTCAAATTAATGAACTTTACAAACTTACACAGAAGTAGCAATTGGACAATAACATATGTCAGATATTACTCACAGTGATCGGTTGATTGGTTCGCCCTGGAACTCGACCCTACACATGTCATGAACATAAAAGGGTCACTAACAATTCAATCCGTTCAAAATTCACATTTTCCTCTTTAGGCTTCATTCTTATCTCTTTAACTCATTTACAATGCTTAACATATGCCTAAGAGTGCTTGCAAGTGAAAGAGAACAGAAAACAGAACACAGAATGCAAAAACAAAATTTCAGAAAACAGGGTCCCCGCTCGAGCGTGGGATTCCCGGCTCGAGCGGACCCATTAGGTCTGCAAAACTGCTGGTTGCCTCAAAAATACGCTCGAGCGTGAAATAGGGCGCTCGAGCGGAATGCCTGACTAAAAAGCAACCCCGCTCGAGCGTTAACTCCCTCGCTCGAGCAGACATCAAGTCTGCAAAAAGTACTGGGAGCACGTTTTTCCCGCTCGAGCGGCCATTACCCCGCTCGAGCGGATATCAAAATTCTGGGTTTTCCAGATTGTGTTCTTGAGCTTCATTGTGATGTTCAAAGGTTCCAAATGCATGATTTTGGCTCAATTTTCACATATTCACATTCCAACATGGTATAAACACTAAATTATAGCACAATGAAGCTCAATTTCACAATTAAATCACATGCATGTCTCAAATTTACACTAAACTCAATTCCATCATTCACATTCATGGATTCAAAGTTCCTATCTTCACAAATTGTACATGCATGTGATAAATTACTTTCATTCCAGACTTAGATGATGCAAATGGTGCTCATCCTCATGAAACTCAACAAATACATGCTTGCATGTAAGATTTAACACTCTTACTTCCATGTTCAACTCAATACATGCTAGATTATGCAATTCCACAGCAATTATGTACATGCATGCATACATTGACCTTCAATTGAACACAAACAACTCAATTCCTCTTCAATTCTTACTCTTGATCATTAATCAACTTTGAGTACACAAATTTACACATCAAACTCATGGATTCACTTACCTAGAGGCTCAATCCTTCCAATTTCTAGCAAACTCTTGAGTAATCTTCCAAAATCTCCAAGTTTCTTGACCAAACCTTCAATCTCCTACTCTCTCTTCTTCCAACCGACCCTCTCTTCTCTTCTTTGAGTTTATTATCAGCCAAAATGAGGCTAGGGAGAGAGATTGAGTGTTTAAAGGCCCCTCACTCAACCATTATTCTATTATAAAACAATTGGGCACTTAATTCCTTAATTTTTATCTGATTAATTTGATCCAAATCAATTTCTAATTAAATTTCACCGTAGGCTCTAAAAATTATGCCAATTACAATGGCATAATCAATTTCGGGTTCTGTGGCCGATAAGGCCTCCAATTTAATTTCCGAAGCGGAAAAATCAAACAGATATTCCTACGGTGAACAGATAGAAATTCAAAACCACATATATTCACATAATGGCACACGAAATCATATCAAACACATAATCATATTTAAATTAAGGACCAATTAGCATATTACGGAACAGGGGTATCACAGGGGAGTATGGTCGCAAGGCTAAAACTTAAAGGAATTGACAGAAGGGCTCCACTAGGAATGGAACCTGCGGCTTAATTTGACTCAACACGGGGAAACTTGCCAGGTCCAGACATAGTAAGGATTGACAAACTGAGAGCTCTTTCTTGATTCTATGGGTGGTGGTGCATGGCCGTTCTTAGTTGGTGGAGTGATTTGTCTGGTTAATTTCGTTAACGAATGAGACCTTAGCCTACTAACTAGCTATGTGGAGGTGACGCTCCATAGCTAGCTTCTTAGAGGGACCATGGCCCTTCAGGCCACGGAAGTTTGAGGCAATAACAGGTCTGTAATGCCCTTAGATGTTCTGGGCCGAACGCTGTGGCTCGGCTTTTTTTCACCCCCTTTCAGAAGGTTTGAAAGAAAGCCTTATAGTTCGGACTCTTATGGTTCTGAATCTAATCTCACAAGTGCAATGTGAAACTGATAAACACCAAAGAGTCCAAATCCGGTAAATCGTTTTGGAAAACTGATTTTAAATCAAATAATGCCAAAATTGGATTGTTTTGTCAGATACAGAGTCGCCACCTAAATATTTTGTTTTTGGAAAAATTTAGGAAATCCATGACTCGTACCAAAGGCCACGTGTTCGTCATCACCAAAATTATTTCAGCTCGGGAACTTAGGTACGAGAGGGGAAGGTCATGGATTGAGCACCCCTGCTTGCCCGATCAAAGATCAGCCTCTACTAATCATTATATAATTTTTTATAAACATTTTGTGTTCTTATTTCGGTTGTTAAACTAGTTTTACTATGTGATGCGCGCAAGCAAGTATACATTAGTTTGCTCAATTTGGAACAATTCAACTCACGTTTGTTTTTGCGAAAACGGTTTGAATTTGCCACCTCAAGTGGACTTAAAGTTTGCGGATTTGCCACCAAACATAGTGGGCTTAAAACATGATTTGCCACTCAACAAAGTGGGCTTAAAATGCACATTCGTTGAATCGTTCCAATTCAAACAATAAGCCTTCATCCACAGGCATTCACGTAGTTTAGCATTTAAACACATAGCATCATAGCAAGCATGCTAATCATGGCAACATTCACACTTATGCAAGTATGCTAAAGCGTAAAAACTCATCGAGTACTCCAAGTCAAAACAGAAACTAGTTAGAAAGATGCATGATCCTAACTATACAAGATGTCTAATGCAACACATGCAATATGCAATTAATAGGCTTGGCTACTAATATGGCATATGAAGCAATTTGAACAACATGCTTTTAAACACATATTCAAAGAAGATATTGAAATGACAATGCAATTTGAATGATGCACTGAACCTCGGTGCATGCAAGATGAGATGAATGGATGCAAGCATGCGATATGCTAATTGAAACATGTCCCTAATCTAACCATCGAAAGCGATTAAATAAAAGGGAGAAAGACGTGGGGTTGGAATACATACACACACGCACGCACACTTGTTACAACATTATGCCCTCGCGAAGGAGGGTCCGAATGAATAAGTGCTAACTAGCTAACTAGGCTAATTAAGCTAACTAATTATTACAAACCGAAACTAATTAATTATTCTAGTTAACTAATTATAAAACGAAATTGAATAACTAGTTAAACTAGCTAATTAATTACAACACTTAATTAATTACAAATAATTAATTACAATACACATTTCAGTTAGATATTTAAGCATTAAATAAGCTCAAAATTCAAGGGAGGCTCATACACGTGCTCAGTTTCCACCCGAAAAGCCACTGCCTTGCTGCTGGATGCCTTTGTTTGTACATTTGATCACTAAAAATTATGCCCACTTCCAGAACACCTTTGCTCCATCTTACCAACACACTGTACAAATTTCATTGGTGGCCGACAGGGGGCCACTCAGCTACCAATGGTGGTCGGTCGGCCATTGGTGGTGGCTGTCGGTCACTGCTATCCTGAACTTCCTTGCTGCAACACAGAGCAAAATAGTGTATTTCTCAAGGGTTGTTTTCACACTTTACCTCTCCTTTTCATGGGGAAATCAAAGGAGGGACAAAATTTGGTTCACAAACCATCAATCAAGCAAATCATTGCATGATGACTTATGAAACCAATTGTGGAAGTTTAATAAATGCAAGAACGAGACTCAAATGATCATCACCCTATCATGCATGATCAAGGGCAATGGAGACCAAGGAAAGTGGCACATTTTATCATTTTTGAGTATGAAATGTCCCATTTTCCTTGTGTTCAAATTAATGTCTGATTTGAACACATGCAATGCAACACAAAGAATGCTTATCTTGTCACTTTTACTTGCCAATTTTGTTTACTCATTTTAATTACCAAATCATTCCTTAATCCATTAAGTCCATTGGTGAGTGTCCCCTAATGGAAAGAGGGCTCAAACAACAAGTTGCTTTGGGCATGAAAGAGGCATTACACTGTTGGTAATGAACCCCCTAAGGGATTAAACCATTGGGTGTAGTACCTCCATTTCACACTTAGGCAAACAAGTGGTTTGAAACCACTTTCAAAGAAAAAATAAAATCAAGAAAGGAGGGAGGTTGCAGAGATGATTAAGTGCTGGAAATGAGTGATAAAAGCACTAAAACATGCAACCAACTCAAACCAATGATGATTAAAGCCTTAAAACACCAAGCTAGTGAAAGGACTTACACTCAACTATGCAAAACAAGACTTGAAAGACTTAAGTAGCCCAAAACAGAGCTAAAACAGGTCAAAACAGAGCCTAAATCATGATGGACCTTGAGCTACAAAAAGCTAAAACATTAAGCTAATACATGAGGCTAACTAGGCATGCAAACAAGACACAAGGAGGGGAGGCTAACCCCTCCAATTTTGGACTTCAAAATGAGTTTTTTTACCACTGAAAAACCTTTGAAATTTAGTGGTTAAAAGGCCCCAAAAAGGTAGTTTGAAAGTGATGAACAAAGGCACAAAAGCTTGACAAACCAAGAAGCAAGAAGGGTGAAGCACCCCTTAACTAAAAAAGGGCTCAAACCACCACTTTTAAGTCACAAAAACAGAAATTTTTACAGTTTAAAATCAGCCCCAAAATAGTAAGAAAAGATGGCAAAACAAGTATATTGAAACAAAGTAAACAAGGCAAGTGTTATACCTTTGAAGCAAAGCTCAAGTTTAGGCACCAAACCAAGCTAAAGCCACTTGCTAGAGCTCAAAGAGGGTCTCAAATAGCCTCAGCCCAAAGAGAAGCAACTTTGATTATGGTAGTGTATGGGAAGGTGTAGAGAAAACAAGAAACTAAGCACAAAATTACAAGAGAAAGAGAAATCTAGAGAGAGAGAGAGAGATTTTTGTTCCAAATTTTCAAACCCTTTACAATGGGGGAGGAACCCCCATATATATAGAAAAACATGCCTTGAGCTTAGAAACATCCTACCATACACGTGTAGGCAGATGGAGCTTAGTGTGCCAATAGTTGTCACAGTTGTCAACAAACATATGAAAAAAGACACTTGTGGCCGTCGGCCACCACTAGTGACCGGCTGGCCACACCACTGGCCGACAACCATGAAACATGGCCGACAGCCTATGGTGGTGGCCGCCAGGTCACCACAAGGTGCAGACACCAAGTTTTGGTCCAAAACAAGGCATAGAAAAGACAAGGTTTAAAGGCTCAAAGGCAAGGCACTCCGCCGAGGACTTCAGGCACTCGAAACGAACACACGCAAACACAATCATCATATGCACAAGTGATGACGTCCAAGTCTTGAGGACGTCAAAAATGGGGTGTCTACAGTTGCCCCTCTTTGACAGAACTTGGAAGTCATGAAATGACGGGAGTGAATGTCAAAGCCCAGAGACGACCCATTTTGACAAGGCGGAAGACTTGGACAAACAAACAAGCAAGACAAAAACGGTTGTGCCCGCTGGCTGCCTACGTATCCCTTTACAAGGAATCAAACCAGCGTAGTTTTGGGACAAGATGCAAGTGATATGCACGATGCAAGAACATAACTTATGATTATGCAATGAGGCTGTAATGAAAAATTTAGATGCAAATACAATGCAATGAAAATGCCACATTCAAACAAACCGAAACAAGGTATAGCAACCTCAAACACAAAAGTAAGTAAACACACTACACGTGGGAATTACGAACCAAACCACATTTCATGCAGAAAGGATGTAAGAAAATTATGCAAGCTTAACTACGTGACACGCAGGAAAAGCGAAGAGCGGCCATCGAGCACACCGGAGGTCTCAACCGAAATCCTAATGTGTTGCACATGGAAGGAAAAGGGTGGTGTGAACACCGGGATGCACCCAAATGTGTTTAACCAAAACAAACAATCCCAACGCATCTCACGCACGAGGGGAAAAGGTGGTGCAAACACCGGGACGCACCCGAATGTTTTTAACCAAAGGGAGTGGTGTAAACACACCGGGACGCACCCAAATGTTTTTAACCAAAGAAAGGTGTAAACACCGGGGCGCACCCGAATGTTTTTAACCAAAAGAAGTGGTGTAAACATTGGGACACACCCAAAGGTTTTTAACGAAAAGGAGTGGTGTAAACACTGGGACGCACCTGAATGTTTTTAACCAAAGGGAGTGGTGTAAACACCGGGACGCACCCGAATGTTTTTAACCAAAAAGAGTGGTGTAAACATCGGGATGCACCCGAATGTTTTTAACCAAAAGAAGTGGTGTAAACATCGGGACGCACCCGAATGTTTTTAAGCAAAAGGAGATGTAAACACCGGGATGCACCCGAATGTTTTTAACCAAAGGGAGTGGTCTAAACACCAGGACACACCCCGAATGTTTTTAACCAAAAGGAGAAATCTCAACGCGTCTCATGCGCGAGGAGAGAGAGTAAAAGGATATGATTCGAAGGGCACAAAAGATTTCACTCGGAACTCTGCTGAATGAACCGTACATACAATATCGTTTGACTGTGTTGGCTCTGTTGAATGAACCATACATACAATATTGTACCTGCGCAAGAAGAAAAACTCAACAAGTACAACATATTAAGGGTGCATGTTCTATGCATAATTGCAATAATGTTAAGGCATGTTCTATACAAATGTACTGACAACATGTTCTATGCAAGATAAATTGGAAGCATGTTCTATGCATGAAGGGAGAAGTGCATATTCTATGCAAGACCACATGTGTAAAATGTACGTTCTATCCATGCACACAATGTATATTCTATGCAAGGATGAAAGCGCATTCTCAACACAACAAATTGAGTAACAACTTCCGATTTACCTCTCAGAAGAGTTGTAACATGTTTTAAAAGGATACACCTTGTTTTTGTTGACTAGCAATGAACATTATGCACTGAAGACAAGGTTTGGAGCTTCTGTAGAGGCATTCTGAACTCAACAGTGACATTCCATGCATTTCTTAAGAAATAAGGATACAAAACAACATCAAAACTCAATGGAGGAGCATTGGGCACTGGACGACTACGAGGGAAGGGTGTCGGCCACCTGTCGGCCACCGATGGTAGATCGGGCCAAAATGGTCTTTTCACACATGGGTCTTTAAATATAAAGCTTGGGGCTTCATTTCCACATACCAAGACATCTGAAATTTCACCCTCTCTTTCTCTAGACCTTCATTCTCTCTAGATCGGCGCTTTTTACTCGTTTTCCACCGCCCCACGCACATTTTCTTCGCTAAACCCGCTTAGTTTACTCCGTTTTGAACCGATTGAAATTTGATTTCGGTGATTTTTCCTTCATTTTCACCACTTGAGGCTTGTTCCCCTCGAGTTTCTCTCGAGTTCAGTGCCTTTTTTCGGGCTTTGACTTTTTCTTCACTTTTCTCTCTCCTAGGGTTGACTAGTTTTGACTTTTGGCATTTTCCACCTATTTTGCTCATTTTTGACCACTTTATCATCTTCTTTCCAGATGGTGGACGACATACCCCGCAACAGATCTTCTTTGGAGATCCCACCCCAGTTGTCTCTAGAGATGGAGGCGGAGCCCGAGCTGGTGCTACTACTACCCAGGATTCGATCTTTCGATCAGACGACATATCATCCTCGGACGCATGTGCTACCACCTGAGAGTACCCGGCATTTTAGCGGGTTTGCGTGAGGTGCACCAGAGGACCTCTTGCTACGAGGGCCAGACTCTCATTTATCTTACGGCGCCACCGAGGTATACACTGTATTCTCATGTTTTCTTCACTATACATCGCATTTCCTGCTTCAACTGTGTTTCTTGCTTTAACTGTATTATTTTCACTGCATTTCTTGCCCTAATCACACTTTTGCACTGTATTTCTTACACTGGCTTTGCATCTGCTGGTTCTCATACCATTGTATATCACTGTTCTGATCACAGGAGGATTCTCGCTCTATTAGAGGCTATGGCACCACGTCCGTGAGGGGCTGGTACATGGAGCTTCCTGCCGGTGTCCTCCACATTATCGACGAGGCCGGCTTTGGCTTATTCTGCACTAGGTTATCGCACCTTATCGCGAGTCGATCCTTTCTTGGAGCATTAGTAGAGAGGTGGTGGGATACCACAAACTCTTTCCACTTCTCTACCGTTGAGGAGTTGACGACGACTCCCTATGACTTCTCCATGCTCACCAGCATAGGAGTAGGGGGTCACTCGATTCCTTATAATACGGACATGGGCGAGTGGGAGGCGGCCTAGATCTATCTGTTAGGGACATGCCCATCTCACTTCTGACTGGGGATGGTGCGATATAGTTGGTTCACGGAGCAGTTCCAGGGGATCGAGCCAGAGACTCCAGAGGAGATAGAGCACTACGCCGAGGTTTTCTGATGTACCTCTTCAGCACCACCTAGTTCGCGAACAGGGGGAACACTGTAGGATTGTATCTTCTGAGCACCTTGAAAGATTTATCTTAGGTCGGACTCTATGATTGGGGCGGTGCTAGCCTGGCCACATTGTACGGCTATATGAGCTTGACATCTTGCGGGAGTGGAGATAGAGTCGGAGGCTACTGGCGAGCCTGGGAGGTATGCTTTACATTTTTGTTTTGCATTTTCTGCTTTCTGTTTCTATATTTTTTGTTTTGCACTTTCTGTACACTGCACACACATTCTGCATTGTTTACACCCATATGCTGCGCTTTCTGCATCGTACATTTTGTATCCTCTGTATCTGTACTCTCTGTACACTGTACACACCTTCTGCACACATTCTACTTTCTGTATCTGCGCTTGTACTTTCCGTATGCTATACATTGTACACTCACTATCGCCCCTTCTTTTTCAGCTTTGGGTGTATGCATACTTCCCGACCCTCGCTCCAGAGCCAGAGGTAGAGATGCCCCCTATTGTGGCATACTCTCATCGGTATGACGACAGATGCCTACGGAGGACCAGGGAGACTTTTTCATTCTTCTGCTGGTACTTCGACACGGTGACCGCGACAGAGGTAACTCAAAATTCACAGTTATTTTCATTCTACTTGAGCTCTGATTCATGTTTCAAATTCATACTTTGATATCTGATGGCCATTAACAATCTGTGCATTCTCTATTTGCATATCACTTGACAGCCCTGGGCGACGATGCCGGCCGGGGTTAGGGACCAGTTCGCTTGATCTTGGGGAGCCTCTCGTTATCGGTTTTTGTTCGAGGGCCCAGTTTGTCGAGCTTGGTTTTTAGGTGAGCGGTTCTTGCGCCAAACCATGGGCTTGCCTGAGCCAGTAGTTCCCATGGCACCTTTGCCATCCATGAGAGCCACAGAGAGACTCACCTTCCAAGAGATGATTCAGTTCACGGAGGGCTTGGAGGCCGACTACTTTCGCGGGGAGGGGGACTATTCGACATTCATTCAGAGTCACCTCATGCTTCCTTTGACCGGTATTCGTAGAGATGAGGGGGCAGGAGCTCCAACTGCGAGGGAGAGAGCTAGAGTGCCTAGGGTGGCTAGGGCGACTAGAGCGTATGGCAGAGGGGCTACTCGGGCAGGACAGAGGACCGGCTGGCCGGAGCTGCCTACAACACTCACATGTTGGCGGTATACTGGGGAGGCATACCAGATCCCGATCGAGCCTGCTGCAGCGGGGCATAGATATGTCAGAACTCATGATGCACCCCCGATACGTACCATATTTTTCAGTTTTTCCTTCTCTTTCTGATATTTAATCCTTCTAGACATTGATCATTCTCAATGCATTTGTAGGCACCCCCCGGATATACCGAGGATCTGCTGGAGCTACTAGCCTCATTTGAGGGTATGATATTGAGGAGGGAGGCACTGCTCAGCTTCCACGACATTTAGATCATTTCTTCAGTTTTCTCACACTCCAGTCATCAAATTTCCACTGACACATTGAAACTGACATTTCAACTGAAAGCTTCCCTATATTGCCCTGATACACTGCATCTGAAACACTGCACTTCCATACTGTATTTATATGCTATACCTGACTTCTGCATATACTCATTCTGCACATCATATTTACATCTGATACGCATACTGTGGCTGATATATGACAACTGTCTTTTCAGGTCCCATCCCTATCGACAGCACCAGGGGCAGTTGCAGCACCTGCGCAAACGATGCCTCCTCTAGCAGCAGGGAGGAGAGAGAGACAGGCTCCGACACGCAGCTGAGGGAGAGCCAGGGGCACCTGAGATGAAAGTGGTCCTTTAGAGCCCATTTTGAGCGATGACGACACCGAGACGAGTGGCTCCGAGGAGGTAGTGAGTCTACAGCATGAGTCCTCAGAGGGTGGAGACGACGGCGACTCTAGTTCTGAGAGTGGGGATGCTGATACCGAGGTAAGTGCAGAGACAGAGAGTGGAGATAGTGCCAGCTCAGACTCTGGTTCAGATTCAGACAGCAGCACCGATAGAGACAGTGCCCCAGAGTCCCTTCCTCCGATGAAGAGGACGAAGAGGGCATCACGGGCTTGAGGCGATTGGCGTTGATTTGCTTGTAGTTTTTGCTTAACTTCTTCTTGTTAGTAGTGTTAACATATTGTACAGTTTCAGACAGGTTTCATTTGCTTTAAAAACTTGTACTACACTTTTGAAAAAGCAACCATGATCGGAATGAAAACCAGTTTTCATTTGAAAAAGTGTTATATTTTGTATCATGAGCATCGCATCGCATGAAAAAGAGATTGAATTTGATAATGAAATTTGAACATGGTATTGGCACAACTCTCTTAATTGGGTAATGAACCAACCAACACTAACAAACAAAGTAATACAGCTCGATAATCAAAATAGTGATAACTTGATAAACAAAACAAAATAACTCGATAAACAACAAAACAACTCGATAAGAAAAATGACTCAAATGCAACTCGACAAACTTGCTAGGACTAAAAGGACTCAAAACAACACCTTAAAATGCATAAAGAATAAAACAAAACACATGTCTTCAGCATTCTCAGTACACAGGTGGACAATGGGATGAGCAAGAAGGCTGTCGGCCATGAAGAGAGGTTGTCGGCCACCAGTGGTGGCCGGTCGGCTACAAAGGTGGCCTGTCGGCCATCACTAATGGCCGGTCGGCTATCAATGTGAGGAACCTCCAGATTGTTGCCACCTATCTTTCACTCACTGCCTTATCTTCTACAAAAGGTTGAGCTTCATCATTTCTTCTCCAGACTTTTTTTTGGCTGCAATTTTTGCCACAAATGGAACCATTTCTTGCCCAAAACCTCTTGGATTGGATTGCCACTTTAGATGGCTCAGAAAAGGTGAATTTATGGGGTTTTGGCATAAACGCACTATTCTCACTGAGTCGTTCTCCACTGTGTTTTCTATTCCTACATGCCGTGGCTAGATGTTGGAACCCAATTACGCATGTTTTTAGCTTTGGGGGACAAGAGCTATGCCCGACAATCGAAGAATTTCAAGTGCTAATTGAGTTCCGGTGCGATGAGGAAATCTTGTCTCAGCCCCGTTTTGGTCACATCCAAGCTTTGGGACGGATGTGTGGGCTTATTCTACATGAGGCCCGATCCTTGGTTCACAATGGAGAGCTGGACATTCCTAGTTTGATTCATCGATTTTCTGCCATTGGCGATCGCGATGATCTTCTTTGGCGGGGTTTTCGACAACACGCCCTTTGTTTGTGCATGCTAGCACATTTCCTCTTTGCCCCTAGTTTCGGCGGGTCTAGCATCCAACTACTTGAAGTGGCGCAGGGCCTGAAAGAGGGCAAGAGTTGCATTTGCTTGACATTAGTTGAGACTTTGATGGGTTTAGACGCCTTTCATCGGCGAGAGACCACCAAATTCGCGGGGAGTCCACTACTTTTTCAAGTAATGTTTCCCGCCCTTTCTAATATGTGTTTCTCACATCTCTCGGCACTCATGCTCTGTTTTTCTTTCAAAGCCCTTTTCTCACTTTTTCTCTCATTGTACACCTTTCTATTCTTTAATCTCTCTTTTCTTTTATCCCTCTCCAGATATGGCTTATGGACAAGCTGAAGGTAGTGGACTCCTGCCCCGTATACTCAGCCCGAGCATTCTTTTTCCGCCAACAGCTAGTTGATTTTTCGAACGAAGGATGGTGGGGCCACTAGATGTGCAACAAGTCTGCTGCTGACATTGCGTGGCATTGTCACTGGCTTAATCTGATTGAAATGAGCTACAGCATGGCTCGGCAACCTGGCATTCAGCTAATTGGCTTGACACACTGTGTATTCTACTTTTCGTTCCGGTTCAAACGTCAGTTTGGACATGATTAGACTTGCCCAGAGAAAGGGGTAGAGTACCCGGTTTCATTCCCCGTCCGAGGCTCACATTTGGCTAGGTACCTCACTGCTTGGAGGACAAGAGAACTTCTGGCCCCTGCCCCTAGCTTCGGCTGTGCGCTTTTTGATGAGTGCCTGACTTGGCTTGAAGATGAGGCATAATCCGGGCACACTTTAGCATCAGAAGCTTCCACAAGCACACGCGGGAGACGCAGGAACACCTAACTCATCTATGCCCCTAGTTTATCTGCTTTGATCTTTACTTTTCAAGTTTTATGCATGTAATAAAAAGAAGCTTTGATTTGTATCGAGAGTTGGACAACTTTGCATTGAAATCAATGAAATTGAAGTTGTGAGCACTGAAAATTTTTCTTTTGGTCCAAAAATGGTCTAAGTTGTAAAAGGATTAATTTGAGCAAAGTCAACTTTTAAAAAAACTTTTCAAAGCCATTTTCGATAAGGATCACAACTTGACACGCATCGAATCTATCCTCGAGATGTACAACCTCGAATCCAAAAATGGAAAATTGTCTCTTGTATGAACAACACTGCTCAGCACTATAACCAATTCTCAGAGAGGATCAGAACCAAACACTCAGATAAAGATTTAGACAAGGATGACCTGATCAAACACATGGACAGAACAGTTGAGTTGGAGGTGTTTATGACCGAACTTCAGGATGAAGTTGCCTACGTATCCCGAAGATGGGAATCAGGCCTTACGTAGTTCGGTTCGGGTTCACTCGAGTATTAACACTCTCCTTTTGTGCTCTAACTTTTACCAAGGTCACCCTTTAGAGTTTTCAACCTGGCGAGTTCAGTTTTTCTTTTGTCTAATTTTTTGTGCTCTAACTTTTGCCTAGGTTTCCCTTCTGGGTTTTCGGCCTAGCGAGCCTTTTAGGGATAATATTTCTTCAACTTGTCTATATTGATTGGTTGGGAAAATTCTAGGCTATCCAAGTCTATAAGAATAACAGCTTCACCCAACGAAATGGTTTTGATGATGTAAGGGCCAGTCCAATTGGGTCTGAACTTGCCTCTAGGGTCATGGATGGGAGCTCGGTTGTCTTTCAGCACCAAATCCCCTTCTTTGAGATTATGGGACTTAACCTTCTTGTTAAAAGCCTTGGCAATCTTGCGTTGATAACCCTGAACATGGTACAGTGCTTTCATCCTTCTCTCATCAAACAACATTAGTTCTTCAAACATGCTCTGCTGCCAGTTTGCCTCTGCTATCTGACATTCAATCACAACCCGCAGTGACGGAACTTCTATTTCGATTGGCAAAACAGCTTCCATCCCATAACAAGAGAGTAAGGAGTTGCTCCAGTAGACATCCGAATTGAAGTCCTATAACCCTAGAGTGCAAATGACAATTTGTCTGGCCAGTCCTTGTAAGTCTCAACCATTTTCTGCAGGATATGCTTGATGTTCTTGTTGGCGGCCTCAACAGCTCTGTTGGTTTGTGGCCGATATGTGAATGACTTATGAAAAGCCACGTTATATTTCTCCAACAAGTCAATCACTTCTTTCTTGAAATGTGAGCCATTATCAGAAATGATCTTGTTTGGGATTCCATAATGGCAAATGATGTTATTGCGGATGAACTTAGCCACATGTGCTGCCTTCAACACTGCATAAGACTGAGCTTCCACCCACTTCGTGAAATAATCAATTGCCACCAGAATGTATTCATGCCCATTTGATCCTTTCGGCGTGACTGCGCCGATGACGTTGATTTCCTAAACTGAGAAAGGCCATGGTGAAGTCATGTTGTACAGCTTCGACGGTGGGATATTCATGCGATTGGCATGAATTTGGCATTTGTGGCATCGCCGAACAAAACCAATACAATCCTCCTCCATAGTAGACCAATAATAACCTTGCTTGAGAATCTTCCGGGCTAACAATACTCCGTTCATGTGCGCTCCGCACTCTTCTCCATGGATGGCCTCCATTAGGTGCTTTGACTCCTCTGCGTTGACACATAGCTTGTGCACTCCCAGATGACCCTTTTTGTACAGTTTACCTCCGCAGATGATAAATTGAATGGCCATCCGCCATATTGCCCTCTTATCTTTGGCATTTTCCCCTGGTGGATGAATCTCCTTTTTCAAGAAGTTCCAGATGTCATAAAACCAAGGGTTTTGATCTTGTACTTCATCTATTGCGGTGATAGACTCACAGGCCGGCGTATATCTCTGTTCAATAATAATCGGATGCATTCGGACTGCAAACAGGATGTCTATCATGGAAGCTAGAGTTGATAAGGCGTCAGCGAACTTGTTGTTCTCTCTTAGTAAATACGTGAAGGTTAACTTCTCAAACCTAGGAATCAGAACATCTAGGGTCTAGTGATAGATCTTCATCTTTTATTTTTTGACCTTCCAGTCTCCTTTTGCTTGAGACACAACTAGATTCAAGTCCCCAATGACGTCCAACCTTTTTGCCCTTAGTTCCAGGGTAGCTTCCAAACTAGCGATACACGCCTCGTATTCTGCTTCGTTGTTAGATACCTTGAACAGGAGTTTGAAGGCTAAGGGTATGTGGGAATTGTCGAGTGCTATCAGCAACACCCCTATCCTATACCCATACTAGTTAGATGCTCCGTCAAAGTACATTGTCCAAATCTCTTCCTTGACTTGTAGAATAGCTTCATCTGGAAACAGGTATTCTACCGCTTCATTCCTTTCCACTGGGTGATCTGCCAGAAACTCTGCTACGGCTCTCCCCTTGACAGACTTGCGAGTAACATACTTCAAATCAATTTTGGAGAGAAAAAGCAACCAACGAGCTAGCATACCTGTAAGCACTGGTTTCTCGAAGAGATATTTGATGGGATCTAATCTCGAAACTAGAATTACGGAGTGAGCTAACAAGTAGTGCCTCAACTTCCTGGTAGCCCATACCAAGGCCAAGCAAGCTTTCTCGAGCGGAGTGTAACGGGTCTCATAATCCAGCATTTTCTTACTCAGGTAATAGATGGATTTCTCTACTTTATCCTCGGATTCCTGAGCAAGCATGCATCCCATTGTTGTGTCCGTTACTGACAGATACAAAATCAACGGCTTCCTCGGCTCTGGTGATGACAACACAGGCGATTTTCGAAGGTACTGCTTGATCTGCTCGAAAGCGAATTGACATCGGTCATCCCATCGAAATTTCTTTTCTTTCTTCAAGAGACCAAATAGTGGTTCCTAAGTCAAGGTTAATTTACAAAAAAACCATCTTATGAATTGCACTTTGCCTAGAAAGCCTCGTACCTCCTTTTCAGTCCTTGGTGGTGGCATTTCTAGGATGGCCTTGATTTTGGAAGGATCTACCTTGATGCCCCTCTGTGTGATCAAGAAACCCAGCATTTTCCTTACTATTACACCGAAATTACACTTCTGTGGATTCAACCTCAGCTGGTATTCTCTGATTCATTGAAAGAATTTTTTCAAGGTGGTGTAGTGGCCCTCTCTTTCCTTGGACTTGACAATCATGTCGTCCACGTACATCTCAACCTCTTTATGGATCATATCATGTAGAATTGTGGTTGTAGCCCATTGATAGGTAGCCCTAGCATTCTTCAATCCAAACGGCATCACCCGATAGCAGTAGGTTCCCCATGGCGTAGTGAAAGCAGTTTTCTCTCTGTCCTCGGGTGCCATTAGAATCTGGTTCCACTCGAAAAATCCATCCATGAAGGAGAGCAATGCATGGCCTGCGGTGAAGTCCACCAATTCATCGATGTGCGGTAGAGGAAAGTCGTCCTTCGGACTGGCTTTGATCAGATCTCTGAAATCCACACACACCCAAATTCTGATGTCTTTCTTTGGTACCGGAACAATGTTGGCCAACCAAGTCGGATACTCAGATACTAGCAAGAACCCTGCGTCTATCTACTTGGTGACCTCTTCCTTAATCTTCAAAGCCGAATCTGGGCGTATTCTCCGCAACTTCTGTTTGATAGGTCGGGCCTTGGGGTCAAGAGGGATTCGATGCTGTACAATCTCGGGATCGATTCTAGGCATGTCTTCGTAGGACCACGCGAAAACATCTTTGAAATCTTTTAATAAAGCAACTAAGCGCACGCACTCCTCCGAGGACAACGTGGACCCGATCTGGACTAGACGTGGATCCTTCTTAGTACCCATATTAAAAGCAATGATTTCATCAGCAAGGGGTTTTACAAACCTCTCCTCCTCTCGAATAATCAAAATTTTCAAAACCAGAGGAATTCCTTCCTCACCGTTTTTATCAAAATTTTGAAAATCATGATCAATGCAATAAACAAGAGGCATAGAGAAGTACTCAGAATTCGCAGTGGCATTCTCATTCAAAGGGTCCAACTCATCCAATTCCTCGGTTACAACCGACTTAAAAGAAAAGGAAAAAGATGACTTGGACAAAACCCCGGCATCAGGTTATCAACCCCAGGAATACCGGACCCAGATTCAGAAGAACCGGAATCTGATTTCGGCTCCACAGACTCTGTGGAATTAGATTCTGGTTCACTACCCGACTCAGAACTGCTAGCTAGGTAGCCCTCCTCTAGTTGCCAAATAAGGGAAGGTGCGTCAGATGCATCGAGGATGCCGCTAGAAGGGTTCACACTCGGTTGGTCCCCGATCATGGAAACGGTCAGGTGATCCCCCAAGCTTTCTGAGTTGATCTAAGGATACGAAAGGAGACATGCCAGTGCTGTTCCTATCTCAAGCTCAGTGCTGTTGGAATCACTTTCTGTGCTCTTTGCAGCCTCAGCAGTTAGTTCAGTCTGTTCCTCTGCATCACTCTCTTGCAGTTGTAAGTCAAAGAAAATCTCAAAGCCGGGAACACGCTACCTCTTAGAATTGAACCAGGGTTTAGGGAAACCACATAATGGGAAATTTCATCCTCCCGAAAAAAATAGCCATTTAGGGTTCCCCGGATAGGTCGATGCACAAGCTCATAGCGCTTTCCGCTTTGCTTTGCTCTGCTCTGGCTCTTCCAGCCATTTCTTTCCCTTTCCTCACCCAGTCCTCTTTGGTGGGCGTATTGCCGAGACCAAAGGCATGCGGGTTATGTGGCACATTGGCCAACGCAGTAACGCCCTTCCGGCCACTTCTCCCTAATCCCATTCCTGGCATGTGTTGGAGTTTGGTCATGAAGTAGATTGATTGAGCACTGACATATAAGCCCTTATCCGATGCTAGGATGGTTTGTATTACCCAGGCCTCTGCCAAGGTAAATCCAGAGAGGAAAACATCCTCTTCACCATACACAATTTCCAGCACAGGTGTAGTGACCTCTGGCGGAGGATGTATAGATGAATTCCCAAAGACTATGGCCACTCCTTTTCCGTGGGGGTACTTCAGCATTTGGTGGAGGGTGGAAGAGACAGCTTTACTTGGTGTAGCCACGGCCTTCCGAGCAAGAGATTGAAAGTGGCCAGGACATCTAGAACATGGAACTCGATGTCCTGTTGAGCTGGGCCAACCTGTACTTTGATCTGTACTGTCCCCATCACCTCTTTGCTTGTATTGTCATATGCTCGGATCACCTGGGCTGTAGGCACAAAATCAGCCTATTTGAAACCAATAGCATAAGCCGTACGACAAGGACAAATGTTGATTGCTGACCCGGTGTCGACCAATACCATTGGTATCCACTTTTCTCGGCACTCTACGGATATGTATAGAGGCGTGTTGTGTGCAGAGCCTTCTGGCGGTAATTCCTTATCTGAAAAGGTCAAAGTTGGCGTAGTGCCTCCCGGGAAGACTAATCCCACCAGTTGTTCTAGGGTGGTGTCGATGGACAACTTAGCTTTATCCATCGCTGTCAGTACAGGTTGTCTGTGCACTCGTGAAGCCATAAGCAGACCCTAGATAGATATGTCAGCTTGAATCTTCTTCAACTGTTTTAGCACAGCCTCTTCCTTTAACTGCTTTTCTCTCTGTTTCTTAACTTCTTTATCCTTCCCGGATGCCTTGGGTTGGTCCAGATGCGGTGGTTTGAAGTATTGACCACTTCTAGTCATATGGTCGACTTCTTCTACATACAAAGTATTGTCAGGAAGGCCTTCACCCCAATCCTCATCGATATGGGCCAAGTGTAGGTCGTCGTCATCCCACCAGACCCCTTCAACAGCCGACAGGCACTCGTCTGGCTACGTTCGGATTACCTCATCATTATAAATCTCCTCTGCAGGGTGTTGGGCTTTTCCAGCCTTCCGGTTGTTCTCATCCATTTCTTGTTCAAATCGCTTCAGCGCGACTTCTTGTTCAGTATGTGCAGTACTAACAATGCCTAGTTCCTGAGCCATTTGTTCTTCACCGGCGTTTTTCGGCAATTTACCTTTCTTGTCGGCCATTTCAGCCATTGCAGCGGTTCCCGCTTTCTGTTCTTCCAGCTTTAATTCAGTTCCCTCATCTATATCGGGCTCATCACTTAGCCACCCATAATGTTCTGTCAGCCTATTCAGATCAAACCAATTAATATGCACATCCCCTTGATCTTGCTCATTAAAGAACTGCAAATTGTCCATGTCTTCCTCTAGGTTGGCTAGATCATCTAATCCCTGACTTGGTCCATATTCTCGAACTACACTGACCTCCATCCTAGCTGGTAACACAACTTCTGGCTTAGCTTGATTGATTGGCACATCATAGCAGCTTGGGTTGTACATCCCCTCAGATAAGTCCTCAAAGCCCTCGGGCAACGGACAAGCATTCTCCACCAAAGTTGACCTCCCTTTATCTTCTACTGTCACCACCACTAGTTCAGGTTAAAGTGAGGACATGCTCATCATGCACAAGTCTATGCTCTTAGGGATGAACAGCGCCGACTTAGGTAGGTGGGAAGAGGTGATATATATACTGGGGTCATAATGGACGACTAGTGTATGGATGAGGTTTATTTGCCGAGGTGGAGGGACTTGGTTATGTGGTGGCAGAGGATTTGTAGTGACGTTTGCCTTTTGGGGAGGTGCTATCACCTTATTGTCAATGAGATCTTGAATCTCATGACACAGTCTGAAGCACTAATCAGTGTCATGACCATGCTACTGGTGCAAAGCGCAGCATTTGGCCGGGTTGTGTTTCGGAGGGAGAGGATCGGGTAGTGGGTGTTGTTCAAATGGCTTAAGATGCCTCTTTTTGATTAGGACCCCTAAGGCTTCGGACAAAGTCATATAGAGCGGGGTCAAGACCCTTCGGTTTCGGGCTTGATGGCTCAAGGTTCGTGAAGTTATGTTGGATGTACCGGCAAAAAGGGTGGCAGTTTTGGGTGTGGTGGTGACCATGCTCACATCCGAAGGCCATGCAGAAGTGCTACTGTTCGTGGATGCATTGGAGCTGTGTGTAAAGGGCCTTTTGGGATGTTCCTTCTCATGGTCTATTAGACCTTGCTTCATTGCATCCTCAATTTGAACCCCTATTTTATGGAGCTCAGCAAATGTAAACAAAGGCAAGACTATCATCTTTTATAACAGTCTCCCTTGCAAGTTACGGACCACCATTCTGATTTGGTCCTTTTCAAACGGCCGGATAGTCATCATAGAGACATTGGCCCTCTACCGAGTCACAAAGTCCGAGAAGCCTTCCTTCGGCTCCTGACGGGTTGCTTCAAGATCATGGGTAGTGACCTCAATCTGGGTATTATAGGAGTATTGCGCGATGAAGGCCTCGGCCATTCCCTCCAAATTTCTCTTCACAGAGTCTTCAAGCTTGGCATACCAAATGACTGCAATACCCGACAGGGTCTGGCCAAAAACCGACAACTTCTGAAGTCTGGTGAGACCCATTGGTCGTAGGATATCAGAGAATAACTGTAAATGGACCATAAGATCCCCGGAGCCATCAAACCGATCTATATGCGGTATCTTAAATCTATTCGGCAGAGTTACTGTGGAATTAGTGTATGCATCATCAATGTCAGGGATTGAATTCACGCCCTGCGTCCGCTTGAAGAGCTTTTCTAGCTTGTTGACCTTCAATGCAGTGGGGTCAACCTCGAATTCGAATGGTGCCTCCATTTGGTAAACTGGTGCCTTGGAGGTCTGAGGTGGGATTGGATATGTCGGGATGCCCATATTCTCTTGGACATTGACTGTGACCCTAGGTGCCGGAATTCCCGCTGGGGGTGCATGGAATGTAGAGGTTACTGCCGGTTGTGGCTGTGGTCTCAGCTTGGTGGGCAGTATCTAGCTGCATAGTCTCAATGGTCTGCTGGAGCTGATGAAGCATATCTTGCATGCTGACTGGAGGATTTTGAGCTACCAGAACTGGTAGATACTCTCTTTCTGGAGTAGAAGTAGAAGACTGGGTTTGATTGGGCACAAGCGAAGCAAAAGGTGATTGCTGGATTGGTGAATTCTACCTGATCCTCCTCCATCTGGTAACCGGTGGGAGTGAAACAAACACTGGCTGTCCCTTAACAAGATCCTCGGATCTGTAAATTCTTCTTACTCGGGTCCAGAGTGCTTGGGAGGTAACAAACTCGTCTGAAGCAATGATGAAAAACTACGTTGCAAAAAAAAAAAAAAAGAAATAAAGCAAAAAAAAAACAAAAATCAGAAACCGTATAGCCCCTCTGCTCGAATTCTAATCAGTATACTGATGTAATCAAAGCCGTAGAACCGTGCTCAATACTGAATTCTGCCTCCCGAAAACTGATACCCAGACTTGTAACCGATACATACATTCCTATAGAGTTTCACTCTAAAGGCACATAACAGTTAAGTGAGAGCCAGAACACCCCTATGATGAGGTCGGGTTACCTCGTCCTAGTTTCGTCAGGAACTAGGGTTCACTACTCAAACAAAGTGTTTCACACAATCCTGAATTCGTGTAAGCAACCTGTCCTAGTTTGAAACAGTCTCTATGGCTTCCGATAAGCAACTAGGTCGATTGGTCAAAAAAGGGTGCCTGAGCAAGACTACCTAATATACCACTTACACTTAACACCGAGAAGTGAAAGGAGGATCAAACGGTACAGTGGTAGTCCAGATCTAAGGGTTGTGTTCCCATCGTAGTAGAGCCCGCAACTGGTTAGCCTTTTGGCAAGCTTTTCCAATCTAGCAAACTGTTCAGGAATAGTAGATGGCAAACACTGTGACTTAGGCACACTGATGCAAATGCAAATGCAAAGAAACACATAAGTGTAAATAAAATATCATATCATGAGTTCGAGTCAAGTTCTGTAATTTCCCCAGCGGAGTCACCAGAAATTGTGGCTCGGCTTTTTTGCGCCCCCTTTCAGAAGGTTTGAAAGAAAGCCCTACAGTTTGGACTCCCATGGTTCTGAATCTAATCTCACATGTGCAATGTGAAACTGATAAACACCAAAGAGTCCCAATCTAACAAATCATTTTGGAAAACTGATTTTAAATCAAATAATGCCAAAATTGGACTACTTTGCCAGGTGCAGAGTCGCTAGGGTGGGCGCGGGTCGGTTGCGGCCACGAAATGTCCAATCCGCCATCCGTCCGCTAGATTGGCGGATTGAAGAAAATCAATCCGCATCCGTCTGCCAATCCGGCGGATGTGGATTGAGCGGATTGGTGGATGGATGCAAATCGGTTTGGCGGTTTAAAATTTTATAAATTTTCAACATAATTCAACTTGTGCACTTCCTCAAAAAAGAAGAAGAAGAAGAAGAAGAAGAAGAAGAAGAAAGTATTACAGTCAATGACTTAAAAAAATATTACAATCATTGCATGCCTCATCCAAAGCAAGAAAGTTTGAAACTTTAGAATATCACAATCACAGCATACCTCATCCACATACTACAATCACAGCATGCCTCATCCACATAAAGTATTACAATCTGTGGTTCTTAAAATATAAAAACAATTCAAACCACCAAAACCATGAACATAGCAATAGTAGAGATTGTATGTCTCTGTATTGTAACTTCTATATCTGTTTTTGAAAACAAAAACCAACCAGCATATATCATATTTTCTATTTATTATTTTTAGAGGTAGATTTAAAAACCAAAAAATATAGATAAATAATACGTTTATTTTTTTTTCAATTCAAAAAAGATATTCAAGTTGAAAACTTTTTTCAACAGAATATTTAAACTCTTTTTTAATTGAAAACACAAATAGAATATTTAAACAAACTGAAAACACAAAAGCCTTATAAATTACTAGGGGTGCTTGCGGTTTGGCGGTTCGGTTGCCGCCAAAGGAATCTCAAATCCGCCATCCGTCCGCCAGATTAGCGGATTGGAGAAAATCAATCCGCAAGCGTCCGCTCGCCATCACGCATCCGTCCAAAATGTGGCGGATCGGTTCGGTTCGGTTCGGTCGGTTTTTGGCGGATCGGTATATCCACTGCTGAGTCGCCACCTAAATATTTTGTTTTTAGGGAAATTTCGGAAACCCATGACTCGTGCCAAAGGTCACGTGTCCGTCATCACCAAAGTTGTCTTAGCTCGGGAACTTAGGTACGAGAGGGGAAGGTCATGGATTAAGCACTCCCGATCGCCTGATCGAAGATCGGCCTCTACTAATCATGATATGATTTTTTATAAACATTATGTGTTCTTATTCCGGTTGTTAAACTAGCTTTACTATGTGATGCGCGCAAGCAAGTATAGACTAGTTTGCTCAATTTGGAACAATTCAACTCACGTTTGTTTTTGCGAAAATAGTTTGAATTTGCCACCTCAAGTGGGCTTAAAGTTTGCGGATTTGCCACCAAACATAGTGGGCTTAAAACATGATTTGTCACTCAACAAAATGGGCTTAAAATGCATATTTGTTGAATCGTTCCAATTCAAACAACAAGCCTTCATCCACAAGCATTCAAGCAGTTTAGCATTTAAGCACATAGCCTCATAGAAAGCATGCTAATCATGGCAACATTCACACTTATGCAAGTATGCTAAAGCGTAAAAACTCACCTAGTACTCCAAGCCAAACAGAAACTAGTTAGAAAGATGCATGATCCTAACTATATAAGATGTCTAATGCAACACATGCAATATGCAATTAATAGGCTCGGCTACTAATATGGCATATGAAGCAATTTGAACAATATGCGTTTAAACACGTATTCAAAGAAGATATTGAAATGAAAATGCAGTTTGAATGATGCGCCGAGCCTCGGTGCATGCAAGACGAGATGAATGGATGCAAGCATGCGATATGCTAATTGAAACATGTCCCTAATCTAACCATCAAAAGCGATTAAATAAAAGGGAGAAAGACGTGGGGTTGGAATACATACACACACACGCACGCACACTTATTACAACATTATGCCCTTGCGAAGGAGGTCCGAATGAATAAGTGCTAACTAGCTAACTAGGCTAATTAAGCTAACTAATTATTACAAACCAAAACTAATTAACTATTCTAGTTAACCAATTATAAAACGAAATCGAATAACTAGTTAAACTAGCTAATTAATTACAACACTTAATTAGCTACAACTAATTAATTACAACACATTTAAGCATTAAATAAGCTCGAAATGCAAGGGAGGCTCATGCACGTGCTCAGTTTCCACCCGAAAAGCCACTCCCTTGCTGCTGGATGCCTTTGCTTGCACATTTGATCACTGAAAATTATGCCCACTTCCAGAACACCTTTGCTTCATCTTACCAACACGCTGTACAAATTTCATTGGTGGCCAACAGGGGGCTGGTCGGCTACTGGTGGTGGTCGGTCGGCCACTATTGTCCTGAACTTCCTTGCTGCAACATAGAGAAAAACAATGTATTTCTCAAGGGTTGTTTGCACACTTTGCCTCTCCTTTTCATGGGGAAATCAAAGGAAGGACACAATTTGGTTCACAAACCCTCAATCAAGCAAATCATTGCATGATGACTTATGAAACCAATTGTGGAAGTTTAATAAATGCAAGAACGAGACTTAAATGATCATCACCCTATCATGCATGATCAAGGGCAATGGAGACCAAGGAAAGTGGCACATTTTATCATTTTTGAGTATGAAATGTCCCATTTTCCTTGTGTTCAAATTAACGTCTGATTTGAACACATGCAATGCAACACAAAGAATGCTTATCTTGTCACTTTTACTTGCCAATTTTGTTTACTCATTTTAATTACCAAATCATTCCTTAATCCATTAAGTCCATTGGTGAGTGTCCCCTAATGGAAAGAGGGCTCAAACAACAAGTTGCTTTGGGCATGAAAGAGGCATTACACTATTGGTAATGAACCCCCTAAGGGATTAAACCATTGGGTGTAGCACCTCCATTTCACACTTAGGCAAACAAGTGGTTTGAAACCACTTTCAAAGAAAAAATAAAATCAAGAAAGGAGGGAGGTTGCAGAGATGATTAAGTGCTGGAAATGAGTGATAAAAGCACTAAAACATGCAACCAACTCAAACCAATGATGATTAAAGCCTTAAAACACCAAGCTAGTGAAAGGACTTACACTACAACTATGCAAAACAAGACTCGAAAGACTTAAGTAGCCCAAAACAGAGCTAAAACAGGTCAAAACAGAGCCTAAATCATGATGGACCTTGAGCTACAAAAAGCTAAAACATTAAGCTAATACATGAGGCTAACTAGGCATGCAAACAAGACACAAGGAGGGGAGGCTAACCCCTCCAATTTTGGACTTCAAAATGAGTTTTTTTACCACTGAAAAACCTTTGAAATTTAGTGGTTAAAAGGCCCAAAAAAGGTAGTTTGAAAGTGATGAACAAAGGCGCAAAAGCTTGACAAACCAAGAAGCAAGAAGGGTGAAGCACCCCTTAACTAAAAAAGGGCTCAAACCACCACTTTTAAGTCACAAAAATAGAAATTTTTACAGTTTAAAATCAGCCCCAAAATAGTAAGAAAAGATGGCAAAACAAGTATATTGAAACAAAGTAAACAAGGCAAGTGTTATACCTTTGAAGCAAAGCTCAAGTTTAGGCACCAAACCAAGCTAAAGCCACTTGCTAGAGCTCAAAGAGGGTCTCAAATAGCCTCAGCCCAAAGAGAAGCAACTTTGACTAAGGTAGTGTATGGAAAAGTGTAGAGAAAACAAGCAACTAAGCACAAAATTAAGAGAGAGAGAGAAATCTAGAGAGAGAGAGAGAGATTTTTGTTCCAAAATTTCTAACCCTCTACAATAGGGGATGAACCCCCATATATATAGAAAAACATGCCTTGAGCTTAGAAACATCCTACCATACACGTGTAGGCAGATGTAGCTCAGTGTGCCAACAGCTGTCACAACTGTCAACAAATATCTAGAAAAAGACACTAGTGGCCGTTGGCCACACCATTGGCCGACAACCATGAACCATGGCCAACAGCCTATGGTGGTGGCCGACAGGTCACCACAAGGTCCAAACACCAAGTTTTGGTCCAAAACAAGGCATAGAAAAGACAAGGTTTAAAGGCTCAAAGACAGGGTGCTCCACCGAGGACTTCGGGCACTTGAAACAAACACACGCAAACATAATCATCATAAGCACAAGTGATGACATCCAAGTCTTGAGGACGGTCAAAAATGGAGTGTCCACAAATGCGCGCTACATTGATGTATTCAACGAACCTATAGCCTTGCCTGATAGGCCCAAGTAATCTTTGAAATTTCATTGTGATGCAGATAGATCATTGCAATTGTTGGTATTCAATGAGGAATTCCTAGTAAGCGTGAGTCATCAGCTCGCATTGACTACATCCCTACCCTTTGTATACACTGCCCGTCACTCCTATTGATTGAATGGTCCGGTGAAGTGTTCAGATCGTGGCGACGTGGGCGGTTCAACTACTGGCGTCATCATGAGAAGTCCACTGAACCTTATCATTTAGAGGAAGGAGAAATCGTAACAAGGTTTCCATAGGTGAACCTGCGAAAGGATCATTGTCGATGCCTCTGCATAGTAGAATGACCTGCGAACTTGTCATTATCGCTGGGGAAGTAGGAGGTGGGTCGTTGGCTTCCTCCTGCTTCTCATCGGGAGTGCACTTGGAGCCCCTCTCAGGGCGACGGGTGCCATTCCTCGGCAAACCAACAAACCCCGGCGCGAATTGCACCAAGGAACTTGAACATAGAGAGCACGCTCGGTGCATCTCACAAAAAAACTAAACGGCGGCTCTCGGCAACGAATATCTCAGCTCTCGCATCGATGAAGAACGTAGTGAAACGTGATACTTGGTGTGAATTGCAGAATCTCATGAACCATCAAGTCTTTGAACACAAGTTATGCCCGAAGCTATTAGGTTGAGGGCACATTTGCCTAGGCGTCTCATGTTGCGTGGCCCCTGCCCCCAAAGGGTTGCGAGGGGATGTTGGTCCCCTGCGTGCGGTCGTCCTAAAAATGAGTCCCCCGTGACAGACGATGTGTCACGACGAGTGGTCATTGACAAACCGTTGCATTGTGTCGTGTGCATCCCAGTTGTCAGGGGAGGTCTGTTGTGACCCTGTTGCGCCACTGCCACGGCGCTCCAATCACGACCCCAGGTCAGGTGGGATTACCCGCTGAGTTTAAGCATATCAATAAGCGGAGGAAAAGAAACTTACAAGGATTCCCTTAGTAATGGCGAGCGAACTGGGAAGCGCCCAACTTGAAAATCAAGTAACCCCATTGTTCAAATTGTAGTTTGGAGAAGCGTCCTCAGCAGCAGACAGAGTCCAACTCCCCTAGATAGGGGCGCCGAAGAGGGTGAGAGCCCCGTCGTGTTCGGACCTTGTCGTACCATGAGGTGCTGTCTGCGAGTCAAGTTGTTTGGCAATGTAGCCCTAATCGGGCGGTAAATTCCTTCCAAGGGTAAATATGGGTGAGAGATCGATAGCAAACAAGTACCGTGAGGGAAAGATGAAAAGGACTTTGAAAAGAGAGTCAAAGAGTGCTTGAAATTGTCGGGAGGGAAGCAGATGGGGGCTGGCAATGCGCCCTAGTCGGATGTGGAACGGTAACTAGCTGGTTCGCCAATTGACTCGGGGTGTGGATCGGTGCGGACTGGTCCGTCGATCGACTCGGGACATAGACAGGTGCAGATTAGGGTAGAGGCTAAAGCCCGGGTAGTCGAAAAGCCCATAGAGATGCCTTCGCATCGATCATGGCTGGCAGTACGTGCCCTCAGGATTGCTTCGGTATCTGCGTGCTCCCTGCATCGGCTTGCGAGCTCCCCATTAGGCCAGTCTTGAATCATGGACCAAGGAGTCTGACATGTGTACGAGTCAACAGGTGAGTGAACTCGTAAGGTATAAGGAAGATGATTGACGGGATTCCCTCATGGGATGCACCATCGACCGGCCTTGATCTTCTGAGAAGGGTTCGAGTGTGAGCATGCATGTCGGGACTCGAAAGATGGTGAACTATGCTTGAGCGGGGTGAAGCTAGACGAAACTCTGATGGAGGCCCGTAGCAATATTGACATGCAAAATCATTCGTCTGACTTGGGTATAGGGGCAAAAGACTAATTGAACCGTCTAGTAGCTGGTTCCCTCTGAAGTTTCCCTCAGGATAGCTGGAGACCGAGTGCGAGTTCTATTAGGTAAAGCCAATGATTAGAGGCATTGGGGGTGCAACGCCCTCGACCTATTCTCAAACTTTAAATAGGCAGGACGGTGTGGCTGCTCTGTTGAGCTGCGCCACAGAATTGAAGGCTCTAAGTGGGCCATTTTTGGTAAGTAGAACTGGCGATGTGGAATGATCCGGAAGCCAAGTTACGATGCCCAACTACGCACTAACCTAGAACCCACAAAGAGTGTTGGTCGATTAAGATAGCAGGATAGTGGTTATAGAAGGTGAAATCCGCTAAGGAGTGTGTAACAACTCACCTGCCAAATCAACTAGCCCTGCAAATGGATGGCGCTTATAAGCACGACCTATACTTGGCCGTAAGGGCAAGTGCTAGGTCCTAATGTGTAGGAGGGTGTAGCGGTCGCTGCAAAACCTTGGGCGCGAGCCCTGGCGAAGTGGCCGTTGGTGCAGATCTTGGTGGTAATAGCAAATATTCAAAAGAAAACTTTGAAGGCCGAAGAGGGGAAAGGTTCTATGTGAACGACACTTGCACATGGGTTAGTCAATCCTAAGAGTCAAGGGAAGCCTGACAGAGAGCATATTCAGCGCGAGCTTCAAAAGGGAATCGGGTTAAAATTCCTGAACCGGAACGTGGCGGCTGACGACAACGTTAGGGAGTCCGGAGACATCGGCAGGGGCCTCGAGAAGAGTTATCTTTTCTGTTTAACAGCCTGCCCACCCTGGAAACGGCTCAGCCAGAGGTAAGGCCCAGTGGCTAGAAGAGCACTGCACGTCACGTGGTGTCCGGTGCTGTCACGACCTAAACCCGCCCCTAAAAGTTTGGTCCATGACCGGCCTGCACTTAGGCCTCGAACAACATTTCACGAATATTTATTCAAATACGGGGCCTTAAATAGAAGCAAATACCAACATAAAGATAATGCCCATTGAACTTGTGCATACATGAAGACTTAGATTAATTTAATATTTAAATACGCCTTCCATATTTACATATATAATCACAGAACTTATACAGATCTCACACACATACACATAAGACTCAATAAAATACATAATTCTTCAATACAAAGTTAAAGCCTTGACACAGAGGCGTAACCCAGGCGGTTTGACAAAGAGACGGACCTCGATACAACTCTAGTGTTGGTTCCCGATGGCTCACCTACATATATATAAAATAAAAGGGTGAGCTAACGCCCAGTGAGTAATATTAAAGTAAAGAGGTTAATGAATGATGTCCTTAACATTAGGAAAACATATTTCACAATTCTGAAACGTATCTTAAATCATTTCAAAAGAAACATTTATCGTATCATAATCCATGTCTTTTAAAATGGAATACATATTTGAAACTATTACAAAACATTTTACGTGGTACGTGGTACGCCCACTTATACAAAAGGTTAGAAGCACATTTCAAAATAGAACACCCATTCATGCATATAAAATAACACATCGTAACATGAGTCATATAGTGATGTAAAAACATTTGTATTCATATCACATGTTCTGAACAACCTCGGGTCCATGTATAACAAAACTGCCTCAGGCCCAATCATATATCAAAACGACCTTAGGTCCAAGCGTATCATATCGTATCACTGTATCTGATCATAGAGTAGATGGAACATCGACATGTCTCCACCTCTCCTTGGGCCCAATTCATGTATGTATGGACCCAAGAGGTGACTCGTACGGACTCTAGAGGTGACTCCCATTGTAGCACTTACTTCTGTACAACACTTTGTTCTATACCAAAAGTCAATATGTCTTAAAGACCGAACAATCATGCCATAGCATAAATGAAACGGAAAAGCAGAATGGCCTTGGGCCCACCATATCATATTATAAATAATTCACATTTCTTGTTCATAACTTATTTCACATTTCTTGGAAACTTGTGCATTTAGATAAAATGTAACATTTAGAGAATCATGTCATACATAAATCAAGATAGATAATGAAAAACATATCTTTTCTATACTATTACTCATAGTGATGGGCTTCTGGTAGCAGTTGGACGATGTCCTTGTCTTGACCTACAATCACACATAACGCAACATATGAATATAATCAATCACTTTCATTGCTCTTTAATCAATTAGTTATGTTGGTTCTAAACGCATTAGTCCTTAATAGGTCATAATCCGTGTCTAGGAAAATAGGAGGAAACGAAAGAAAACTGGGTTAGATGAAGAATTAGCATGAAACTGGTAGACAGAAAGTGAATAACCTTCACTAATTTGGGCATATCTATTTGTGTACTTAGAATTTCGATATAAGACCACCACCATTGGAAACTAGACTTATGGGGCTTGAATATAGGCTCAAGAATCACTTAAAATGGAGTCCGGATGAGAGAGATATGCTCATTTGAAAGTGTGCTGAAACAAGGGTGCCCCGCACCTGCGGGAAACAGGGCCGCACTTGCGGGAAGCCCTCCCGCACGTGCGGCTTTGGACAAAATCTGCTGTCCGAAATCCCTGTTGGCTCTAACACTTGTTTTTCCATTTTCTAAGCTAGGTTTCAACTCTAATCACTCAAAAACATGTAAAATTACCCCACAACATGATAAACTAACATCATTCAAGTGTAATTTCATCTCAAACAAATCAATCTTTGCCTCAAGTTCAAGATCAATGTTTCATCTTTCATAATCTTGAAAGTTCCCAAATCACAACCCACAAACACATTTGATCTTTGCATAAATCTTGTTCTATGGACAATCTAGAGTTCATTTCATATGTTATTCACAAGATTGAGCTCCAATCACAAACAAAATCAAAGGACCCAAGTTCTAATTTCTTAAATTTAGCTTAATTAAATACATAACACAAAACCCTAACCCAAATGGGTTTCAAATCTTTCATTATGATTTCATGAAATTGATGAATTAATCATAAGGATTCAAGATAGATTTCCATACCTCAGTTCAATTTTTGCTTTTCCCCTTAACTCTCTTCAATTTTCTCATGCTTTTATGGTTGATCTTTTTCCTTTCTCTTAAATCTCTTCAATTTGTCTTCAAATCCCATGAATGTTGAGCTCTCTCTCTTAGAGAAGCTTTCTCTCCCTTTTGCTCTTTCTCTCTCCCTCTCCCTCAGATATTTTTGGGCTCAAAAGTGATAAGTTCAACTCATATATCATATATATATACATAAGCATATCACAATTAGGGAGAGCCCAAACGCACCCTTACGAATCGAACGAAATCAAATTTCAATTAACTTCCCAGATGACTCTAAAAATCATGCCGATCATGACTATGTACTCCGTTCTGGTTTCTGAAGCCTTTAAGGCCTTCAATTTGCAGTGTAAGTTAACCACCCAAACACGCCTTAATGAATCAGACGAAATAAATTTTCAATTAACTTTCCCAAATAGTTCTAAAAATTCCCATTAGTATACCCATGTACTGAATTTCGGTTTTTGAACTCTTAAAAGTCGGCAATTTCAGTTTCAAGGTCGTATCTTAACAGATAATTCCTCAATTCCAAAAAGATATAATTAAATTAAAGCACATTAAACCATAATTAAATAGAGATAATTTCTGATACGCATTTTGGGGTCGTTATAGGTGTACCCTTGGTGGCCCTTAAAAATCTGGAGGACCGAGTGCCTCCCACGCTCATTTGTACTCATAACCGCATCAGGGCCTCCAAGGTAAATAACCTCTGGTTGATGGAACAATGCAGGCAAGGGAAATTAGAAAAATGGATCCGTAACTAAGGAAAAGGATTGGCTCTGAGGACAGGGCACAGGTGGTCCCAGTCCAAACCCATTGGCTGTTAGTAGACTGCTCGAGCTGCTCCCCGGTGCGTGAGAGCGGGTCGCTGCTTGCCGGCCGGGGTATGGACAGGGAACTGTTCCTCGCAGGGCTTGCCCTGGGCAATGAACAGTTGTAGACACCACATTTTTGATCACCCGCAAGGCTTGAGCGCTTTTGCCCGGTACATTCGAAGGTGAAAGTGGTGCTGTGCGTGGTTTAAGGTCTCAACGAAGGAGCTATGGTTTAAGCTCTGAAACAATCCCAAACCTTCCATATTCCCACTGTTTGTACCTCAAAATCCATTTTTACACATTGGGCCACCCCTATGCTGAGTCTGAAGTAGAAAAACAAGGGATCACATTGAGGCCCCGGCCCGTGCCTCATTAAGGGCCGGCCGTGGCTATTGATGGCCGCCCTTGCCTTAGTAGCAAAAAACACTGTTCAGGGCTGGAGAGGCCTGCTAGCTGTCCATTTTTGAAGATATTTATGACCTCTCTAGCTCAAATTCTATAAAAACAAAGTTGTATCTCTGTTTTGAGGGTTGAAGAATTTCTAAAAAGCTTATACACCTTCTTGAGAGCTCCTTCTTCTTGTGCAAGCAACCTTTGAGCAAGCTTACCACCTTGAACCCATATCTATACACTATGATACACCTTCCACACCTTAGCCTTGAAACCTTAGATGAGCCATGAGCATCACAATTCAAGCTTGAGCAGTGTGTTTGGACTTAGTTTGATTCACAACAAAGAGCTTACCTTTCCTTGAGAGGTATAAGCTTACTATCTCTTCTCTTGCTCTCTTTTCTATCTCTTGCTATCTAGTTCTTGTATTTTTATATTGTTTTGATCCTCTTTCAAGTGTCTAAGCTTGGGTTTAGAGAGCTACCAAAGGGTAGAGGGAGTTAACACTCTTTCTTACACCTTCACCTATAGCTCAAACCCTTGTTTTTACACCCTTTTCTTTGCTTTCTAAATTGATTTTCAGAGTTTAAAAGAGGCTAAAAATCACACTTTGAGGTTTCAAAAGTGGAGGGGCTAGCCACCCCTCCTTGTTCTTGCTTGCTAGCCTTATTTTCTTTCTTTGTTGTTTAGCTTTTTGGGCTCTTTTCATGCACTTTGAGCCGTTGTTTTTTACCTATTAGAGGTTGTTTTAGGGCTGTCCTAGGTTGTTTAATTGATTCAAGCTTTGATTAGTTCATCTATTGAATCACAAGTCCTTATACATAGCTTGTTGCATGTTGTTCTAGCTTCTCTTTAATTAATTTCCATGTTAAGAACCTCATTTTAACAAGCAACTTATCATCCATTTCTTTCATTTGAGAGTTGTTTCAACCGGTTGATGGTTGTTCAAAACATGAGCTAGAGATCTATGCTTAATGGCTTAATCTCTATAGAGGTTCATCACCAATGGCATAGTCTCTCTTTCATGTTGAGAATCACTTCCCGTTTGTGCATTGCATTTCAATCGCGCTATCTTGCGCATCGCACTGTTTTGTGCATTGCATTCAATCGCGCTATTTTGTGCATCACGCTATCTTGCGCACCTCACCTGCACTCGTTAGTGCATTGCATTATTCGTACTGTCTTGTGCACTTCCTAGTCTGGGAGACCTTAAATCCTGCATCTTATTCGCACTAATCTTGTGCACTCCGGTCTACGAGACCTTAAATCTTCTAAAGGTGCAATTCCTTTGGTGTTTGTCGTGCCCGAACGACTTCTAGTGGTCTAGTATAGCCACCTGCCTGTGTTTACAGTGAGTTCCTAGGAGACCAACTGAGACGGTGGAAACTAGAGTTCGAATGGCTTATGCCTAGAACGCAAAGGTTCGGGATTTCCGAGACTAAAGTCTGGTTTAAATACCCAGGGGTATATCCTCGGCTTGAAATTTGTATGGCAGCCCTATAGATTGAGATAGCATATATATGGGCTTCAATTCTGGATAGCTGATTCTGTTGGAGAATAGGGAAAGCTGCGACCATAGCCAGGGAGAAAAGTAGTACCTGTGGTTCAACCAAGAAGAAGCAAAAGATCCCCAACAGCATGAGGTAGGTCATTGCCAATTGCCCCTGTAAGGTATCTTGGCTTCCTAACTACTACATCATCTAGTATGTATATTACATTGTACATAGCATACATTGAATGCATTCATTGCATATAGAATATATATTGCATTGTAGTGCACTTCCACCTGCATTGTTGTGCATTCTTCACTTGCGTCGACACGCATGTTTCGCCTCCACTTGCATTGTACATTGCATTGTAGTTTGCATGCATTTACTGCATTATCCATCTATGACTTGCGCCTTTCCATGTTGAGCTTGGTCTGGTATGTGCCCATACTTTTCACGGTGAAACATGGTTATGATATTATGTGTACGCACCTAGTGTTGAGGGTGACAGCACCGTTTCCGTGTTAAACGTGGTTTGTTTGTGTCCATGCCTTTCCTAGGCAAAATTTGGTTTGGCCGCACGCCTTATCCACTGCATCCATTGCATTTTAGCTAGTATGTATATTGCATTGTACATAGCACATATTGCATGCATTCACTGCATCACCTCCATCTATCACTTGCGCCTTTCCATGTTGAGCTTGGTCTGGTATGTGCCCATACTTTTCGCGTTGAAGCATGATTATGATATTACGTGTACGCACCTAGTGTTGAGGGTGACGGCACCGTTTCTGTGTTAAACGTGGTTTGTTTGCGTCCATGCCTTTCCTAGGCAAAATATGGTTTGGCCGCGCGCCTTATCCATTGCATTGTAGTGCGGTGTGTTGCATCCAGCATTTAGAATCATGATCTTTCCTTAGCGGGTCATTCCTCACTTATATCATGCCACCCAATTACTTGTATTTTGTGTTCCATCTACACACACATAGTTCTGCATGTGTACGCGCCTATTCCACTGATGGGATTGTGGTTTAAGGGTGTCGGCACCTTTTTTATGGTAGACGGATTTTGCATCTCCATCCCTTTATGATATTTGTGAGGTCTTTGTACTGCTTTTGGTTTGATCATCTCAAATGCACTGCATATTATTTGCATTGTTTATTACATTGTTTTGTAATATTGCATATCATTTTGCATCTTGCCCCTGAACTATGCTGGTTTGATTCCTTGCAAAGGGATACGTAGGCAGCCTGCGGGTTCATTGTTATGACTTCCGAGTTCTGTCAAAGAGGGGCAACTATAGACACCCCATTTTTTGACCGTCCTCAAGACTTGGATGTCATCATTTGAACACTCGATGATCATCCATGTTTGTGTTCGTTTTGAGTTCCCGGAGGTCTCGGCCACGCGCCTTGCCTCAATACCTCTCGACTTGCCTGTTTTGTGTTTGGTTTTGCACCAAACACTTGTGTTTTTGCTTCTGAGGGTGGGAAATAGCTTGTTGGCCATCCCCACACCTCACCGGCCATGGCATGTTGCCACCGGCCTTGTTTTGTTGCCACCGGCCATTGGTTATGGCCGGTCGGCACCTTTGGTGGTCGGTCGACCACATTTGTTGGTCAATTGGCCATTTTGGCTGGCCGATCACTGTTCATCTGCTTTTGGCAGATATTTTATGCCATCTGTGATAGCTGGCATACACAATGCACCCCCTCCATACACGTGTATGGAGGGATTTCCCTCTTGCTTAGCTTGTTTTGTAAGCTTTGCAAGAGTTGGAATTCTATAAGAGGAGGGCTTCTCCTCCCTCCTCAAGGGTTCCAAAAAAAGTCCAGAGGTCCGAAATTTAGGGTTAGAGTTTGGTATCTATCTATCTCTATATCTCCCTCTCTTTTTGCCTTTGTGTGTGTTTAAGGTGTTTTGTTCTTAGTTTTGCACTAAGACACCTAGTGTTACACTATACCTTGGTTGCTGAGGAGCCAAAGGGTTGTTCTTGGAGTTCTTGAGTGGATTCAAGCTTGAGAAGGCTGCTGGAGCTCCATTCTTGAAGAGGTCTTCAAGGGTAAGAACTTTACCCCTTTATTCCCCATTTTTGCACAAGCTTTTGACCTATTTTGTATCTGTTTTTAAGCTTAGTGTATAACTAGTAAAAGTTCTGATTTTACTTACTTTTGATCTTTGTTTAAGGTCCCTTTGAGGTTTGGGGTTGTTTACCCCCTCTTAGGCCTTGTTTGGCCTCTTTTTGTGCTATTTTTGGTGAGCTCCGGGACCACCTTGTATTGGCCTCCTCACCACTAAAATCCAGAGGGATTTCAATGGTGGGGATGGTGTTTTGAGGTCCTAAGAAGGAGAGGGCCATCCCCTCTCCTTGTTGTCTTCAAAACTTGTCATTTTAGCCTCATGTGTGAGCACCTTGGTTAGGTTCATGTTGGCCATGTCTTATCTGGTATTTAGTGTTATTTTGCCATGATATAGCACTGTTTTAAGTTGGTTTAGACACACCATGCATGCTTTGCATACTTGTCTTGTAATGCCATGAAATTGCCTTAACATGCTTTGTGCTTTGAGCCTTGTTTTTAGCATGATTTTGGCTTAGCTTTATGAAGCTTTTATGCATGTTTTGATGTGCTTGAGGTCTGATTTTGGTCATTTGGGTCATCCATGACTTGCTTTGTATAGCTACCATGCAATCCCCCTTGTAGGCCTTGAGTGTTGGATCCTCTAGCATGCTCTACTTGCATCATTTCAGTGGTCTGGCACCATTAGTTATGTCATTTCAGCCCATATAGCATGCTTGTATACTTGCATTTATGGCTCCTTTGATGCTTCAAGAGGTTTGTGTTTTATGCTCCATGTTTGGGTCATTATGCATGCCTTTAGACTTAGGCCATTTAGATGCCATCTAGGTGTGCCTTTGACCTTGTTTTGGTCTGCTTTAGGACTGTTTTGAGTCCTTTTGTCCCTTTGAGACTTGCCTTGTACGGCCATGGTCTAAGCTCCTTTGATAGCTTTGAGCCTTGAACCTTGCTTGCATGCTTTGATTGTTTTGTTTAGTTGGTTTGGCACCATCCTTAACATGATTTTCAGAGTTCATCATGCTTGTCATTTGTCCATGTTTATCTTCTTTTAAGTATGCTTAAAAGTCTCCTCTTGATGCTTAAGTGTTGGTCCATTTGCATGCATGTTTGTATGTGCATTTGCCCCTCATTCCATAGCATATTGGCCACTGTTTTGGGCTTATTTGAGAGCTGCCCAAATTAGTTTAAGTCCATTGTTTGCATGTTGTTACATGCTCGCCTTGCGTATTGTTGCATATTTGGCTCCTTTTGCATGTTGTTGCATGCTATGTATAGGTCTACTAACATGTTGTTGCATGTTGAATTGAGCATTTGGCATGCATCTTTGGTTAGGTTGCCTAACATGTTGTTACATGTCTTGCATACTTGCATGTTCAAATTGCATCTCACATGCTTGTTAGTTTGCATGCTTGCCCTCATGCTCATATTGCACACTTAGCTTGCATGCCTAGGTTTCATTCCATGGAGTATGTATCTCTTACCTCTTGAATTGATTATGATAGAGGTTGGAGGCCTTTATGTGCATTACATTTGACATCAAAATGCATACTTGACTTTTTCGACCATCACGCATTGAAATGCGCGATTGGTGGTCCGAGGGTCGAGTACCGAACTCCCTTGAGTCCACAACATGATAGGGAGGTTGGTTGTGCAAACATTTGCTTAAAATGCATTGCCATGCCTTGTTTGCCCTCTGCTGCTGTCAAAACAGGGTTCTGTAGGAATATATGGTCGACCGACCATTCTCAGTGCCGGCCGGCCATGCATTGGTGGTCGAGAGCTTCATTTGTGGTTGATGACCATTTTCCCATGGCCGGTGGTGTTTCCTCTTGGCCGGTGGTCTCCCACAACCCTCAGGGAGTATTTCAGAAGCAACTTTGAGACTTGTGCAGTCTTCAGAGGAGAAAAATAGTGAAAACAGAGGCAGCTTGTGCATGGTGGTGGATTTCCGAGCGGGGTCGAGCACGCATGCATTGGGCCCTCTTCCCGAGGCTATTTTACCGCTTTATTAGCTTAGTTAATTTGCTTAACTAGTTAAGTGGTCTGTAACTATTTAATTAGCTTGTTAGTTGGTTAAATATGTATTATTCTTTTAGTCCCTCCGAGAGAGGGCGAATTGTGTAATAAGCGTGCGTGTGTGCGATGCATGTCTTCCAACCCCCACTTCTTTCTCCCTTTTACTTACCTGCTTTTGATGGTTAGTACTAGGACATGTTTTGATTAGCATACTTATGATAGCATGTTTGCATCCATTCATTTGTATTGCATGCACCGGGCTCGGCGCATCATACTAATTGCATAGTATTTCAAATCTAACTTGAATACATGTTATCTGTTGCATTTCACATGCCATCCATAGATTAGCCGAGCCTATTCTAGCTGCATTTTGCCTGCAATGCATTAGTCATCTTAACATGGACTTGGATCATACATTTGATTACTAACATGTTCCTTGTTTTGGCTTGGAGTACTAGGTGAGTGTTTATGCTTTAGCATCTCGCATGAGTGTGAATGTTAACATGAAAGCATGCTTGCCATGAGGCTAACCGCTTAGTTGATTTACTACCTGAATGCCTGTGGGTGAAGGCTGGATTGTTTGAATTGAAATAATTCGTCGAAATCCGTATTTTAGCCTACTTGCGAGTAGCAAACCTCAAATCATTTCCAAACAACGGATATGCGAGGCTTTGTTTCAAATTAGGCAATCTAGTCTATACTTTTGTGTTGTGCGCATCACATAGTAAGATTAGCCAATTAATCGGAATAAGAATGCATAATGTTTTCAAAACTAGATATCATGGTTAGTAGAGGCCGATCTTTGATCGGGCGAGCGGGGGTGCTCATAGCCGACCTTCCCCAATCGTACGCAAGTTCCCGAGCCGAGGCAACTTTGGTGATGATGGACACGTGGCCTTAGGCGAACGAGTCAGGGTTTCCTAAATTCCCCAAAAATAAAATATTTAGGTGGCGACTCTGTATCTGGCGAAGCAGTCCATGTTTGACACTTCTTTCTAAAAATCTATTTTCCAAAACGATTTGCCGGATTTGGACTCTTCAGTGATTTATCAGTCTTGCATTGCATTTTGCAAGATCAGATTAAGAACCGTGACACAAACGAGTCCGAACTGTGGAAGAGCATGGGAGACCGAGGGCGCGTCCACACACACAATAGCAAATAACTAAGCTAAAAACCATATTAGAGTGTAGAAAATCTCTACCTCAAGCTTAGAAGAGAAGATGAGCAAAACAAGGTTGAAAATCCAAAGATGTCGAAACCAACTTCTACTTGGATCAAAACGAAGCTCTTGACAAGCTCTACACTTAATCTCAAGGGAGCAAGGCAAGGAGATGCTTCCAAGAGAGTAGATCTAAAGATCTTTGAGCAAAAAGTGATTTTGGAGAGGGAGAGAGTCTCACGGCTTGGAGAAGGAGAAAGAGAAGAAAAAGTAAAGAAAAGGTTAAGTGAGGGACCTATTTATAGTGCTAGGTCATAACGAAATAAAGTCCCAAAGTCAACCCAAAAGATCAAGTGAAAATCCCCAAAAATAGGCCCAAAACCGGACTGAAAATCTGGAAAAAAGTCTGCAGGGATCGACCCTTTTGGCATAGGGGTCGACCCTATGAAGGAACTTATGTTTGACAGCATGCAAGAGGGTCGACCCTCTCCCAGACTGGTGTCTATCCTATTTTCCAGTAACCAACACATAGACATAAGAGGGTTGACCCTCTCTAGTCTGGTGTCTATCCTATTTTCCAGCAACACTTCTAGAAACTTCACCAATAGGTAAGGGTCGACCCTTAGGAAGGGTGGTGTCGACCCTAGCATAGAATTTCTAAGTTTTCAAGGAACTTTTGACAAGAACAAGTGCGAACAACCAAACCCAAGGAGTTTAAATCGGATTATACTCCTCCAAACCAACCCATAACAACACCAAAGATTTCCAAAATAAAAAAAAAGATTCAAATACACTTCCCAAAAGCTTTGAAGGACACAAGTGTTACAACCTCCCCACCTTAGGAAATTTCATCCCCGAAATTACAAATCAGGCTCTAAAACATAATTGAACTATTCACAGCCATGTTATTCCCACAAGTTCAACACCATGACCCATTCTCCGGTCATCTATTCACACCGACTCGATTCACAAGTCCCAAATTAAAATGAAATTTTCAATTTCCCAAAACATTTATAATGTTTAACCAAAGTCCAAATTTTCAAAAATCGTACATAGCATATACAATGTTTCCAAAAATGATACAACATCATCAATATTCCATATTCTCAAAACATAAGCAATGTTTATGTTGAATCCATGTTCTTCCCAAACAACCATAACATATACAATGTTTTCATAAGTTAAAACATATACAATGCTTAGACTTTTCATTAATACAATAAATTCTCAATGCATGCTCATGTATCAACAAACAAATCTAGATATTTCTTTCGGACTTCTAATTCACGTTCCCAAGTCGCTTCCTTGACTCCATGATGTTTCCACAATACTTTTACCAAGGGAATTGTCTTGCCTCGCAAAACTTGATCCCGTCTATTCAAGATTTCTACCGGTCTTTCCTCATACGAGGCATCCTCATCTACCTCTAAGTCGGTCCAATCCAACACGTGCGATGGATCCGGCTCATATTTTCGAAGCATACAAATATGAAACACATCATGAACCCCGAAAATTTGTGGCGGTAACGCCAAACGGTAAGCAACCTCTCCAATCCGCTCGAGGATCTCAAAAGGGCCAATAAACCAAGGGGACAACTTCCCACTCTTCCCAAACCTCATCAAACTCCGTCTAGGTGATATCTTCAAAAAGACATGATCTCCCACCTCAAAAGACAAAGGTCTTCTCCTACGGTCGGCATAACTTTTCTGGTGACTCTGAGCCGTAGCTAGCCTCTTACGAATAAGTGCTACTTTCTATGTCGTTTCTCGGACCAACTCTGGACCTAACAAAGGTGCATTACCTACCTCGGCCCAACACACAGGGGATCTACACGGTCGACCATACAAGGCCTCAAACGGTGCCATGCCAATACTCGATTGGAAACTATTGTTATAGGCAAATTCCACTAAGGGCAAATGCCTCTCCCATGAACCCCTAAAATCAAGGACACAGCCTCGAAGCATATCCTCAAGGATCTGAATAGTACGCTCGGACTGCTCGTTAGTCTGAGGATGATACGCAGTACTAAAAGTCAATCTAGTGCCCAAGGCACTCTGTAAACTCTGGCACAACCGAGCAGTGAAACGCGGATCTCTATTCGAAACAATCGTCACAGGGACCCCGTGCAACCTCACTATGTCCCTAATGTACAAGTCGGCCAGATAATCTATTGAGTCATGCGCATAGAAATAAAATGCTCCGACTTAGTCAATCGGCCAATGACCACCCAAATGGCATCACTACCCTGTTGAGTCCTCGGAAGGCCCACAATGAAGTCCATTGTAACATGCTCCCACTTTCACTCAGCTATAGGCAAGGGTTGCAACAAACCCGCTGGCCTCTGATGCTCGGCCTTCACTTGTTGACAAGTAAGGCACTTTGATACAAACACAGCCACATCCTTTTTCATACCTCTCTACCAAAAATGGCGACTAAGATCATGATACATCTTTGTGCCTCCCGGATGCACCGCAAGACGCGAATGATGAAACTCTCGGAGTACTCCCCTTTTGGCAAGACTCCGGTACAAACAGACGGTCACGGTATCTCACACTTTGGTCGGGATACACAGTCAAACCTCTTTCTACTTTCCCATTGGAAATCTTCTCTCAAAAGGATTCCACCTCAAGGTCACCCCTCTGCGCTTCCAACACTCGGTTCACAAGTGTAGGTTGTGCAACTACTGAAAACAAAGCTACGAATTCAACAGACTTGTTGCAAGTCAAACTCATTAAGAGTACCCAACATTTCCCATTCTCGGATGGCGATAGAAGCTACACTGCTAACTGGCTTTCTACTCAAAGCATCGGCCACAACATTGGCCTTCCCGAGATGATAATGCAACTACAAAATCATAATCCTCTATGAATTCCATCCACCTCCTCTGTCTCAAATTTAAGTCTTTCTATATAAATAGATATTTCAGACTCTTGTGATCAGAGAACACTTCAAATTTCTCACCATACAGATAGTGCCTCCAAATCTTCAAGGCAAATATCACTGCTGCTAACTCTAGGTCATGGGTGGGATAATTTCTCTCATGTGTTTTCAACTGCCGTGAGCTATAGGCTACCACTTTACCCTCTTGCATCAACACACAACCTAAACTTTCCCGTGAAGCATCACAATAAACTAAATAACTCAAACCCCTCTTTGGTATAATCAATACTGGAGCAGTGGTGAGTCTAATCTTGAGCTCTTGGAACGACCTTTCACAAGTCTCACTCCACACAAACTTGATTTCCTTTCTAGTCAACTTAGTCAAAGGTGAAGCTAGTCTAGAGAAATCCTTCACAAACCGACGGTAATACCCGGCCAACCCCAAGAAACTATGAATCTCGAAAGCATTCTTAGGTTGTGTCCAATCTTGCACTGCTTTTACCTTGGATGAATCTACAGTCACCCCTTCCCTTGACACTACATGCCCTAGGAATTTAACCTTTTTCAACCAAAAGTCACATTTCCCAAACTTAGCATATAGCTTATGGGCTCTAAGTAACTCAAGTACTACTCGTAAATGTTCCTTGTGTTCCTCCTCAGAAGGTAAATAAATCAAAATGTCGTCCACAAAGACAACAACAAAACGATCTAAGAATTCATGGAAGATCTGATTCATTAAATCCATAAACACAGTTGGAGCATTGGTTAGCCCAAAAGGCATCACAAGAAACTCATAGTGGCCATACCGCGTACAAAATGTTGTCTTCGGGATATCCTCCTCCCTTACCCTCAACTGATGATAACCCGATCTCCGGTCTATCTTAGAGAAACAACAAGACCCCTTTAACTGATCAAACATATCATCTATACGAGGCATTGGGTACTTATTCTTAATAGTAACCCGGTTCAACTTTCTATAATCAATACAAATCCGTAATGCTCCATCTTTCTTTTTAGCAAAGAGAGCCGGCGCTCTCCAAGGTGAAGTACTAGGGCGAATAAAACCCTTATCTAACAATTCCTGGAGTTAAATCTTCAACTCACTCAATTCAACAGGTGCAAATCTATATGGAGCCATAGAAATCGGTGCCGTGCCAGACACTAAATCAATAGAGAACTCGATCTCTCGGTGAGACGGTAAACTAACAAGATCCTTGGGAAAAAACATCAGAGTATTCACAAGCTACCCTCAACAATTCAACTCGAATTTCATCACACTCACTACTCAAAAAGCTAGCAAGGAGACAACTAAGTTCACTCTGCCCACGCAGATCATATACCGGTGATAAGACTCTATCCACCCGGTCCCCCAAGAAATAAAAGCAATCACCGCTCAAGTTACACACAGTAACCTTTTGACGGTAGCAATCTATAACAGCCCAGTATGACGATAACCAGTCCATACCCAATATGACATCAAAAATAAGCATGTCAATCAATACAAACGCAAAAGGTAATCGATGACCAGCAACCTCGATGTCACAACCCCGACATCCCTGTCTCAAGACAGTCTGACCACCAATAGGTGACTCTACACAAATAGGAGATGCTAACTGTGCCAACTCCAAACCCAAAACTGATGCAAACGCATACGAAATAAAAGAATGGGATGCACCTGTATCAATCAACACATTAGCAACTGAATTGCAAAACAAAAAGGTATCTCTCACTATAAAAGGAGCAGGTACAAGATCTGGCCCTACAACTGTATACATACGTCCAGTAGGTCTCTGCTCAATCTGCTCACCCCTCGGAGCATAAGCCTGATGCACAGACTGAGTCGAAGAGACTCCCTGATTAGCCCTCGAGGCCTGTGCTGACTATGTCGGCTGGTAACTCTGTGTCTGTCTCAAACCAGATGCACCAGGTGTACCACCCAACTGTGGGCAAAACTTCTTTAGGTGCCTCGCCTTCCCGCACTGATAACAAGTGGGCGGCTGGCCTCTTCACTGACTCTGGCTTTGAAAATGAGCCGAAGATGATGCTGCTTGTTGTCCTTCTACTCTCTGAGGACAAGCTGGAGACTTGTGGCCTAACTGACCACACTTTAAGCAAGTAAAATTTCCCTGCCCACCTCTCCTAGAACTTGAACTCGGTATTGGAAAAGTGGACCTCGACTGAGTTCCCTGGAACTGCTGAGGGTAGGAACCCCTCTGCCTCTTACTGTCTCTTTGACTATCCTAACTCCTCCTGGAGCCTCTCATCCTTTCATCTTCTGCCTGCATAATAGTTTCAAGGTGGGCTGCAGACTGCACAAGGCGGCTATAATCTCTAGTCATGTAACCAGCAACTTTATACATTAGCCTGGTCCTTAACCTCTTTTCAAACTCCAAACAACGGCGCTCCTCAGTTGCCACCAACTCAGGTGTAAACCTCGACAGATTAGTAAAGGTTGCCTCAAACTCAGCCACTGGCATGTTCAACTACAATGGAATCATATGCCATGCTCATAGCCAAGCCTATTAATTGCATAACGTGTGTGTTGCATTTAGTCATATTGCATTAGTTAGGAGTATGCATATTTTCTAATTATTTTGCTTTGTTTTGGCTCAGAGTACTAGGTGAGCATTTATTGCTTTAGCATCTCACATCGCGTGTGATGGTTGCCATATCGAGTATGTTTCCATGAGACTAAATGCTTAAGTGATATATCTGTTTGAATGCCTATGGATGGAGGCTCATTGCCAAAATTGGGACAAATTGATTAATGTACAAACTCACCTTTTCAAGTGATGAGTATCAAAAAAATAATTTTTAAAACAAACATGAAATCAAAGTGTTCCACTCTTTACAAATTAGTCTATACTTGTGTGCGCGTCACATAGTAATGTTAGATCTAATAAAACCGGAACAAGAGCATATAATGTAAATAAAAATCATTTCATGATTAGTAGAGGCCAATCTTTGATCGGGCGAGTGGGGTGCTCAATTCATGACCTTTCTTTCTCGTACCTAAGTTCCTGTGCCGAGACATTTTGGTGATGACGGACTAAAGGCCTTTGGTACGAGTCTCTGGTTTCTTAAATTTTCCAAAAATATTTAGGTGGCGACTCTAAAATTTGGCAAAGCAGTCTATTTTTGACATTTGATTCAAACATCGATTTTCAAAAAGAATTGCTAGATTTGGACTCTTTTGTGTTTTCGCTGTTTCACATTGTACTTTGTGAAATCAGATTCAGAACATGGGAGTTCGAACTGTGGGGCTAGTCGTATCTGAATGGAGCACGAAAAGTTGAGCTACAGTTTCTAGCAACTCTGCTGGGGATTTAGAGAACTTGACTTGAAACTCATGATGTGAAATTTTATCTACACTTATATGTTCTTCTCATTGCATTTGCATGATTACTTTAAGTCACTGTGTTTTTCATCTGCTATTCTTGGATGGTTTGCCGGAAGCTTACCAAAAGGATGACTGGTCTGGGCTTTGCCAAGTTGGAGACATAACCCTTGGATTTGGATTGCCACTGTACCGCTTGATTCTCCTTTCACTTCTCAGTGTTAGGTGTGAGAGGTATATTAGGTAATCTTGCCGAGGTACCCTTTTGACCATTTGACCTAGTTGCAGATAGTGAAGCTATAGTGACTATTCCAACTTAGGACATGATGCCACCCATTTGTAGGATGTTATGAAACTCATTGTTCGAAATAGTACAGCCTAGTCATGTTAAAAATCTAGGACAGGGTAACCTATCCCCTGATAGGGGTGTTTTGGTTCTTTTACTTGGTATGTGCTTTTACAGTGAGACTATACAGGGTGGTTCATATCAGTTTGAGTTTGAGAATAGAGTTCAGTGGGGATTATAGTTCAGCTGTGTGTTATGACTGTTGTGAATTGGGGCCGAAGTGCTGTCCGATTTTGATTATGTTTTTCTTTCTTTCTTTTGCTAGGTAGTTTACCATCATAGCTTCAGAAAGACCTGATATTCCCTAAGTTGTGTGGACTCATTTTGGTAGGCTTTACAAATCTCAAGACCTTGTTGGTGGCCAGCCAGTGTTAGTCTTACTTCCGCCAGTCACCTGACGGAGAAGGAACAGACAGTCAGTAGCACCAGTACAAAGCACTTTGCAAACACCTATCCGTTCTCACTCACTCAGTTCACTAGCATCTAGTTCATCCAGACCAGCAATGGCACAAAATACAACACAGAACACGGAGGAATTTGCTGCCATGATGATGGCTTTCTAGAGAACCATGGATACTGTAAACCAAAGGATGGCTGCACATGATGAAATTATCGCCGATCTACGACGTACATTTGGGGCATCCGCATCAACCGTTCATCCGATCTCGGCTACTCAGCCAAACCCGGACCTACCCTCACCAGCAGAAAATCCCCAAATCCCAAATCTTCAAGAAATGTTTCCCCCGGCTTCGGATTATAGGCCTCCGGTTTAACCCCCCGCAGGAATTTTTCCTTTTGATGTCAATGAAATTGATCCAGCCTTGGTCAAGATTGCTAGATTAGAGAAAGCATTGAAGAAGTCCCAAGGCTTCAACTCCATTCTAGATATTGAAAACAGGTACGCTGAGGCTTCGGTCATATTACTGGAGAAATGAAAGATGCCCCATATTGACAGATTTGATAGGAGTGGGGATCCAATTGTGCATGTTTGGTTGTTTTCAGATGTATTGAGGCCCATGGGTTTGTCTAGGGCACATGAGCTTTCCTTGTTTGGGAGAACCCTGTTTGATGTGGCGGCTATTTGGTATGCTAAGTTGAAAGACTCAACAAAGCCAAATTGGGAGGAGCTATCTGAGGCATTTGTCAACCAATATTCATATAACACCCAGATAGAGGTAACCATTAGTGAGCTTGAGGCTACTACCTAGAACCCCAAAGAATCATTCATTGATTTTGTTGCCCGAGGGAGGGCTAAAGGTAGCCCAAATGACAAATAGACCTGCTGAAAGAGAGCAAGTCAGGCTAGTGGTCCAGAACCTTGAGCCAGACATGTTGCAGAGAATGATAGTGGCACCATTGTCCATATTTGCTTCCTTACATGAGTTGGGGGTCCAGATTGAGAATGCATTCAAAAAGGGCATTATGCATAGAACAAGCGAACCCGCAAGAAGGCCATTCTCTCGGAATACCAATGCTAGCAATAGCATTATTCCACGGCCTGCAAATGTCAATACTGTTGTTTCAACGGCCAAGATGGCTGATCCCTTTGCTATTGCCACAACCTCACAACCTTCACAAAATACCGGCCCACCCCAGAATCGAAGAGTTTTTACTCCCCTCCATATGAGCCCAGCTCGCGCCCCTCAAACTATTAATGGAAAAGGAGCATCTTAAGCCTCTCGATCCTTGTCCACTTCCGAACCCATTGCCACCCAAACATGACCCTAGGATCTCATTGATAACAAAGTCATCGCCCCATTTTCCAAACCAAACGTAACAACCAACCCACTTTCTACACAACCAAATTTCCCCGCCCAGAAACATTAACCACATACATACACTATCGCCCACCTTCAACTCTAGCACATACATTGCCTCATCCCACCTACCAAAATCGGAGGTGGTTATTCCAGAAGGCACAAACATGTGCATGATGGATCTAACACCACAAACCCAATCCAGGCCTGTGGTAGTAGAAATAGAGAAAAAGGAGAATGCACTAAAGACAGGGTCGTCTGAAACTCGTGTCATAGAGAAGGGTGTCTCGCTTGTAAAGGAGTACGATCCTAGTTTATACATCGTGGCCATCGATCAGCCAAAGCCAATAGTCATACTGTCGGACTTTCTTAGCATTAATGCTATCGAGGAAGGCCAGCTAGGGCAACATCAGAATGATTGGCCTAAATAAGGCCTAAATGACTTGGCTGACTTAGAAGAGGATTTGGTTGATCTGGAGGATTTGTCTTTCTTCAAAGAGGAGGATATAAGCAGTGTTCAGATGGGATGGTGAGACCCGAGCTAGCTAGATACAAGTAATGGATGGTTGAGTGAGGAAGAGTCAGATGTGGAGGAATAGATGTGAAAGACTGGGAAAGAAGAGAAAATTGGTGCTAGTAGCAAGGCTAAGGCTGCACCTTTGACTGAGAGAGAACATGCACAGGAACAATTTCAAAGGAAAAGAATAGAGGAGATCCAGACAAAGATAGCTCTAGATCAGGGAAAAGGAAAAGAGAAAGGAGAACCCGAGACAACGATGGGCGATGTCTAAACTACCAAAAAGGTTGAATGGGAGCCGAGTGACCGGAAAAGGATGTTAAGGAAGCTCAGAAAATATCAGGATTTAGAAACCAAAACTGTGGTGGAGGAAGAATGATATGATGACGGGGCATGTGATGTTAACATGCTCTAGATAGAATGTAATGCTAGCCCAGCCATGACTGCGGGAGAGTGATGGGAAGACAGCGACCTAAGTCATGCGTACATTGACGAAGGGTGGAAAGCTAATACCCCGGATGACACCTGGTATACTGACGAGATCAATCATATGACCCACAGTGGTCGATACTTCAAACCCGCGACATTAGATTAGCTGGAGTCTTCCAACAAAGAGGCTGCAAGAGCAAAAGAGAATGATGTTGAAGAAAACCTTGTCTCAAAATAGTCAAGAAGATTCAGGCTGATATATCAATCTGACAGCTGATAATGGCATCCTGGGAGCATAGGCAAGCATTGCTGGAGGCAATGAACCGGACCAAACTACCTATTGATACCACTACTAACCAATTGGTATCGTTGGTTACATCTGGGGACATTACGCCGATGATATCTTTTACAGATAAGGAGTTACCACCTGAGGGTGCCAACCACAACCGACCCTTATATGTAACCTTGGAAAGTCAAAAAAAGTGGATTCCGATGGTGTTAGTAGATACCTGATCAGTGATCAATGTATGTCCAGTGAGGACTGCCTATGCTATCAGTTTGCGGCCGGTTAACTTTACGCCTACGACTCAGGCTATCCGGGCTTATGACAATACAAGCTGGGATATTATAGGAACATTCAAAAGCCATATCCTAATCAGTTCGTCTGAGCATGAGGTAGAATCCCATGTCATGGATGTTCTGGCCACCTTTAATCTACTACTGGGAAGGCCCTGGCTACATCAGATGAGGGCTGTATCATCAACAGTCCATCAGTTAGTGAAGTACCCCTTCAAAGGCGGGATTACCATTGTGTACGGTAATTTTGCAATCCATCCTCCGCAGGGAACCACTGTGCCATTATTGGAAATCATACATGGGGAGGGGGACGTGTTTCTCTCTGGATTCTCTCTGGCAAAAGCCCGGCTGGTCTAATCCATCATGGCTGAGGGCGATGAGAACTATGTGAATGCACCATCCATTTACATAATGAACAAATAGGGGCATATGCCCGGATCAAGACTAGGTCGAAGTGGTATGCAGGGGGGCACTATCACTGAGGAGATCAGTCACAACCCCTATGCTTTCGGGCTGGGATACAAACCTACTGCTACAGATTGGCAAAGAAAGGGGGAGGAGTTGCGAGGAAGGCTGAAAGCAAAGAGGACTGGGAGGAAGTACGAGTTACTCCATAAACCAATAAAGGGGACCTTGAATGGATGTTTTGTCTGCCAAGGGGAAGACTTCCCCTTTTGTGGATTCCTAGAACCCTGGTTTGACAAGGAATAAAAAATAAGGTATTCGGGGTTCGAGATCTTCTTCGGTCACCAGTTACAAAAAGAGAAGGATGAACAAGCAGACCTAAGCCCTAGCACAGATCAAGGCGGGACTGCAAGCCTGGACATCGAAGAGGAAGAGCTGTTGGGAAAAGCGCTGGCTGACCTGCTAACAAGTTCTATTGCTGGAGCTGAGACTGCCAACTTGGGGGATAGTTTTACAATCTCAATGATTGGGGATAACCCAGTAGTAGATTTCTCCAATCTTATCATGGATGCATCTGAGGCTCCACGCCTGGTCTGGAAGTTTGAGCAAGGCATCATCAACAGTTCTGGATCGAATAGCGAGTCCGAATCTGATTCCTATGAGTCTGTGGAGTCGGGGTCAGATTCAAGTTCCTTTGAGCTTGGTACTTCTAGGAGTGGTAACCCAGATACCAAAGTCCTGTCCAGGTCATCTTTTAGCTTTTCTTTTGAGTCCACCGTAACTGAAGATCCAGACTTTTTGAATGGGAATTCTGTGGATTTTGCCTACTTTTCTATGCCTTTGGTTTATTGGATTGGTCTCGATTTTTAAAATTTTGACATAAACGAAGAGGAAGAAATTCCTCGGGTTTTGAAAAATTTGGTTGATCATGAGGAGGAGGTGTGTTAAGCCCTGTACAAATGAAATCGTATCAATTAACGTGGGTATTGAGGAAGATCCTCGCTTGGTCCAGATTGGGCCTACGCTGTCTTCAGAGGAACGCGAGCGTTTAATCGCTTTATTAAAAAATTTCAAAGATGTTTTTTGCATGGTCCTACGAAGACAAGCTTGGAATCGATCTTGAGATTGTACAGCACCGGATCCCTTTTGACCTTGAGGCTTGACCAGTTAAGCAGAAGCTGCACAGAGTTCGCCCAGATTGGGCTTTGAAGATCAAGGAGGAAATTACAAAACAGATTGAGGTAGGGTTCTTGCTTGTATCTGAGTATCCAACATGGTTGGCCAATATTGTTCCATTTCCGAAGAATAGAATCAGGGTTTGCGTTGACGTTAGGGTTTTAATAAGGCTAGTTCGAAGGATGATTTTCCACTGCCGCATATTGACCAGTTGGTAGACTTCATCGCGGGCCATGCATTGCTTTCATTCATGGATGGGTTTTCTGGGTATGACCGGATTCTGATGGCACCCGAGGATAGGGAGAATACCGCTTTCATTACTCTGTGGGGCACCTACTGCTATCGAGTCATGCTGTATAGGTTGAAGAATGCTGGAGCTACTTATCAAAGGGTTGCAACCACCATTTTGCATGCCATGATCGACAAAGAGGTTGAGGTATATGTGGACGATATAATCGTCAAGTCCAAAGATCGAGAGGGCCACTACACCGCACTGGAGAAATTCTTTCAGCGGATCAGAGAGTATAGATTGAGGTTGAACCTGCAAAAATGCACCTTTGGCGTAACAACACGAAAAATGCTGGGATTCCTTATCACATAGAGAGGAATTGAGGTAGATCCTTCTAAAATCAAGGCCATCTTAGAAATGCCACCACCAAGGACTGAAAAGGAGGTGCGCGTCTTTCTGGGTAAAGTGCAAATCATAAGACGATTTATCTCCAAATTAACCTTGACTTGTGAACCACTATTTGGTCTCCTAAAGAAAGGAAAGAAATTTCAATGGGATGATCACTGTTAGTTTGCTTTTGAACAGGTCAAGCAGTACCTGTAGAATTCGCATGTGTTATCATCTCTAGAACCGGGAAAACCGTTGATTTTGTACTTGTGAGTGACAAACTCAACCATGGGGTGTATGTTGGCTCAAGAGTCGAAGGCCAAGGCGGAAAAATCCATTTACTACTTGAGTAAGAAAATGCTGGACTACGAGACCTATTACACTCCCCTCGAGAAAGCTTGCCTTGCCTTGGTATGGGCTACTCGGGAGTTAAGGCACTAGTTGTTAGCTCACTCGGTAATCCTAGTTTCAAGATTAGATCCTGTGGGGAAGTGGTTCGGAAATACTCTTCAGATCCTGGAAGACGCCAATGATCCTCAGCTAGTCACCTGCAAAGATACAAATACTCCGGTCGGGGGTGCCAGAATTAGCACTCCGACGGACAAGTCAGTTCTTCTACTCAAGAAAGCTTGTTCACTAAGTTTTTAGAAGTGATTCTTACATACCTTTACAAATCTGATGCTCTTGTATTTATATCCATTCTCTGGACCTCGGGGCCAGAGTCTACTTTTTATTTATTATTCTTTCATTTGTCCTGATATGCCTTCTCAAGTCTATTCGGCCTTAAGAACGTATTCGGCGTCCTAGTCGAGCAGAATGGAGCCGTTCAGTTCCCGGCTCCTCAGGTATACCAGATTTCGTTCCTCTATTTATTCGGCTCCCACAATTGCCCCCCAAGCGTTCTGTCAACGACAGTTGGGTGAAATGCTTGGTTCCGATTTTCAAATACTCTGAATCGAAGTTTGGGGGTTAGACTTATCACGCGGACGTTTAATTACTCCCCCTTTAATCGTCGTCTCAACTTCCCGCCCCTTCGTACACGCCTATTTATTATGATTTAAAATCTGATGTCCTTTCGAATCCGTGTTCTATGACGCTGGTTGCTGGGTTGCTCTTCGAATCGTTCTTGCAATTCTTCCGTCTGTGATACTCTCTTCATTTTTGTAAGTTTTCCTAGTTTGTTTATTCCGTCGCATGTTCTTATAGACAGTAGGTTATGGCGAAACATTTGAAAGACCTCCTTTCGTCAGATCGAATTGCTAGCTTTAGACGCCATTTCTCTATTCCCGACGATGTCCACCTGTCGTTTGTGGCGGACGACACACTCTTGACATGGAGAGGGAGGACAAAACCACGATTGTCTTTCCCCTTTTGTCAATCGCAGAGGGTGGAGTCCGCTTTCCCCTTCACCCATTTCTGAGGGCTGTTCTTCGCCATTGGGATTTGATCCCTTCCCAACCCAATGTGAATTTCTTTAGAATTATAATGGGGGTCGTAGCGCTGAACCGTTGCCTTGGAATTAATCTTGGCATTCCTGCCATTCGGTACTGTTATGCTTTGGCCAAGTCCTCTGGTCGGCACGGGTGTTACTTCCTCAGAGCTAAGGATACAGATCATCAGTTAATCACTATGCTTTCCAGCTCTGGGAAACGAGTTGATGATGTCATGGTCGTTGTCCGCGGCAACTGGGAGTTCAGCGAAGGGGAGGATCGTGTCGATCCTATTCCTAGACGTAAGGGCGAACCAGGTCGCCGAATGCCCTCTTGCTTGTATTGTGTGTTCTTATTTGCCATACCCTGTTTTCTTGAGTCTTACGGCTTGTCTTGTGCAGGGAACGATTTGAAAAAAGTCCAAGCTTCAACTGACGACGCCGTTCTTTCGGACATTAGGATTGCTCTTAGTTATTTCGGCCGTCGCAGTCTTCATAAGCAGGGAAGAGCGGCTCACGTTTCTGCTTTGCTACGAGCCTACATATACAACCTTTTCGACTGCGGAAAACATACCGATTCCGAAGGGGGAAGATTTTCTCGTCACTCGTATTTTGTCTGACTTCAAAAACTTGAGACAGGTAGGTTTTGAAGGGTTCGATTCGGAGAATACTGAAGTATCCGATACTGCCGAATCAGATCAGTCCGAGGCCGAATCTGAGGAGGTATTGGATTCTGCCGATCCTCCCTCTACTTCGGGGCGGGGGAACCTTTCTGTTGACGACATTCCTCAACGTACAGACAATCTTCCCATCTCGGGCTCCACTAACATGGTTGGGTTAAGCCTGACAAAGCTTGCTAAGAAGGCGAATGCGGAGAGGTTAGCTGCACGCCGAAGAGCGGAGGGCCTTCCGACCGAGCCGCCCACCAGTGAGTCTCAACACTCCCTCCCAGTTACCGAATCAAGATCCTTGGGAATTGTTGAGGAGGCGGCAACAAATAAGAATGCCGAATCCACATTGGTTGGGAAAGCCGTTCAGGATGTTGGGGGAAAGGCGGAGAAACGCGCTAGGGATCGTGAGGTCGGTTTAGAAGATCACGGCGGCAAATGTCCTCGAATGGAGGGATCGAGTGAGGTTGTGCCCTTTGTGATTCAACCGATGGTAAGAAACATGCCGGTTCCTTCGGATGCCTCGGCGCTTAAAGACCCAGAGGTCACGTTCGGCGTGGCAACGTCTTTATCGTTGCCGTCTGATATGGAGGCTTTCCAGTTGGAACCGGATTTGAATGCGACAATGTTAGCCGCGCAGTCGGCCCTTTTGGTGCGTATTCTAACTTTTCCTTCACTTCATCCAAACATTGTTCGCGTTACGTTTTTTGAATTTTTCTTTTGCAGACTGTTGGTAGGATAGCCGATGTAGGCCGCCGCCATCTCGACGCCATCGAGCAGATTAGTCATTTACGAAAGCAAGTTGAGGGCCAGAGGAAAAGGGCCGAGGATGAATTTTTAAGAGCGAACCAGGAAGCTTCTCGGGCAGAGGCTGAGGTAGAGAAAGCTCGTGATGCGGATAAGTTGAGAGCAGAGGCCGAGAAGAAGGCCGACGATATGGAAGCTGCACTTGGCTTGTCCCAAAAGGCAGTTGCCAGCCTGGAGGCTGAGTTGGATGAAATGAAGGCGGCGAAGGAGATTGCCGATTCAAAAGTTTTGGAAGCCGGGAAAGAGGTTGGACTCACCGAGTATGTGGACCAGGTCTCTCGGTTTGAGAATCGGGGCTTCAAACATGGTTGGCACAAGGCCCTTGCTGCAGCTAGAGTTTCGCTGAATATGCCAATACCGTATGAGCAAGTGGACATCGATCCGTTGGAGACTGATTCCGAGGGTTGATCTTTACGACACACAATTGTTATGATTTCGAGAAAGTACTTTTTCCGTTTGTTTTTGTTATTTTGTATTTGTTTATCAGACATTTTTCATGCGGGCTGATATTATAAAATGTTATGATACAGAAATGGACGTTGATACTTTATTGTAGTTATAAAATGTTATGAATTCTGCTCAATGTGCTGATGTTTCCGTAATTTTATGGTGATATTTCTTAATAGATCTATAATCTGTCCTTGCCTTAGCCAGGGCGCGAGCGTGAAGAGCCGAATGGTTCATACTCGTGGGGTGGCCGAGGCATCTTTGAAAAGGTGGCCGATTAGATTAATAAATCTGCCCTTGCCTTGGCCAGGGCGCGAGCGTAAAGAGCCGAATGGTTCATACTCGCGGGCTGGCTGAGGCAGCTTTGAAAATGTGGCCGATTAGATTAATAAATCTGCCCTTGCCTTGGCCAGGACGCGAGCGTAAAGAGCTGAATGGTTCATACTCGTGGGCTGGCCGAGGCACCTTTGAAAACTGGGCCGACTAGATTAATAAATCTGCCCTTGCCCCAGGGGGTTCATGAAAAGAATTCCGGCTCTGAGGAATCAATTCGTGAGCCGGCTGGGGTAGTTTAGCCGAATAGATTGATGAATCTGCCCTTGCCCGAATCAACTTGTGAGCCGGCTGGGGTACTTGAGCCGAATAGATTGTCCTGCCGTCAACTTAGTCGGCGTCAGGCGATTGGGTTTCGCGATTAATGAACTTGCCTCGATCGTGCTGCCTCTGCGAGTGTTAAATGATCAAAGGTACAGCTTTTAAGAGTCTGGTAGGTATCTGATTCAAACTCCTGAGAGAAAATCTATTGTGCGAATGTCGAACAAACTCTTCTTTAACAGCAAAGGGGAAGCCAAGACGTTGGCTGAGCTTGGCGGTGATATGAGTCGAAGTGAACACCGTGGTGCGCTCTTGCGTGCTGGGAGTAAGAGTTCTATGGGTCGAGAGAGGCGTCAATCTCCTCGACGTCGTAGTAGGTCACCCAGACGGGATAGGCAGTCCCAGGGGAGATCGCCACACGCCCAAGTCGAAAGGAGATCAGACGCGAATCTGTGCCCGTTAAGTTTTGCAGTATTTGTGAAGAATAGGCCCATGACGGAAGCGGACTCGATCGTTCGAGATCCAGACGTGGCGGTCGAGTTTGCTCGACAAATATTTCCTCCGGAAGTTTAGCAGTCAATGGTTGGTCGTCAGGACTACGAAGTGTTTCGCGAGGGCATTCATGGGGCGGTGAAAGGGCTCTATACAGCTTATGAAGTCGGCATGCGATTGCGCGCCGCCCGCCGAGAAATGGAGAAAAAGGAAGAGCATATCTGCAGTTTGGAGGCTCGCGTGGAGGCGATTGAACGTGAGTTAAGAAAGATCAAAGCGGCTCAGGTACAACCAGCAGGGCAGGTGAATCCAATCGTGGAAGAGAGGGTTACCAGTCGGCTTATAAGTGCTGCCATTGCCGATCGTGAAACAGCGAGCATGTTCGCATTGGAGTCCGCAAAGGGGAGGTCTTATGAAAAAGGTTTTCACGAAGGGCGCTTGGTCGGAATCCAAAAGACCAAGGAGAAGCTTGCCGAAGAGGTTTGCCGATGTAAAAATCGTGGGTTAGGCATGGTTGGATCAAGGCATCTCAAGTCACCGAATCTCTTCGCTTGTCAGGCATCGATTCGGCGTCACCTCTCTACCACAGTAAGGACTTTCCGTTTTCTGCTTTCGAAGTTGAGAGGAGTGAGGATGAGGGCGACGCCGTATGACTTTAATTATTGTAAGGTTCGAACGCTGTCGCGTTCGCAATTATGTAATTTCTTGGTTTTTTGAATAAAAGACGCTTTATTGAAAATATCAAATTGTCCTCCCGCATTCGGCGTGTGCGTGTTTACTTTTATTGCATAAATGTTTGGATAGACGTAAATACATCAATCGGGACTCATCATCTGTTAAATTGATGCACCGATTCGTTGGCGTGATCGGCCTACATGTGATGGCCGTTTACTTTGAATAAAGCCATTGCGGCGTGTTGTTGAAATTTGAAGAAGCCGTGAGCCAGGGATCGGATGTCTAGCCGATTGGGCTAGATAATTTTTGCCCTTGCGCAGCCTGTGCGCGTTTAGCCAACCGTTGGGTTAACTAGGTCATGGAGAATGTTGACCGACGCCTGTCTCGTGGGGTTTAGTGTTGATAAAATCACTTCGGGATTTGGGCCTCGAGATCGCGGCCATTACTGAGGATAAAAGCGGCAGGCGCCTCATGCAATCAAACATATTTGGCTCACCAGCATCTATTGCGTGGGATGATCAAGAGTTCTCATCATCAGATGGTGATGATAGTTGCAGGAGCTCAAATTCCGGCCGAACTTGGTGCTTAGATGGTTTGCGGCGGAGGATTCTCCGGTGTGGGAGGTGGACCGCTGAACGGAGAAACTGGAAACACGTCAGCCTCCAAGTCGTTGAAGCAGATCGCCCCGAAAGGAGACACAACGACCGCTGCCCCTAACCTCCCTTGTCTTGGATCTTGGCCTTGACATTGTCGATGGTGTCAGAGGCCCGGCGACATGCCGATTCGGGCGGGGTTAGATCGATGCGTTTTGAGCCGCGATGGTTGTTCAAATGACAAGAGTTGGATCGATGGGTTGATTTGTCTTAGAAGTTAGAGATAGATATTGTAATGTTCGAACGCGGATTGCATCTATGTAACAACTTTTTAATCAAATAAAAAGTGTTATTTTATATAGTTGAGTCTTACTCTGAAAATCTTTTGTTTAGCTATGCCGGATGAATGTTCCTGATCCCAACTTTTAATGGTTAAGCATGTCATTTCGTATGGTTTAATAGTTTGCTATTAGTTTGCTATCGGAAAGTTTGCTACCGGAACTTTTGTGTAGCTTAAATATTTTTCCTGTATTCAGGGATCGGCCCTTGCCTTAGGCGGGATGCGAGTTTAACCGGAATGGGTCGTACTCGTGGGCCGGCTAAGGCACGCCTTGTCCGGCGAACCATATTAGTGATTCCGGCTTAATTAGTTGATTAAAACGGGCTCTGGGTCCGGAGACTTATTCGGCCCTAAGGTGTCGTGTACCCAAGGGGGCTCCGAATCCGGAGACTTATTTTGGCCAATCGTGATATCCACGAAGGGCGCTCCGAATCCGGAGACTTATTCGGCCCTAAGGTGTCATGCACCAAAGGGGGCTCCGAATCCGGAGGCTTATTTTGGCCAATTGTGATATCCACGAAGGGCGCTCCGAATCCGGAGACTTATTCGGCCCTAAGGTGACATGCACCAAAAGGGGCTCCGAATCCGGAGGCTTATTCGGCCCTAAGGTGACCTGCACCAAAAGGGGGCTCCGAATTCGGAGACTTAATGGGGCCAATCGTGACATCCACGAAGGGCGCTCCGAATCCGGAGGCTTATTCGGCCCTAAGGTGACCTGCACCAAAAGGGGGCTCCGAATCCGGAGACTTATTCGGCCCCTAAGGTGTCATGCACCAAAGGGGGCTCCGAATCCGGAGACTTATTCGGCCCTAAGGTGTCATGCACCAAAAGGGGGCTCCGAATTCGGAGACTTAATTGGGCCAATCGTGACATCCACAAAGGGCGCTCCGAATCCGGAGGCTTATTCGGGCCCTAAGGTGACCTGCACCAAAAGGGGGCTCCGAATCCGGAGACTTATTCGGCCCTAAGGTGTCATACACCAAAGGGGGCTCCGAATCCGGAGACTTATTCGGCCCTAAGGTGTCATGCACCAAAGGGGGCTCCGAATCCGGAGACTTAATTGGGCCAATCGTGACATCCACGAAGGGCGCTCCGAATCCGGAGGCTTATTTTGGCCAATCGTGACATCCACGAAGGGTGCTCCGAATCCGGAGGCTTATTTTGGCCAATCGTGACATCCACGAAGGGCGCTCCGAATCCGGAGGCTTATTTTGGCCAATCGTGATATCCACGAAGGGCGCTCCGAATCCGGAGACTTATTCGGCCCTAAGGTGTCATGCACCAAAGGGGGCTCCGAATCCGGAGACTTAATTAGGCCAATCGTGACATCCACGAAGGGCGCTCCGAATCCAGAGGCTTATTCGGCCCTAAGAGGCTTGAAGGAGAGTTTGAACAAAGAAAATCAATTTTCATTAAAACGTGGTACCAGTACAAGCATCAGATCCCACAAGTCGGGTCCGTAAATGGATCTTCATAAAGTCTACGTTCGCGCGGATTGCGGTGAGCCACGGATCTCTTCAATGCCACGGTCTGTTGGGAAGCGCATAAGCTGATGGTAGGTGCTTGGGACAGCCTTCATGACATGCAACCAGGGGCGCCCCGTGATGGCATTATACGGCGAGGGAAGCTTCACAACCAAGAATTCCACGTCAACCGTTTTTGACCCCCGCTTGAACCGGTAGCACGACCCTCCCCACGGGTACTCTGGATTTGTGTTGAAGCCGAACAGTGGCTGAGACGACGCTGATAGGTCCGACTCGTTGAGGCCGAGTTCAACAAAAGTTCTGTAGTACAAGATTTCTGAAGTGCTTCCTGGGTCTATGAGAATGCGTTCAACGCTGAACCGACGTACACGTAATTTGACGACCAAAGGATCGACGTGGCTGGCCACCGTTCCGACGAGGTCGGAGTCATCGAACTTAATTGTCGGAGCTTCTCTGGGCCTACTGGTTGACATGTTATGTTTTTGGGGAGTTGGGTGCGATTGGATCGTATGCACGGTCGGGGATGCCGGCAGACCGTAGATTATGTGGATCGCACCAAGCGGAGGTGAATCCTATCTCAAGGCTAATGCTTTGGTTGGCCTTCCCTTGCTCACGTATTGCTGCAGTCGACCATCTTGCACCAGTTCCTCCAGATGATCCTTTAGCGCATAACAGCTCTCGGTTTCGTGGCCGTGATCTTTGTGGTATTCGAATCATCTGTCCCTCCTCCGTGTGTCGGGAGGCCCCACCATCTTCGACGGCCACTTGAAAATGGAAGGTCCTGGACTTTGGTCATTATTGCCGCGATCCGCTCTGTCAACTCCGTATACTTCTTGTCGGTTCGCCTTGAGCGTCTACTGTCGACTTGTAGTTGTTCGTTCGTTCGGTGGGAGCACTGATCGCTTGATCGGCGGGAGTCCCGCCTTTTGTCTCGCTTGGTTCGTTGCCGGGGCTCAGGGCTCGGTGGCGGCACGGAGCTTATTGGTCGAGCAATTTCGGGGAGGGCCGTTTTGCTGCAGATTTGTCCGGCTTTTATCCTCAGGGCATCATCTTCGACTTTACAATATTCTTCAACTTTCTTCATCAACGCCCAGACTGTTTTGGGGGGCCCTTCTGGTCAGGGAACTGCGCAGAGCACTGTCAGGATGTAAGCCCATTTTGAAGGCGGTGATGGCCATGGAGTCGTTGCAAGCGTCGTCAACAAGGTTGAAGCACTCCCAATATCGTGCCGAGTACGCTCTGAGCGTCTCTCCCGACTGGATCTGCATAGCCCAGAGGGAGTCGGCCTGTTTCGGTTGTACCTCGTTGGTGATGAACCTGGCCCTGAAGGATTTCTGCAGTTGGCGGAAGCTTTTAATCGAAGCTGGCTCCAACTTGTAATACCACCTGACGGCTAGTGGACCTAGGCTGCTAGGGAATATTCGGCACATGAGGGCTTCATTGTCTGCGTGCAGCGTCATGGCCTGTTTGTAATGACGGATATGATCAGTGGGGTCTGATTTTCCGTCATAAAGAGTGAATGACGGAGCTTTGAATTTCTTGGGCAGGGATGCCCTTGCGATCTGTCGAACGAAAGGATCGTACTGGTCTTCCTTGTTTGAGCTGCTTCTCCTGCGCTTGTTCCTTGTTCGCAGATCCTTTTCGAGGAGCTGGAGGTTTCGGATCGTCCCCTTGCGTCGAGCTCCATGGACAATGAGTTGGAGTTGCTATCGGTACCCTTTGGTCGAGCCCGAGGTCTTTGCTTGTCTGCCCTCGGAGGTCGGTCTGGTTCCTCGCGCATGGCCTCTCTAGATTTTGCTACCTCCAGGGCCAAATCTTGACGGAGTCGTTCGTTCTCAGCGATCATGTTCTCGAGCCTTTGTTCGTTCTGCTTTGCTTGTTCTATGATAGCCTGCATTGTTTCTTGTGCTGAAGTTGTTGGCGAATCGAAGTTCAAGACGCGTCGTGCCGCGATGGTTTCTTTTCCGAGCATATTAGCTGGGGTGAGGTCGTCTCCCTGTGCGATCTCGTCGGTGGCTATCGGGGGATCTTCGGTCACGCCTTCCATGGATGTATTTGAGTATTCCCACAGACGGCGCCAATTGTGGGGAAGTGGTTCGGAAATACTCTTCAGATCCTGGAAGACGCTAATGATCCTCAGCTAGTCACCTGCAAAGATACAAATACTCCGGTCGGGGGTGCCGGAATTAGCACTCCGATGGACAAGTCAGTTCTTCTACTCAAGAAAGCTTGTTCACTAAGTTTTTAGAAGTGATTCTTACATACCTTTACAAATCTGATGCTCTTGTATTTATATCCATTCTCTGGACCTCGGGGCCAGAGTCTACTTTTTATTTATTATTCTTTCATTTGTCCTGATATGCCTTCTCAAGTCTATTCGGCCTTAAGAACGTATTCGGCGTCCTAGTCGAGCAGAATGGAGCCGTTCAGTTCCCGGCTCCTCGGGTATACCAGATTTCGTTCCTCCATTTATTCGGCTCCCACAGATCCCATCAAATATCTCTTTGAGAAACCAGCGCTTACAGGTAGGCTAGCCCGTTGGTTGCTTCTTTTCTCCAAATTTGATCTAAAATATGTTACACGCAGATCGGTTAAAGGGAGAGCTGTAGCAGAATTCCTGGAAGATCACCCAATAAAGGGAGACGGAGCGGTGGAGTACTTTTTTTTCCAGATGAAGATATTCTGCAAATAGAGGAGGAAAAGTGGATGTTGTACTTTGACGGAGCAGCCAATCAATACGGTTATGGGATCGGTGTGTTGCTGATAGCACTTGATGACTCCCATATATCCTTAGCCTTGAAAGTCTGGTTCAAAGTATCCAACAACGAAGCAGAGTATGAGGCGTGTATTGTTGGTTTAGAAGCCGCCTTGGAACTAGAGGTAAAAAGGTTGGACTTCATCGGGGATTTGAACTTGGTTGTGTCTCAAGCCAACAGAGATTGGAGGGCTAAAGAGGAGAAAATGAAGGTTTACCATCAGGCCTTGGATATGTTAATTCCAAGGTTTGAAAAGCTAACATTTACCCATCTGCTAAGGGAGAATAACTGATACGCTAATGCACTAGCAACTCTATCTTCTATGGCAGACATCCCATTGGGAGTCAGGTTGCGTCTGATCATTATTGAACAGAAGTACACGCCAGCCTATGAAACCATTGCCACAATAGATGAGGCTTTATACAAGAACCCTTGGTACTAAGATATTTGGAATTTCTTGGAAAAAGAGGTGTATCTACCAAGAGCAACTGCCAAGGACAAAAGGGGAATATGGCGTTTGGCCGTCCAATTTATCATCTGCAGGGGTAAGTTGTACAAAAGAGGCCATTTAGAAATTCTTAAATTGTGTATTGAGGAAGGGGAATCAAAGTGCCTCATGGAGGCCATTCACGGAGGAGAGTGTAGAGCCCACATGAACGGTGTGATGCTCGCTCGAAAAATCCTTAGACAAGGCTACTAGTGGTCAACCATGGAAGAGGACTGTATTGGTTTTGTTCGGCGCTGCCACAAATGCCAGATTCATGCCAATCGCGTAGACATTCTGCCGTCGAAGCTCTATAACATGACTTCACCATGGCCATTCTCTGTTTGGGGGATAGATGTTATCAGCGCAATTACGCCAAAGGGGTCAAACGGACATGAATTCATCTTGGTAGTGATCGACTACTTCCCCAAATGGGTGGAGGCCCAGTCCTACTTTGTGCTAAAAGCGTCGCATGTGGCTAAGTTCATCAAAAACAACATTATCTGCTCATATGGGGTTCCGAATGAGATTATCTTCGATAATGGGTCGCATTTCAAGAAAGAGGTGATAGACTTGCTTGAGAAATATAAATTGGCTTTCCATAAGTCATCAACCTATAGGCCATAAACCAATGGAGCTATTGAGGCTGCTAACAAAAATATTAAGAGAATTCTGTAGAAGATGGTGGAAACTTATAGGGACTGTCTGGATAAACTGCCATTTGCGCTTTGGGGCTACAGAACCTCAATCTGAACATCTACAGGGGCAACCCCCTATTCTCTCGTTTATGAGATGGAGGTTGTTTTGCCAATCGAAATTAAAGTGCTGTTGTTACGAGTTATGGCTGAGTGTCAGATAGCGGAGGCAGATTGGCAACATAATAGATTTGAGGAGTTAATGCTGTTTGATGAGAGAAGACGAAGGGCATTGTATCATGTCCAGGGCTACCAACGTCGAATTGCCAGGGCTTTTAACAAGAAAGTTAAGTCCAGAAATCTTAAAGAAGGGAACATGGTGCTGAAAGACAACTGGGTTCCCATCCATGACCCTAGGGGTAAGTTCAGACCCAATTGGACTGGTGCTTACATCATCAAATTGATCTGGTTAGGAAGGGTGGTTATTTTCATGGACTTAGATGGCCTAGAGTTCTCATAACCGATCAATATGGACAAGTTGAAGAAATACTACCCCTGAGAGGCTTGCTAGGTTGAAAACCTGAAAGGGCAACCTAGGCAAAAGTTAGAGCATGAAAAATTAAAAACAAAGAAAAACTGAGCTCGCAAGGTTGAAAACCGTAAAGGGCGACTTTGGCAAAAGTTAGAGCGCAAAAGAAGAGAGTTAATACTCGAGTGAACCTTAATCGAACTAGGTAAGGCCTGATTCTCCTCTTTGGGATACGTAGGCAACTTCATTATGAAGTTTGGCCATAGCCATTTCTAACTCAACTGTCCTATTCGTTCATATTTGATCAGGTCATCTTTCTCCATTATCAGTTAGTTCGGTTCTGTGATCTTTATATTGGCAGAAGGGCTGGTGTGGCCGATGCAATTAGGGGCAGTTATGATCATTTGATTCGGGACCGTACATCTTGAGAATCGATTCTGTGTGTGTCAGGTGGTGATCGTTTCCGAAAATTGTTTTGAAAAGTTTTAATAAATGCTGATTTTGTTCAAAATTTTACCCTTTTACAACTTGGACCATTTTTGGGACTGAAAGGAAAATTTTTAGTACTTGCAATTTTAATTATATTGATTTCAACAGAAGTACATTCTTTAACTCTTTAATTTCACAAAGCTATTTTTACTTTATAAAACTTGAAAAGAAAGATCAAAGCAGTAAAACTAGGGGCACAGCTAAGTCAGGTAGCTCTATGTTTTCTGCTTGCACTCGCGGAAGTTTCTGCAGCTAAAGATGGCTCAACTTGTTCTTCGTTTTCAAGCCAAGCTAAACACTCATCAGAAAGGGTGTAACTGAAGCTAGGGATAGGGGCTAGAAGCTCCCTTGTCCTCCAGGCAGTAAGGTATTGAGGCAAGTGCGCAGTGCGAATTGGAAATGAAGCTGGGTATTCCACCTCCTCATCTGGACGTGTCTGCTCATACCCAAACCGCATATGAACTGGAAGGGGAAATAGAACATGCAGTGTATGAGGCCAATCAACTATATGCCTAGTTACCGAGACATGCTGTAGATCATCTCAGCAAAATTAAGCTAGGGGCAACGCCAAGTTTTGTCAGCTACAAATTTGCTGCACATCCAATCACACCATAACCCTTTTGAGGGGAAATCAACCAGCCGTTGGTGAAAGAAGTAAGCTTAGGTTGAGTACTCAGGGCAAGGGTCCACTACTTGCAATTTATCCATCAACCATACCTGGGGAGGGATGAAAAATAAGAGAGATTAAAGAATAGAGAGGTGTACGATGAGAGAAAAGTAAGGAAGTGGTTATGAGAGAAAAATCGAGAGTAAGTGTTGTGTGATGTGAGAATCATAAATTAGAAGGGTGGAAAATAATAACTGGAGAAGTAACAGACTCCCTGCAAAGCGGGTAGTCTCTTGCCAATGAAAGGTATCCAAACCCATCAAGGTCTCGGCCAGTGCCAGGCCTATGCAACTCTTACCCTCTTTCAAACATTGGGCCACTTCAATCAACCGAATGCTAGCTCCACCAAAACTAGGGGCAAGGAGGAATTATGCAAGAAGGCATAAACAGAGAGCATGTTGCTGGTGACCTTGCCAAAGAAGGTCACTCCTGTCTCCAATAGTAGAAAATCGATGAACTAGGCCGGGGATGTTTAGCTCTCCATCATGTGCCAAGGACTGAGCCTCGTGTAATGCTAGCCCACACATCCATTCCAAAGCTTGGGCATGGCCAAAATGGGGCTGCATCATGATTTCTTCATCGCGTCGGGATTTCGTCAATGCTTGAAATTCTTCGATCGTCAGGCACATCTCTTGTGATCCAAAGCGAAACACATGTGCGATTAGGTTCCAACATCGAACAACGGCATAGAGGAATGGAAAGCAAAGAGAAGTGCGACTTAGAGGAAAAAGGGCGTTTAGGCTAAAACCATGAAAGTTCACCTTTTCCAAGCCGTCCAAAGTGGCTACCCAGTCTCGGAGCCTATTGTTGCACAGTGTCTCCATCTTGAGAGCAAAATACCAAAGACTTGCTATTCTGCCAGAAAAACAGCATAGGAGCACCATTTATAGAGGATGAGAAGGAGCAGTGCATGAGAGCTGGGTAGCACTAAACGATCTCATATTTAGGCTCGGCCGTGCCTCAGTGATGCCTAGTCGTGCTGATTTGGGCTCGGCCGGGTCTAAATGGTGGGTCAGATCAGTGCAGTTGCAGAAAAAGCTGGCCTTTGTCCTGGCGTACCGCGGATGTGTTTTGAGTCTTGTTTTGTTTATACCAAATGTTTTTCAATATTTTCGAGTTGTTTTCATCTTGTTTTCCTGTTATCGAATTGTATTTTACATCTTGTTCGGTTGTGGGTCGCTATCCGACTCAAGAATGAATGCAAGAGCAAATATTCGTTGTTTTAAGTCTTGTGCGAAGTTACCATACAAAGGTTATGCCATTCATCACATGCCATTCATCACATATTGTGCAAGGAGATCATTCAAAAATTTGTCTTTTATAAACTAGCGGGTCCAACCCCGATCATTGTTTTACAAAGTAGCAAAGCAAAAGAAAATCCTTCAAAAAACAAAAGTGTTTATCTGAAGCTAGTCTTTAACTACAAAGCAAAACAAAAACAAAAACAAGAAATCATCATCATCAGCAACCCATCCTCACTCTCTCTTCCTCGGCTGTGGAAGAGGTCCATCGCTGTCATCACTAGGGTTGCTAGACTGCATGTCAATTGCCTCCCCTTCCTCTTCAGAAGTCGTGTACTCCTCGAAGGATTCCTCAGGAGGTGAGTGTTGCCTCACTCTGCCTCTCCCCCGGTCAGCTCCTCCTCTGCCCCTCACTGGGCCCCGTCTCCGTCTCCTAGCTGGAGAAGGTCCTACAAATGTAACTGGTGCTGGCTCAAGTTGAAGAGAGAGAAAGAGAGAGAGAGAGAGAGAGAGAGAGAGAGAGAATAGGTATCAGAAGAGGCCAATAAAGTTATGAGTCAGACTGTCATGACTGTAAACTAGGGGCAAAAGCATACCTTAATCCCATGAGTGGCCAGAGCAGCCTGTCTCCTCCGCACCATCAAAAGTAGTCGGTCAATTGTCCGGAGGAGGTCATCAGTATATGCCCTGGGTACCTGCAAAAGGAAGAGCATTTGGGAATAGTGAATAGAAATAACAGGGAATAGTGAATAGAAATAACAGAGAACAGTGAACAGAAATAATAGAGGGTAGTGAAAACATAAAGTAACACAATGGGCAGAAATAGGAAGAAGTGTGTACCTGCTCAACACCGAGAGCAAGCACCAATTTGTGATCCCTCTCCTCAATGTGCTCAAGGGGGATCTGCTCGATCACCCCGTCTGGCCGCGTGTATACGACCTCAGTTGGAATCACAGGAAACCCGAGAGCGGGAGCGACAGCGGGAGCGCCTCTAGTAGCAACAGCAGCAACCTCTGGAATAGCACGAGGCCACACCATAGATAAGAGACGCCATCACCTGAGTCTTCAAGAAGGTGGTGAAGTTGTCGGGCTCATGATGTCGGTCACCATCCTCTCTCAACATCAGGAAGTCGATCTGAGGACTGTTGTGAAGATCGTCCACTACCCTCATGCTGGGAGAAGGAGGATGTGGAATGTTCGGATCCACTACCCCTCGTGTCTGGCAGATGAACCTCTCTCCCAGGTAATAAGCTCGGCCAAAGGGGCCCTCAAATAGAATCTGCATGGTAGAGATGTGCCATGTAGCAACGTAGGTCGCCCTCACTGCCTGAGGGATACCCGCCCAGGGGTGCCAGTCAACCTGCGGAAGCAGATGTTAGATGTGAAGTAGTATGGAAACACAGTATGGAAATAATGGTATAAGAAGCAATAGTATGAGAATAATAGTGCAGTGGAAACATTGTAGTATGGAAATAGTACCGTATGAGAATAACAACAATATGGAAACAGTAGTATGGGAATGTAAAGATTAGTATTTTGTTACTTGATCTGCGGTAATGGTGTCAAAGAAACGGCGAAAGTAAGGGAAGTCTTGGTCTACGCGGTGGTGTCACTCAAATCGGGAGTTGTAATATTGGGAGCGGGGTACTGACAACTCAATCGGCCTCACCATGACCGGAACTAGAGAGGTGAAATATGTGTAAACCTATAGCTGCAAGTAGAAAAAGATGGATGAAGTAAATGAGCAGATAAACAGAAAATGCAAAGGAAAGATGAACAGGAAATGCAAAATTGAACAGAATGTAAAGCTGAACAGAAAAAGTAAATATGAGGTGTACCTCCTAAACCCTCCAGTAGCCGCTGAGTGAATTCGCCTTTCGGTGGGATACGGAGCTCATATAGCAGTACAAGGTGGCCAGGTCGGCGCCACCCCAGTCATACTCTGTCACCTATGGTAGGTGCACCAGTGCCTCTAGAAGATATAACCTCACAGTATTTTCCCTGTTCGCAAATAGGGTAGTACCGAGGAGATACAGAAGGAAGCCACAGGTGTACTAGGCGACCTCATCTGGAGTAGCAGGCTGAAAATCAGAGAAGTGATCAAAGAACCAACTATACCTCACCATCCCGTGACTGGTGATGTCTGGGATCGCCCCGAGGAGCTGAAACTGTGCGTCTCTCCACTGCGTCATATCAAGATCACATGGGATCGGGCTGCCAACCCCGAACTGTAGGTCAGTGAGCATCGAGAAGTCATATGGGGTCAGAGTCAGCTCCCCGAATAATGCGAAGTGGAACGAGTCCATAGTGTCCTACCTTCATCTGTATGAGCCCTGAACAGAAGGGCCCAAAGTCAGCAACATCAACTAGTGTGCGGACCTCTATGGAAAGCCTCTCATACCAACGTCAGGGGCCGGATATAGATCCATAGCTGCCAATCCTCCTAGCTATCACCTATAAATGGGGAGTGTATGTAGCATTAATGAGTGGTCTGTTTATGAGATTGAATATATGTACAAAACGAAAGGAAAGTTACTTACCGTGGAGGCATCGGCGGACAGGTGCTTTACGGGCTCTCGCAGCAGGATGTCCTTATCTATCCTTGGGATGAGGCCCTCAAATCTCAAAATACCGCTTGGAGATGGAGCATGTGTATGTGGTCGGTAGGTGGCCGCATGAAATGGCCTATCGACAAGGGGAGGCAACGCGGGAGCATCCTCGGCCTCCATATCTACACCTAAGATGGCCCCAATGCCCCAATGGCAGGGTCCGGGAGAGGAACTTCATCACTAGCCATAGAGAGAAAGTGAAAAAAGTGAAGAAAAAGTGAGGGAATGAGTGAAAATGGGTGAAAATCCCAAAATTCAAACCCTAGGAGAGAGAAAGTGAAAAAGTTGTGGAAAATCAACGGGGATGGAAGGAAAGTGTAGGCAAATGTGAGGGAAACCAAAGGGAAACCCCAAAACTCCACCAAATTCAATTTTGTTCAGTTCAAAGTGTAGAGGAGGGAAAGGGTTTCAAAGGAAAAAATTGCAAGGGTTTTTGGGTAACTCAAGGGGAGGGAAAATCTAGAGAGAGGAGAAGCCTAGAGAGAGAGGGTGAGGAATTTTGACTTAGATTGTGTGCAAAAATGGAGGTTGGAATGTGTTTTAACAACCGTGTCGCGTGGCTTTCCCGATTTTGCCCCTGCCGATATCGAAGCCCGGCCATGCTTCATCGAGGCCCGATCGGCTCTCAGTGTGAGCTTAGTTTTGTTTTTTTACTTTACTTTATTTCTTTTATTATGGAGTTTTAAGCTGAAAAAAAATAACAAAAGCAAACACAAAAAAAAAAAAAAAAACAGTGAAGAAGAGAAGTGGAAAAGAGAGAAAGGAAAAAAAAGAGAAAAAAAAAAAACAACAATGAGGGAAAAAACAAGGAACAAAGCAAAAAAATCACGAAAGAGAAAGAAAGTGAGCGAAAAAATTTAAAAAGGAGAAGGAAAGGAAAGGAGAGGAATTTTTGTTCATTTTGTTTTGTTCTATTGCATGACTTCATGATTTATTGCTTTAATTCGTTTCGTTATTCCGTAAACAAACAATTGTTGTATGTACGGTTCATTCAAAGGAGTTCCAGATAAATTCATTCATGCCACAGTAAAATCATCATCCATTTTACAATAAGATCGGAATGCGGCATGTTGTGTTCAAATTAAAGCTTATTGTTTTAACACATTGGCAAATTGGCTTTCACTTTAGTGCAACGCTTTTTTTTTTTTGATTTTACGTGTCTCTGTGTGGAATCCATGTTTACTTCTAATTCACATTTATGCATTGTGTCTTAATTTGAATTATCTCAATGGACTGCATTTTCCGAGGCCTTCCTAGGGGGAGATAGTTTCGGTTTATCAAATTCTGAAAATTTGTTTGTTCTTTTATCGATCCACCTTTCCTCTTCTTACGTGCGATGCGTGAGGATTGTTTACCTTGGTTAAAAACAACGGGTGTGTCCCAGTGTTCACACCACCTTTCCTCCTCTCGCGTGCGATGCGTGAGGATTGTTTACCTCGGTTAAAAACAATGCCCGGTGTTCACACCACCTTTCCTTCTCTTGCATGCGACGCGTGAGGATTGTTTACCTCGGTTAAAAACAACGGGCGTGTCCCGGTGTTCACACCACCTTTCCTCCTCTCGCATGCGACGCGTGAGGATTGTTTACCTTGGTTAAAAACAACGGGCATGTCCCGGTGTTCACACCATCCTCCTCCTCTCGCATGCGCCGCGTGAGGATTGTTTACCTCTGTTAAAAACAATGGGGGTGTCCTGGTGTTCACACCATCTTTCCTCCTCTCAAGTGCGATGCGTGAGGATTGTTTACCTCGGTTAAAAACAACGGGTGCGTCCCGGTGTTCACACCACCTTTCCTCCTCTTGTGTGTGATGCGTGAAGATTGTTTACCTCGGTTAGAAATAACGGGCGTGTCCCAATTTTCATACCACCTTTCCTCCTCTCCTGTACGATGTGTGAGGATTGTTTACCTCAGTTAAAAACAATGGGCGTGTCCTGGTGTTCACACCACCTTTCCTCCTCTCGCAAGTGACGCATGAGGATTGTTTACCTCGGTTAAAAACAATGGGCATGTCTCGGTGTTCACACCATCCTTCTCCTCCGGTGTGAGACGCGTTAGGGTTGTCCAAATCGGTTAAAAATAGTAGGTGCACTTTTCTGTTCACACCATCCTCCTTCTCTCGCGTGAGAAGCATTAGGATTGTTTGCTTTGGTTAAAAACATCAGGTGCACCTGTTTGTTCACACCACCCTTCCTCTTATCGCGTGAGATGCATTAGGATCTTGGTTGAAACCTCGGGTGCGCTCGATGGTTACGTCGCCCTTCAGCCTTCCTATGCAAGGTGTAGTTAGGTCTGTATTTTCTTACATCTTTTCTACGTGAGATGTAGTTTGGTTTGTGCCTTCTTTGTCCTTTCCATGTGAGACGTGTCCGTTTATTCACTTATTTCCATGTGAGACACGACGGGATTTGTTTTGTTCTGATTTACGCTTTCGTTCATTGTCACGTTCTTGTTTCATTGCTTGTTATTTGCATTCGAATGTTTCATTGCATTGTTTCATTACATGATCATAAGTTATTTGCTGCATGTCATTTTGCAGTTTGCCCTTAAGTTCAATCTTTGCATTTATGTCTTGATTTCTTGCCCAAGCCTTGCGGCCTCGTCAAATGGGTCGTCTCTGGGCTTTGACATTCACTCACGTCACTTTATGATTTTGAGTTCTGTCAAAGAGGGGCAACTGCAGACACCCCATTTTTGATCGCCAGCAAGGCTTGAGCGCTTTGCCATATACACTCGATGATAAAAGTGGCATTGTGCGTGGTTCGAGGTCTCAACGAAGGGGCTATGTTTAACCTCCAAACAATCCTAAACCTTCCATATTCCCACTGTTTGTACCTCAGAAATCCATTTTTACACATTGTGCCACCCTATGCTAAGTCTGAAGTAGAAAAACAGGGGATCACATTGAGGCCCGACCGTGCCTCATTGAGAGCCAGCCGTGGCTATTGATGGCCGGCCGTGCCTTAGTAGCGAGAAACACTGTTCTGGTTGGGAGCCCACCAACTATCCATTTTTGAAGATATTTATGACCTCTCTAGCTCAAATTCTATGAAAACGAAGTTGTATCTCTATTTTGAAGGTTGAAGAATTTCTAAAAAGCTTATACACCTTCTTGAGAGCTCCTTCTTCTTGTGCAAGAAACCTTTGAGCAAGCTTACCACCTTGAACCCATATCTATACACTATATACACCTTCACACCTTAGCCTTGAAACCTTGGATGAGCCTTGAGCATCATAATTCAAGCTTGAGAGTGTGTTTGGACTTAGTTTGATTCACAACAAAGAGCTTACCTTTCTTGAGAGGTATAAGCTTACTATCTCTTTTCTTGCTCTCTTTTCTATCTCTTGCTATCTAGTTCTTGTATTTTTATATTGTTTTGATCCTCTTTCAAGTGTCTAAGCTTGGGTTTGGAGAGCTACCAAAGGGTAGAGAGAGTTAACACTATTTCTTACACCTTCACCTATAGCTCAAACCCTTGTTTTTACACTCTTTTCTTTGCTTTCTAAATTGATTTTTAGAGTTTAAAAGAGGCTAAAAATCACACTTTGAGGTTTCAAAAGTGGAGGGGCTAGCCACCCCTCATTGTTCTTGCTTACTAGCCTTATTTTCTTTCTTTGTTGTTTAGCTTTTTGGGCTCTTTTTATGCACTTTGAGCCACTATTTTTTACCTATTAGAGGTTTTTTTGGGGCTGTCCTAGGTTGTTTAATTGATTCAAGCTGTGATTAATTCATCCATTGTATCACAAGTCCTTATACATAGCTTGTTGTATGTTGTTCTAGTTCCTCTTTAATTAATTTCCATGTTAAGAACCTCATTTTAACAAGCAACTTATCATCCATTTCTTTCATTTGAGAGTTGTTTCAACCGGTTGATGGTTGTTCAAAACATGAGCTAGAGATCTATGCTTAATGGCTTAATCTCTATGGAGGTTCATCGCCAACGACATAGTCTCTCTTTCATGTTGAGAATCACTTCCCGTTTGACATGCTTCTCATTTAGTGGATGTAATCATCACCTTGGACTTAATGGACTAAAGAATGGAAAGGTCTAAAAATTGCTAAAATGAACCAACCCACATAAAGAAAATGAGGTATATTGCTTGGATTCGGCCGAACGTTATGCTGAGTCGATTGTGTCAAGGGTTGTCTTACATTAATTCATGATGTTTCGATGAGCCTTGAAGCATTCCTACCTCCCTCTTTGAGCTTACTCCATGATAGGAGAGATGAGTGGTTATTGATTCATTGCATTCATTGATCTTTGTCCAAATCGTTGCCGAAATCATCAAGCAAACAAATTGCTCATTGGTGGTTTTGGAAACGATTCCAACCTTCTCTTGAGGCTTTTCCATGACAGAGAAATGTGAGAGGGACAAACAGAGTTCATAATAACTCTATCTGTAATGTTTTCACTTCAGAGCACGAAATAAGATTTTGCATAAAATTAAGGCACGACCGACCTTATTTAGTCCCGGCTGGGCTTCATTAGGGGCCGGCCGGCCATCAATGTTTGGTTAGCAGTATGTTTTGTAGGAAAACAGAGGGCAGTGGCTGAAGGTGAAACAACAAGCCTAGGCAGACAGAGTAGTTCTTGGACACTGTGCATGCAACTCTTGTGCATTCTTGCTTACATCAATGTTGTAAATTAATGCTCCGATTATTGTTGTAATTAATTATTGTTGTTGTACTTAACTAATATATTGTTGTAGCAATTGTTTATTTGTAATTGTTATAGCTAGTTAACTTAGATAGCTAATTCATTTATTTGGTATTCATTAGAATTTGTAATAACTAGGTAATTAGCCTGGCTTATTCATTCATTCGGTTTTGTAATAATTAGTTTAATTTGGACTCTCGAACTTTGATTTGAACCCTCTTGTGCGCGGGTCAATATGTAATAAGTTGTATGTCTTCCAACCTCACGTCTTTCTCCCTTTTACTTACTTGCTTACGATGGTTAGTATAGAACATTATTTTTCAAATTAGCATTCTTATGATTCGCATCCATTGTCTTACATGCATCCAAGGTTTAACTCATCATACTAACTAAATGTTTAGAATTCATTGCTTGAATACATGCTTTATTGCATGTCTTGAATGTAATCATATGCCATGCTTATAGCAGAGCCTATTAATTGCATAGCGTGTGTAACGACTCCAAAATGCGTATCAGAAATTATCTTTGTTTAAGTATCGGTTAATGTGCTTCATTTGTATGATATCTGTTTGAATTGAGGAATTATCTGTTGAGTTACGACTTTAAAACTGAAATTGTCGACCTTTATGGGTTCAAAAACTGAAATTGAATACATGGATATGCTAATGGGAATTTTTAGAGCCATTTGGGAAAGTTAATTGAAAATTTATTTTGTCTGATTCGTTAAGGTATGTTTGGCTGGTTAACTTTGCACTGCAAATTGAAGGTCTTAGAGACTTTAGAAACCAGAACGGAATACACAATTATTATCAGCATAATTTTTAGAGTCATCTGTGAAGTTTAATTGAAATTTGATTTTGGCTAATTCGTTAAGTCATGTTTGGCTCTTATCATTGAGGTAAGCTTTTGGCTATAGGTTTTATGAGACAAGGTATAGATATAATAGTATATGGGCCTTGTGGAGATAGACTTAACAAGAAAGGAAAAGAAAAAAAATCTGGAGAGAGAGAGAGAGAGCTAAACATCCATGGAATTTGAAGATGAAATTGAAGAAGAAGCATGTGAAATTAAAAGACTTGCAGTTGAAATCAAGAGATTGACTTAAGGTATGTAGAAATCAACTTAACTTCTTGGGATTAACCTATTATTTGTTTGAATTCATGACTCAAGATGAAGATTTCACACCTAATTGAGTTAGGGTTTTGAAGTACAAGCTTAAATGAGCTCTCTTCATGGAATTGAATCTTGATTCCTTAGATTTACTTGATTTAGGAGTCAATTTCCTTACATAAGCTTATCTTGAAGTTGATTATGAGATGTTAAGCCTTAATCTTGAGGTTTTGTATGGTTAATCTTATATGAAATGAAGATCTACATGAGTTTAGAAGAAGAAGTTTTGGAAAAGTATGATAAAGAACTAAACGAGGATTTTGATTTTTCTTGCTTAAAGATTCATGGTATTTTTGGTGTTTTGATTTAGAAAACAACCATAACCTCATATTTTCTATTAGTTTTACATGTTTTTGAATGATTTAGGTTGAAATCTAGCTTAGAAAATGAAAGAACAAGTGTTAGAACCAACTGGTATTTTCGGACATCAGTTTTTGCCCAGAGTCGCACGTGCGGTGTGGCTTCCCGCACGTGCATAAACCTTCTTCCAGCAACATTTTTGATTATGAAATAAAAGCACGTGCCCCCTGTAGACACCCCATTTTTGATGGCCCTTTAAGACTTGGATGATCTTGCAGCTACATCCGGTGGCGAGTCTGATTGCTCACCGAGTGCGTGAAGTCCGTGGCGGAACGCCACAGGTTTGAGTTTTCCAAACCCTGCATCCTTTTTGCCTCATCTTTGGACCATGCTTAGGTCCTTTCAGATTGAGGTTGGTGATGGGCTGCCGGCCATGGATTTTGGCTTGTCGGTGTAGACACCCCATTTTTGACCTTCCTCAAGACTTGGACGTCATCGTTTGAACACTCGATGATCATCCATGCTCGTGTTCGTTTTGAGTTCCCGAAGGTCTCGGCCGTGCACCTTGCCTTAGGATCTCTCAACTTGTCTGTTTCGTGCTGGGTTGTGGACCAAGGACTTGTGGTTTTGCTTCTGAGGGAAGAGGGTGGCTTGTTGGCCATCCCTACAACCCATCGGCCAAGGCCTTGTGCCATCGGCCTTGTTTCCTTGCCATCGGCCATAAGTGGTGGACGATCGGCACTCTTTTTGGTCGATCGGCCATATTTTCTGGCCGAGAACTTTCTATCTGCTTTTTCAGATATTTTTATGCCAGCTGTGACAGCTGGTGAGCACAATTTTCATCCTACATACACGTGTATGGAGGGATTGATTCAAGTCCTTAGCTTGCTCAACAAGCTTAGGAATTGAATTTCTATAAGAAGGGAGACCCCTCTCCCTTTCCAGAGATTCTGAAAAATTGAGATAGAAGTTATATATATATCTCTCTCTATATTTCCTCTCTCTCTCTCTCTCTCTCTCTCTCTATATTTGCACTTGTTTGTGCTCAAAAGTGTAATTTCTTCACACTTTTGTACTAAAGCACCTACTAGAACACCATACTCTTGTTGCTGAGGTACTTGAGGGTTTTGTTCGAACTTAAAGTTTGGTTTTTGGCTCAAAAAGTTGCTGGAGTTGCCTCTTTGAAGGTGTTTTACAAGGGTGAGCCTCTAACCCTCCTTTAAGCTTTGTTCATTGCTTATTTAGCCTTATTTGCATGCTTATTTTAGCTTAACTGTTAACTGTAAAATGCTTCATTTTCATGTGTTTGAAATGATTATTTAAGGTCTTGTTGGTGTTGGGGGTGGTCTATCCCCTCTAAGGCCTTGTTTGGCCTTGTTTTGAGCCATCCCTTTAGGCTCTTGTTTTTCTCTTTGCATGACCTTTCTACCACTGAATTCCAAAGGAATTTTAGTGGTGGAAAGTGTATTTTGAGGTCTTAAATAGGAGAGGGTCATCCCCTCTCCTTGTGTCTTGTATGCTTGTATAGATGGCTCATCAAAGTAGCATGTTTGTCTAGCATGTTTTGGTTCCATTTCAGCAAGTTTTTGGTGTTATTTTAGTATGCCTCAACTCTGTTTTAGGTTGGTTTGATAGCATCTTGCATGCTTCACATACTTGTAGTGTAATCTTGCATGCTAGCATAACATGCATCATGTGTTTGGACTATCATTCTTGCATGTTTTGGCTCAACTCCAAGAAGCTTTTAGCCTTGTTTTACTATGCTTAAGCTCTGATTTGTGTTGTTTTGGTCATGCATGCCATGCTTTGTATAGCCATAGTGCATTCTAGCTTGTTAGCTTTGAGTTTCCAAGCCACTAGCATGCAATGCTTGGGCTACTTTCATGATTTGGCATCATTTGAAATGTGATTTCAGTACATGTAGTGTGGTCATACACTTGCATTTGTCACTCTTTCAATGCTTTGAAGAGTTGGTGTTTCATGCCTTAAGAATGGGTCATTGTGCATGCCACCATGCTTAGGCCTTTGGGTTATCATTTTAGAGTATTTTTGGTCTTGTTTTGCCATAATATAGCTCTGATTTTTTTTGGTGAAGCCATCTCATGATTGGTTTTGTTGGGTGTAGTGCAATCCCCTTTGTCGGCCTTGTATACTTCATGCCTTATGCCCTTCATGTTGGCTTGTTTTGGCTGTGTTCCATGCATGTTTTAGCATCATTTTGGTATGCTCTAGGACTGTTTTGGGTAACCTTGGCCATCTGCTTCATGTATTGCATAGTTATAGTGCAAGTGCCTATGCTAGCTTAAAGCTTTGAGCCCTCTTGCATGCCATACTTGTATTGTTTGGTTGATTTGGCATCATTCCATGCATGATTTCAAAGTTTATAGTATTATTACACTTCCACATTTGTCACTGTTTGAGCACCTTCGAGAGTTGTGTTCTTATGCTTAATTGATAGGCCAATGCATGTGCATGCATTTTCTTATTTTTCATGCCATTGTTTCATTTTTTTGGCCACTGATTTGGGCATGATTGAGATCTATCCACTTTTGGTTTAAGTCCATTGAGCATGTTGTTTCAATGTTGTTATATTGTATCATGTTTTCATGCTTGAGTTGCATGACATTTGCATGCTTATGACATTCTTACTTGCATGTTGTTGCATGTTCATGATGTTTAGCATGTTGATTAGATAAAGTGTTGTTGCATTGCTTGGTGCATTGCATGTTGTTGCATTGCTTGGTGCATTGCATGTTATTGTATGCTAGTTGCATTGCATGACATTGTTGCATGTTGTTGCATGCCATGTTGTTTGTATGCTTGTCATTTGCATTGTGTTTGGCATACCTTGCATTGCATTGTGTTTGGATAGGGCATTAGTCCAAACATGAGGAACGAGGGACGTTTCATACTTGAAGTGATGAAATATCCCTCAATCCTCGGTCGCCGACCCTCTTGATCAAGCATGATAGAGGTTAAGGTATTTATGTGTTTTTGTGCATTCATTTGACAATGATTTGTTCAACTCGGCCTCTTCGGCCATCATGCATCGAAATGCGTGATTGATGGCTCGAGAGCCGAGCACTACACACCTTTGAGCCTTAGACATGATAAGGGGTGTAGTTGCACACACATTTTCTTGGAAATACATTGCCATGCCTCTGTTTGTGCTCTATTGCAGCAAAAAGGAGAGTTTGCAGGAAGACATGGCCGATCGGCTATCTAGTGTGCCGATCGGTTATCAATAATTGGCTGATAGCCTCAAAATTGGTCGATGACCTTTATCCTTTGGCCGATGGCCATATCTCTTGGCCGATGACCTCTCAGCATGTCCATGAGGTGGATCAGAAGTGTTTTGGAGATTGGCACAATTTTCAGAAGTCTAAAACAGTGCAAATTGAGGCAACATGAGGCATGGTAACGGATTTTCGAGCGAGGCGATCGAGCATGCATCTTCAAACTCTTAGAATTGAGCTAAGGCTTTGTAATTTGTAATTAGCTTTACTTGATTAGTTAGCTTTTGAATTTGTAATTAAACTAGTTAATTTGTTAATTAGTTAACGTGTTGTAATAATTAGCTTAGTGTTAGCTAGTTATTCAATTTGATTATGTAATAATTAGTCTAATTAGATAATTAGATTAGTTGCTTAGCTTAGCGTAGCTAGCTTAGTGTACTCATTCAGACCCTCTGTCGAGAGGGCGAATTTTGTAATAAGCGTGTGTGTGATTGATGCATGTCTTCTAACCCCACGTCTTTCTCCCTTTTACTTATAAGCTTTTGATGGTTAGTTTTAGGGCATATTTCGATTAGCATCCTTATGTTTGCATGCGTGCATCCATTCATCTGTCTTGCATGCACCGGGCTCGGCGCATCATACAAACCGCATTGTATTTCAATACATTTACTTGAATACGTGTTCAACAGCATGTTATCAAGTTGCATCTCATATGCCATCTTAGAATAGCCGAGCCTATTTCTAGTTGCATTTTGCATGTGTTGCATTAGCCATCTTAACATGGACTAGGATCATGCATGATTTCTAATTAGTTCTCTGTTTTGGCTCGGAGTACACTGTAAGTGTTTATGCTTTAGCATCTTGCATGAGTGTGAGTGTTGCCAAGATAGCATGCTTGCCATGAGGCTAACTGCTTAAGTGTTTAATTGCATGAATGCCTGTGGATGAAGGTTGGATTGCTTGAATTGGAACAATTCATCGAAATGCGAGTTTTAAGCCCACTTGAGGTGGCAAAATCATGTTTTCTAAGCCCAATCGAGGGTGGCAAATCCGCTTCTTAGCCTACTTGCGAGTAACACCTTCAAACCATTTTCAAACAAACAAACATGAGATGTTTTGTTCTAACTTAGGCGATCTAGTCTATACTTGTATGCTGTGCGCATCACGTAGTAAAGCTAGCTAATTAACCAGAATAAGAACACATGTGTTTTAAAAAAAACAACGTATCATGTTAGTAAAGGCCGATCTTTGATCGGGCGAGCGGGGGTGCTCATTGCATGACCTTCCCCTCTCGTACCCAAGTTCCCGAGCCGAGGCAACTTTGGTGATGACGGACACGTGGCCTTAGGCACGAGTCAAAGTTTCCTAAATTTCCCAAATTAAAACATTTAGGTGGTGACTCTGTATCTGGCAAAGCAGTCCATGTTTGGCACTTCTTTATAAAAATCAATTTTCCAAAACGATTTGCCGGATTTGGACTCTTTGGTGATTTATCGGTCTTGCATTGCACTTTGCGAGATTAGATTCAGAACCATGACGTTGAGTCCGAATTGTAGTAGCTTAAGAACAAAATGATTTCCCGCCTCGCGCGCGGAGCCATGATGTTCGGGCACGTCTACAGTTTCTGGTGACTTTGTTGGGGATTTAGAGAACTTGACTCGAACTCATGATATCTTGTTTTGATTACACTTATGTGTCTCTTTGCATTGCATTTGCATTGGTGCGCCTAGGATACCGTGTTTGTCGTATGCTATTCCTGAACGGTTTGTCAGAGGCTTGCTTTGAGAAGCGTGCCATAAGGCTGACCGGTTGCGGGCTCTGCCACGACGGGAACACAAACCCCGATTTTTATCAAGGCACCCTTTTTGACCATTCGACCTAGTGCATATCGGAAACTGTAGTGACCATTCCAAGCTAGGACAGGTTGCTTACTTGATTATAGGTTGTTTGAAACCGCTGTGTGCGTAGTAAAAACCCTAGCTTCTGACAAGATAGGACAGGGAAACCCTACCCCTCCATAGGGGTGTTTTGGCTCTCACTTGCTTGCTATGTGCTTTTAGAGTGCGTCTCTACAGGAATGCATGTATTAGTTTGCAAGTCTGGGTATCAGGCCTGAGGGCATCAGTATTTTGGAGAATCAATTTTTCCTGAGGGTATCAGATTTGGGGTAGTGATCAGTGGTTGAGAACAGTTCTTTCAGCTTGTGTTTGCCAACTGTGTGTTGTCTTTATTTAAGCTGTTATGATGTCCGTTTTTTCTGCTCATTGTTTCCTTATTATGCTTTATTTATCTTTTTGCAAGGTAGTTATTGCTTCTAACCAGGCAGATATTCCCCGAGCACTCTGGGTTAGAGGTCGCAGACTTCATCGTTCTGAGGATTTGATAGACGGACAACCAGTGTTCCACTCATTACCCCCGGTTATTAGACGGATGTCAGTAAGGCACAGTGTATCGATACAGCGGTTGCCAGATCAGTGGTCATTCCCGCCAGTGAGTAGTTAGACTAAGGTTTTTGAGTCTACCACAGAAACAGATATACCGGTTATTCAGCTAGATCAGCACAATATGGCAGGCTTGGAAGAGATGATGCGTCAGCTCCAGGAAAGTATGCAAGCCATGCAGTAGGATGTTGCCCGTCAAGCAGAATTTGCCGCACGCCAGGCCGAGGTTGTGGCCCAACAGGCAGAGTTAATTGCCAGGCTACAGCAGCAAACCGGGGCATCTGCTTCACACCCAGCTCCTCCCCCACCTAGAGTTCCAATACTCGGGGAGACAGCTAACGTCCAGGAAAATATGGACGTTCCAACGGGGCCAACTTTGCCCTCAATCCTACCCCGGCTATCCAAAGCACAGACCAACCTGGGGGATACACCGTTTGAGTTCGAGGTGGACCCCACAGCGCTAAAAGTGAGCAAGCTAGAAAAGCTTTTCAAGAAGGCTCAAGGCGTGAAATCCATTCCGGATATAGAGGATGGGTACACCGACTCGGTCGTGACTCTGCCAGACTGGTTTAAAATGCCGCACATAGACCGTTTCGATGGGTCTGGAGATCCTATGGTGCATTTGCGGCTGTTCTCGGATATACTAAGGCCAATGGGCCTCTTCAGATGGCAGAAGCTTTCTCTGTTTGGTCGGACCCTGTCGGGTGTAGCGGTTATTTGGTATGCAAAACTGGAGGACTCTGTTAAGAGGAGCTGGGAGGAGATGGCTGAGGCCTTTGTAGCTCAATACTCCTATAATACTCAGATCGAGGTCACAACTCGTGATCTCGAGACAACTAGGCAAGAGCCGAAGGAGAACTTCTCCGATTTTGTGACCCGGTGGAAGGCCAAGGCCTCGATGATGGCCATCAGGCCAGTCGACAAAGACCAAATACGGATGGTTGTGCGCAACCTCCAGCCCAAGCTCATGCAAAAGATGATCATCCTCCCCCTTCCCACCTTTGCGGATCTACATGAGATAGGGGTGCAGATCGAGGACGCCATGAAACAGGGTCTAATTGACCATGAAAGAGAGCAGCCCAAGAGGGCATTCAACCGCAGTACGAATACAGGCACAAGCAGTGCTGTAGCTACCAGATCTTCAGATGTGGGTATGGTCACCACCACCACCACCCCAAAAACCCTTGCAGCTACGCCATTCACTGGTGCGTCCGGAAGTATCTCGCAAACCGCCAGGTATCCACCCCGAGGCCAAAGAACTTTCACCCCACTATACATGTCTTTATCCAAAGCCTTGGGGGTTTTGATCAGGAAAGGGCACTTGAAGCCCCTGGAGCCGCGGCCATTGCCAGACAAACTTCCTGCTTCCCACAACCCAGCCAAATACTGTGCCTTTCACCAATAGCATGGTCATGACACCGACCAGTGCTATAGATTGCGTCATGAGATTCAGGATCTCGTTGACAACAAGGTGATTGTGCCTTCGGAGAAACCGAATGTCACTACCAACGCACTCCCACCACATAACCAAGCTCCACCTCTCAAACGCATCTACTTGATCCAAACTGGGGTTGTGTCATACGACCCTAGCATATATATCACCCCTTCCCATCTACCCAAGCCGGAGGTGTTCATTCCTGACAGCACTGACTTGTGCATGTTAGACATCTCCCAAACCCAACCTGAACCGGTGGTGGTGTCTATCGAAGATAGAATTGGGTCGACTGTAAGGGCAGATGAGAATGCGAATTCAGAGCCTGAGGGGTCTGCGAGCTTCATGTACAACCCGAGCGGTTACATCACATCAGCAGGCCAGGCTAGGCCGAAGGTAGAGTTGTCGGTTGGGGCAGAGATCTGTGTAGTCCGAGAGGATGGACCTAATCAAGGGCTGGATGACCTTGCCGAGTTGGAAGAGGGCATTGCCAACCTTCAGTTCTTCAACGAATAGGATCCGGGAGACGTGACTGTCAACTGGTTTGATCTGGAAGGGTCAGCAGAAGCTACTGGGTAGCTCAGCGACGAGCCAGATGTTGTTGAGCAGCCTCAGCCAGAACAGGATCCGTCAGAGACGGGAACTTCAGCAGTGGTCGGAATGGTCAGGAATTAGAATGCATCGCCGGAGAGCACCTGTGTAAAGAATTTTGCTCAGAACACAGGCAGTTTGAGTATAGAAGATTCTAAACAGCAGGCTGCACTGAAGCAGTTTGAATAGGAAAAGATTGAAGATCTGGAAAGGGCTAGAAAGGCCAAAGCCCCTGCGGGGACGAAACGTCCTGTGTGCACTGAACGTGCTGTAAGCACAAGAGCAGTTGTAACGGAACCGGATAGCTGCCTGTCGATGGCCGACGGGATGTGGTGGGAAGACGACGACTTGTGTCTTGCCCACACCAATGAAGACTGGGGACAAAGCCAACCGGATGATACCTGGTATGTTGGCGAGGTTGACCACATGACTAGGAGTGGACAGTGTTTCAAGCCCCCGCACTTAGATCAACCAGAGGCGTCCGAAAAGGACAAAGAGGTAGAGAAGCAGAAAGAAAAACTGGTCGAAGAAGAGGCTGTACTGAAATAACTTAAGAAGATACAAGCAGACATCTCCATCTGGGGATTGCTTATGGCCTCAAGAGTTCATCGACAAGCTGTCCTTTTTGCAATGGACAAGGCCAAACTTTCAATAGACACCACCCCTGAACAGTTGGTAGGGCTGGTTTTTCCGGGAGGAGCTTCCCCGACGTTGACCTTCACTGACAAAGAGCTGCCGCCTGAGGGTTCGGATCACAACAAACCACTCTACATCTCTATGGAGTGTAGAGACAAATGGATACCGGTGGTTCTTGTCGACACAGGATCCGCCATTAACGTGTGCCCGTCGAGGACAGCATATGTAATCGAGTTGAAGCTTGCGGATTTTGTGCCAACTGCCCAGGTAATAAGGGCATATGACAATACTAGCAGAGAGGTGATGGGGACCGTATAGATTCACACTCAGGTTGGTCTAGGACAACACGACATTGACTTTCATGTCTTGGACGTTCCCGCAACCTTTAATCTACTCCTAGGGCGGCCGTGGCTGCACCAGGTGAAGGCGGTCTCTTCCACCCTACACCAAATATTGAAGTACCCCCACGGGAAAGGGGTTGCTATAGTTTTTGGGAACTCGTTAATCCATCCGCCGCCAGAGGTATCTACGCCAGTTCTGGAGATTGAACATGGCGCGGAGGATGTGTTTCTGTCAGGATTTACCCTAGCCGAGGCCCGGGTTGTGCAGAACATTCTAGCTGTTGATGAGGGGTTGTACATCAGCGCACAATCAGTCTACCTTATGAACAAGCTCCAGCATATCCCCGGGATGAGATTAGGGAGAAGCGGCCGGAAGGGCATTGCAGTATCGGCCGGAGTGCCGCATAACCCACATACCTTTGGTTTAGGTTATCTGCCTACCAAGGAGGACTGGGTGAGGAAAGGAAAACAGATGGTCGGAAGAGCCAGAGCAAAGTAGGCCGGGAAGCATTATGAGTTGATGCACCGACCTATCCAGGGTACCCTGAACGGATGCTTTTTTCGGAAGGGGGAGGACTTCCCATTCTGTGGCTTCCCAGAGCCATGGTTGAATGCAGAGAGGCGGTGCTTGCCGAGATTCGAGATTTTCTTTGACTTGCAATTGTCCGGGGATGATGTTGCTGAAGAGCAGACAGACCAACCAGTTGAGGTTGAGCAGTTCAAGGAGGATTCTGAGAAAGCAGAGATTGAAACGGGGGTAGCACTAGCTTGTCTGTTCTCAGATCCTCAGATCACACAGGAGTGCTTGGGGGATAACTTCTCGGTGTCCATGATTGGGAATGAAACGGCTGTAAGCCCATCTTCAAACATTCTGGATGCATCCATCACACCCTCCCTCGTTTAGCAATACGAGGAGGGCTTCTTATTGAGCAGCACTGGGTCAAGTAGTGAGCCGGAATCTGATTCCACCGAGTCTGTGGAGTTGGAATCAGGTTCCAGCTCGTCTGAGTCTGAGTTTGAGTCGGGTATTCTTGGGGGTGACAACCCGGATGCCACAATCCTGTCTAGGTTGTCTTTTTCTTTTTCCTTTGAGTCTGTTGTAACAGAGGAATCAGGCGATTTGGAAGTGATTAATGAGAATTGTGCGGCTGTGGCCTTCGAGTACTTTTCTGTGCCTTTGATTTATTGCATTAATCAAGACTTTCAAAATTTCGATGAAAACGATAAGGAAGAAATTCCTCCGATTTTGAAATATTTGCTTGATCAAGAGTAGGAAAGGTTTGTTAAACCCTTGGTTGATGAAATCACCACAATTAATGTGGGTACTGAGAAGGACCCGCGGCTGGTCCAGATTGGGTCCATGTTGTCTTCGGAGGAGCGCGAGCGCTTAGTCGCTTTATTAAAAGATTTCAAAGATGTTTTCACGTGGTCCTACGAAGACATGCCTGGAATTGATCCTGAGATTGTATAGCACCGGATCCCTCTTGACCCAGAGGCCCGACCTGCTAAGCAGAAGCTCAGAAGGATCCGCCTAGATTGGGCTCTCAAGATCAAAAAAGAGGTCACCAAACAAATTGATGCAGGGTTCCTGCTGGTATCTGAATATCCAACTTGGTTGGCCAATATAGTTCCGGTGCTGAAGGAGGATGGCAGAATTCGGGTATCTGTGGACTTCAGGATTTGAACAAAGCCAGTCCGAAGGACGACTTTCCTCTGCCGCATATCGACGAATTAGTGGACTTCACTGCTGGGCATGCGCTGCTCTCATTCATGGATGGGTTTTCAGGCTACAATTAGATTTTGATGGCACCCGAAGACCGAGAGAAGACTGCTTTTACCACCCCGTGGGGGACCTATTGTTATAGGGTGATGCCGTTTGGGTTGAAGAATGCTGGAGCTACATATCAACGGGCCGCGACCACGATTTTGCATGATATGATCCATAAAGAGGTTGAGGTGTACGTGGACGACATGATTGTGAAGTCCAAGGAAAGAGAGGGCCACTACACACCTTGTAGAAATTCTTCCAACGGATCAGAGAGTATCGGTTGCGGCTGAATCCTCAGAAATGTACGTTTGGTGTTATAGCAGGGAAAATGATGGGGTTTTTGCTCACACAGAGAGGTATCGAGGTCGATCCTTCCAAAATCAAGGCCATCTTAGAAATGCCACCACCGAGGACTGAAAAGGAGGTGCGAGGCTTTCTAGGTAAAGTGCAATTCATAAGACGGTTTATTACAAAATTAACCTTGCCTTGTGAGCCACTCTTTGGTCTCCTAAAGAAATGAAAGAAGTTCCAATGGGATGGCCGATGCCAAGCTGCCTTCGAATAGATCAAGCAACATTTACAGAAACCACCTGTGTTGTCACCGCCTGAGCCGAGGAAACCGTTGATTCTGTACCTTTCAGTGACTGAAACTACAATGGGTTGCATGCTTGCACAGGAGTCTGAGGACAAAGTGGAGAGAGCTATCTACTACCTGAGCAAGAAAATGCTGGATTACGAGACCCGCTACACTCCGCTGGAGAAGGCTTGTCTGGCCTTGGTATGGGATACTAGGAAGCTGCGATACTACCTGTTAGCTCACTTCGTAATACTGGTTTCGAGATTAGATCCCATCAAATATCTCTTTGAGAAACTGACATTTACGGGTAGGCTAGCTCATTGGTTGCTTCTGCTTTCCAAATTTGATTTGAAGTACATGACGCGCAAGTCAGTAAAAGGGAGAGGGGCAGCGGAGTTCCTAGCCAATCACCCAGTTGAAGGGGATGAAGCAGTTGAGTACCTGTTCCCAGACGAGGCCATTCTGCATGTCGAAAAAGAGACTTGGATGATGTACTTTGATGGAGCGTCAAACCAATACGGGTATGGGATAGGGGTGTTGCTGATGGTGCCTGATAATTCCCGCATACCTCTAGCATTCAAACTCCGATTCAAAGTATCGAACAATGAAGCAAAATATGAGGCATGTATTGCTGGACTAGAAGCCGCCCTGGAACTAGGGGCAAAATGGTTGGATGTCATCGGGGACTCGAACCTTGTTGTATCTCAAGCTAAAGGAGATTGGAAAGTTAAAGAAGAAAAGATGAAAATCTATCACCAGGCCTTAGATGTTTTGATTCCTCGGTTTGAGAAACTGAATTTTGCTCATCTTTTAAGGGAGAACAACAGGTTCGTTAATTCATTAGCAACTCTATCTTCTATGATAGACATCTCTTTCGGAGTCCGGATGCGTCCGATCATCATCGAACAAAAATTCGTGACCAGCCTACGAGCTGATTGCTGCCATAGATAAGGTTCAAGATGAGAATCCCTGGTATTACGATGTCTGGAACTTCTTGGAAAAGGAAGCGTATCCACCAGGGGCAAATGCCAAAGATAAGAGGGCAATTCGAAGAATGGCTGCTCAGTTCATTGTCTGCGGGGGTAAACTGTACAAGAGGGGTCATCTCGGGATGCATAAACTGTGTGTTGATGCTGAAGAATCCAAGCGCCTGATGGAGGCCTATAGAGGAGAATGCGGAGCGCACATGAACGGGGTGATGCTAGCCCGGAAGGTCCTTAGACAGGGTTATTACTGGTTCACCATGGAGGAGGATTGTATTGGCTTTGTCCAGCGATGCCACAAATGTCAAATCCATGCAAATCGTATGAACATTCTGCTGTCGAAGCTGTACAACATGACTTTGCCATTGCCATTTTCAGTCTGGGGGATTGATGTAATTGGGGCTGTCACTCCAAAGGGGTCCAACAGGCATGAGTTCATTCTGGTCGTGATAGACTATTTCACGAAGTGGGTTGAGGCCCAATCTTATATGGTGTTGAAGGCATCGCACGTTGCAAAGTTCATCAGAAACAACATCATCTGTCGCTATGGGGTCCCGAACGAGATTATTTCAGATAATGGCTCCCACTTTAAGAAGGAGGTGGTCGACTTGTTGGAGAAGTACAACGTGGCTTTTCATAAGTTGTCTACATATCGGACGCAGACCAATGGAGTAGTTGAGGCCGCGAACAAGAACATCAAGCATATTCTGCAGAAGATGGTGGAAACCTACCGGGACTGGCCAGATAAGCTGCCATTTGCTCTGTGGGGCTACCGGACTTCAATTCGAACTTCTATTGGGGCGACTCTGTATTCCTTAGTTTATGGGATGGAGGCTATTCTATCTATCGAAGTTGAGATTCTGTCATTACAGGTATTGGCTGAGTGTCAAATAATTGAGGCAGATTGGCAGCAAAGCAGGTTCGAAGAACTCATGCTCTTTGATGAAAGAAGGCTGAAAGCACTGTATCACATCCAAGGTTATCAACGAAGAATTGCTAGGGCTTTCAACAAGAAGGTTAAGTCCAGGAATTTGAAAGAAGGAGATCTTGTGCTCAAAGACAACCGAGCTCCCATCCACGACCCTATGGGCAAGTTCAGACCCAATTGGACTGGCCCTTACATCATCAAGTCTATCTGGTCGGGTGGAGCTGTCGTTCTGATGGACCTAGATGGCCTAGAGTTCTCCCAGCCGATCAACATGGACAAGTTGAATAAATACTATCCCTGAGTGGCTCGCTAGGCCGAAAACCCGAAAGGGCGACCTAGGCAAAAGTTAGAGCACAGAAAAATTTGAAATAATAAAAACTGAGCTCGCAAGGTTGAAAACCCAGAAAGGGTGGCCTTGGCAAAAGTTAAAGCGCAAAAGGAGAGTGTTAATACATGAGTGAACTTGAGCCGAACTACGTAAGGCTTGATTCCTATCTTTGGGATACGTTGGCAACTTCATCCTGAAGTCCAGCCATAAACACTCCCAAATCAACTTTGTCTATGTGATCATGTTTGGTCATCTTGTCTACCCTGCATTCAAGAGCTCGGTTGTGATCCCCAGTCTAGTGCTATTCAGACTAGGGGCAACTTTCCAGTTGTTGGGATCCGGGGTTGTGCATCTCAGTGATAGATCTCTGGCGTGTCCAGTTCTGATCCATATCGAAAATGGTTTTGAAAAGTTTTAATAAAAGTTGATTTTGCTCAAATTAATCTTTTTACAACTTAGACCATTTTTGGACCAAACGGAAAATTTTCAGTACCCACAACCTTCAATTACATTGATTTTAGTACAGAGTTCTCCTACTCTTGAATACAAATTGAAGTTGCTTTTTTATTACATTCATAAAGAAAACTTGAAAGTACTGATTAAAGCAAATAAATTCGGGGCATAGTCAGGTGTTCCTGCGTCCCCCTCCCAGAGCTGGTCGAAGCCTCTGATGCCAAAGAAGGCCCAACCTGCGCCTCTTCATCAAGCCAAGCTATGCACTCATCAGAGAGGATGCAACTAAAAGTGGGAGCGGGGGCCAAAAACTCTCTCATCCTCCATGCTGTGGCATACCGAGCTAGTTGTGCGCCTCAGACTGGAAATACAGCCGGATACTCTATCCTCTCCTCCGAGCAAGTCTAATCATGACCAAACTGGCGCCAGAATCGGAATGGGAAGTAAAAGACACAGTGTGTCAGGCCGATCAACTGAATCCCGGGTTGGTGGGTCATGCTGTAGCTGATCGTCAGTAAATTAAGCCAGGGGCAGCGCCAAGCAATACTGGTAGCGGACAAACTGCACGTTCAGTCGCACCACCATCCCTCATCAAGGGCATCGACTAGGCGTCGTCAGAAGAAATAGCTGTGAGCTGAATATGCTGGGCATGAGTCCATAACCTTTAATTTATCCATCAACCATATCTGGGAAGGGATGAAAAATGAGAGATTAAAGAATAGAGATGTAATACCTCTGTTCTGTATTATGTTAATTGGTCCCTAATATGAGTATGATTATGTGTTGAGTATGATTTTGTGTGGCATTATGTGAAAATATGTGGTTTTGAATTTCTATCTGTTCACCGTAGGAAAATCTGTTCGATTATCTGCTTTGGAAATTAAATTGGAGGCCTTAACGGCCACAGAACCCGAAATTGATTACGCCATTGTGATTGGCATAATTTTTAGAGCCTACGGTGAAATTTAATTGAAAATTGATTGAGCTCAGATTAAATTGATTTAAGTGTTGAATTAGTGCCAACTATTCCTTATTATTAAATTAATGTTAGTGGGGTTGGTTGTATTAAGGCACTACACCTTGTATTCCCTCCTCATAACTTCCCTTGGCTGATCAAACTCTAAGAAAAAACAAGGAGAGGGCCGGCTGTTAGAGAGAGAGGGAGAGAATTGGGTGATTTTGGCTTAAAGCTTGGAAATTTTGGAGATTTAGCTCAAGAATTGACTAGAGCTTAGAAGATCAAAGCTTCTAGGTGAGTAATTCTTGGATTATAGTTTGTAATTTTGTGTGTTCAAGCTAATTTGGTGATCAAGAGTAAGATTGGAATGAAATTGTGTTGGATTTGTTGAATTGAAGCTTAATATGTGCATGCATGTAAGAACTTACTTTGAAATTGCATGTTTGAACACAAATGTGTATAATCTATGTGAAATGTTAAAGGGAACTCATGTTTTGATCACCATTTGTGTTACCTAAGTTGAGAATGTGGCTAATTCATCACATGCATGTACAATTTGAGAAGATATAAGCTTGAAAGCATGAATTTGTTATGTTGGTGTTGAGCTTGACATATTTTGGGACATGCATGTAGATAAATCAAGAAATTGAGCTTCATAATGTTATAATCTTGCATTGGTGCCATGTTAGTATGATTATATTTGAGATTTGAGCCATTGCATGCAAGTAATGTAGCTGGAAAATCGAATTGGAGCTCAAGAACTCAACCTGGGATTTCCAGAATTTTGCTGTCCGCTCGAGCGGCTCGAGCGGGAAAATCGTGCTCCCAGCACTTTTGGCAGACATGGTGCCCGCTCGAGCGGGGAAGTTGAAGCTCGAGCGGGGAGCTATGTAGACAGGCAGTCCGCTCGAGTGGACGAGTCCACGCTCGAGCGGGAATTTGAGGTAACCAGCACTTTTGCAGGCTTTAGGGTCCGCTCGAGCGGGGAAGTCCACGCTCGAGCGGGAACCTTGTTTTCTGAAACTCTGGAAATGCATTATGTGTTCTGTTTTCCATTCCCTTTCACTTCTAAACACTCTTAGGCATATGTTAAGCATTGTAAATGAGTTAATGAGATAAGAATAAAGCCTAAAGAGGAATATGTGAATTAAAGAACGGATTGAACTGTTAGTGACCCCTTTTGTTTTCATGAAATGTGTAGGGTCAAGCTCCAGGGAAAATCCACAAGCCGATCACTGTGAGTAATATCGATATTTGAATGCTTGTGAATGTCCAATTGTTTATTCCCTTATAAGTTTTATGAGTTGCTAATTGGGATTGTGGACAAAAGTCACACATGAATGAATGAATGGACCGATCGAAGGTCGTTTTGATAGAAATGAATGGACCGAAGTTCATTTTGATATAAATAAATGGACCTAAGGTCGTTTTGATAGAAGTAAATGGACCTAAGGTCGTTTTGATACAAATAAACGGACCGAAGGTCGTTTTGACGGAAATGAACGGACCGAAGGTCATTTTGATAGGAATGAGTGGACCGAAGGTCGTTTTGACATATATGAATGCACCTAAGGTCATTTTGACATGAATGAGTGGGCCGAAGGCCGTTTGGCACGAATGTATGGGCCGAAGGCCGTTTTGACGTAAACGAATGGGTCGAAGGCCATTTTGACAGAAATGAATAGGCCGAAGGCCGTTTTGACATAAATGAATGGGCCAAAGGCCATTTTGATAGAAATGAATGGGCCGAAGGCTATTTTGACATAAACGAACGGGCCGAAGGCCATTTTGATAGAAATAAATGGGCCGAAGGCCGATTTGACATAAGTGAATGGGCCGAAGGCTGTTTTGTCATGAATGGAAATCTAAATGGGGTCAAAGGCCAGAATATTTAGAACTACAGTCACTTGATTTGAATTTCATACAGTTATATATCTGTTAAATAGAAATATGAATTGGGCCCAAGGCCGTTTGGAACATGTTGTTCTAGGATGCATTCATGTGATAAATATGAACTTAGAAGCATCAAGAATATGCTTAATTGTTTCGATATGAACCATTATGTGCTACAAATTCGTGAATTGCTTGCATTGTAAACCATGGGAATATGTATGCTTTCTGGTACATGCATACTTGTGAATCTTTTGTATAAAGTATAATGCAAGTTTAATCAGATGGTGGATAAGAACTCTGTAAGGTTATGTTTAGCCTTAATTATTTTCTGATGGTATGAAATGACAAGTTCCCTGAAATGCTATGTTTTGTATGAATGAAAGATTGGCCAAATTTCCTTGAACGTAATTGTGGTATCATTAGCAGAGGTCCTCGCCCAAGGGACATAATACTGTGGCTTATGGTCATGAGGCCCTAACCCGGGGGAAATAATACCGTGGCACAGGCCCTCGCCCGGGGGAAACAATACTGTGGCCTATGTATGTGACATGTTACCGGTACGGAAGGTTCCATTATGGAACTTGATATGTTTGACCAACATGATATGTTATGCTAAGGAAGTACCACACGTGATTCGAATATGAGACATAAATTGTTACACTGATGTGTACAACAAGTTTGTTTTGCTCTAATGCGCATACATGAATATATGAATCATGAAAAGTTGCTTATGTGCATTCGATTCTGCTAATGGGTGTCTATGTGGAATGTGAACATGATTTGAGTATATAATTACTTAGTAAATGTTCAGCATGCGATATTTGATAAGTTTGCAATTATCTTTACGTATGTGATTAATTATGTACGATATGTGAAATGAGAATATAATAATGTGCCTATGTGCGAATGTACCCATATGTATTTGTGTTTATTTTTGTGTTGGGCATCCCAGTATTTGGCAAGGTTTGATAAGAATTTGTGTGGAGTATGGGTAAATTAAGGGCATACGGGTTGGAAGGCCCTTCCACAGCCTGGCTTGATAGTTCGGAAAGAGTAGTACAAGAATTGGCAGAGATCTTGAGACAACAGCGTCAGTTGCCGCTACGGCAAGAACCTTTGCCACCACCAGTGTAAGAAACACCGAGGAGTTTGTTATCAGATTTCTGGGGCTCGTTATAGATGTGGTAAAATGGACCATACGATAAGGAACTGTCTGCGGATTGAACGAAATGTGAATGAATTCTCTGCCCCGGCTAAATCCGTACTAGTGGTAGGAATTGCTACTCAGGATGGAGTAATTGCACTCATCCCAGGAAGCACTCAGAATACTGTGATTGTTATCCCAGGTATCTATATTGTTTACAAACGAATGTTTATGTGTTGATTAATTTTGAATTAGTACATGTGTACATCTTTGCTTGGGATATTATTTGATTCGAATCGGCATATCTTTTCGTATCTGCTGCATGTGTATTTAGATTGGTTGGACCCACAAGATCGAGACCGTAGTCATTGAATGCATATGTTCCATTTGGGGAAAATTGTGAAATATATATTGGGGTATCGATTAACTCTACACATGCACATGTACATCTGAACCTATGCTTAGGGTGATTTGTCATATTACTGTTCCATGACTAAACCATTGGAATTATGATTCTGTGATCGTGTGACTGAGTTGAGCACCCTAAATGATGAACTCTATAATTGTGAGGCCATGTATTTTGATTGGTTGAAAGTTGACTGGATTATGTGACTAATTTGGAACTTTTGCGTAACAATCCTATACTATGTGTACCTGAGATACTCTGTTTAATGTGTTACTGTGCACCATGTTCTTGCATATAAGACTTAGTTGGAAACTGCTATACTGATTATAATACATACCTCCTGATACGGATAACTGCATGCATATGCAACTATTGTACCTGATTTGAAACACTTTGATATGAACTATTGTGATGAATGATTCTGATATGACTTTGAGAACTGATGAACTTAGGACAGTTGAGAAACTATCAACCATGTGTAGACGTGCCCTCGGGCCTCATGGCTACAGTTAGGACTCAAATTGTCACGGTTCTTAATCTGAACCAAAGAGTCCAAATCCGGCAAATCGTTTTGAGAAAACAGATTTTTAGAAAAGAAGTGCCAAACATGGACTGCTTTGCCAGATACAGAGTCGCCACCTAAATATTTATTTTGGGGGAATTTAGGAAACCCTGACTCATTGCCAAAGGCCACGTGTCCGTCATCACCAAAGTTGCCTCGGCACGGGAACTTGGGTACGATTGGGGAAGGTCAGCTATGAGCACCCCCTCTCGCCCGATCCGAAGATCGGCCTTTACTAACCATGATATCTAGTTTTGAAAACTTTATGTGTTCTTAAACTAGTTATTAGCCTAGAATTACTATGTGATGCGCATAGCAAAACAAGTATAGACTAGATCGCCTAATTTGGAGCAAAGCATTACATATCCGTTTGTTTGGAAAATGGTTTGGAATTTGCTACTCGCGAGTAGGCTAAAACACGGATTTCAATGAGTTGTTCCAACTCAAACAATCCAACCTTCATCCACAGGCATTCAGGCAGTTTATCAACTAAGCACTTAGCCACATGGTAAACATGCTGTCATGTTAACATTCACACTCATGCGAAATGTTAAAGCATAAATACTTACAGCGTACTCCGAGCCAAGATAAAGAACATGTTAGCAATCATGCATGATCCAAGTCCATGTTAAATGGCTAATGCAACGTATACAAAATGTCACTAGAATAGGCTCGGCTAATCTAGGGATGGCATGTGGAATGCAACAAGTAGCACGTATTCAAGTTAGATTTGAAATACTATGCAGTTAGCATGATGCGCCGAGCCCGGTGCATGCAATACTGATGAATGATGCATGCATGCATAGCATAAGGCATGCTAGATTAAATATGCCCTAATACTAACCATCAAAAGCAGGTAAGTAAAAGGGAGAAAGAAGTGGGGGTTGGAAGACATGCACACACGCACCCACACTTATTACAAATTCGCCCTCGCTCGGAGGGACCAAAAGAATAATACAATTAATTAACCTACAAGCTAATTAAATATTACAAACAATTAACTAGTTAAGCAAATTAACTAAGCTAATTAAGCAGTAAAACGGCCTCAGGAAGAGGGTCCAATGCACGCATGCTCGGGTTCGCTCGGAAATCCGTCGCCATACACAAGCTGCCTCTGTTTTCCCTGCTCTGCTCTTCTGGAAATTGTACAAGTCCCAGGGTATACTCTATGGACACTGTGGAACACCACCGACCAGGTGGAAACACCACCGACCATAATGGGATGGTCACCGACCATCCATTTAGCTCTCGGCTAGCCATAATTGGTCAATCGGCACTTGGTGTAGTCGACCGGCCAAAGCTTCCTACAGAAACCTGTTTTGACAGCAGCAGAGGGCAAAACAAGGCATGGCAATGCATTTCAAAGCAATGTGTGCACCAACACACCCCATATCATGTTCATGACTCAAAGGGGTATGTTCCTTGATTCTCGGACCACCAATCGCACATTTCAATGCGTAATGGCCCAAGAAACCAAGTATGCACTTTGATTTCAAATGTAATGCAAACCAAAACAAACAAATGGGGCCCAACCTCTATCATACTCAATTCAAGAGGCAAGCCAAAACCCAAAACCCCAAACTCTAAACCCTAAAACCTAAAACCTAAACAATAAATCCTAAATCCCAAACCTCAAACCCTAAACCCTAAAAATCCTAAAACCCTAAGCCTTCAACTCCCTAAATCCTAAAAAACCCCCTAAACCCTAAACCCCAAACCCTAAACCCTAAAAAATCTAAAAACACTAAACCTTAAATCCTAAACCCTAAAACCCTCAACCCTCAACCCTAAAACCCTAAATCCTAAACCCTAAACCCCAAAGCCCTAATACCCTAAACCCAAAACCCTAAATCCAAAAAGAGAAACCCTAAACCCTGAACCCTAAAATGTAAATCGTAAATCCTAAATCCTAAACTCCAAAACCCAAATCCCAAAACCCAAAAATCCTAAACCCTAAACCATCAACCCTAAACCTTAAATACAAAACCCGAAACCCCAAAACCGTAAACCACAAATCCCAAAATCCTGAAACCCTAAACCATAAACTCTAAACCTTAAACCCTAAATCCAAAATCCTAAACCCTAAACCTTAAATTTCCTAAATCATAAAGAAACCCTAAACCCTAAATCCTAAAAAACCCCAAACCCTAAAAAACCCTAAACCTTAAACCCAAAACTGTAAAGTCGAAACCCATAACACTAAATGATAAACCATAAACCTCAAATCCCAAACCCTAAACCCTAAAAAATCCCAAAACCCTAAACCCCAAACTCTAAACACTAAAACCTAAACCATAAATCCTAAATCCCAAACCTCAAACCCTAAACCCTAAAAATCCTAAAACCCTAAACCTTAAACTCACTAAACCCTAAAAACAACCACTAAACCCCAAACCCTAAACCCTAAAAAATTTCAAAACACTAAACCCTAAAACCCTCAACCCCAAACCCGAAAACCATAAACCCTAAACCCCAAAACCCTAATACCCTAAATCCAAAATCCTAAATCCAAAAAGACAAACCCTAAACCCTAAAATGTAAATCGTAAATCGTAAATCCTAAACTCAAAAACCCAAAATCCTCAAACCTAAACCCTAAACCATAAACCCTAAACCTTAAATCCAAAACTCAAAACCCTAAACCACAAATCCAAAACCCTAAATCACAAACTCTAAACCCAAAATCCTAAATCTTAAACCCTAAAACCCTAAACCTTAAATTCCCTAAATCATAAAAAAACCCTAAACCCCATATCCTAAAAAACCCAAAACCCTAAAAAATCCTAAAAACCCTAAACCTTAAACCCTAAACCGTAAAGTCGAAACCCAAAACGGTAAATACTAAACCATAAACCTTAAATACCAAACCCTAAACCCTTAAAAATCCTAAAACCCTAAACCCCAAACCCTAAAGCCAAAACCTAAAACTTGAAAATCCAAACCCCAAACCCCAAAACCCTAAACAACAAAACCCTAAACCTTAAACCCTAAAACCCTAAACCCCAAAACCCCTAAAATCCAAAAGCCTAAAACCCTAAACCGTAAATCCTAAACCCAAAAACATAAACCCTAAACCCTAAACCTAAATCCAAAATCCTAAACCCTAAAACCCTAAATCCTAAACCCAAAACCCTAAAACTTAAACCCGAAAACCCTAAACCCCAAACCCAAAACCCTAAATCCTAAACCTTAAACCGTAAATTCTAAACCCTAAACCCAAAACACCAAAACCCAAAACCCCCAAACCCCAAAATCCTAAAATCCAAAACCCAAAACCCAAAACCATAAACCCCAAAACCCTAAACTCTAAACTCTAAAAACCTAAAACCCTAAACACTAAACCCAAATAGGTAAACACTAAACGCTAAACCTGTAACGCCCCGAAAATTTAGGCAGGATATATCTATTTATGCAACAAAACCCACCTGATAGAGAAACACATATATACTGCTAAGTAATTCATACACCCATTTCCGTTAAATCCCAAATGCCAATTACATGTTGTTCATATCTCAATGCCCCAGTTCCAATCCCAAACATGCATTTTACAACAAGTATGAAATGGAAGCCAAACAGGTAATAAGTGCCCTACAGGCTTACAAATTTATCCAAGAACATTCTTGGTTACACAAATTGAGTCTTGCTCATTACATCTTAAGCCCTTGGCTTTACAAATAACAAGCATACACACATAAGGCATATTTAAGAAGCCCTTGCTTCCCAAAATTCCATCCACGCTATTGCCTTGGAGGAAGCATCTTACCTGTACCTAAAAATGGTATTCCCATATAAGGTGAGCCAACAGCCCAGTGGAAATAATCTAACACAATTTATGAGGTTTAGCAATGGTATAAATACCACGTACATAAACAATACTGATCCTGAAACATCCGCAAGACCTGCATATCCATATGCCACTAAGACCAACCTTATTCCATTTTCCTTTAATTTCATTTCCAGTTCATATATGCTACTCAATTCATGAGTTAAATTCGTTATCTTTCAACAATCAAAATGAGACTACAACTCAATGATTTTCCAATTATACAAAACTCACATAAACACTTCAAACCTACCATTTTACGGATATTTCGTCCGAAGGAATCGACACCCATTTATATATAAAATTTCGGGTTTTTCACCCAGGACACTCCGGACAACTTGCTTTAAATGGAGTATATCCCCTTTCTCCTTCCAAACAAATATACATATGCAATGTATTTATAAACATAATCACATATGGAGTACATCCCCTTTCTTCTCCCAATAAACATACATATACAATGTATCTATAACATGGTCATATTCAATGACACCAACAATGGATTAGCATTAAATCGCCTAATCCTCATGTAATTTCTACAACAATCATAGCTATCCTTCACCGATAGCCCAATGCAATTATTTCTAAAGAGATGTTCAATATTAAAACAAATAGTTTATTTAAAACTTCCGTAGGTGAGATAATACATATCCAATATCACCATTTATAATCACAACCTTCTAATTTCACGTTTTCAATGTTAATCCCAATTATTTATGCAAAATAATAATTTAATCAAAATTAGGGTAAAATCCCCATTTCACCAAATATCAACCCAAACACCAAAATCAACTATTTTGGCACAACATGATCTTATATTCAAGCCTCATACTCGTTTACCTCATATTCATCAAAACCCCTCTTTTCATTTCACACCCAAATCCTATATTTGTCCAAACCACAACCAAATCTCATCATCTATACACAATAGCAAATAACTAAGCTAAAAACCATATTAGAGTGTAGAAAATCCCTAACTCAAGTTTTGAAGAGAATCTGAGATGAAACCCCAAAATCTACGGTGTCAAAACTCGATCTCCACCGTACACAACGAAGCCCTCGAGGTGATAACCAACTTTGGTGAAGAACTTAGGCCTAAATCCCAATGGATTTTGAGAAATCAAAGAGACAAGATGACTTCTAGAGAGAGAAGCTCTAGACCTGGAAATTTGGAGAGTTTTAGAGAGAGAGGGGGCTGCAAAAATTGATCTGAAACCCTAATTTACGGACTGATATAACAAGGTCACTCGAGCGTGAAATACACTTTCCTGTAAGCAATTTCGAAACATTAAATCCTAAACCCTAAAACATTAAATTCTAAACCCTAAAACTCTAAATCCTAAAACTCTAAACCCTAAAACCCTAAACCCTAAATCCTAAAACCAAAACCTAAAACCCCCAAACCAAAAACCCCGAAACCCAAAACTCCAAAACCCTAAACCACAAACCCAAAATCCTAAACCCTAAACCCTAAACCCAAAATCTTAAACTTCAAACCCTAAGACCCTAAACCATAAACTTCCTAAACCATAAAAAAACCTGAAACTATAAAACCTAAAAAACCCTAAAACCTTAAACTCCACACCCTAAATCCTAATTCTTAAAACTCTAAACCCTAAACCCCAAGACCCAAAACCCTAATCCCCAAAACCCTAAACACAAAACCCTGAATTCAAAAAGATAAATCCTAAACCCTAAACCCCAAACCGTAAACCATAAATCCTAAAGCCCAAAATCCGAAATCCTAAATCCCAAAACCCAAAACCCGAAATCCAAAACCCAAAACTCAAAACACCAAAACCCTAAACCACAAACCCTAAACCCTAAATCCTCAATCTCAAACCCTAAACCCTAAACACTAAACCCTAAAAAACCCCAAAACAATAAAACCTAAACCCTAAAACCCTAACCCTAAACCCCAAAACAATAAACTATAAACCCCAAAAACCCAAAACCCCAAAATCCTAAACCCTAAATCCTAAATCCAAAAAGATAAACCCTAAATCCGGAACCCTAAACTGTAAATCACAAATCCTAAATCTTCAAGCCCAAAATCGTAAACCGTAAACCGTAAACCCTAAAACCCTAAACCCTAAACCTTAAATGCTAAATCCTAAACCCTAAATCCAAAACCCAAAACCCGAAGCCCTAAAACCCTAAACCACAAATCCTAAACCCTAAATCCAAAACCCAAAACCCAAAACCCCAAAACCTTAAACCACAAATCCTAAAACCTAAACCCTACACCCTAAACCCCAAATCCTAAACCCTAAAACCCTAAACCTTAAACTCCCTAAACCATAAAAAAAATCCTAAATCCTAAACCCTAAAAAACCCCAAACACTAAAAAACGCTAAAAATCCTAAACCTTAAACCCAAAACCGTAACGTCAAAATCCAAAACCGTAAATACTAAACCATAAACCTCAAATCCCAGACCCTAAAACCTAAAAAATCCTACAACTCTAAATCCTAAACCCTAAACCCAAAACCCCAAACCCCAAACCCCAAAACCCTAAACAATAAACCCCTAAACCTTAAACCCTAAAACTCTAAACCCTAAACCCCTAAAATCCAAAACCTTGAAACCCTAAATCCTAAACTAAAAAACATAAACCGTCAACCCTAAACCTAAACCCTAAACCCTAAATCCTAAACCCCAAAACCCTAAACCCTAAACCCAAAATCCTAAAATTTAAACCCCAAAATCCTAAACCCTAAACCCAAAACCCAAAACCCCAAAACCCTAAAATCCTAAACTCAAAACCCGTAACCCTAAATCCTAAATCCCAAAACCCTAAATCCTAAACTCTTAAAACCTAAAATCCTAAAATCATAAACCCTAAACCCAAATAGGTAAACACTAAACCCTAAACCCTACACTGTAAATCGTATACCCTAAATCCTAAACCACAAAATCCTAAACCCTAAACTTTAAATCCTAAATCCTAAAACCCTAAACCCTAAGATCCTAAACCCGAAACCCTAAACTAAAAATCGTAAACCCCAAAACCATAAACCCCAAACCCTAAACCCCAAACCCTAAATCCTAAATCCTAAATCCTAAATCCTAAATCTCAAACCTCAAACCCTAAATCCTTAAAACCCTAAACCCTGAACTCCCTAAATCCTAAAAAAACCTGTAAACCCTAAACCCTAAATAACACTAAATCCTAAAAAACCCTAAAAAACCTAAACCTTAAACCCAAAACTGTAAAATTGAAACAACAAAATCGTAAATACTAAACCCTAACCCCTAAACCCTAAACCCTAAACCTTAAATCTCAAACCCTAAATCTTAAAAAACTCTAAAAATCAAAAACCCTAAACCCTAAACTCAAAACCCCAAACCTTGAACCCTGAAACCCAAAATCCTAAACCCTAAATCCTAAATCCTAAAGCCGTAAAAAAACCCTACAACCTTAAACCCTAAGCCCTAAAACCTAAACCCTAAACCCAAAACTCCAAACCCCAAACCCTAAACCCCAACACCCTAAACATTAAACTCTAAAACCGTAAACCCAAAACCCTTAAAACCCAAAACTCTAAAACACTAAAACCCTAAACCGTAAACTCTAAATCCTAAACCCAAAAATATAAACCCTAAATCCTAAACCCTAAACCCCAAAACCCTAAACTCTAAACCCAAAATCCTAAAACTTAAACTCAAAAACACTAAGTCCTAAACCCTAAATCCTGAAACCTAAATCCTAAACCCTAAACCCTAAACCCTAAATCCTAAATCCTAAACCCAAAACGCAAAACCCTAATGTCAAGACCCAAACTTGCCCCTAAAAGTTTGGACAAAACCGGTCTGACTTTAGGCCTTAACCTGGTTATCGTAAGTCTTACTCAACCTTGGGGCCTGAACGGAAGCAAAATAATAGTAGAATAGAACATCCATTGAGCTATGTCTAAATGCTAGGATCTTAATACATCATTATTCATAAGTACATAACATTTCCATATATCACTCACATCCACTAAGACTGTAAAAAGGGTAGCAACCCAAAAGTTAGATATTGACAATACATTTACGTCTATTGTTCCAAATACCAACAAATACATGCCATCATATGGATTTGCCAAAATAAAACAAAAGAGCCACTTCGGGTGACTCAGCAAAACATGTCTAGTAAAAGGCTCCTGGGCTGACCTAAGGTTGTCCCACGATGTAGACACCCAATTTTTGACCGTCCTCAAGACTTGGACGTCACCGCTTGAACACTCGGTGATCATCCATGTTTGTGTTCGTCTTGAGTTCCCGGAGGCCTTGGCAACGCGCCTTGCCTCAGGATCTCTCGACTCGACCATTTTGTGGTTGGTTTGACACCAAACACTTGTGTTTTGCCTTTGAGAGGCAGGGTAGGGCTTGTAGACCATCCCCACCCATCACGGGCCATGGCTTGAGGCCACCGGCTGTGTCTTGTGGCCACCGGCCAAATGTTTGGCCGGCCGGCACTCTAGATGGCCGGCCGGCTATCTTTTTTTGGTCAATTGCATCTTTGGCCGGCCGACTACTGTGCATCTGCTTTTGCAGATATTTTCTCACAGCTGGCATGCATTTGGCTCCCCTCCATACATATGGAGGGATCTCCCTCTATTTAGCTTCCTTTGGAAGCTTTACAAGAGGGAATTGCCTATAAGAGGGGGGCTTCTCTCCCTCTTTCAGGGGTGAGACATTTTAGAAAACATTTTTTAGGGTTTGAGTTCTAGGGTTAGGGTTTGTCCATATCCTATCTCCATATCTCTCTCTCTTGTGTGTGTTTAGGCTTAGATTTGCACACAAACACCCACCATCACACCTTTTCTTGGAGCTGAGGCCCTTGAGGGTTGTTTTTAGACTTTTGGAGCTGGTTTCAACCTAAAGAAGCTGCTGGAGCTCCATTGTTGAAGAGGGTCTTCAAGGGTAAGAAGCTTGTCCCTTTATTCCCCATTTTTGCATTGTATTTTTACCTATCTTGCAACTGTTTTTTGGCTTTGCGTATAACACATAAAAGTTCTATTTTTAAGGCCTCTAAATAGTTTGTTAAGAGTGTTTCAAGCTTTGGGGTTGTTTGACCCCTCTTAAGCCTTGTTTGGCCCTTGTTTTGTGCCATTTTGTGTGAGCTCCGGGACCATTGTATTTGGGCCTCCTCACCACTGAAATCTTGAGGGATTTTAGAGGTGAGGATGGTGCCTTGAGGTCCTAGGGAGGAGAGGGCCACCCCCTCTCCTTGTTGTCCTTGAAAAGGACCATTTTTGCCTCTTGAGGGAGCACCATGTTTAAGTGTGTGTTGGCCATGCCTTAGCTGATTTTCATGCTTATTATGTCATAATATGCCTCTGTTTTTAGTTGGTTTTGGTACACCATGCTTGCTTAGCATACATGCCTTGTAATGCCATTTTGTTGCCTTAACATGCATCTAGATTTTAACCCTTGTTCAAGCATGTTTTAGGCCTAGCTTTGTGAAGCTTTCATGTTTATTTTGCCATGTTTAAGATCTGTCCTTGGCTGTTCTGGTCGACCAAGGCTTGCATTGCTTAGCTCCTTTGCATTTTGGCTTGTTAGCCTTAAGTTTTGGACCATTGTTGCATGTTTAGCCTATCTTGTTTGCTTGATTTGGCACCATTTCTAACATGATTTCAGAGCTTTCCATGCATGCCATATGTCCATGATATCCCCTTTTAAGTGTGCTTAAAAGATGCTTCCTACATGCCTAAGTGTTGGTCCAATTTACATGCATTCTTGTGTGTGTGTTTGGTCCCATCTCTTGAGCTTTTGGTCACTATTTTAGGTTAGTTTGAGGGCTGTCTAAATTAGTCTAAGACCACTCTTGCATGTTGTAGCATGCTTACCTTGTATGTTGTAATACACTTGGCCCCTTTGCTATGTTGTTACATTCTTAGGTGGTAGTACATTTAGCATGCATTCCTTGCTAAGTTGTCTAACATGTTGCATGCCTTGCATGTGTGCACATTGGCATTATACATTGCATGCTTGTTAGTAGCAGCCTTGCATTTCCATGTTGCATACTAGCCAACATGCTTAGGATTGCATTGCATAAGCATGCATGCTAGACCTCTTGAAGCGAGTATGATAGAGGTTGGGCCTCCTTGTGTGTTTATTTGGTTTGCATTCATTTGAAATTGAAGTTGCATGCTTGATTCTTTGGGCCATCATGCATGGAAATGCGTGATTGGTGGTCCGAGAATCGAGGCCCATGTCCCTTTGAGTCATAAACATGATAAGGGATGTGATTGGTGCATACATTGCTTGAAATGCACTGCCATGTCAAGTATTGCCCTCTGCTGCTGTCAAACCAGATTCTGCAGGAACTTTTGTCCGGCCGGCCATATTTATTGCTGACCGGCCACTATTGTTGGCCGATGGATCAAATTTATGGCCGGTGACCATTCTATATGGCCGGTGGTGTTCTTCTTCAGCCGGTGGTGTTCCCTAGCATCCAGAGAGTAAATCCTGAGACTTTGGCAGCCATCAGAGGAGCAGAGCAAGGAAAACAGAGGCATCTTGAGCATGTCAGTGGATTTCCAGGCGGAACCAAGTGTGCATGCATCGAGCCCTCTCCCCGAGGCTGCTGTTTATTGCTTTCTTAGATTAATTAATTTGTTTAATTAATTTAATTGTCTGTAATATTTAATTAGCTTGTAGGTTAATTAAATTGTATTATTCTTTTGGTCCCTCCGAGTGAGGGCAAATTTGTAATAAGTGTGGGTGAGTGTGTGCATGTCTTCCAATCCCCACTACTTTCTCCCTTTTACTTACCTGCTTTGATGGTTAGTATTAGGACATGTTTACTTTAGCATACCTTATGCTATGCATGCGTGCATTCATTCATCAGTATTGCATGCACTGGGTTCGGCGCATCATGTTAATTGCATTGTATTTCAAAACAAACTTGAATACATGCTACTTGTGCATTTCATATGCCATCCTTAGATTAGCCGAGCCTATTCTAGTGACATTTTGTATGGGATGCATTAGGCACTTAACATGGACTTGGATCATGCATTGATTGCTAACATGTTCTTGTTTTGGCACGGAGTACTTTGTAAGTATTTTATGCTTTAGCATACCGCATGCATGTGAATGTTAACATGACAGTATGCTTACCATGTGGCTAAATGCTTATGTGTTAGAAACTGCCTGAATGCCTGTGGGTGAAGGTTGGATTGTTTGAGTTAGAACAACTCATTGAAATCCGTATTTTAGCCTACTTGCGAGTAGCAAATTCCAAAACATTTTAAAAACAAACGGATATGCAATGCTTGTTTCCCAAATTAGGCGATCTAGTCTATACTTTTGTTGTACGCATCACATAGTAATTCTAGGCTAATAACCGGAACAAGAACACATAACGTTTTCAAAATAGGATATCATGGTTAGTAGAGGCCGATCTTCGGATCGGGCGAAAGGGGGTGCTCATAGCTGACCTTCCCCAATCGTACCCAAGTTCCCGAGCCGAGGCAACTTTGGTGATGACGGACACGTGGCCTTTGGTACCGAGTCAGGGTTTCCTAAATTCCCCCATTAAAAAATATTTAGGTGGCGACTCTGTATCTGGCAAAGCAGTCCATGTTTGGCACTTCTTTCAAAATCTATTTTCTCAAAACGATTTGCCGGATTTGGACTCTTTGGTTCAGATTTAGAACCGTGACAATTTGAGTCCGAACTATAGTAGACCCACAAAGCGAACAGAACGGGACTCACTCTCCCGGGGCGTTCGGGGACATCTACACACGGGCTGATTACCTACAAAACATCCATAAAAGCAGAGTGAGCAAGGCTTAGTGAATGATAACTATGCAAAAAGATTAAGAGTACGAGCATAATTTAGCAGTGCATATTCATAAATCACAAGTTGGTCTTATTCATATCTCCTTTTCTGAACGACCTTGGGCCCACATAAGACATAACAACCTTAGGCCCATTATAATGGCAAAACGGCCTTGGGCCCAACGAAATGCAAATTGGCCTTAGGCCCATCATAATAGCAAAACGACCTTAGGCCCAACGAAATACAAAACGGCTTTAGGCCCATCATAATAGCAAACAGAGCGACCTCGGGTCCATATCTCATGTGCCAATGTTCAATCACTCCCATTGCTCTATCAAACATAACTCATATAACATAAGTTATTTGCTAAAAGAGTGAATAAGGTATCAAATAACATATATGAATACGATACGTGAATGAAATATGTCATTGCACTACTATCACTCACTGTGATGCGGATGAACAATGGTCCCCTCCTGTATGTGCCCTACACATAGCACACAACCCGTAAGTACATCACTTTTCTTTAGTTTCCTCTTATTTAACAAATGTTCGATTTGCTAAGTTCCATGTAATTAAATGCATTATAGAAACATCAAATGGACATATTAACACATTCTGAGGGTCGAAAAGAGTGAAAGAAATTAATAGAATTCTCCAACTTTAGCCGAACGTGCGGAAGTCCCCACCGCATGTGCGGCCCACACGTGCTTTTATTGCAGTGTAGATCAGTCTTTCACCCTTGTTTTCCGCACGTGCGACTGTGAGCCCCACACGTGTGGTTCTGGCTCTGTTTTTCTGTCCGAACTTCAACAATTCAAAGCTTGCAAGGGATAGTCACAGAGCCAAATTCAAGTGAAATTTACTTTAAAAACATAACATATAAACACATAAACATGAAATTCTAGCCCATTAAGATCAAGACTTGTTTTATTTGGGCCTTTACACCTCCAATCTCCATGATTCCCTTATTTTCATTATGTAGGTATATATACATATACATATGTATCCATTTTTACATGGGTTCAAGCATGCAAAAGGGTAAGATTAGGCATAATTTCTCTCAATCCCAAAGGAAATTAAACATAACATAGAGGGATCAGGTTTTCCATCACACACATCCAAGAAATACATGATCATTTATGAGACTTGGTTATTCACAATAATAACCCTAGCTTTCATGGATGATGCTTCATTTCAAAGCTTAATTCAAACCAATAGAAGAGGAATTGAGAGTTTACTAAGGATCTATACTCACTTTAAGTTGTATTCTTCAAATCCCCCACAGCAAGTTCTTCAATCTCCAAATCTTGTTTGATTTCTTCTTTCTCTCTCTCTCTCTCTCTCTCTCTCTCTCTCTTCTTCAGAATTCTCTATCAGGAGATATTTAGAGTTGTGTTGATTAAGTCATCTAGAGTCATACATATATTTCTCATATCTACTAAGGCTCATTAGTTAAGTTAATGGGGCCTAAATTACATCAATTAATTCATTACGAATCAGATTTTCGCAAAAATTTATATTATGCCCTAAAAATTATGCTGATCATAAATGTAAAGTCAATTTCGGGATATCGCACCTCTAAGGCTTTCAATTTCAAGTCCAAACGTCTTAATTTTAATAGATTTTCTCCAATAACCAACAGATATAATATTCATAATTAAATAATTCATGTATGTAAGCACAACTCCACATGGAATTTCGCATTAAACATGTAATTACTCATATAACTAGAGATGTAAAACATATAAGAGGGTCGGGTTATTACATCTAAACTCCAAAACAGTAAATCCTAGACCCTAAAATCCAAAAAACCTTAAAAACCCTAAACCCTAAACTCCCTAAACCTCAAACCCTAAACCCCAAACCCCTAAACCCCGAAACCTTAAATCCTAAATACTAAGTACCCTAAACCCTAAACCCTAAAACCCAAAAAACATAAAACCCTAAATCCCTCAACCTTAAATCCCAAATTTGAGATAATTTCAATCTCATCCCAGAGATCCTAAATCCCAAACCCAAAACCCAAAATCCTAAACCCCAAACCCCAAAACCCTACTACCCTAAACCCTGGATCCAAAAAGATACATCCTAAACCATGAACCCAAAACCCTAAATCGTAAATCCTAAATCCTAAATCCCAAAACCCTAAACCCTAAACCTAAACCTTAAATCCTAAACCCTAAAACCCTAAACGCTAAAACCCTAAACACTAAACCTTACATCCTAAATCCTAAACCCTAAATCCAAAATCCAAAACCCGAAACCCCAAAACCATAAACAACAAACCCTAAACCATAAATCCAAAACCAAAAACACAAAACTCCAAAACCCTAAACCACAAACCCTAAACCCTGAAACCCTAAACCTTAAATTCCTTAAACCAGAAAGAAAAACCAAAATCCTAAACCCTAAAAAACCCCAAACATTAAAAAACCCGAAAAACCATAAATCTTAAATCCCAAACCCTAAATCCTAAAAAACCCTAAAATCCTAAACCTTAAATCCTAAATCCTAAAACCCTAAAACCCTAAACCTCAAAATCTTAAACCCCAAAACCCTAAACAATAAACCCTAAACTCTAAACCCCCAAAACCCAAAATCCTAAAATCCTAAACCCCAAACCCTGAATCCAAAACATAACCCTAAACCCTAAACCTAAACCCAAAATCCTAAACCCAAAACCCTAAACCCTAAACTCAAAATCCTAAAACTAAAACCCCAAAGCCCTAAACCCTAAGTCCTAAACCTTAAATCCTAAACCCTAAACACTAAATCCTAAATCCTGAACCCAAAACCCAAAACCCCAAAACCCTAAACTATAAAACCCTAAATAGTAAACCCTAAATCGTAAACACTAAAAACGTTAAAAACCGTAAACCCTAAACTCCGTAAGCCTCAAATCCAATACCCAAAACCCTAAACCTCTAAACCCTAAACACTAAACCCTAAACCCCAAATCTTAAGTACCATAATCCCTAAAATCCTAAACCCTAAAATCATAAAATCCTAAACCCGTCAACTCTAAACACCAAATTTGAGATAATTTTAATCTCGTTCCAAAGACCCTAAATCCTAAATCCAAAACCCAAAACCTCAAACCCTAAATCCCAAAACCATAAACCCTAAACCCTTAAAACCTAAAACCCTAAAACCCTAAACCCCAAACCAAAATAGTTAAACACTAAACCCTAAACCCTAAAAAACCACAAATCCTAAAAACCCCAAAAACTCTAACCCTTAAACCAAAACCCAAAACACTAAATACTAAACCCTAACCACTAAACCCAAAACCTTAAATCCCAAACCCTAAATCTTAAAAAAACCTTAAAAACCAAAAACCCTATATTCAAAACCTCAAACCCAAACCCTATACCACAAAACCCTAAACCTTAAATTCTAAATCCTAAAATCCTAAAAAATCCTACAACCCAAAACCCAAAACGCTAAAACCCCAAAATCCTAACCTTAAACCCTAAAATCCTAAACCCCTAAAACCTAAAACCCTAACCTTAAAACCCTAAAACCCAAAACCCTAAATCGTAAATCCTAAACCCCAAACGCAAAAACATAAACCCTATACCCTAAACCCTAAACCCCAAAACCCTAAACCCTAAAGCCAAAAATCCTAAACTTAAACCACAAACCCTAAGCCTTAAACCCTAAACCTTGAACCCTAAATCCTAAACCTTAAACCCTAAATCCCAAACCCTAAAACTCAAATCTTAAACATAAAACCCCAAACCCAAAACCCTAAACTCCAAAAACCTTAAAACCCTAAACCCAAAACTTCCTAAAACTCAAACCCTAAACCCAAAACCCTAAACCCCTAAACTTCAAACTCTAAACCCTAAACCCCTAAACCCCAAACCCTAAATCCTAAGTACCCTAAATGCTAAAACCCAAACCCTAAAATCATAAAACCCTAAACCCCTAAACCCTAATTCCCAAATTTGAGATAATTTCGATTTCATCCCAGAGATCCTAAATCCCAAACCCAAAACCCAAAATCCCAATCCCTATACCATAAACTCCAAAATCCTAAACCCTAAACTCCAAAACCCTAATATCTTAAACCTTAAATAGAAAATGATAAACCCTAAAACCTGAACCCTAAACTGTAAATTGTGAATCCTAAATCCTAAACCCCAAAACCCAAAACCTTAAATACTAAACCATAAACCTTAAATCCCAAACCCTAAACCCTAAAAAATCCTAAAACCTTAAACCCTAAACCCAAAACCTAAAACCCGAAACACCAAACACAAAACCTCTTAACCCCAAAACTGTCAACAACAAAACCCTAAACCATAAACCCTAGAACTCTAAATCCTAAAGTCTAAAATCCAAAACCCTAAATCCCAAACCCTAATCCCAAAAACATAAATCCTGAACCATAAACGTAACCCTAAATCCCAAACCCCCAAACCTTAAACCCTAAACCCAAAACCAAAAAACTTAAACTCAAAAACCATAAATCCAAAACTCTGAACCCTAAATCCTAAACCTTAAACTGTAAATCCTAAACCCTAAACCCTAAATGCTAAACCCAAAACCCAAAACCCCAAAACACTGAAATCATAAACCCAAAATCTGAAACCCTAAACCCAGAACACCAAAACCCTGAACCCTAAATTCTTAAAACCTAAAACCCTAAACCCTAAACAGTAAATCGTAAACCCTAAATCCTAAACCATAAATCCCGAAACCCCAAACCCTAAACCTTAAATCCTAAATCCTAAAACCCTAAACCCTAGAACCCCAGACCCCAAACCCTAAATCCTAAATCGTAAATCCAAAACCTAAAACCCCAAAACCCTAAACCCCAAAACCCTAAATCCCAAACCTTAAATCCCAAATCCTAAACCCTAAATCCTAAGTCCCAAACCTCAAACCAGAAAACCCTAAACCCTAAACTAACTAAATCCTAAAAAAATCCTAAGCCCTAAACCCCAAAAAAACCCCAAATCCTAAAAAACCCTAAAAATCTTAAACCTTAAACCTTAAACCCAAAACTATAAACCCGAAACCAAAAACCCTAAATACTAAACCCTAAACCCTAAACCCAACACCTTAAATCCCAAATCCTAAATCTTAAAAAACCCTAAAAATGCAAAACCCTAAACCCTAAACTCAAAACCCCATACCCCATATCCCAACGCTAAATCCTAAATTCTAAAATCCTAAAAAACACTAAAACCCTAAAACCTAAACTCTAAACCCAAAATCCCAAATCCCAAACCTAAACCCTAAACCCTAAAACCCTAAACCCCTAAAATCCAAAACTCAAAAACCCTAAATCCTAAACTGTAAACCCTAAACCCTAAACCTAAAAACAAAACTCTAAACCCTAAACACTAAACCCCAAAACCCAAAACCCTAAAACCTAAACCCAAAACCCCTAAGCCTAAAATCCAAAATCCTGAACCCTAAATCCTAAACCTTAAACCCTAAACCCTAAACCCTAAACCATAAACCCTAAATCCTAACCCAAAATCAAAAAATTCAAAAAAACCCTAAACTCCAAAACCAAAAATCCTAAGCCCTAAACACTAAATCCTAAAAGCCTTAAAAATCCTAAACCTTAATCAACCTAAGCCTCAAACCCTAAACCCCTAAACCTCAAACACTAAACTCCTAAACCCTAAATCCTAAATCTTAAGCACCCTAATCCTAAAACCCTAAACCCTTAAATCATAAAACCCTAAACCCCTCCACCCGTAATTCCCAAATTTGAGATAATTTTAATCTCATCCCAGAGATCCTAAATCCCAAACCCAAAATCGAAAATCCATAACCCTAAATCCTAAATCCTAAACCGTAAACCTTAATTCCAAAACACTAAAACACAAAACCCTAAAATCGTAAACTCTAACCCTAAATCCTAAAGCCAAAATCTAAAACCCCACCTAAACCCTAAAACTCTAAACCCCAAACCCTAAACCCTAAATCCTAAACCCGAAATCCTAAATCCCAAATTTGAAACCCAAAACCCTAAATCCAAAACATTGCACCCTAAAAATCATAAAACCCAAAACCCTAAACTCACTAAACCTAAAAAAAACCCAAACCCCAAAACCTAAAAAATGCCAAGTCCTAAAAAATCCTAAAAACCCTAAACATGAAACCCAAAACTATAAACCCGAAGCCCAAAATCATAAATACTAAACCCTAACCCCAAAACCCTAAACCTTAAATACCAAACACTAACTCCTAACAAACCATAAAAACCCCTAAACCCTAAACCCTGAACCCTAAACAAAAGAATCTAAACCCCCAAAACCCTAAACCCAAAATCCAAAAATCTAAACCCAAAACCCAAAACCCTGAACCCTAAACCCTAAACCCTAAACCCTAAATCCTAAACTCTAAATCTAAAAATCCAATACCCTAAACTCCAAAACACTAAATCCTAAACCCCAAACCCTAAATCCTAAAAACCATAAAAAATCCTAAACCCTAAACTCCCTAAGCCTCAAACCCAAAATCCTAAACCCCTAAACCCTAAATCCTAAATCCTAAGCACCCTAAACCATAAAATCATAAAACCCTAAACCCCTCCAACCTAATGTCGATAATGTCGATCTCATCCTAAACCCCTCCAACCCCAAAATCCTAAACCCTAAATCCTAACTCGTAAAAAATCTTCAAACCCTAAACCCTAAACCATAAAACCAAAACCCTAAACCCAAAATCCCAAACCCTAAACCCCAAAACCCTAAACCTCAAACCCTAAAACCCTAAACCCTAAACCTCTAAAATCCAAAACCCCAAACCTCAAACCCTAAACCCTAAACCTCTATGTAGACGCGCTCCCGGGAACCCTCCGACATCCGCGCTCGAATGAGGGGAGCGAATCTCATTTTGTTCCGAGCTTTACTACAGTTCGGACTCAAATGTCACGGTTCTTAATCCCATCTCACAATGTGCGATGTAAGATTGATAAATCACCAAAGAGTCCAAATCCAACAAATTGTTTTGGAAAACTGATTTTTAATAAAAAAGTGCCAAACATGGACTGCTTTGCTAGATACAGAGTCGCCACCTAAATATTTTGTCTTGGGGGAATTTAGGAAACCCTGACTCGTGCCGAAGGCCATGTGTCCATCATCACCAAAGTTGCCTCGGCTCGGAAACTTGGGTACGATTGGGGAAGGTCATATAATGAGCACCCCCGCTCGCCCGATCAAAGATCGGCCATTACTAAGCATGGTATCTCATTTTTGAAAACACATGTGTTCTTATTCTGGTTAATTAGCTAATCTTACTACGTGATGTGCACAGCAAACAAGTATAGACTAGATCACCTAATTTGGAACAAAACATTGCATATCCGTTTGTTTGGAAAATGGTTTGAAGTTTGTTACTCACAAGTAGGCTAAAACACGGATTTCGATGAATTATTCCAATTCAAGTAATCCAACCTTCACCCACAGGCATTCAGGCAGTTAATCAAATAAGCAGTTAGCCTCATGGTAAGCATACTTTCATGCAAACATTAACACACATGCAGTATGCTAAAACGTAAACACTCACAGTGTACTCCGAGCCAAAACAAAGAACTAGTTAAAAATCATGCATGATCCTAGTTCATGTTAAAATGGCTAATGCAACACATGCGAACATGCAACTAAGATAGGCTCGGCTATCCTAAGAATGTCATGTGAAATGCAACTTGGTACATGTATTCAAATTGGAATTGTAATACAATGCAGTTAGTATGATGCGCTGAGCCTGGTGGATGCAATACAAATGGATGGGTGCAAACATACGAGCAAAAGGTATGCTAAATGAAACATGCCTTAAAACTAACCATCGTCAGCGGTTAAGTAAAGGGGAGAAAGAAATGGGGGTTGGAAGACATGCATCACACACACGAACGCTTATTACAACAATTGGCCCTCCCGAGGGAGAGACCGAATAAGAAGCTGCCTAGCTAATCTAAGCTAATTAAACTAATTATTACACAACAAATTAATTAACTAATCCTAGTTAACTAATGATTACAAAACAAATTGAAACAGATAAACGCATTAACTATTAAGAGTACAAACCAAAGCATAAGCAAGCTATCTAAGCATGGCAGCTAAGGAAAGCAGTAAATCAAGAGCCTCAAAGGTAGAGGAATGCATTGTAGACACCCCATTTTTGACCGACCTTAAGATTTGGACGTCATCGATTGAGCGCTTGGTGATTGCGCATACTGTGCTCGTTTCGAGGTTCCGGAGTTCTCGGCTGAGAGCCTTACCTCCAGGCCTCGGAACTTTTTGTGCTTTGACTCGGTTTGCGGACCAGGTCTTGTTTTCTCTTCCTGAAGGAAGGGAGAGGTCTTGTAGACCATCTCTCAGTGGTCGTAGACTACTTTTCGTGGTCGTACGCCACTGTTCCCGTTTGGAGACTAGTTTTCAGTTTTCGGAGCCGTCGGCGGCGTGCCTCAGCTCGGGACCACTTAACATTCTCCGTTTGCTCTGATTTTTGGAACACACCTTGTTTCCTCTGTCTAGAGGGACATTGTGGCCTGGGAGACCACTGTTGTGGTCGTATGCCCCTTTCGGAGCTCAACAGCCAGTTTTTTTTGGGGCCCCCGGCTGCGTGTTTTGCCTCCCGAACTCTCGTTTTGCATCTGTGTTGGTTCTTTTTTGGCACAACCCTTGTTTTCCATGTTTGGAAGGTGGTACAAGGGTGGGAGACCAGCATTTCCCTTGGAGACCATTTCTCTCTTCGCTAGTCAATTTTCTTGTTAGGAAACTGGTCTCCTTGATCTTTGGGCCACATTTACTGGTCTCCCACCACACCACTAGCTTGCCTTCGATGTGGAGACCACCAAATGGAGCCACCGACCACCTTTTTGTGTGGGAGACAACCTTGGGTGGTCGGCTGACCACTAAAAGTGGCAGGCCAACCACTTTTTCTGGTCGGCCAGCTTCCTCCTGTTTTGTCTTCCTGAGTGGATGCCAGCTGTGCCAGTTGGAATGCACAGACTGTATCCTCCATACACGTGTATGGAGGATCTTGACCCATGTTTAGCTTCTCCAAGAAGCTTGAACCCTCTTGTTTGTCTATAAGAGAGGCCTTCCCTCTCCTTGAACCACGTTCAGATTTTGGTCTAAGGCAAAATATATATATCTCTCTATATCTCTATATTTTGGCCCTAAAGGTGCATGATTCTTGACCTATTGCATACAACCTAATAGCCTAACACCTCCACCATTGTTACTGAGTTCTTGGAGGGTCTTGAGAGGTCTCAAAGGTTGGGTTTTTGGTCCAGAAACTTGCTGGTTTTGCTGAGCTCCAAGTGTAATCACTTTTCCCTCTTTTAAGCATTATTTTGATCCTTCTCTTAGCCTCATTTTCATGCTTATTTGAGCTTTGTTGTCAACTGAAAAAAGTCTTGTTTTAAGGTCCTCGTGATGTTTGTTTAAGACCATTTTGGTGTTGAAGGTCATCTACCCTCCTGCATGCTCTATTTGGCTTTGTTTTGAACCATGCCATATAGCCTTTGAGCTAGTCTTGCCTTGGCCTTTTAGCCACTGAAATCTAGAGAATTTTCAGTGGTTGGCATGTGGTTTTGAGGGCCTAAATCAGAGAGGGGTGACCCTCTCTCTTGTTGTCTTGTTTACTACCATTTTTGGTCTATCAAAGGAGCACATGTTTATACCATTTGGAGGCCTAGTTCAGGTACTTTTTGGTGACTTCTAGGACCTGACTAGGCTCTGAACATGGCTGGTTTGGTCTCCTTTTGTCTGCTTCTTGCATGTGTAGAGTAACCCTTTTTATGGCTTATCAAAGGAGCATGTCATTCTTGTATGCATTGGTCATGGTTCAGTGAATTTTTGGCCATCATTTGGCATGCCATGATTCTATTTTTGGCTGGTTTGGTAGTCCCTCACATGCTTCATGTGCTTGTAGTGTAAACCATGCTTACTAGCTTACAATGCATCTTGTTTTGGCCCTCTATTCTAGCATATTTTGGCCATACTCTAAACTGATTTTGTTCATATTTTGGGCTGCCTTAGCTCTATTTTGAGGCCTCATGGTCGAAAAATGCTTGCCATGCATGCTTGTGGTGTAATACTCTTGGCCAGCTTTGAGCTTGGAGGTCACTTGCATGCTTAACTTGAGGCATTTTCATGTTTTGGCATCATTGAGCATGATATTTCAGAGCTTATATATGTGGCATATTCCCATGTTTATCATGCCTTCAATGTGTTTGAGAGTTGCATCATTATGCCCTATTTGTGAGCCTTTGCATTGAGCTTCATGTTGGTGCATTTCAAGCCATCATCTTAGCCCATTTTACTACTGTTTTGGGCCTGTATAGGGTCTGTTGGGAGTCGGTTTGGCCATTTGAACATTGCTTTGCATGCCTATAGTGTGACACACTTCACTAGTTTCAATGCTTGAGTCATGCAACATGCATTGTGTGAGTCGTTTGCATGATTCAGAGCCATTTTGTATGCTATTTCAGAGCTGAAATATATGCCATTGTGTTCCATGTTTCATCCTTGCCATGCTCTTAGAGAGTTGTATCTTGTGCCCTTGGCTTGGAGCCTTTGCATTATGCATGTTTGCATGAGTTTCAGTGCCTTGTTTGCATCATTTTGGCCACTGATTTGGGTGTGGCCGAGGCCTATCCACTTTGGTTTAAGTCCATCGTGCATTGTGTATGCCATTGATAGTTCATAGCGTTGTGTATGCTAGGTGCATGTTAGCATATTCATCCCTCGCATGCTTGCATGACTAGGTTGCATTGCATTAGGGTTGCATGTTAGAGTTGCATCGGTGCCATGCCATACTACTTGTTGCATTGTGTTTGGAATAAGAGTTAGTCCAAACACGGGAAACGAGGAACGTTTTGTACTCAAAGTGACAAAACGTGCCTTAATTCCCGATCGCTGACACTCTTGACTACCCATGACGGAGTTATTGGTTTTAGGTGCTTGTATGTGCATTCATTTCACATTGAGTCGTGCAATTCGACTCCTCGGCCATCATGCGTCGGGATGCGTGATTGGTGGTCCGAGGGTCTGAGACCTACACTCCCTAGAGCTTATGCAATGATGGGAAGAGTGGTCGTGCACACATATGTTGAAAATACCTTGCCTTCTCTCTCTCTTTCCTTTGTTGCAGAAAACCAGAAACCAGGAGAGGAAACTGGTCAGCCGACCAGGTTTTCTGGCAGGCCAACCACCTTTTTGGTCTCCACCACAAAGGGTGGTCAGTAAGTGGTCTCCCATGCCAATGGTTGGTCGGCAGCCCTCTCATAGTCCCCCAGGGTGGAGTTTCATCTCTCTAGAGCTTTGTGCAAATTTCTGAGATCAATTGCAAACAAAGGCGAGTCGAGGCATCGCGATGGATTTCCCGACAAGGCGACTCGAGCATGCATGCATCCTTTATTATTCAAGGCAGAGCTGAGGCAGTCCTTTCCACGTAGTTTGCATGCTAGTTTAATTGCTTACTTAATTCATTTGTTAAGTAGTTAATGTTGTGTAATAATTAGCTGTAATTTCTTATTCATTTTGGTTATGTAATAACTAGGTTGATTAGTTTAGCTTATATTAGCTAGCTGGTTCTGTATTATTTATTCGAACCCTCCTTCGAGAGGGCGAATTTTGTAATAAGTGTGCGTGTGTGTGATGCATGTCTTCCAACCCCACGTCTTTCTCCCTTTTATTTACCAGCTTATGATGGTTAGTTTTAGGGCGTTTCAATTAGCATCCTTATGCTCGCATGTTTGCATCCATTCATCTGTCTTGCATGCACCGGGCTCGGCACATCATACTAACTGCATCGTAGTTCAATTCTGAGTTGAATACATGTTATCTGTAGCATCTCATATGCCATCTTAGAATAATCGAGCCTATTGTAGTTGCATTTTTGCATGTGTTGCATTAGGCATTCTTAACATAGCTAGGATCATGCATTGATTTCTAACATAGCTTTTGTTTTGGCTCGGAGTACTCGGTAAATGTTTATGCTTTAGCATCCTTGCATGTGTGTGAGTGACTGCCATGATAGCATGCTTACCATGAGGCTATTTTCTTACGTGATATAACTGCTTGAATGCCTGTGGGTGAAGGTTAGATTACTTGAATTGGAACAATTCATTGATTGCGAGTTTTAAGCCCACTTGAGAGTGGAAAAGCACCATGTTTTCTAAGCCCACTTGAGGGTGGCAAAATCCGCATTTTTAGCCTACTTGCGAGTAGCAAACCGTTTTCAAAAACATACATGAGACATTTTGTTCCAACTTAGGCGATCCAGTCTATACTTGTATGTTATGCGCATCACATAGTAATTTTAGGCTAATAAACCGGAATAAGAGCACATGTGTTTTCAAAAAAAAGATATCATGTTTAGTAGTGGCCGATCTTTGATCGAGCGAGCGGGGGTGCTCATGAAATGACCTTCCCCAATCGTACCCAAGTTCCCGAGCCGAGGCAACTTTGGTGATGACGGACACGTGGCCTTAAGCACGAGTCAGGGTTTCCTAAATTTCCCCGAAATAAAATATTTAGGTGGCGACTCTGTATCTGGCAAAGCAGTCCATGTTTGACACTTCTTTCTAAAAATCAGTTTTGCCAAATGATTTGCCAGATTTGGACTCTTTGGTGATTTATCAATCTCGCATTGCACTTTGTGAGATCAGATTAAGAACCGTGACATTTGAGTCCGAGCTGTAGTAAGCCCAAATGAACGAAATGGGATTTTCCCGGGACGTTTGGGTACGTCTACAGTTTCTGGCAACTCTGCTGGGGTGTTAGAGAACTTGACTCGAACTCATGATATCTTGTTTTGACTATACTTATGTGTTTCTTTGCATTGTATGTGCATTGGTGCACCTAGGACACCGTGTTTGCCATCTGCTATTCCGGAACGGTTTGCCGGAGGCTGCGTGCCATAAGGTTGACCGGTTACGGGCTCTGCCACAATGGGAACACAAACCCCGATTTTTACCGGGGCACCCTTTTTGACCATTTGACCTAGTGCATATCGAAATCCATAGTGACCATTCCAAACTAGGACAGGTTGCTTACCCGATTATAGGTTGTTTGAAACCGCTGCATGCGTAGTGAATCCCTAGCTCCTGACAAAATAGGATAGGGAAACCCTACCCCTCCATAGGGGTGTTTTGGCTCTCACTTGTTTGCTATGTGCTTTTGGAGTGCGTCTCTACAGGAATGCATGTATCAGTTTGCGAGTCCGGGCATCAAGCTTGTGGGCATCAGTATTTGGGGAATCAGTTTTACCTGAGGGTATCGGTTTACAAGCAGAATTTTCGGCAGAATTCAGTAGAGAGCACAGTCGTTCAGCTATGTGTATACCTGTTCTGGTGAAATCAAGCTGAGATGCTGTCTGTTTTCTCTTTTGCAAGGTAGTCGTGGAACTATAGCTTCAGAGGGCTCCAATATCCCCCGGGTACATTGGATCCGTGTTGATAGACTTTGTCAGGTTAGAGATTCAGTTCAGAGCAACTAGTGTTTCCTTTGCTAGTGGTAAGACAAGAAAAGGGCAATCAGGCACAGATCACCCGTTCAACAGTCCCCAGTTCAACGTTCACTATCCACCTCACCTATACGCAGTTGGGCTGAGATATCTGTTTCCACCTCAGAAAGGGGATACACACTTGTTCAGTTAGATCAGCAGTTTTCAGTTGGAATGGAAGAAATGATGTGTCAGCTCTAGGAGAGCATGAAAACCATGCAGCAGGACGTTGCTCGTCAAGCAGAATTTGCCAAACAGCAGGCTGAGATCATGGCCCAACAGGCAGAGCTAATTACCAGGCTACAGCAGCAAGCCGAGGCATCCGCTTCACACTAGGCTCCTCCCCCACCAAGGGTTCCAATACTCGGAGAGACACCAAATGTCCAGGAAGATACGGACATTCCAACAGGGCCGGCTCCGCCCCCAATCCTACCTCAGCTATCTAAAACACCTACCAACTTACCGGATTCTCCCTTTGTGTTCGAGGTGGACCCCACAGCATTAAAAGTGAGCAAGCTTGAAAAGCTGTTCAAGAAATCTCAGGGTGTCAAGTCCATTCCAAATATCGAAGATGGGTACACCGACACGGCCGTGACGCTGCCGGACCGATTTAAGATGCCACATATTGACCGTTTTGATGGGTCTGGGGATCCTATGGTGCACCTACAGCTATTTTTAGATATCTTAAGGCCGATGGGCCTCTCCAGATTACAGAAGCTTTCCTTGTTCGGCCGGACCCTGTCGGGTGTAGTGGCCATCTGGTACGCAAAATTGGAAGATTCCATCAAGAGGAATTGAGAGGAAATGGCCGAGGCCTTCGTAGCTCAATACTCCTACAACACACAAATCGAGATCACAACTCGTGATCTTGAGACAACTAGACAGGAACCGAAGGAGAGCTTTTCTGACTTCGTAACCCGCTGAAGGGCCAAGGCCTCAATGATGACCATTAGGCCGACTGACAAAGATCAAATACGGATGGTTGTGCGCAACCTCCAGCCCAAGCTCATGCAGAGGATGATCGTTCTCCCTCACCCCACTTTTTTCAGATCTGCATGAGATTGGGGTACAGATCAAGGATGCTATGAAGCAGGGCCTCATTGACCAGGAGAAGGAGCAGCCCAGGAGGGCATTTTCCCGCAGTTTGAATGCAACCACCAGTGGTGATGCAGCTGCAAGATCTTTTGAAGTAGGTATGGTCACCACCGCCGCATCAAGAACATCTACCCCATTCACCGGTGCATCTGGAAGTAGCTCACAAAAAACCAAATATCCACATCGAGTTAAGAGGGTTTTTACCCCACTTTATATGCCTTTGTCAAAGGCTCTAGAGGTCTTACTCCGAAAAGGATATCTAAAACCGTTGGAACAACAGCCTCTACCCGATCCTATCCCTCCAAAGCATGACCAGACTAAATACTGTGCCTACCATCAACAAACCGGTCATGACACTGACAGTTGCTTTCGTCTTCGCCATGATGTACAAGATCTGTTTGACAACAAGGTCATCGCCGCACCAGCTCTGTCACAACCCGAACTCGCCCCTAAAAGTTCGAGTATGACCTATTCAGAAACTGACACTTAACCTGATATACATATCATATGGGGCCTGAACGGAAGCATTTAATATCCAACAATAATATAATATAACATCCATTGAGCTACCACTACCATGCCAGGATCACAATCATTGCATAAAGCGAATTATCATACAGTGACACACACTAGATAGCTAGGTTTATAGACATAAACATACACGAACTCAGCCCCATAACTGGGCGTATGATAAAACATTGGTAAAGAAAGGGACTGCAAACATTTCAAAAAAGCCAAAAGCTAACGAACTCCATACAGTGAACAGCTTCCTCTAAGTGCCTAGACACACTGCGGTTGATAAAAACGTACAAGTATCAGGGTAATACTGGCCACCAGGTAGATGACCTACAGAAGCAGACAAAATACAGAGTGAGCCAGGCTCAGTGAATAATAGCACGTAAACAATCCAATATATAACTTGAATTACAATGTTTATAAATACAAAGAACTTATGGTTACTCTTCCTGTAATTGTTTCCAGAACGGCCTTCGGCCCAGTCTTTAATCAGAGCAGCTTTAAGCCTAACAGAGTTACAAATTAGCCATAGGTTCACAGATTTCACAGATTGGCCATAGGCCTAATAGATTTCACAAATTGGCCCCCGGCCCAGATATAACAGCTTCATATACATTTGTATAATCACTTGTTTCTACCAATATTCACAATTTACATGTAATCATATGTGGTATATCCATTAGCGTTGACAAACCCGATGACCCATGAAGGGACCAGATGACCCATAAAGGGACCAGATTGGCTTTAAGCCCAGTTCATATATGTATGGACTCAAGAGGTGTCTCGTGCGGACTCTAGAGGTGACTCGCATTGCAGCACTTAGTTCCGTACAACACTTTGTTCCATACCAGAAATCATTAGGTCTTAAAGACCGATCAATCCATATCATGTCATAACATAACATAAACAGAACGGATAAACGAAGCAGAATAATCCCAGATTCATGAGAATGCCATTATACATTCGTGTACATTAATTACCCCATGGTTTATCACAAGTTGACATAGTTGTCTTGCAGACAGCAGAGCCTTAATAATAACTGTTAACAGAAGGTAAACATGTCACTGTATTAATAGGAACAGAACAATTCACATCATAGTGTGAGTCATAATAATGTTATTGATATCCAATTCTTTCTTCAGATTGAGTCATTCATAGGTTAATCTGATATTTATCATAAAGCGTCCCGTAATTCTATTCGATTATTCGTTCCGATGATCCTTTTTAGGTAATTTATAGGTCATAGCACATTACCAGTAATTATTAATTGTAATCGGAATGCAGAGTAGTTGCAGAGTCGTATCGATGTACTTAAATCTTCCAACAATCACACAAGGTTGCACCAACTTCCAATCAACATAAATGGTAACATAATCATTTGCAAGGAACATAACGTTAATAAAAAGAATTATTAACGGTAAGTAAATGTACAATTATAGTACTACTACTCACAATGATCGGTTCCCGGTAGTAATGGAACGATATCCTCGTCTCGACCTGCAAACACAATGCACAACACATAATATGAGATTAAAACCAATCTCTTTTTATTCCTTACTCAATAGATATGGTGGTTCTAGACTCATTAGTCCTCCATAGGTTATAACCCATGCCTCAAAAGATATGAGGAATCGATAGGAGAAAGGTTCAGACGAAGAAACGGTACAAACCCAACAAACAGAAATTGAACAGTCATCACTAATTTGGGCATAACTATTTCTGTACTTAGAATTTGGGACTGAGACTACACTATTGGAAACTAGACTTTCGGGGCTTGATTTTAGGCTCAAGAATCACTCAAAACGGAGTCCAGACGCAAAAGATATGCTTGTTCAAAGTTACAAGGCATAAGCTGAAACAGGGTTGGCCGCTCGTGCGGCCCAATTCCGCTCAAGCTCCCAAAAGAAGAATGAAAAGCTCCTTTTTCTCTTCATGCTCCGCTCGTGCGGTGCCCATGGCCGCTCGTGCGGTCTGGGCAAACACAGACAGTCCGAAAATGGTTTTTGCTCCAACACTTGATCTATCCATTTTTAAGCTTGATTTCAAGTCTAATTACTCAAAAACATGTATAATTCCTACCAAAACATAATCAAATAACATCATCAAATAGAATCTCATCTTTTCTATATATCCAACCTTCCATTATATATGCCCAAATCATGTAAATATAACTTAGATTTAAAGAAAGTATGGTTTAATTCTTGAATTCAACCCAATCCATTCCTAATTCAACACACTTGTTTATTTACATATCCAACTTCCAAGTTACTTTTTGATTCCATGTAGTAGGTGAATCATCTATAAAGATGGTAGTTAGAGCCACATACCTCATCTTAAATCTTTGTTTTTTTTCCTTGATTCCTTCAATTTCCAAGCTTCCATGGATGGTGAGCTCTCTTTCACTCTTGGAGAGCTTCTCCTCTGCTTTGCCCTCTCTTCCTCTCGGTTCTCTCTCTCCCTCAGATATTTGTTTGACTTCAAAAATGATAAGCCCCCACTCACATGGCCTATCCACATATATATATAATATCACACACATAAGTTCATCATAATAGGGGAAACCAAAGGTGCCCTTACGAATCGCACAAAATCAAATTCCAATTAAACTTCCCAGATGGCTCTAAAAATTATGCTGATCATAAATACGTCCTCTGTTCCAGTTTCTGAAGCCTCTAAGGCCTTAAATTTGCAGTACAAAATTACCACCCAAACGTGCATTGACGAATCAGACAAATTAGAATTCCAATTATTTTTCCCAAATAGTTCTAAAAATTCCCATTAACATACCAAAGTACTCAATTTTGATTCCTGAACCCGTAAAGGTCGTCAATTCCAGTTTTAAAGTCATAACTCAACAGATAGTTCTTCAATTCCAATAGATATAATTAAATTAAACACATTATCCTCTAGTTAAATAAGGATGACTTCTTATACACATTTTGGGGTCGTTACAAGCTCAGCAAAGTCTATCGCCACTGGATCAGTGAATTTGTGGGGGATAATGTGATTATGTGATCGGGGGATGAACCACCCGTGGATGGCGCTCAGTTTACTCCGGATGTGGCGCATGGCACGCACTGTTTTGAGCATTGTGCTAGTTTTTGTACTTTCTGACTTGGGTATTGGGTCAGTCTTGTTGTTTTGTATGGAGTCAGTCCTTTTGTACTGAGTCAGTCGCGTCAGTCTTGTTATATTGGGTCTGTCTGGTTGTATCGAGTCTGTCCTATTTTGTTAGAGTTAGGTGATCCCGGGGGCGTTACCTCAGATATCACTATTTTGTTTTGTGTTTGTCTTTTTGCTTTCTTTTGAGTCTGTTGCTGCCAGGGAGCCAGTTACACCAGAAGACCTAATTGAAACAGCTGCAGCTTTCATGCTTTTGTGCTTGTTTCTACTTTGAGCCTGTTGTGCCAGCAAACTTGAATGAAACGACAGTGCTTTTCACCTGCTTTTCTGTGCCTTTAAGTCTTTACATCGGCCCAAAATTTTCAAAACCTTTTTGAACATTGTGATGAAAACGAAGAGGAAGGAATTCCTCGGGATTTGAAAAAACTTGATCAATTGAGAGAAAGAAAGGCATGCTAAGCCCTTAATGATTGAGATCATGCTTGTTAATGTGAGTACTGAGAAGGATCCTGGCTTGATTTAGATTGGTTTCGCATTGTCTTCAGCGCGAGCGACTAGTCGCTTTCTTAAAAAATTTGAAAAAAATGTGTTGCGCGGTCCTGCAAAGACCTGTGTGGAATCGCTCTTGAGATTGTGCAGCCTAGGATCGCTCTCAGCCTCGAGACTCGACCCTCTTGCTTTCAAACCTTGAACTTGGATTCAGAATGTTCAACGGTCAACCACAATGTGAGGTCTGTGTGGCCAGATTTGAAGCAGCCCATGAACTAAGGGCGAGATTATCAAATGTGATCAAAGGAAGCTTGCGAAGCTAGATTAGAGGCATCCCTTGAACTAGGGGCAAAGAATTTCAAATGTGCTCGAAGAGTGAAAGATGAGTCATTTCTCAAGCTAACGAAGATCAGCAAGAATGCCAAATCCCAGAAGGGAAGAAAGAAGAAGGTATCGTTGAAGGACAGCTGAGTTCCGATCCACAACACTAGGGGCAAATTTAGTCCCCCCATTGGATGTACTCCTGCATCATCAGCGAACAGCAGCCATTCTCCTGGATTCAGATGACTTCAGGATCTCAAAACCATTTGACATGGACAAAGCTACACTCTTACCCTTGAGAGGCTCGCTGGGCCGAAAACCCGGAAGGGCGACCCAGGCAAAAGTTAGAGCAAGAAAAAGAACAAAAAGAACAAAAAAAAGAAAAATGCAAAGAATGAAAAAAAAAAAGAAAAGAAGAAAAATGAAAAGAAAAGATGAAAAAGAAAAAAGAAGAAAAGAAATGAAAAGAATTGAAAAGAAAAGAAGAACATAGCTCACGAGGTTGAAAACCCAGAAGGGCGGCCTTGGCAAAAGTTAGAGCGCAAAAGGAGAGGTTAATACCCGAGTATACCTTAACCCCAAACTACGTAAGGCTTGATTCCCATCTTTGGGATACGTAGGCAACTTCATTCTGAAGTCCAGCCATAAAACACTTCAAATTTGACTGTGTTCATGTGATGGTTTTGGTCATCTTTGTCTTCTCTGTATCTGAGAATTTAGTTGTAATTGTCACTGTGAGGACTGGTTACCATGTGCTGCGGCGCTATTCAGACTAGGGGCAACTTTTCGTTGCCGTGCAGTGCTGCGGTGCTATTTAGACTAGAGGTAACTTTCCGTTGTCATGCAGTGCTGCGGTGCTATTCAGACTAGGGGCAACTTTCAGTTGCCATGCAGTGCCGTTCAGACAAGGGGCAATTTTCCATTTGTTTTGGATATGAGGTTGTGCATCTCAAGAGTAAATTATGCGTTGGTCGAGCAATGGCCATTTGCAAAAATAGTGTTTGAGAATTTTTAATGAGGTTGAGTAATTCTCTCGAAAATTATTCTATTTTTTTTCTAAAACTGGACCATTTCTTGGACCCAAAAAAGCAAAATTTTCAGTGCTCATAACCTGACTTGTATGATTTCAAATTAGAAAATTGAACAAGCATGTTAATCTAACTCTTATTTTGGTTAAAATTGTTTTAGCAGAAGCAAAAAAAACAAAAAATGGTCAACATGATGAACTAGGGGGCACAGTTGAGTCAGGTTTTCTATCTTTTCCCCTTTATCAATGCACTTGCCAGAAAGGGCATCGTACTTGCCAGAAAGGGCATCGTTGAAGCTAACCGCAAAAGGATAGAAAGCTCTCACATCCTCCAAGCAACGAGGTATCAAGTCAAGTGCGAAGCATGAACTGGAATGGAGCAGAATATTCCATTCCCTCATCTGGACAGATCTAATCGCGTCCAAACTCCCCAATAGAGCATCATCAACCAATGTCAATTACAGACCTGCTGCGCGTCTGGTCGCATTGCAACCCCTCTGTGGGAGAAGCTCACTGCTGTGAACAAGAATGAGAATCTGGTAAAATACCAGGGGCAAGAACCCACAACTTCCTGCTTATCCACCAACCACCCAGGAGAGGGATAAAAAATGAGAGATTGAAGAATAGAGAGATGTGCGCTGAGAGAAAAAGTGAGGAAAATGGCTTTTTCAGAAAAACAGAGCCTGAGGGCCGAGTGATGTGAGAATCACAAATGAGAAAGGATGGGAAGCAATACCCGGAGAAACTGGCTTCTCGTGCACTGAGAGGTCTCTCGCCACGTTTGTGTGTCGTGTCAGTCGTTTTGTTTGTCTCGATTCTTGTTTTGAATCGTTTCGGGTGTCTATAGATGTGTTTAGGTTGTCTTACCTTGTCTTTTTCTTTGTTATTGAGTCGTGGCGTGCTGTGTTCAGTCGTAGGCTCAATACCCAGTTGAGAACTTATTCTCACTCTCAATTTCAAAAAATCGTTTTGTGCTCAGAGTGCCGTGCCGTTCTCCACATTTGTGCAAAACAAGATTTTGTTCTTTCAAAAACCGTAGGGTTCAACCCGGGTCATGTGGGAACAGTAAAACCAGGACCTATCTGAAGCTATATAGGTTCCAGACTGCAAAGTAAAAGAAAATGGGGAAAATTTTGAGCATCTGAGTGTGTTTCACCTTCAGAAAATTCTGAGATTGCATTCCATATGCACCTCCTCAGGCCTTGTTAATGCTACCGAAGTATGAGTGCGCCTCTATCTCAAGTGTAAGCCTGTTTCAAGTCAGAATGGCAGTCCAAGCAGCACATGTGGTTTTCACATGCAGATGTTATCTCTTGCCAATATAAACAGGGTGTACCCTTTCCGAGCTTAATGTGTTGCAAAGCCCTCTGAGAGATAAATCGGAGGCACCAGAGTACATGTTTGATGCCCCTCTATTGCATAGAATGTGCACTTTCATATACGCTTCTGTTTCATGCGTGCCGCGCATCGTTATGATTCATGCATAGAATATGCTTGCTTTTGATTCCACATAGAATATGCTTTGCTTTCAATATTGCATAGAATATGCTTTCCATGTTGCATAGAAAATGTCCCCATACTTGCATAGAACATGCATTTCATCGCACTTTTTTCTGCACCTTACTTGCACAGAAGATGCATTTTATCGCACTTCTTTTGTGCACCTTCCTCACACTTTCTTGTGCATTGTATCTCTCTCGCACTATCTTGTGCACTTTTACATTTCATATCACTCACACTGTCTTGTGCACCTTGTGGTTGTGTTTCACTCGCACTGTTTAGTGCATTTCAAAATCACTCGCGTCGTTTAACGCATCGCATTGTCTAGTGCAATTCAGTTTACACTCGCGCTTTCTTGCGCATCGCACTGTTTTGTGTAGTTTACACTCGCGCTTTCTTGCGCATCGCAATGTTTTGTGCAGTTTGCACTCACGCTTTCTTGCGTATCGCACTATTTTGTGCAGTTTCCACTCCCGCTTTCTTGCGCATCACATTGTTTTGTACAGTTTACACTCGCACTGTCTTGCGTATCGCATTGTTTTGTGCAGTTTACACTTGCGCATTCTTGCGCATCGCACTATTTTGTGCACTACATCTCATTCGCGCTGTTTTGCGCATTGCACTATTTTGTGCATTACATTTCATTCTCGCTATTTTGCGCATCGCATTGTTTTGTGCATTTTACTTGCATTGTGCATGCATTTTATCGCGCCATCTTGCGCACCTTACCTGTACTTGTTAGTGCATTGCATTGATTCGTGCTTTCTTGCGCATCTTACCTGCACTTGTTAGTGCATTGCATCGCGCTATCTTGCGCACCTTACCTGTATTGCACTGTCTTGTGTAGTCACCTGGTCTGGGAGACCTTAAATCCTCTGGTCTAGGAGACCTTAAATCCTGCATCTTCATTCGCACTGTCTTGTGCACTCTTCGGTCTAGGAGACCTTAAATCCTCTAAAGGTGTAATTCCTTTGGTGTTTGTCGTGCCCGAACGACTTTCGGTGGTCTGGTATAGCCACCTGCCTGTGTTTGCGGTGAGTTCCTAGGAGACCAATTGAGACGGTGGAAACTAGAGTTCGAATGGCTCATGCCTAGAACGCAAAGGTTCAGGATTTCCGAGACTAAAGTTTGGTTTAAATACCCAGGGGTATATCCTCGGCTTGAAATCTGTATGGCAGCCCCATAGATTGAGATAGCATGTGTATGCGCCTCAATTCTGGATACTAAACCAACCTAGTCTGTCACCTTGTTGGAGAATAGGGAAAGCTGCGACCATAGTCAGGGAGAAAAGTAGTACCTGTGGTTTAACCAAGAAGAAGCTAAAGCCCTCCAGCAGCATGAGGCACAATATTCTATGTACGGTTCATTTGAAGCTGGCACGACCAGACAAACCGGAACCGCGCGCCTCGGTGATTGCGCATACTGTGCTCGTTTTGAGGTTCCGGAGTTCTCGGCTGAGAGCCTTACCTCCGGGCCTCGGAACTTTTTGTGCTTTGACTCGGTTTGCGGACCAGGTCTTGTTTTCTCTTCCTGAAGGGAGGGAGAGGTCTTGTAGACCATCTCTCAGTGATCGTAGACTACTTTTCGTGGTCGTAGGCCACTGTTCCTGTTTGAAGACTAGTTTTCCGACTTTCAGAGCCGTCGGCCGCGCGCCTCGGCTCGGGACCGCTTAACATTCTCCATTTGCCCCGCTTTTTGGAACACACCTTGTTTCCTCTGTCTAGAGGGACACTGTGGCCTCGGAGACCACTGTTGTGGTCATACGCCACTTTCGGAGCTCAACAGCCAGTTTTCGAGGCCACCGGCTGCGCGTTTTGCCTCCCGAACTCTAGTTTTGCATCCGTGTTGGTTCTTTTTTGCCACAACCCTTGTTTTCCATGTTTGGAAGGTGGTACAAGGGTGGGAGACCAGCATTGCTCTTGGAGACCACTTCTCTCTCCGCCAGCCGATTTTCTTGTCGGGAAACTGGTCTCCTTGATCTTTGGGCCACATTTACTGGTCTCCCACCACACCACTAGCTTGCCTTCGATATGGAGACCACCAAATGGAGCCACCAACCACCTTTTTGTGTGGGAGACAACCTTGGGTGGTCGGATGACCACTAAAAGTGGCAGGCCGACCACTTTTTCTAGTCGGCCAGCTTCCTCCTGTTTTGTCTTCCTCAGTGGATGCCAGCTGTGCCAGCTGGAAGGCACAGACTGTATCCTCCATACACGTGTATGGAGGATCTTGACCCTTGTTTAGCTTCTCAAAGAAGGTTGAACCCTCTTGCTTTTCTATAAGAGAGGCCTTCCCTCTCCTTGAACTAGGTTCAGATTTTGGTCTAAGACAAAATATATATATCTCTCTATATCTCTATATTTTGGCCCAAAAGGTGCATGATTCTTGACCTATTGCAAACAACCTAATAGTCTAACACCTCCACCATTGTTACTGAGTTCTTGGAGGGTCTTGAGAGGTCTTAAAGGATGGGTTTTTGGTCCAGAAACTTGCTGGTTTTGCTAAGCTCCAAGGGTAATCACTTTTCCCTCTTTTAAGCATTATTTTGATCCTTCTCTTAGCCTCATTTGCATGCTTATTTGAGCTTTGTTGTCAACTGAAAAAAATCTTGTTTTAAGGTCCTTGTGATGTTTGTTTAAGACCATTTTGGTGTTGAAGGTCATCTACCCTCTTGCATGCTCTATTTGGCTTTGTTTTGAACCATACCATATAGCCTTTGAGCTAGTCTTGCCTTGGCCTTTTAGCCACTGAAATCCAGCAGATTTTCAGTGGTTGGCATGTGGTTTTGAGGGCCTAAATCAGAGAGTGGTGACCCTCTCTCTTATTGTCTTTTTTATTGGCATTTTTGGCCTATCAAAGGAGCATATGTTTATACCATTTGGAGGCCTAGTTCAGGCACTTTTTGGTGACTTCTAGGACCTGCCTAGGCTCTAACCATGGCTGGTTTGGTCTTCTTTTGTTTGCTTCTTGCATGTGTAGAGTAACCCCTTTTATGGCTTATCAAAGGAGCATGTCATTCTTGTATGCATTGGTCATGTTTCAGTGAGTTTTTGGCCATCATTTGGCATGCCATGATTCTTTTTTTGGCTGGTTTGGTAGTCCCTCACATGCTTCATATGCTTGTAGTGTAAACCATGCTTACTAGCTTACAATGCATGTTGTTTTGGCCCCCTATTCTAGCATATTTTGGCCATACTCTAAACTGATTTTATTCATATTTTGGGCTACCTTAGCTCTGTTTTGAGGCCTCATGATCAAAAAATGCTTTCCATGCATGCTTGTTGTGTAATACTCTTGACCAGCTTTGAGTTTGGAGGTCACTTGCATGCTTAATTTGAGGCATTTTCATGTTTTGGCATCATTGAGCGTAATATTTCAGAGCTTATATGTGTGCCATATTCCCATGTTTATCATGCCTTCAATGTGTTTGAGAGTTGCATCATTATGCCCTATTTGTGAGCCTTTGCATTGAGCTTCATGTTGGTGCATTTCAAGCCATCATCTTAGCCCATTTTGCTACTGTTTTGGGCCTGCATAGGGTCTGTTGGGAGTCAGTTTGGCCATTTGAACATTGCTTTGCATGCCTATAGTGTGACACACTTCACTAGTTTCAATGCTTGAGTCATCCAGCATGCATTGTGTGATTCGTTTGCATGATTCAGAGCCATTTTGTATGCTATTTCAGAGCTGAAATATATGCCATTGTGTTCCATGTTTCATCCTTGCCATGCTCTTAGAGAGTTGTATCTTGTGCCCTTGGCTTGGAGCCTTTGCATTGTGCATGTTTGCATGAGTTTCAGTGCCTTGTTTGCATTATTTTGGCCACTGGTTTGGGTGTGGCCGAGGCCTATCTACTTTGGTTTAAGTCCATCGTGCATTGTGTATGCCATTGATAGTTCATAGCGCTGTGTATGCTAGGTGCATGTTAGCATATTCATCCCTCGCATGCTTGCATGACTAGGTTGCATTGCATTAGGGTTGCATGTTAGAGTTGCATCGGTGCCATGCCATCCTACTTGTTGCATTGTGTTTGGAATAGGAGTTGGTCCAAACACGGGAAACGAGGAACGTTTTGTACTTAAAGTGACGAAACGTGCCTTAATTCCCAGTCGCTGACACTCTTGACTACCCATGACGGAGCTGTTCGTTTTAGGTGCTTGTATGTGCATTCATTTCACATTGTGTCGTGCAATTCGACTCCTCAGCCACCATGCATCGGGATGCGTGATTGGGGGTCCGAGGGTCCGAGACCTACACTCCCTAGAGCTTATGCAATGATGGGGAGAGTGGTCGTGCACACATATGTTGAAAATACCTTGCCTTCTCTCTCTCTTGCCTTTGTTGCAGAAAAACCAAAAACCAGGAGAGGAAACTGGTCGGCTGACCAAGTTTTCTGGCAGGCCGACCACCTTTTTGGTCTCCACCACAAAGGGTGGTCGGTAAGTGGTCTCCCATGCCAATGGTTGGTCGGCAGCCCTCCCACAGTCCCCCAGGGTGGAGTTTCATCTCTCTAGAGCTTTGTGCAAATTTCTGAGATCAATTGCAAACAAAGGCGAGTCGAGGCATCGCGATGGATTTCCCGACAAGGCGACTCGAGCATGCATGCATCCTTTATTATTCAAGGCAGAGCTGAGGCAGTCCTTTCCACATAGTTTGCATGCTAGTTTAATTGCTTATTTAATTCATTTGTTAAGTAGTTAATGTTGTGTAATAATTAGCTGTAATTTCTTATTCATTTTGGTTATGTAATAACTAGGTCGATTAGTTTAGCTTAGATTAGCTAGCTGGTTCTGTATTATTTATTCGGACCCTCCTCCGAGAGGGCGAATTTTGTAATAAGTGTGCGTGTGTGTGATGCATGTCTTCCAACCTATATGCCATCTTAGAATAGCCGAGCCTATTGTAGCTGCATTTTTGCATGTGTTGCATTAGGCATTCTTAACATAGCTAGGATCATGCATTGATTTCTAACATAGCTTTTGTTTTGGCTCGGAGTACTCGGTAAGTGTTTATGCTTTAGCATCCTTGCATGTGTGTGAGTGACTGCCATGATAGCATGCTTACCATGAGGCTATTTGCTTATGTGATATAACTGCTTGAATGCCTATGGGTGAATGTTAGATTACTTGAATTGGAACAATTCATTGATTGCGAGTTTTAAGCCCGCTTGAGAGTGACAAATCACCATGTTTTCTAAGCCCACTTGAGGGTGGCAAAATCCGCATTTTTAGCCTACTTGCGAGTAGCAAACCGCTTTCAAAAACAAACATGAGACATTTTGTTCCTGTAATAACCCGACCCTCGTATCTGTTTTCGGAATATTTTCGGTCCCTTATTCTGAGCATTTAAGTACTTACGGTGGAATTTTATGTGAAATTGAATTTAATTGGGTGAATCCTATGATAGTGGTTACATATTTGTATGATAAGAAAAATATCTGTTACAATTACGGTGTTTGGATCAGGAATTGTGAGCCTTAGAGGGTTGATAATCCGAAATCGATTTCACATTTAAGATCAGTATAAGTTTTATGTCATAATATGTATTTTTGTAGAATTTTAATTTGGAAAGATTAAATTGATTAAGTTTTGTCCAATTTAATATATATATGTAGGCTTTGACCATTTGACTTCATTTTATGTATATGTGTATATGTACATGCTTAGTCATTGGACTTATGAACCTTAAAACATAAATATCTCTTGGAGAGTAGAAAAGAAGAATTAGGGAAGAAGAAGCAAGGCAACAAGGAAGGAATTTGGGGAAATTGGGAAGGCATCTAGAGATTAAGGCTTAAGGTGAGTTTAACCCACCTAGTTCAACTGTTTTCTTGTTAGAGAGTAGGAACCTCTTGGTGTTGTATAATGGAGAGTTGTGATTGTGTGTGTGTGTGTTGAAGAATTAGCATGATACTTTAATCATTTGGTTGTTTTGTTTTGATTCCTTTGATTATCAAGCTTGAGTTCATCTTTTCATGCTTAAAGGCTATGTGTATGTATATGTGTGTGTGGGTGTGTGTGAAGATGGGAATATTATGGAAATGAGTTGTGTTTGTGAGTTAAGCTTAAAGATTCAAATTGGACTTAGATTGATCTATGTTTGTCTTCTAATTACATGATTTTGAACCATGTTTTATCCCTCAAAGGAACCTATTTTGAGCCTTGAAGAAGAGCACCAAAAATTGGATTTTTGTTGAATTTTCGAACTGCTGTCTGCTGGAATCGCCGCACGTGCGGGGAGCACTGCCGCACGTGCGGGGCTCACAACCGCATGTGCGGCCCCTACTGAAAAAAAAGAGTTGTTCCGTTTTTCGTGCTTAACCCTCTGGTATTTTTAGAATTCGTATTTGACATCCTTTTGATGTATGTAAATTCATTTGAAGCGAAATGAGTCCGGAAACAATGTAACAAGGAAGGGAACTAATGGGTGAGCTATGTATGTGTATAGGTCATACCTCGGGAAGGTCAAGCACTTCGTCGTTGCACTGTGAATAATAGTACTACAATTGTACATTATTTACCGTTAATGATCATTGGTATTAATATTCTGTTCTTTGTGGGTAATTATAATAACGTATGAGTGGATTGAGGCTTATGGGAGTAATGAAGGATCTGACTTGACATACATCAATATGGCTCTGAACTACTTTACATTTCGGGTGTGTTCAGTGGTTAACGATAATGTATCGATAATGTGTCACAACCTGTAATTACCCTGATTCTGCACGGAAATGACATGTAAACTATTGATGCTATGGAGTTGGTAATAGAAGGACATTATGAATGTAAACTCTGTTTACTGGGGCATAATATTTTGAATGGGAACATGACATCCCGAACATCCTCTTGGGAATTTCAGTACATGTTTTACAATATAGATACCTGTTTATAGTGGATGAACATGATTGAGTAGTTGGTTAGAACTATGGACTGTGCTATCGTCATGTGCTTTGTTTACCGTTAATGAACATCATTAACATTTTGTTATCTGTAATTTACCCTTATTGATTTATAGTGAACAAGAAGAACAATGATGCTTGGGCATTCTGAATCCTTATGTTTTGCCAAGGATGACTCAGGATTGTGGTGAAGTAAGTTATTCCGTGCCTATTAGTAATATTCTGATATACGTGAGACGATTATGGCCATTTGGAAGGAATCATGAGATGATTTATGTATCCTGTTGTGTGATGTTATTTATGTGAATTTGGGGCTATTCTGTTCTGGACATTCATTCTGTTTATGTATTATGTTCTGTAAGTTGTTCCGTTTACGAGATGATATAGTATACAATGATGTTTTAAAACTTATTGATTTCTGGTATGGAACAAAGTGCTACACTTCGGTGGGAGCCACCTCTTGAATCCATACATATGTATCATTCTGGGCCGAGGGCCATTCTGTATCATTCTGGGCCGAGGGCCATTCCGTACCATTCTGGGCCGAGGGCCATTCTGTATCACTCTGGGCCGAGGGCCATTCTGTATCATTCTGGGCCGAGGGCCGTTCTGTACCATTCTGGGCCGAGGGCCATTCTGTATCATTCTGGGCCGAGGGCCATTTTGTATCATTCTGGGCCGTGGGCCATTCTGTATCATTCTGGGCCGAGGGCCACTCTGTATATATATTTCTGGATTCATGTTTGTTTGAGATATAATTACAGAGTGTAGTTAATTATATGTTTTACAGTTATATACCTTATTATTTCAGTTGTACTTTACATTACTTATGTACTATTATTCACTGAGTTTCACTCATTCTGTATTTTGTCTGTTTCTGTAGGTTATCAACCGAGAGGCCAGTCCTAACCCTTAAGATTCGTCTCCCTCTTGTCAACCTCGGTGTGTCCAGGCACTATCTGTAGCCCGTGTGTTTTGTCAAGTGTTGTTATATTTTTGGGATTTATGCTTGATTGTCCTTCCTTAAGATGTTTTGTTCCATGCCCAATTGTGGGCTAAGTCGATGTGTATGTGTGTATGTTTTCTGTATATTATTTACTTGATATGATGTGGTGATCCTGGCATGTCAATAGTAGCTCAATGGATATGTTTTGATGTTGTTCTTTAATATTAAATGCTTCCGTCCAGGCCCCCTATATTATGTATATCAGGTTTAATGCCTATGTCTGCATAGGTCATGCCCGAACTTTTAGGGGCGGGTTCGGGGTGTGACAGGTGGTATCAGAGCACGAGTTGCCATCTCACACACGAATCCATTGAGCTTTAGGATGTCTAGAAAGACTTAGGCATCATGCATAATATTCTGCAAGTATATGAAAAGATTGATGGCAACGTTAAATGTGTATATTCTACCTGCTAACTCTGATGATTACGACCTATGTCTGTTGTATATTCTTTTGTTGTCTTTGTTTATCTTATATAGGTTGGTGAAATGCACGATATGCAGATGGGATTAGGTAAGCAACGTTGCACTGTAGAGGTGTGGTGAGAATTCGAACTGATTGGTAAGACAATTTATATGTGAATAAGTGGATCAAATGTGTGTTATCGGTTGATAATTATTTGTGGAAAATGATGACGATATTTATTTGAGTTAATACACTTGGGTTGTTTAATACCTTTATGGCCTGATATGCCTCCCTTGCCATAGTACTGTTTTGAACGGTGATTATGAGAAATTACTATGTTGGAATATTTTGAGAAGATACATTTCGCGTAATAATTTAAAGTGAGATAAGTATGCTCGGCTGTAAGAAGAAGTCATGCATGTCGTGATCCCCCTTAAATTGTAATAGTATGTAATTAAAATGATTTCATGAACCGAGAAAACCGACGATTTCTGATGGGAAAATATTGAAGTATGTAACATGACTGTGTCTGTCTATAGTTACAGCATCCGTTATCTGTAATCTGTATCCTGCACTCTGTATTCTGACCCTTGTAATCTGTATTTTGTAATCCGGAATCTGTGATCTGTTATCTGTTTTGTTTATGTATAACCTGTAATCTGTCATTGGGACTTTTCATAAAGAAGAGTTGAATAACATAAGGAACCCCGTCTGTCCATATGGAACTTGCAAAACAGTAGTTAACCACTAATTGATTGGATTGGTAATCTGATAAGTTATTGCAAGAATTAGAATCCTGCCTCTGTGTATTAATAATGTAAGATTGAGAAATCACTTCCGTGATACAATTCTGTATAGATATTGCAAATTGTTAAACCAATCCCTATTTCGTATTTAACGACGATAATACAAGCTATTCTGCATGATATTGTGAATTTTGATAAGAATAAATGGTCATGGGGGTATTTCAGGATAAGAATGGATTACCGAGTATCTATCTCCTCTTGCATGTTTATACAGATTTGCATATTCCGCACTATGTGATTTTGAATTAAGCTTCTATAATGTTGAACTGATTTTATCAAGAATTCTAGCCGCAACATTTTATTGATATATTGTTGAATTTCTAGACGTTATAGATGGAATAGAACCTACATACGAAGACTAATTAGGTACTCTGCTTGTATTACAGAGCTAAACTGCATGACCGGGTTGTGATGTTCGTATAACTGTTTGTCGACTACTATATTTCTAAATTGTTGCCACGGAACAATATAGTTAATTTTATGTTTTATCATTGAAAAAGGAAAATATAAAACCCTAAAGCGGTGAAAAAAAAAGAGGGGAATCGACGTACTTTTATAGTAACCGGAGAGGAGACTTAATAAGAGTGGATGTGGTACTGCATCATTATGATTGACTAATAAAATATGATTCTAAACGTGATTCCTAACCTTATCATTAAATAGCTCCTTTTATTCGAAACGACGGTTGCCATATTGGTAATTATTACTGAGAATTGTATTTATGGAAGTTTGACTAAGTATTATGATGATAGATCTGCATGAATTCATATAAGTGTCATCCTAATCGTTGAGTTGAGGCATGACTTTCTTTATCTTCCTGCACTTAAAAGTAATGCTATCAGGAACTAACCACGTGTGCTGTGATCTTTCTTTCTGTCGTACTAAATTTGCTAAAAATCATTGTACATAATTCTAAACCAATGTAATGGTGTACTTTTGAAATATTTGTGAAAATTGAGGAATACTAAGAACCAAATGTGAAGTTAGTGGTTATATACTTAAACGATTCATTGTAACTGTTGAAATGAAGTATATTTTGTTGATTAAGTAGAACCCTGCTGAGTGAACTCTAGTGTCTGATTGAACTTACATAATTTGATTTGACTCTAACCATGTAATTGAAGGTATATTAAAAAAAAAATGTTGTGGTTGGAATTAACGTACGTTACGGAAATCTGAATTATGTGCCTTATGTGCTGAAGGTAATATTATTTATTATGTTTTGTATTTGAAAATTATATATGTCTGTCATTAAAAATTTTTGTTATAAAACTTTGTGATGGGAAAATATGGTGATTATATACCCCGCCCATTAGAAATTTCATGTCTACAATGCCCAGTTATGGATTCTTGTAATCTTATCCTGCGGAATGAATTTATGGAATTGGTATTTTTATTTCTACATACCTTTGTAAACGTTGGATTGATTGGTTAAATCACACTGTGAGATGTTTATTGTGGTGACAACTTTAGAATAACTGTAGTAAGGACTAGATTAATCTTTGAATTGTTTGAACTGTAACATTATGCGAACCTCTATAATAGAAGTCGACTCTGGAGGGAGACTAAAATTTTATTCTGTTATACGTTGCCACAAGTTTGGAGGACCAAACTTATTGCAAGGGGGGGAGAGTGTAATAACCCGACCCTCGTATCTGTTTTCGGAATATTTTCGGTCCCTTATTCTGAGCATTTAAGTACTTACGGTGGAATTTTATATGAAATTGAATTTAATTGGGTGAATCCTATGATAGTGGTTACATATTTGTATGATAAGAAAAATATCTGTTACAATTACGGTGTTTGGATCAGGAATTGTGAGCCTTAGAGGGTTAATAATCCGAAATCGATTTCACATTTAAGATCAGTATAAGTTTTATGTAATAATATGTATTTTTGTAGAATTTTAATTTGGAAAGATTAAATTGATTAAGTTTTGTCCAATTTAATATATATATATATATATATATGTAGGCTTTGACCATTTGACTTCATTTTATGTATATGTGTATATGTACATGCTTAGTCATTGGACTTATGAACCTTAAAACATAAATATCTCTTGGAGAGTAGAAAAGAAGAATTAGGGAAGAAGAAGCAAGGCAACAAGGAAGGAATTTGGGGAAATTGGGAAGGCATCTAGAGATTAAGGCTTAAGCTGAGTTTAACCCACCTAGTTCAATTGTTTTCTTGTTAGAGAGTAGGAACCTCTTGGTGTTGTATAATGGAGAGTTGTGATTGTGTGTGTGTGTGTTGAAGAATTAGCATGATACTTTAATCATTTGGTTGTTTTGTTTTGATTCCTTTGATGATCAAGCTTGAGTTCATCCTTTCATGCTTAAAGGCTATGTGTATGTATATGTGTGTGTGGGTGTGTGTGAAGATGGGAATATTATGGAAATGAGTTGTGTTTGTGAGTTAAGCTTAAAGATTCAAATTGGACTTAGATTGATCTATGTTTGTCTTCTAATTACATGATTTTGAACCATGTTTTATCCCTCAAAGGAACCTATTTTGAGCCTTGAAGAAGAGCACCAAAAATTGGATTTTTGTTGAATTTTCGAACTGCTGTCTGCTGGAATCGCCGCACGTGCGGGGCTTCTTGTCGCACGTGCGGGGAGCACTGCTGCACGTGCGGGGCTCACAACCGCACGTGCGGCCCCTGCTGAAAAAAAAGAGTTGTTCCGTTTTTCGTGCTTAACCCTCTGGTATTTTTAGAATTTGTATTTGACATCCTTTTGATGTATGTAAATTCATTTGAAGCGAAATGAGTCCGGAAACAATGTAACAAGGAAGGGAACTAATGGGTGAGCTATGTATGTGTATAGGTCATACCTCGGGAAGGTCAAGCACTTCGTCGTTGCACTGTGAGTAATAGTACTACAATTGTACATTATTTACCGTTAATGATCATTGGTATTAATATTCTGTTCTTTGTGGGTAATTATGATAACGTATGAGTGGATTGAGGCTTATGTGAGTAATGAAGGATCTGACCTGACATACATCAATATGGCTCTGAACTACTTTACATTTCGGGTGTGTTCAGTGGTTAACGATAATGTATCGATAATGTGTCACAACCTGTAATTACCCTGATTCTGCACGGAAATGACATGTAAACTATTGATGCTATGGAGTTGGTAATAGAAGGACATTATGAATGTAAACTCTGTTTACTGGGCATAATATTTTGAATGGGAACATGACATCCCGAACATCCTCTTGGGAATTTCAGTACATGTTTTACAATATAGATACCTGTTTATAGTGGATGAACATGATTGAGTAGCTGGTTAGAACTATGGACTGTGCTATCGTCATGTGCTTTGTTTACCGTTAATGAACATCATTAACGTTTTGTTATCTGTAATTTACCCTTATTGATTTATAGTGAACAAGAAGAACAATGATGCTTGGGCATTCTGAATCCTTATGTTTTGCCAAGGATGACTCAGGATTGTGGTGAAGTAAGTTATTCCGTGCCTATTAGTAATATTCTGATATACGTGAGACGATTATGGCCATTTGGAAGGAATCATGAGATGATTTATGTATCCTGTTGTGTGATGTTATTTATGTGAATTTGGGGCTATTCTGTTCTGGACATTCATTCTGTTTATGTATGATGTTCTATAAGTTGTTCCATTTACGAGATGATATAGTATACAATGATGTTTTAAAACTTATTGATTTCTGGTATGGAACAAAGTGCTACACTTCGGTGGGAGCCACCTCTTGAATCCATACATATGTATCATTCTGGGCCGAGGGCCATTCTGTATCATTCTGGGCCGAGGGCCATTCCGTACCATTCTGGGCCGAGGGCCATTCTGTATCACTCTGGGCCGAGGGCCATTCTGTATCATTCTGGGCCGAGGGCCGTTCTGTACCATTCTGGGCCGAGGGCCATTCTGTATCATTCTGGGCCGAGGGCCATTTTGTATCATTCTGGGCCGTGGGCCATTCTGTATCATTCTGGGCCGAGGGCCACTCTGTATATATATTTCTGGATTCATGTTTGTTTGAGATATAATTACAGAGTGTAGTTAATTATATGTTTTACAGTTATATACCTTATTATTTCAGTTGTACTTTACATTACTTATGTACTATTATTCACTGAGTTTCACTCATTCTGTATTTTGTCTGTTTCTGTAGGTTATCAACCGAGAGGCCAGTCCTAACCCTTAAGATTCGTCTCCCTCTTGTCAACCTCGGTGTGTCCAGGCACTATCTGTAGCCCGTGTGTTTTGTCAAGTGTTGTTATATTTTTGGGATTTATGCTTGATTGTCCTTCCTTAAGATGTTTTGTTCCATGCCCAATTGTGGGCTAAGTCGATGTGTATGTGTGTATGTTTTCTGTATATTATTTACTTGATATGATGTGGTGATCCTGGCATGTCAATAGTAGCTCAATGGATATGTTTTGATGTTGTTCTTTAATATTAAATGCTTCCGTCCAGGCCCCCTATATTATGTATATCAGGTTTAATGCCTATGTCTGCATAGGTCATGCTCGAACTTTTAGGGGCGGGTTCGGGGTGTGACAGTTCCAACTTAGGCGATCCAGTCTATACTTGTATGTTGTGCGCATCACATAGTAATTTTAGGCTAATAAACCGGAATAAGAGCACATGTGTTTTCAAAAACAAGATATCATGTTTAGTAGTGGCCGATCTCTGATCGGGCGAGCGTGGGTGCTTATGAAATGACCTTCCCCAATCGTACCCAAGTTCCCGAGCCGAGGCAACTTTGGTGATGACGGACACGTGGCCTTAGGCACGAGTCAGGGTTTCTGAAATTTCCCCAAAATAAAATATTTAGGTGGCGACTCTGTATCTGGCAAAGCAGTCCATGTTTGGCATTTCTTTCTAAAAATCAGTTTTTCAAAACGATTTGCCGGATTTGGACTCTTTGGTGATTTATCAATCTCGCATTACACTTTGTGAGATTAGATTAAGAACCGTGACATTTGAGTCCGAACAGTAGTAAGCCCAAATGAACAAAATGGGATTTTCCTGGGACGTTCGGGGACGTCTACATGCATGCATGTCTGGTCGCCTCGTTCAGAAATCCAATACAATGCCCCGATTTGCCTCTGTTTTTATTTGTTACCAGAAACTTGCACCAAGCTCCAGAAAGATGAAACTCCACCTTGGGAAACCAGTGGGAGGGTGGCCGACCACTTTTGGTCTTCCCAAACACTTGCCCACCACTTTTGGTTGTTGAAAAACCAGAAAAATGGTCGGCCATCTAGTTTTTCGGGCTGGCCGACCAGTTGTTGCTGCTGAACTGCAATTTGCTGCAACAGAAAGCAAGAACGGGCATGGCAATGTATTTGCAAGATATGTGTGCACAACCACCCTCCCTATCATGTCATGAGCTCAAGGGAGTGTAGGTTCTCGACCCTCGGGCCACCAATCGTGCATTTCAATGCATGATGGCCGAGAGGCAAAGTTGCACAATTCAATGTAAAATGAATGCACAAGTAAACACATAAAGCCTAAAACTCTATCATGGATGATCAAGAGCGTCGACGACCGGGAATTAAAACACGTTTTATCACTGTAAGTTTGAAACGTCCCTCGTTTCCTGTGTTTGGACTAACACCTATTCCAAACACAATGCAAGCAAGCATGGCAAACATGCAATGCAACTACATGGCATACACAATGCAAGAGTCAAGCATGCAAAAACATGCAATGCAACTACATGGCATACTCAATGCAACTAACAACATAGCATACACGATGCAAGGAATAACATGGCATACGCAATGCTAAATGCTAAGAACTAGATGGCATACTCAATGCAAGTCAATTATAAGGTTCTAAGCACCATGAGATGCATGTATGCACAATGCAATGCAACAAGGGCAACAATATGCAATACACCAAGCATGCAAATAAGCATGTTCAATGGACTTAAACTAAAATGAACAGATCTCAGCCAGCTCAAAACAGTGGCCATAATGCTAAAATGAAGGCACTGAAAACAAATGCAAACATGCATGCTAATTGGCTCACCAATTAAGGCAATAAAGTGCAACTCTCAAGAGCACTTAAAGAGTGTAAAGCATGGAAGTGTAACAACACTAAGTGCGCTGAAATGAGGTAATAAATGATGCCAAATCATTCAAACAACACAAGCAAAGCATGCTATGGTCTTTAAGCCTGAAAGCTAGCAAAGAGGATTACAAAGGAGGCATGCAATACATGGCACAAATGCATGAACTAAGCATGGACAGAGTTTAATTAGGTCTAAAAAAGGACCTAAACATGCTGAGATGAGGGCCAAAGACCTAGGCATGCAAGCATACAAGCTAGGCTACAAACTAGGCAACAATGCACAACACTCAAAGGCTCTCAAAGCATGAATAAAGTGGGAACATGGCATTGCTATAAGCTCTAAAATGTCATGTTAGATGATGCCAAATCATGTACACAACATAAATGAAGCATGCAATGGTGCCCAAAGCTTGAAGCAAGCAAGAGCACTTGTACTACAACCATACAAAGCATGAAGCATATGGCAAAGGCAACCTAAAACAGTCCTAGAACATGCCAAAATGAGTCAAAAACATGCATGGAAGTAAGCCAAAACATGCTAACATGAGGGCATAAGGCATGATGCATACAAGGCAAATAAGGTGGATTACACTACACCTATTATGACCAAGCATGAAATGACTTAAGCGACAAAAATCAGAGTTATATCATGGCATAATAACCCCAAATAAACACTGAAATGACGGCTTGCAAGCTTAGGCATGAAGGCATACGCAATGGTTCATGTTAAGGCATAAAGGGGCAAACCCTCCAACGCATTGAATAAGTGACAAATGTGAAAACATGGCCATGAAACATGAACTGAAATCACATTATGAATGATGTCAAATTATTAAAATAGTCCAAGTAATGCATGCTAGAGGACTTAATAGACAAAAACAAGCAAGATTGAACCATAGCCATACAAAGCTAACAAGCAAGATTGAACCATAACCATAGCCACAGGCTATTTCATGGAAATGCACTACAAGTGCATGGAGCATGCAAAGGCTAACCAAACCAAACCTAAACAGAGGTATGACATGGTAAACCAACACCAAATACATGCTGAAATGGACTCAAACCAAGCTAAAATGACATGCTAATTCATGAAGCACACAAAGCTAGTTTAAGAGATTTACACTACAAGTTTATAAGTCATGCAAGAGCCAACTAAACCAACCCAAAATAGATCTAAGGCATGTTAAAACAACACCAAAAACCTACTGAGATGGCCCCAAAACAAGCTAGAAAGATATGCTCAAACATGAGGCATACAAGACTAGTTTGTGTGGTTTACAGTACAAGTGTATTAGGTATGCATGGAATTACAAAACCAAGCAAAAACAATGGTATGCCACAGCAAAATAACCACAAATACAAGCTAAGATATGGTCAACATACACTTAACAAAGGTGCTCAAACATGAGGCATATGAAGCTAGTAGACACAAAACAAGGAGAGGGGATGACCCTCTCCTATTTAGGACTCCAAAGCCATCTTTCCACCACTGAAAATCCTCTGGGTTGTAAAAAGAGCCTAAAGGGATGGCTCAAAACAAGGCCTAACAAGGCCTAAGAGGGGGTAAACCACCCCAAACAAAAAAGTGACCTTAAACAAAGGTCTTAAATACACAAAAACAGAACTTTTTTCAGTTATAAGTCAAGCTCAAAACAACATGCAAATAGGCTCAAAAGCTTAAGCAAGAATGGGGGTTTTAAAAGTCAAAGACTCACCCTTGAAGACCTTCTTTACTACTGCAACTCCAACAAGTTCTTTGAGTTTAAATCAGTCCAAGAACACCAAAAACAGCTCCTTAGCACCTCAGCTACCCAAGGATGGTGTTTGAGTGTGTGTTTGTGTGTTAAACTAAGACAAATCTACACTTTTGAAGCACAAAATTGAAGAACCAAGCAAGATAGGTACAAAACTATATGTATCTCTCTAAGGGCAATTTTCTGAACCTAGAGGAGGGAGGAGGAGCTTCCCTCTTATAGAAACAAAAAGGCAAAGCTTCTCCAAGAGGCTAAGGCTCAAACCAATCCTTCCATACACGTGTATGGAGGATGGCTCTAATGCCCTCCAGCTGTGCCAGCTGGAGGAAAATATCTTCAGAAAGCTGAAGGAAAGCTACTGACCAGAAAACTGGTCGGCCAACTACTTTTTCTTATTTTTTGGAAGAGAAAGTGGTCGGCCACTGGCTGGGAAGGCCAAAAGTGGTCAACCAGGTGTCCAAATTGAAGCCACAAAAGTTAGCTTTCCAATGGCACCAGCCTTGCATCAAAATGCCAACTGTGCAAAAAGTTATACCTGTTTTGGTGAAGCCGCGTAGTTTCGATCCTATCCGGATTTATGCTGAACTTCTCCCAGACTAGTTTTCTTCTCTCCTTTCCTTTTTTCTTCAACTTCAAACCCCTAAACAAGGCGTTTTGAAAGATTTTTCAAAGATTTCATCTCTCTTTCATTCATTTCCACTTTGTCCCCGCTCAGTTTACCGAAAAGCGCAACATTTAACGAAATGCGAGCCTCAGAACATTGTAGGAACTTTATTTCAAAAATATTTTGAAAGAGAGGGTTTTAAGGTCTAAAAACCATTCAAAATAGCTTTGGTCCAAAATGAGGTGTAAGGTTGGGATTCAACTCTCCTCTTGCCAAAGAAATTGAACCTTTGCCCTGCACGGCTTTCAACACAAAGTAAACCATCAGTAACGCCCAAGTCTTAAGGTCGGTAAAAAAATGGGGTGTCTACACTCTAAAATCCAAAACCACAAAACCCTAAAACTTAAAACCAAAACCATAAACCCTAAACCCCAAAACCCTAAACCCTAAACCCCAAACCCTAAAACCTAAACCCGTAAACCCTGAACCCTAAATCTTAAACACTAAACCCTAAACCCTAAACCCTAAACCCTAAACCTAAAACGCAAAATCCCAAAATCCTAAATCCTAAACCCTAAAAACCTTTAAAACCCAAAACCCTAAACTCCCTAAACCTCAAACCCTAAACCCCAAAACCCTAAACCCCTAAACCTTAAACCCTAAACCCCAAACCCTAAATCCCTAAATCCTAAATTCTAAGTACCCTAAACCCTAAAACTCCAAACCCTAAAATCATTAAACCCTAAACCTATTAACCATAAGTCCCAAATTTGTGATAATTTGATTTCGTCCCAGAAATCCTCAATCCCAAACCTAAAACCCAAAATCCTAAAATCAAAACCCTAAACCCCAAAACCCTAAATCCTAAATCCCAAAACCCTAATACCCTAAACCCTAAACCTTAAATCCTGAACCCTAAATCATAAATCGTAAATCCTAAATCCTAAATCCTAAACTCTAAAATCCTAAGCTACGACGCCCCGATTCTACACTATTGGTTGCAGTCAAGGGAGAGTCACTAATGAGTCCTATGGTCAATAACCAAGTAAGATCCCAGATTGCCGGACGAGTCAAATTAGCCTCCCTTCTAAGTCCAGCTTTCTTAGGCAGGGAACTACCCTTTTGACAGATCTGAAAAGGTATTGGCACAAGGTATCATAAGCAACAATAAGGTTCATACATATACGTAGAATATAAATACATAACAACCACGAATATACTTAATTCAAAAGCTTGTTCCATTACATTACATCCCAAAAGAAAGTTTAAATCTTCACATGAGTCTTACAAAATATCAAAAAGGAAACTTCTAACTTTCCTAACATAGCCAAAAGTCTTCGAAGGTTTCAGGCTCGTTGTCTCTAGCTATAAGTTCCTCTTCGTCACCTGGCATGATACGCCGTGAGCTTTGAATGCCCAGTAAACACACACACACCCTGTCCCTTTTTTCCAGTCCAATACACAATCACAATTATAACATCAAGTAGTAAAGCATGATTCTCAAATAAATAAAGGGTTAATTTAGATGTTAGTAAACTACAAATCCCCCAAAGAGATTTCGTCCTCCCAACCACAAGAATCGGACGCGGATTATTCGGTATGCCCCCTCTTTTGCTGCTTTGTTGCAGAACTAACCTCGGATGCCTACCAACGGTTATGTACTGCGTAGCGCCAACCTCAGGGCCTCAAAAGAGATGGTAAAATAGGGCCTTGCCCGAATCCCTCCTCACACGAAACCACCTAGGGTCCGAATACAACCGTTCTGTTTAAGGGTTCCGAAAACCACTTGTGCAAGACTTTAACTTCCAAATAGGGAACGCATCCCAACAATCCATACATCACAAATTATCATCTTTTCATTACTCAAGTGCTCGAAAACCCAATACCCTCCCAATTAAGTTTTCCATTGAGTTAAATGTTTTAAATCAGGGTTAGTCCAACTTACAAGATAATAATATCCACATAAGCATGCATCCTTAAGATGAGGAAGGTAAATAACATGACCATAACACATATAATATCATGCCAAGATATGATCATAAGCTAATAAGCAATTTCATGAACTCAAGGGCATAAAACATCCATGCATAACAAAATTTCCAGATTCAATATCACATAAGAATTAGAATAAAAAGGACTATTTTAGATTTTTCACCGAACTCGGCCTTCCTATGGTTTCGTAGAGAATTTGATCTAGTTTCTAGAACATATTTCAGAAATGTGATAGCCTTTCTAGATTTTAAGTTATTTAGAAAACATTCCAGCGCTGTCCAGATTTGTCGATCGTTACGAAAATTTTATTTTCTTGCAAACCGCTCACTGTTTTTCTATGAAACCAATTTTGTTGAAAACTAACTCCTTAAGGAAGATTTTGACATAAAATAGAGGTCCAGAATGAGTTTCTACATTTTTCTAGAATTTTTGAAAGTTGGCTGCGAAAAACAGATTCTAAGGCACAATACCGAAAACAAGAAGATTTGTGAGAAAAGAGATCCACTACAGGAAAATTTTCATTTCTTTTGTGATGAAAACATGCCAACTAACATATATTAAACTCATAAAATTTGCTTGAAGGTGTGCCTTTGAAAAGTTTGAGAGATTGGTATGAAAAAGATAGTTTTGGTACCGAAATGAGGGAAAATACAGGAGATGTAGAATCATGGCTCAGCTCTTATCATTTCTAACACAAGTAACTCATCAATAACACATCTGAAAACAATATTTAGAACCCTTAAGAACATGTATTTGAAAAAGGAAAATGAAAGAGAAGGTTGTGTTGTGGCTTACTTGCTAAGCTTTGAACAAGATGGCTCTCTTCCTCCTTCCTCTCCCTCTCAAGACTCGTCTCTTGCTCTCCTTCCTCTCCTCTAGCCGAATGTGTGTGTGAGTGTGAAGTGGTGGCCTACCGGCCACAAATTGTAGCCTACCGTCCAGAAATAGTGGCCTGCCGGCCTCAAAATCTTGGTTCCTCCTGCTGTAATGGAGAGCAAACAGAGCACAACTAAGGTATTTTCAAGGGTAGTTTGCATAACTTACCGCTTCTTATCATCAAACAGCTCAAAGGAGTAGTAAATTTGATTCACAAACCATCAATCGATGCAATTTCATTGCATGATGGCCTATGAACCAAAGTGTACAAGTTCAATAAATGCAACAATAAAAGACTCTCAAACTGCCTCCCTATCATGGATTAATCAAGGGAAGTGGTTGACATTGACTCTTGAACTATTTACATCACTAACAAGTATGAAACGATTCAAGACTCAAGGGTTCAATTAATGTCCAATTGAACCCTAACCAAGTGTAGACGCGCCCCCGGGCCTCAGGCTACAGTTCGGACTCAATTTGTGTCACAGTTCTAAATCTGAACCAAAGAGTCCAAATCCGGCAAATCGTTTTGAGAAAACAGATTTTTAGAAAAGAAGTGCCAAACATGGACTGCTTTGCCAGATACAGCGTCGCCACCTAAATATTTTATTTTGGGGAATTTAGGAAACCCTGACTCGTTTGCCTAAGGCCACGTGTCCGTCATCACCAAAGTTGCCTCGGCTCGGGAACTTGGGTACGATTGGGGAAGGTCAGCTATGAGCACCCCCTCTCGCCCGATCTGAAGATCGGCCTCTACTAACCATGATATCTAGTTTTGAAAACGTTATGTGTTCTTATTCCGATTAATTAGCTAATCTTACTATGTGATGCGCACAACACAAAAGTATAGACTAGATCGCCTAATTTGGAACGAAGCATTGCATATCCGTTTGTTTGGAAAATGGTTTGAAATTTGCTACTCGCGAGTAGGCTAAAACACGGATTTCAATGAGTTGCTCCAACTCAAACAATCCAACCTTCACCCACAGGGATTCAGGCAGTTATATCAACTAAGCATTTAGCCACATGGTAAGCATGCTATCATGTTAACATTCACACTCATGCGAGATGCTAAATCATAAATACTTACAGCGTACTCCGAGCCAAAACAAAGAACATGTTAGCAATCATGCATGATCCAAGTCCATGTTAAATGGCTATTGCAACGCATACAAAATGTCGCTGTAATAGGCTCGGCTAATCCTAGGATGACATTTGGAATGCACAGATAACATGTATTCAAGTTAGATTTGAAATACTATGCAGTTAGCATGATGCGCCGAGCCCGGTGCATGCAATACTGATGAATGATGCATGCATGCATGCATAGCATAAGGTATGCTAATTTAAATATGTCCTAATACTAACCATCAAAAGCAGGTAAGTAAAAGGGAGAAAGAAGTGGGGGTTGGAAGACATGCACATACGCACCCACACTTATTACAAATTTGCCCTCGCTCGGAGGGACCGAAAGAATATACAAATTAATTAACTAATCGAACTAATTAAATATTACAGACAATTAACTAGTTAAGCAAATTAACTAAGCTAATAAAGCGGTAAATAGCCTCGGGAGAGGGTCCAATGCACGAGTGCTCGGGTTTGCTCAGAAATCCGTCGCCATGCACAAGCTGCCTCTGTTTGCCCTGCTCTACCCCTCTGAAAATTGCACAACTCCCAAGGTATGCTCCATGGACACTGTGGAACACCACCGGCTAAGACAAATGGTCACCGACCATGGCAAGATGGTCATCGACCATTGGTTGAGCTCTTGGCCATCCAAATTTGGTCAGTCGGCACTAAGGATGGCCGGCCGGCCAAGGCTTGTTTCCCTCGAGTTCACCTCAATTTTTGTGCCTTTTCTACACTCCGGCTTTTCCGGCCATTTTCCGCCCTCTCGGAGTTGACTTTCCGTTGACTTTTCGCATTCTCACCCGGTTTTCACTTTCCCGGCCACTTTCACACTCTCTTTGAGATGGCAGACGATATTCTAGGTGGTGGGGCTCCCCGGGAGATAGACATGGGCCTAGAGGCCGAGCTCTTGCCGCTCCACATCCAGCCGTTTGAGCCGGCGTCCGACAGACCGGCGATTCACGTGCTTCCTCCCGACGGACTTCGCCAGTTTCGGAGTTTCGACAGAGGGGTGCCACTAGAGCTGCTTCTTCGCGAGCCAGAGACGCATCTATCACACGGCGCTTCCGAGGTATACTCTTCCCCGTTTCATTTTCTGCAAAGTAGAATACACAACTGTTATAGTCGATTCTGCCTTTAACTATTTGACCCGGATACACCGGTATATCATATGTTGTAGTTGACTGTGAACACACTTGCATTCGATGCCTGATTGAATCTGAACACGTGCACACACAATACACTTGCCCTGAACCGCTCAACCACACTGACACATCATATACTGTAGTTCACTGCGAGCACACCGGCACCCGATGTCTTTTTGAATCTGAACACATGCACACACGCTATACCTGTACTGAACCACTCAAACACACTGACACATCATATGTTGTAGTTCACTGCGAGCACACCGGCACCCGACGTCTGCTTGAACTTTGAAAACGTGCACACACGCTGTATTGTTACCAATTCTGAATGCTTTTCAAAACTGTATATTTAGTATTGCTTCGCAACTGTTTGCTTTTGAACAGGGGGATTCCCATGCCTTCCGGGGGTATGGGAATGTTGCCGCTAGAGGCTGGTATATGGAGTTGCCAGATGCAGTCCGTCATATCGTAGACCAGGCCGGCTTCGGCGCCTTCTGTAGGGGACTCTCGCGCCTCACTGCGAGCAGGCCTCTCCTTGCCGCTCTAGTGGAGAGGTGGTGGAACACCACCGACTCCTTCCACTTCTCTTCCACGGGAGACATGACGATGACTCCCTATGACTTCTCAATGCTCACCGGCATCGGGGTAGGGGGTGATCCGATCCCCTTTGACATTGATATGGATGAGTGGGACGCTGCCCAGATATCCTTGCTCGGCGAGATGACGCCTCTCGCGCGTCCCAGCTTCGTTAGATACTCATGGTTCGAGGACCATTTCCGGATTCAGCCAGCTTTAGTGGGGGTGGAGCAGTACGCACGTGGCTTCCTGATGTTCTTACTGGGGATGACCATTTTCGCCGACTGGGCGAACACCGTACGCCTCTGTTTGCTGAGTGCTTTAGTGGACGTCACCAGGATCTTGCGCTACGACTGGGGCGGCGCAGGCTTGGCCACGCTGTATGGGTACATGAGCTCAGCTTCCCGCGGCAGGGGACAGTTGCTCGGGGGCTATTGGCGAGCTTGGGAGGTACATTTTCTTCTTCTATTTTTCATTTCTGCTTTACATTTTCTGTACTCTGTACACTGCACACACTGCGGTCTGCTTCACGCTGACTATATACTGCACACACGGCACACATATAATCTACTTCACACTGACTGCACAGTGCACACACTGTACACACTACACAATACACGACTCTGCAATTTCTGCTTTATTCTGCATTCTGCTTTATCTGATAAGCATACTGATATTTGCTCTGCAGTTGTGGGTCTATGCCTACTTTCTGATGCTTGCGCCAGTGCCCAACGAGGAGACCCCTCTCGGTGTTCCATTCTCCCGACGCTTCGATGTGAGATGCGTGCGGAGACCCCAGGAGACGTTCATATTCTTTCGCCGCTATTTCGACGCCATCACCCCCGCAAAGGTATGTTCAACTTTAGAGTTTATTTCAAGCTTCGCTTTGCACTGTTCTTTCGATAACAGATAGATAACAAATTGCATTTCATTTTCAGATCACCTGGCAGCCTTGGGCTTCATTGCCAGTCGGGATCCGGGAGCGGTTTGCCGGTGCTGAGGAGACCGCACGGTTCAGGATCTTGCTGGAGGGCCCGGTCTGTCGGGCTTGGTACCTGGGTGAGCGTTTCCTACGCCAGACCCTGGGTTTACCTGAGCAGATAGTCCCGGCTCCACCCCCTGATCATATGAGGGACACCGAGAGGTTCACTCCCGAGCAGATGGCTGATTATACGATCGGCTGGGATTCGATACGTTTCAGAGGCATAGACGACTACACAGAGTACGTCCGGACCCACATTATGCGGCCTTTGAGCAGTGGTCGTCGAGCTGAGAGAGAGAGGCCTACGGCGCCGACAGCTAGGACAGGAGCAGGAGCCGGGACATCGAGGATGGCTCAGGTCCGTGGCAGGAGTGGGGCTCGAAGAGGACAGGGAGCTAGTTGGCCAGCACTGCCCACGACGATGACATGCAGAGGGCAGGGTGGGGCGACTTATCAGATCTCCATCGCTCCCCCTCCGGCTGATCATGAGTTAGTCGGATTCTACGACTTGCCTCCGGTATGTACTACTGCATTTTGCATTCTGTATAGTTAGTTCATTTCAATTCATTTGATATTCCGCAGAATACTGATGCATCTAACACTTTTGCGGGCTTCCTCCGAGTACACTTGCCAGTCCCTGGAGTTGACTGCTTCGGTGATGGGGATGCTCCAGCAGAGCCTCGACCTTCTGGCCATTTACAGTATTTCGGTATGTTCTTCTGACCACGGTCTCGAACCATACATTGACTGTTTCACATAATCTGATGCACAACACAACACTTGATACACGGCCCTCACGGCATCTGATACACTGTATTCATACACTGCATTCTGCACTATGCACTGTTCACGGCATTCATGCACTGTATTCATATTCTACATTCTGCACTGATGCACTGTTCACGGCATTCATACACTGTATTCATACTCTGCATTTCTGCACTGACACACTGTTCATAGCATTCATACTCTGTACTCGTACACTGCATTCTGCATTCGTACCCTGTTTTGCATAGCATACTTATGCGTTTGCCTTTTGGGCTTTTCAGCCTCCCTTCCAGATTCCTACTGTAGGAGGTGCTCCAGCTGGACCTTCCGCTCCTACCCGAGACGGCAGAGTATACCCCCACACCAAGGTGGGGCGCACTCATATTGGGAGTAACTCACAGGCACCAGTTCCCGATGATGATGAGTCCGAGGCGGAGGCGAAGGTAGAGTCATCTGAGGAGGAGACCGGAGATGGCACTGACTCAGGCTCAGATGACGGTGCTGATGACGATGCTCCTGGACCTTCGTCTAGGAAGAGGACGAGGACAGACCCTCAGGCCTGAGACCACTTGACATTGATCCAGATTTTTGCTGTTTTTCTTCTTTTGTTGTTCTTTTTTCTTTTGCTGGTAGCTTGAGTACCTTGTATTGCCGCAGGCAGGTTTTTGTTTTCTCCAAAACTTTGTACTTGAAAAAGATGATGAAATGAAACAAAATTTTTATCTGAAAAAGTGTTACATTGGTACATTTCATACATTGCATTGCATCGCATCATATTACACCTCAATGTAAATGAGATTGATCTCCTGTCTGAAAATCAATCACTTGTATTGTAATAACCAGGTAATGAACCAGCTATCGACAAAACAACTTGTACAACCCACTGCTCATTCTGAACACAAAGCCCATAACACAGTGCTTGGTTTACTCTGCACACAGCCCATACAGCTCACAACTGATTCTAAACACTGCTCATTCTAAACTCTGCTCATTCTGAATACACGGTTCATTCTGAACTTGCAAAAGTTGAAACATACTCAGATGCTCTGAAATTTCTTGCTTCGCAATCCAGAACCCATATGTTCACTGTTTCCAAGTGACCCAGGTTGAACCCTTGTGGTTTTTCAAAAGAACCAAATCTATTTTGCACAAATGTGAAGAATGGCACGGCACTCTGAGCACAAACGATTAATTTTTGAAATTGAAAAAGGGTTTTCAACCGGGGTATTGAGCCTACAACTGAACACAGCGAGAACGACTCAACACGGAAACAAAAGAGTAAACAACCTAAATACAATGAGACACACTCGAAAAAGACTCAAAACAAAAGTTGAGGTAAACAAAACAAAAGACACGACATACAGACGTGTTACAAAAATGAGAGACCTCAAACCACGAGGAGCCAGTTTCTTCGGGCATTATTTCCCACCCTTTCTAATTTGTGATTCTCACGTCACTCGGCCCTCAGGCTCGATTTTTCTCTCAAAACCCTTTTTGCTCGCTTTTTTTTTTCTCATCGCACGCCTCTCTATTCTTCAGTCTCTCATTTTTTTATCCCTCCCCAGGGTGGTTGATGGATGAACAAGAGGTTGTGGGTTCATACCCAACATTGTTAGCTCGCGGCTATTTCTTCCGGTGACGTTTAGTCGGTGCCCCGGATGAGGGAGTGGAGTATCTTGATCCATCCCGATTCGTGCTTCGCACTTGGCTTGATACCTCATTGCTTGGAGGATGTTGAGAGCTTTCAGCCCTTTTCTGACAGCTTCAGTTGTGCCCTTTCTTCTGGCAGGTAGAGTGCCCTTCTTGGCAAGTATGTTGAAAATGGGGGAAAGACAAGAAGCCTGACTCAATTGTGCCCCTAGTTCATCGTTTTGACCATTTTTTGTTTTGGTTTTCTACTAAAACAATTTTGACCAATACGAGAGTTAGATTAACATACTTGTTCGATTTTTTATTTGAAAATCATGCAAGTCAGGCTATGAGCACTGAAAATTTTCCTTTTTTGGGTCCAAGAAAATGGTCCAGTTTTGGAAAATGAAATAATTTTCAAGAAATTAGTCAACCTCAGTAAAAATTCTCAAAAACTATTTTTGGCAAATGGCCACCGCTCAACGAGTGCAGAACTTACTCTTGAGATGCGCAACCTCAGATCGGAGCCAATGGAAAATTGCCCCTTGCTTGAAAGAGCTGAATGGCAACGGAAAATTGCCCCTGATTTAAATGGCGACTCATGGCAACGGAAAGTTGCCCCTTGTCTGGATGACGCCGCAGCTTACTGTAAAGTCCTCATTAGTGATGATCACGACCGAACTCCCGGATACAGAGAAGACAAAGATGGTCAAAACCAATATATGGACACAGTCACTTTGAAAGTGTTGGGGGCTGGACTTCAGGATGAAGTTGCCTACGTATCCCAAACATGGGAATCAAGCCTACACAGTTTAAGTTGTCACAACCGAACTGCCGAATTCAAAAAAAGGCAAGGATAATCAAAGCCATTACATGGACTCAGTCGCTTTTGAAAGCGTTGGGGGCTGGACTTCAGGATGAAGTTGCCTACGTATCCCAAACATGGGAATCAAGCCTTACATAGTTCCGGTTAAGGTACACTCGGGTATTAACCTTCACTTTTTAGGCTCTAACTTTTGCCAAGGTGCTCGTTGCGGGTTTTCAACCTTGCGAGCTATGTTTTTCAAAAAAATTTCTTTTCTTTCTTTTTTGTATTTTTGTTTTTTGCTCTTTTGCATTTTTCTTTTCTTCTACTTCTTTTTTTTATTTTTCTTTTTGTATATATATATATTTTTTTGCTCTAACTTTTGCCTGGGTCGCCCTTCCGGGTTTTCAGCCCAGCGAGCCTCTCAAAGGGTAAAAGTGTAACAAGTCCATGCCAAATGGTTTTAGGGTTTTGAAGCCATCCGTATCCAGGAGAGTGGCTGGTGTATTGATTTGCAGAAGGATCCATCTTCGGTTCTTCGAGCACATCGGACATTTTTGCCCCTAGTTCGAGGGGTACTTCTGTTCTAGCTTTGCAAGCTTCTGTTGACGACGTCTGACCTCTTGATCTGACTTTGGTGCCTCTTGTTCGAGGGCTGCTTCAAAATTTGGCCACACAGGCCTCACATGGCGGTTGACCGTTGAACGTTCTGAATGGGTTCAAGGTATGAAAACAAATGGATTGAATCTTGAGGCTGAGAGCGATCCTAGGCTGCACAATCTCAAGAGCGATTCCACACAGGTCTTCACAGGACCGCGCAAAACATTTTGTTTTTGAAAGTTTTTACGAAAACGACAAATTGCTCGCGCTGAAGATAGTGTGGAACCAATCTAGATCAAGCCAGGGTCCTTCTCAGTACTCACGCTAACAAGCATGATTTCATTCATTAAGGGCTTAGCACGCCTCTCTTTCTCTCAAATTGATCAAAGTTTTGCAAAACCCGAGGAATTCCTTCCTCTTCGTTTTCACCGCAGTGTTCAAAAAGGTTTTAAAAAACTTAAGTTAATGCAATGAGTTTAGGGCACAGAAGAGCAGGTGAGATGCTTCGCCATTTCATTCGAATCCTCTGGCACAACTAGCTCAAAGTAGCAATAAGCACGGAAACATGATAGCCACAGTTGTTTCATTCAGATTCCCTGGTTGCAACTGGCTCCACAGCAGAGACAGACTCAAGAGAAAGTAAAAGGAATAATGACAAAACGAAAACGGTGTTTGAGGCAATAACCCCGAAATCACCCGACATTCTATACAAGGGGACTGACTCATTACAACAAGATAGACCCTTAAGCAAAGAAGAACTAACTCAAGACGATGAGACAGACTCAAAGCAAAACAAGGATTGACTCGACACCCAAGCCAGAAACTACAAAACTAGCATTCGCAGATGCTCAAAAAATGCGTGCCAGACACCACATCTAAAATACACCGAGCGCCGCCCGCAGGTGGTCCAACCCCTGATCACATACTGGCAGTATCCTTGAAGTCCAACAGCTCGGTAGTGACAGACTTGGCTGAGGTGGGTGGGAGGATAACCTCATTGTTGATCAAATCCTGCACTTCATGGCGAAGGCGGAAACAACCGTCAGTGCTGTGACTAGTTTGCTGGTGGTACGCGCAGTACAAGGTAGCATCATGTGTGAGAGGGAGATTCTTCGGGAGAGGCCGAGGCTCGAGGGGTTTAAGGTGCCCTCTTTCGGCAAGGATCTGGAGCGCCTTAGACAAAGGCATGTAGAGAGCATAAAAGACCCTGCACCCTCGGGGCAGGTACTTTGAAGTCTGAGAATTCTTGCTAGACGCACTAGCGAAAGGGTCGGTAGGCACTGCCTTGACTTTCTGATCTTTCCCAGGTGCAGAGTTGGGAGCGGACGGAACTGTTCTGGCATGACGGGGCCTATCCCGGTTTTCTACCTGGCTTGAACTGCCTTTGGTTGGAGTGGGGAAAGCATCATCCATAGCCTTGGCCACAACGGCGGATACTTGTTATTTATTCATCCCCCCGGCTTTCAAAGCCTCGACTGCCCACAGCAGTTGTTCAACTGGATCAGCATCTGTTCCCACTTTATTATTACCTCTAGCCTCAGCCTAATCGAGGGTTTGGGTCGATGTTGACACGTCATTGCTATAGCTTGAGACAACCTCAGGTTGGCTGAGCTCGATCACAATCCATCCCAATAACGAGGGCTCCTGCGGTACAAAATTCCCGGCATATGGTGCAGCTGGTGGCGAAGCCGACATTCCGTAAGCGAGATCCGCCACAGACCTCTGAAGATCACCTATCATCCCCATCAATTCGAATGTGGTGGGCTCACAAGCCTGATACAACTGGGGTGTCCAGATCGGGTGCGCGACGAGCGACCTGGGTGGATGCGGTACATCAGTATTGGTCTCACTTTACAGGGTGATTCCTTGGTCTAATGCGGCTGTCATAACCACGATTTCTTCTGAACCTTCGGTCGTCATAAGTCCGCTGTACTGAACAGAGATGGTGCAACCGGTTGATTGACGGATCAGATATCTGTCTTGCCTCAGCAAAGGAGAACACTGGCTATTTTGTACTCAAATCTCTGAACTGAAAGAGAAAACATGCAGCATTTCAGCCCATACAGAACAAACACAGGTGTAGCTGAACAGCTGTACTCTAATACTGATCACTGTTCCCCAAAATCACTGCCCCAGATACTGAACCTGACACCCGCAGATATAACTGATTCTCACAAACACTGACACTGATGCCCTCAGGCCTGGTACTCAAACTTGCAAACTGACATGCGTATTCCTGTAGAGATACACTCTAAAAGCACATAGCAAGTAAAAGAGAGCCAAAACACCCCTACGTTGGGGTAGGGTTTCCCTGTCCTATTTTGTCAGGAACTACGGTTTCACTACGCACACAGTGGTTTCAAACAACTTACATTGGGTAAGCAACCTGTCCTAGTTTGGAATGGTCACTATGGATTCCGAATATGCACTAGGTCGAATGGTCAAAAAGGGTGCCCCGGTAAAAACCGGGGTTTGTGTTCCCATCGTGGCAGAGCCCATAACCGGTCAGCCTTATGGTCATGCCTTGACAAGGCAAGCCTCCGGCAAACCGTTCAGGAATGGCAGATGGCAAACACGGTGTCCTAGGCGCACCAATGCACATGCAATGCAAAGAAACACATAAGTGTAGTCAAAACAAGATATCAAGAGTTCGAGTCAAGCTCTCTAAATTCCCTAGCAGAGTCGCAAGAAACTGTAGACGCACCCTCGGGCCTCAGGCTACAGTTCGGACTTAATTTGTGACACGGTTCTAAATCTAAACGAAAGAGTCCAAATCCGGCAAATTGTTTTGAGAAAACAGATTTTTAGAAAAGAAGTGCCAAACATGGACTGCTTTGTCAGATACAGAGTCGCCACCTAAATATTTTATTTTGGGTAATTTAGGAAACCCTGACTCGTTTGCCTAAGGCCACGTGTCCGTCATCACCAAAGTTGCCTCGGCTCGGGAACTTGGGTACGATTGGGGAAGGTCAGCTATGAGCACCCCCTCTCGCCCGATCCGAAGATCGGCCTCTACTAACCATGATATCTAGTTTTGAAAACGTTATGTGTTCTTGTTCCTATTAATTAGCTAATCTTACTATGTGATGCGCACAACACAAAAGTATAGACTAGATCGCCTAATTTGGAACGAAGCATTGCATATCCGTTTGTTTGGAAAATGGTTTGAAATTTGCTACTCGTGAGTAGGCTAAAACACGGATTTCAATGAGTTGCTCCAACTCAAACAATCCAACCTTCACCCACAGGGATTCAGGCAGTTATATCAACTAAGCATTTAGCCACATGGTAAGCATGCTATCATGTTAACATTCACACTCATGCGAGATGCTAAAGCATAAATACTTACAGCGTACTCCGAGCCAAAACAAAGAACATGTTAGCAATCATGCATGATCCAAGTCCATGTTAAATGGCTAATGCAACGCATACAAAATGCCGCTGCAATAGGCTCCGCTAATCCTAGGATGGCATGTGGAATGCACAGATAACATGTATTCAAGTTAGATTTGAAATACTATGCAGTTAGCATGATGCACCGAGCCCGGTGCATGCAATACTGATGAATGATGCATGCATGCATAGCATAAGGTATGCTAATTTAAATATGTCCTAATACTAACCATCAAAAGTAGGTAAGTAAAAGGGAGAAAGAAGTGGGGGTTGGAAGACACGCACCTACACTTATTACAAATTCGCCCTCGCTCGGAGGGACCGAAAGAATATACAAATTAATTAACTAATCGAACTAATTAAATATTACAGACAATTAACTAGTTAAGCAAATTAACTAAGCTAATAAAGCGGTAAACAGCCTCGGGAGAGGGTCCAATGCACGAGTGCTCGGGTTTGTTCAGAAATCCGTCGCCATGCACAAGCTGCCTCTGTTTGCCCTGCTCTGCCCCTCTAAAAATTGCACAACTCCCAAGGTATGCTCCATGGACACTGTGGAACACCACCGGCTAAGACAAATGGTCACCGACCATGGCAAGATGGTCATCGACCATTGGTTGAGCTCTCGGCCATCCAAATTTCGTCGGTCGGCGCTAAGGATGGCCAGCCGGCCAAAGCTTCCTACAGAAACCTATTTTGACAGCAGCAGAGGGGAAAACATGGCATGGCAATGTATTTCAAGCAATGTTTGCACCAACCACACTCCTTATCATATTCATGACTCAAAGGAGGATGGTCCTCGATTCTCGGACCACCAATCGCGCATTTCAATACGTGATGGCCCATGGAACCAAATTGTGCATTTTGATTTCAAATGAAATGCAATGCACATAAACATACCAAAGCGGCTTTCAATCTCTATCATGGCTTGATCAAGAGGTGAAAGATGCATGCAATGATATGCAACCTAGACATGTGAGCTAGTATGCGACATGAGCATGGACACAAGTATGCATGTTAGGTACACAACCTAAGCAAATAATCATGCAAGGCATGGAACAACAATGCATAATGACCAAGCATGCAAAGTGCAACTTAACCATGCAAGCATGCAAGGTGCAACATGGACAACATATTAGGCAACTTAACCAAGAGAATGCATGCCAAATGCAAAGCGATTGAAGCATGCAACACATGCAATAGGCTAAGTACATGACAACACACAAGGTGAGCATGCAACAACATGCAAACAATGGACTTATACCAATTTGAACAGCCTTCAACTAGGCCCAAAACAGTGGCCAACATGCTAAGGAATGAGAGGCAAAACACACACAAACATGCACATGTCAAGGCCTAAACACTTAAGCATATAGAAACAACTTTTAAGCACACTTAAAAGACGATAAACATGGACTAAAAGTATGCATTGTAAGCTCTGAAATTGCATGAAATAGAGGTGCCAAACCAACTAATTAAAGCAAACAAAACATGCAAGCAAAGCCAAAACTTAAGGCAAGCCAAAGATGTATTGAACTATACTTAGCAAAATCAAACATGGCATGATTTGAACAACCAAAATCAGAGTCTTAGCATGTTAAAACAAAGCCAAAAACACATCTAGATGGCATCTAAATGGCTTAAATCTAAAAGCATGCACAATGACCAAACATGGAGCATGAAACACAAGCTCTTTAAAGCCTTAAAGGAACACCAAATGCAAGCATACAAGCATGCTAAATGGACTGAAATGGCATGGTAAGTGGTGCCAAACCACTTGAAATAATGCAAGTAATGCATGCTCATGGTTCATACACTTAAAGCCAACAAGCTAAAATGCAAAGGGGCTATACAAAGCATGTCAAGCATGGCTAAGTCAACCAAAACCAGACCTTAAGCATGGCAAAACAAGTCTAAAAGCTTCACAAAGCTAAGCCTAAATCATGCTAGAACAAGACTCAAAGCACAAAGCATGTTAAGGCTAAAACATGGCATTACAAGACAAGTATGCAAGGCAAGCATGGTGTGTCTAAACCAAGTAAAAACAGTGCTATAACATGGCAAAATAACACTAAATATCAGCTAAGGCATGGCCAACATACACTCAGACAAGGTGCTCACTCATGAGGCTTAAAAGGCACATGTTGAAGACAACAAGGAGAGGGGATGGCCCTCTCCTTCTTGGGACCTTAAAGCACCATCCTCACCACCGAAATCCCTCAAGATTTCAGTGGTGAGGAGGCCCAAACAAGGTGGTCCCGGAGCTCACCAAAATAGCACAAAAATAGGGCCTAACAAGGCCTAAGTGGGGTAAAAAAACCCCAAAGCTCAAAGCAACCTTAAACAACTATTTTAACCAAGTAAAAACAAGACTTTTATATGTTATACACTAAGCTTAAAACAGCAAGAAAGGTAGGCAAAAAGACTATGCAAAAATGGGGTAAAAAGGGCAAGAATCTTACCCTCGAAGACCTTCTTCACAAGGATCACTCCAGCAGCTTTCTTAGCTCCAAACCAGCTCAAGAACTTCAAGGACAACCCCCTAATGCCTCAGCAACCAAGGTAAGGTGTGATGGTAGGTGTCCTAGTGCAAAACTAAGGACAAACACACACTTAGAGTAAAAGAGAGAGAGAGAAATAGAGATAGAATAGATACACTATGCTAACCCTAGAACCATAGCTCTCCTCAGCTTTTTTGTAACCCTAATGGAGGGAGGAGAAGGCTCCCTCTTATAGAAGATCACTCTTGCAAAGCTTTCCAAACAAGCTAAGCAAGAGTGAAATCCCTCCATACACGTGTATAGAGGGGGTGCAAAGTGTATGCCAGCTAGCACAGCTGGCATAAAAATATCTGCAAAAGCAGATACACAGTGGTCGGCCAGCTAAAAATGCCATTTTGACCAAACAAATGGTCGACCGACCAAATATAGTGCCGACCGGCCAAATATTTGGCCGGTAGCAACAAAACACAGCCGGTGGCCTCAAGCCATGGCCGGTGATGTGTGGGGATGGCTAACAAGCCATTCCCTGCCCCTCAAAGGCAAAACACAAGTGTTTGGTGCAAAACCAGACACAAAACAGTTCGAGTCGAGAGATCCTGAGGCAAGGCGGGTAGCCGAGACCTCCGGGAACTCAAGACGAACACAAACATGGATGATCACCGAGTGTTCAAACGGTGACATCCAAGTCTTGAGGACGATCAAAAATGGGGTGTCTACAGTTGCCCCTCTGTGATAGAACTCGAAAGTCGTAAGAATGACAGGAGTGAATGTCAAAGCCCAGAGATGACCCATTTTTGACAAGGCCGAAGACTTAGACAAAACATGCAAAACAACAAAGATATGTGCCCGAAGGCAGGGGCAAAATGCAACTGAAAATGCAAGAAGCCAAGCATAACTTATGATCATGCAAAGAAAGCTGTAACGAAGCACATACAATGCAACAGTTTTAAGCTAGCACAAACCAAACTACACTACAATGCAGAGAGGGTGCAAGAGAATTATGCAATTCTCGATGCGTCTCACTCGAAGAACACAATACTTGTGCGGCTCGTCTGGTTGCACCAGCTTCAAATGAACCGTACATACAATATCGTGCCTGCAAGAGAAAGAAAACTCAACAGGTATGATATCGTTAGCAACATGCACAACAATGCAATCGAAAGCTGTGTGACAACGCAAATGTAGGATTTAAGGTCTCCTTAGACCGAGGAGTGCACAAACAGTGCGATGATATGCAATTGAATCTAATGTGATGCAAATGATATGCAAAATTACAAAACAATGTAATAAACAAATGCAAATAATATGCAATGCAATTAAATCATGATCAAATCATGAGCGGTTCAAAACCACACAAATGTCAAATAGATTGATGGAGATGCAAAGTCCGTCTACCATAGAAAAGGTGCCGCAACCCTCAAACCACAATACCAGCAGTGGAATAGGCGCGTACACATGCAGAACTATGAGTAATGTAGACGGACACAAGAACAAGTAATTGGGTGGAATGACATAAGTGGGGAATGACCCGCTGACGAAAGAACATGATCCTAATGCTGGATGCAAAAATTACACTACAATGTAATACATACAGTGGATAGATAGGATAAGGCCTGCGACCAAACCGTATTTTGCCTAGGAAAGGCATGGACACATACAAGCCATGTCTAACACAGAAAAGCTGCCGCAACCCTCAAACCACAATACCAGCAGTGGAATAGGCGCGTACACATGCAGAACTATGCTTCGACGTGAAACATATGGGCACATACCAGACCAAGCTCAACAAGGAAAGGCGCAAGCCATAGATGGGGGTGATGCAGTGAATGTATGCAAGCTATAATGCAATATTTACAATATGCAATGGATGGAATGGATACGGTGGATACGGCCTGCGGGCCAAAACATGTATTGCCTAGGAAAGGCATGGACACATACAAACCGCGTCTAACACAGATACGGTGCCGTCACCCTCAAACCATAATACCAGCAGTGGAATAGGCGCGTACACATAATATCATAACTGTGCTTCGACATGAAAGATATGAGCACATACTAGACCAAGCTCAACATGGAAAGGCGCAAGCCATAGATGGGGGTAATGTAGTGAATGCATGCAAGCTACAATGCAATATATACAATATGCAATGGAATGTATGTAAATGCAATATTTACAGTGGAATGCATGACATATGCACTATATACAATGAAATGCATGACATATGCACTATTTACAATGAAATGCATGACATATGCACTATTTATAGTGATGCATGACATATGCGCTATTTAGAATGTAATGCATGACATATGCACTATTTAAAATGAAATGCATGACATATGCACTATTTACAATGATGCATGACATATGCATTATTTACGGTGAATGCATGACATATGCACTATTTACAATGAAATGCATGACATATGCGCTATATACAATGATGCATGACATATGCATGTTTGTTTTTTTGTTTTTGTTTTGAAAATGCAAATGATGCATGTTGTTTTTTTTTTTTTTTTGTTTTTGTTTTGAAATGCAGGATGATGCATGTGTTTTGAAATGCGCGACAACGCATGGCTTTTGAGATGCCTAACAATGCATGTGAGCAGTGCACATCGATGCAAGTCGTGCGCGTTACGACGTGTGTATGCATGCAAAAACCAAAGGTCTTGCACCTTTAGAGGATTTAAGGTCTCCTAGACCGTCTGCTGGGGAGATGCATTACAATGCAAGTCGTACGTGTTACGACGCGTGCAAACATGCATAACAACAAAGGTTTTCCACCTTCAGAGGATTTAAGGTCTCCTAGACCGGGTGCTGGGGAAAAAATGCATGACAATACAAATTGTGCGTGTTACAACGCGTGTAAACATGCAAAACAACAAAGGTTTTGCACCTTCAGAGGATTTACGGTCTCCTAGACCGGGCGTATTTAAGGTCTCGCTAGACCATGCGTGTTTAAGGTCTCGCAAGACCATCTAAATGCACAACAATGCAAGGGATGACGTGTGCTACAATGCACAAGGTGTGCGCATAACAATGCAAAAGGGTGCATAATGCCTAATGCCTCAGCAACCAAGGTAAGGTGTGATGGTAGGTGTCCTAGTGCAAAACTAAGGACAAACACACACTTAGAGTAAAAGAGAGGGAGAAATAGAGATAGAATAGATATACTATGCTAACCCTAGAACCAGAGCTCTCCTTAGCATTTTTTGTAACCCTAATGGAGGGAGGAGAAGGCTCCCTCTTATAGAAGATCACTCTTGCAAAGCTTTCCAAACAAGCTAAGCAAGAGTGAAATCCCTCCATACACGTGTATAGAGGGGGTGCAAAGTGTATGCCAACTAGCATAGCTGGCATAAAAATATCTGCAAAAGCAGATGCACAGTGGTCGGCTAGCCAAAAATGCCATTTTGACCAAACAAATGGTCGACCGACCAAATATAGTGCCGACCGGCCAAATATTTGGCCGGCAGCAACAAAACACAGCCGGTGGCCTCAAACCATGGCCAGTGATGTGTAGGGATGGCTAACAAGCCATTCCCTGCCCCTCAAAGGCAAAACACAAGTGTTGGGTTCAAAACCAGACACAAAACAGTCGAGTCGAGAGATCCTGAGGCAAGGCGCGTAGCCGAGACCTCCGGGAACTCAAGACGAACACAAACATGGATGATCACCGAGTGTTCAAACGGTGACGTCCAAGTCTTGAGGACGGTCAAAAATGGGGTGTCTACACCAAGTTATTATCATGCATCATTTTTAGTCCTCATTTTATTACTTCATTTTAATTACCAGCCATTCCTTAGTAAATTAAGTCCAAGAGTGAGCTTTATGTCCTCTAATGGAAAGGAGTACCAAACCAAGAGTTGTTTTAGGCATGAGAGAAGTGTCATGTCGTTGCTAATGAACCCCTAAAGGGATTAAACCATTAAGCACAAGACTTCAATCTCATGCTTAAACAAGCAATTAGTTTGAACCAACTTTCAAAGCAAAGCAAAAGCCAAGAAAGAAGGGAGGTTGCAGAAGTGATTAGGGGTGAAAACAAGTGTGGAAAGCCATAAACAAATGTTATCAACTCAAATAGGTTGGTGGCTAAAGCCTAAACCACCAACCTAAGAGGACTATTACACTACAAGCATGAAAAACAAGGCTCAAATACAATGAATAGCTGAAAATAGTCCTACAATAGTGCTAAATCAGTCCTAAAACATGCTGGAATTAAGACACAAATAGCTAGAACAATAAGCTAAAACATGGAGCTATGTAAGCTAGTAAACAAAGCATAAGGAGGGGAGGCCACCTCCTCCATTTTTGGACTTCAAAACAACATTTTACCCACCGAAAAAGCTCTGAAATTCAATATTTAAAAGCTCAAACAAAGTGGACAAAAAGGTGGGAAACAAAAGGGTAAAGGCCTTGGAAGCTAGGTGGAAGGAATGGTGAGCCACCCCTCAACCCTTATTGGCCTTAAACCACAAGTTTCAGCCTAAAATTTTAGAGTTTAAACAATCCAAAAACATCCCGAAAATAGTAGGCAAAATAGCAATTAAAGCTAAATAATAAACCAAGACTTATACCTCTTGAAGAGGAGAACACTTTCCAAGTGTTAAACCAAAACTTACACACCCTCAAGAGCTCAAAGTAGCCTCAAAAGTACCTCAACTCAAAGATCACAAGGCTTGGTTTAGAGTGTATAGGCAAAGACTCAAGAAATTTGCAAGAGAGAGAAAGAGAGAGAGAATTGTAGGGAGAGAGAAAATATTTTGCTCCAAAATTTTCCAACCTTAAAGATGGAAGGGGAGGTCTCCTATATATAGATAAATATTAAACTCCCTCAGAAATATCAATACATACACGTGTAGGCAGATCTAAGCATCAATGGAAAAAGTTGGCATAGCTGGCAAAAATATCTGCCAAAACACACTTGTGACCGGCAGGCCACTAATTCTGGCCAGCAAGCCACACAAGTGGCTGGCAGCCAAGATCAGTGGCTGGCAGCAAACAGTGGTGGCCGGCAAGTCCCAAGGTTTTTCAGGCTTGAAGAACTATGGTTGTGGTCCAAAACAAGGCAAGAGGTGTATAGGATTTTGAATGCTCAAAGCTGTGGCATTCTGTTGAGGACTCCGAGCACTTGACAAGCATATACACATTCATCATTGGGTGTGCAAGTGGTGACGTCCAAGTCGTAAGGGCGATCAAAAATGGAGTGTCTACAGTTTCTCCTCTTTGACTCAAAGTCATGAAATGGCGTGAGTGAATGTCAAAGCCCGAAGATGACCCATTTTGACAAGGCCGTAAGACTTGGGCAAACAATCAAGACATAAATTAAATGGTTGTGCTCGCAAGCTGCCTGCATATCCCTTTGCAAAGAATCAAACCAACGTAGTTCTAGGGCAAGATACAAATGCTATGCATGAAAAAAAAAACTTTGAAAGCTGGACTCACACGCTTGGCAAAACCGGCTATTTTGAAAACTCATGATCATGCAAGATGATGCAATAAGCAAGATAACAACATATAAATGAGCAACTTTAAGCTTAAAACCAACACAGGTATAGCTCGACTTTTTTGTGCCCCCTTTCGGAGAGCTCGAATTGGTCCTACAGTTCGGACTCCTGTCACGGTTCTGAATCTAATTTCACAAACTGCAATGTGAAACTGATAAACACCAAAGAGTCTAATCCGACAAGTCATTTTGGAAAATCAGTTTTTAAATCAAATAATGCCAAAACTGGACTACTTTGCCAGATTACAGAGTCGCCACCTAAATATTTTATTTTGGCGGAAATTTAGGAAACCCTGACTCGTGCCAAAGGCCATGTGTCCATCATCACCAAAGTTGTCTCGGCTCAGGAACTTGGGTACGTGGGCGGAAGGTCATGAAATGAGCACCCCCACTCGCCCGATCAAGGGATCAGCCTCTACTAAGCATGATATGTTGTTTTTATAAACACGTGTGTTCTTATTCCAATTATTAGCTAACTTTGCTACGTGATGTGCGCGCAAACAAGTATAGACTAAATTGTAAGAATTGGAACAAAACAACTCATGTTTGTTTTCGAAAATGGTTTGAAGTTTCCACCCTCAAGTGGGCTAAAATGCGGATTTGCCACCTCAAGTGGGCTTAAAACATGATTTTCCACTTCGCCAAGTAGGCTTAAAACTCACATTTATCGAATTGTTCCAATTCAAGTAATAAAGCCTTCATCCACAGGCATTCATGTAGTTAATCACTTAAGCAAATAGCCTCATGGCAAGCATGCTATCATGGGAGCACTTACACTCATGCAAGTATGCTAAAGCATAAAACTCACCGAGTACTCCAAGCCAAAACAAAAACTAGTTAGAAACAATGCATGATCCTAACTATGCAAGATGCCCAATGTAACACATGCAATAATGCAATTAATAGGCTCGGCTACCTAATCATGGTATTTGCAACACTTTGATAACATGCTTTTAGACACGTATTCAAATAAGTGTATTGAAATTGCGATGCAGTTTGAATGATGCGCCAAGCCTCGGTGCATGCAAGACAAATGAATGATGCAAACATGCAAGCATAAGGTATGCTAATCAAAACGTGTCCCTAATCTAAGCATCGAAAGCGGGTAAATAAAAGGGTGAAAGACGTGGGGTTGGAAGACATACACACGCACGCACACTTATTACAACATTATGCCCTCGCGAAGGAAGGTCCGAATGAATAAGCTAAGCTACACTAAGCTAAGCTAATTATTACAAAACAAACTAATTAACTATTCTAGCTGATTAATTATTACAACACAACTAAATAACTAGATATGCTAAGCCAATTAAAATATTACAAAATGAATTGAATGATTAGCTACGCTAACTAACTAGTAAAGCAATTTAAATGGCCTCGAGGGACGAGGGATGCATGCATGCTCGGTTGCTCCCCCCCCCACAGAGGAACACACTTGCACAAAAATTCGTTGGTGGCCGGTCAGCTACAAAAAGTGGTTGTCGGCCACCTTAACTGGCCGGTCGGCTAGTTTAAGTGGCCGGTCGGCCACCCTATTTTATGGACTTTCGCTTTTGCTGCAACAGAGAGCAACAGAGGCAAAACAAAGCATTTTCAAGGAATGTGTGTATTGCTACACTCCTTATCATTTCTCAAGCTCAAAGGAGTGTAGCTGTAGACACCCCATTTTTGACCGTCCTCAAGACTTGGACGTCACCGTTTGAACACTCGGTGATCATCCATGTTTGTGTTCGTTTGGAGTTCCCGGAGTTCTCGGCTACGCGCCTTGCCTCAGGACCTCCGAACTTGATCGTTTTGTGTCTGGTTTTGCACCAAACACTTGTGCTTTGCCTTGGAGGGGCATGGAATGCCTTGTGAGGCATCCCCACACACCACCGGCAGTGGCTAGAGGCCACCGGCTGGTTGGTGTTTCCATCGGCACTATATTGTGCCGGTCGGCACTTGTTTTGGCAAAATGACCATTTTGCCCTGCCGACCACTGTACAGCTGCTTTATGAGATATTTTCAGACAGCTGTATGGCTTTAGCCTCCCCTCCATACACGTGTATGGAGGGATGCCCTCCTTGTAAGCTTGTTTGACAAGCTTTACAAGAGGGTTGCCTATAAGAGAAGGCCTTCTCTCTTGGCATTAGGGTTAGAAAAGTTTTGGTTAGAGAGGTGAGAGGGAGCTCTGGTTTTAGGTTAGAAGTTCTATATCTATCCTATATCTATACTTCTCTCTTGTTTGTGTAACTAGGTGTTTGTGCCTTACTTTTGCACATCAACACCTAGTGTTTCACCTTCTCTTGGTTACAGAGGTCCTAAGAGGTTGTTCTTGGTGTTCTTGGCTGGATTCAAGCAAAAGAAGGCAACGACATCAACTCTTGTGAAGGTGGTCAACAAGGGTAAGAAACTAGCTCTTTTTACCCCATTCTTGCACCTTGTTTTTACCTAGTCTAGAACTATTTTTGTGCTTAGTGATTAACACATAAAATTTCTATTTTTTAAGCCTCTTTATTGTTTATTAAGAGTGCTTGGTGGTTTGGGTAGGTTTAACCACCCTTAGGCCTTGAAAAGGCCACTTTTTGTGCCATTTTGTGACAGATCCGAGACTTTGGTGTTAGGATCTCTTCACCACTGAAATCTTGAGGGATTTCAGTGGTGAAGATGGTGCCTTAGAGTCTCAAGAAGGAGAGGGCCACCCCCCCTTGATGTCCTTGAAAAGGGCAAGATTTGGCCTCTTGAGAGAGCATAGTATTTGGTTGTTTGTTGAGCATGTCTTAGCTGCATTTTATGTTTATTATGCCCTAATATGACATTGCTAAGTGTTGGTTTTAGTACTCTTTGCATGATTTGCATAGTTGCTTTGTAATGCCTTAATAGTCCCTTAACATGCCTAGGTTGTGTGCCTCTATTTCTAGCATGTTTTAGGCTTAGATCCATAAAGCTTGTATGCTTATTTTGCCATGCATAAGGTCTGTCCATGCTTGTTTTGGTCGGTCATCACTTGTATCTCATAGCTCCTTTGCATTTGGCTTGTTGGCCTTAAGAGCATGAGAGTGTAGCATGCCTTGCTTGCTTTATTTTTGATGGTTTGGAACCATTTAACATGCTATTTCAGTCCCTTTGGTGTGCTTGTATGCTTGCCTTAGTAGCCTCTTTAATGCTTTAAAAGCATGTGTTGAATGCTCCATGTTTTGGTCATGTTGCATGCCTTTGGTTTCAAGCCTCTTAGATGCCATCTAAGTAGCCTTTTGGCTTTGTTTTAACATGCTAAAAACCTGTTTTTAGTTGTTTAATGCATGCCATAATTGTATTGCATAAGTGTAGTTCAATGCCTCATTGGCTTGCTTTGAAGACTTGGGCCATTTGTTGCATGTTTAGCTTGCTTTGTTGTATGGTTTGGCACCATGTTTTGCATAATTTTCAGAGCTTTCCATGCATGCTAGTTGTCCATTGTTGTGTCCCTTCAAGTGTGCTTAGGGATTACTTGTTCAATGCTTAGGTTGGTGTCTTAATATGTGCATGTGTGCATGTGTGTTTGGCCCTCATGACTAAGCATCTTGGCCACTGATTTTGGGCCTATTTAGGGCTGCCCATTTCATGTTTAAGTCCATCCTCCATTTGATTTGCATGCTTGCCTTGTGTGCTTACTTGCATGTTTGAATAAGTGCCTTGCATTGTCCATTTTTGCACACTAGTTGCTATGTCTAGGATTGCATTGCATTAGCATGCATGCTAAGCCTCTTGAAGTGAAGTATGATGGAGGTTTGGCACCCTTGTTTGTTTGTTTGCATTGCATGCATTTGAAATCAAAGTTGCATTCTTGGTTCTTTGGGCCATCATGCATGGAAATGCGTGATTGGTGGTCCGAGAATCGAGGCACATCTTCCTTTGAGTCAAAAACATGATAAGGAGTGTGTTTGGTGCATACATGCTTTGAATTGCCTTGCCATGCATGGTTTTTCCCTCTGCTGCTGTGAGTTGCAGGTTTTGCAGGCATTTTGTGCCGACCGGCACTGTTAAGTGCCGACCGGAAGTCAATTGGAAGCCAATGGATGAATTCAGTGCCGGTGGCCATATCCTTCAGCCGGTGGTGTTCCACTCCAGCCGGTGGTTATCTCCAGTGCTCAGGGGAGTGCTTCTGAGACTTTGGCAGTCTTCAGAGGAGGAAAGCAGGGAAAACAGAGGCAGTTCATGCATGGCAGTGCGATTCCGAGCAAGTCCCGAGCGCGTGCTGCACCTGGCCCTCTTCCCGAGGCATTTACTGCTTTAATTAGATTAATTGATTTGTTTAATTAATTTAGTGAATTTGTAATATTTTAATTAGCTTGCGTAGTTAATTATTTGTATTATTCTTTCGATCCCTCCGAGCGAGGGCAAGTTTGTAATAAGTGTGTGTGAGTGGGTGTATGTCTTCCAACCCCCACTTCTTTCTCCCTTTTATTTACCTGCTTTGATGGTAGATTAGGGCATGTTTATTTTAGCATACCTTATGCTATGCATGCGTGCATCCATGCATTTGTTTACATGCACCGGGCTCGGTACATCATACAAACTGCATTGTCTTTTCAATTCCAAATTGAGTATGTGTTAGTTGTAACATTTCACATGCCATTTTAGGATTAGCCGAGCCTACTCTAAATTGCATCTCTGCCTGTGTTGCATTAGTCACTTAACATGAGCTAGGCCATGCATGTTTGCTAACTAGTTTATTGTTTGGCACGGAGTACAATGTAAGTATTTATGCTTTAGCATCTCGCATGCGTGTGAATGTTAACATGACAGTATGCTTACCATGCGGCTAAGTGCTTACATGAGATAAACTGTTTGAATGCCTGTGGGTGGAGGTTGGATTGTCTGAGTTGGAAAAACTCGTTGAAATCCGTGTTTTAGCCTACTTGCGAGTAGCAAATTCCAAAGCGTTTTCCAAACGAACGGATATGCAATGTTTATTTCCAAATTAGGCAATCTAGTCTATACTTGTTTGTTGTGCGCATAACATAGTAATTCTAGGCTAATAACCGGAATAAGAACATGTAATGTCTTCAAAAATGGATATCATGGTTAGTAGAGGCCGGTCTTCAGACCGGGCGAGAGGGGGTGCTCACAGCTGACCTTCCCCGATCGTACCCAAGCTCCCGAGCCAAGTCACTTTGGTGATGACGGACACGTGCCCTTCGGCACCGAGTCAGGGTTTCCTAAATTCCCCCTATTTTAAAATACTTAGGTGGCGACTCTGTAATCTGGCAAAGCAGTCCATGTTTGGCACTACTTTTCAAAAAATATGTTTTTCTTCAAAACGATTTGCCAGAGGTGGACTCTTTGGTTCAGATTTGGAACCACAAGCAAAAAAGAAGAGTCTGAACTGTAGCGCGAGGTCCCCCGCGGACGTGTTACAGTTTCTGGCGACTCTGCTGGGGAGTTAGAGAGCTTGACTCGAACTCGTGATATCCTGTTTTGACTGCATTTATGTGTCTCTTTGCATTGCATGTGCATTGGTGCGCCTAGGACACCGTGTTGGCCATCTGCTATTCCTGAGCGGTTTGCCGGAGGCTTGTCTTGTCAAGGCATGACCATAAGGCTGACCGGTTGCGGGCTCTGCCAGTATGGGAACACAAACCCCAGTTTTACCGGGGCACCCTTTTTGACCATTCGACCTAGTGCATATTCGGATCCATAGTGACCATTCCAAACTAGGACAGGTTGCTTACCCGATCATAGGTTGTTTGAGACCGCTGTGTGCGTAGTGAAACCCTAGCTCCTGACAAAATAGGACAGGGAAACCCTACCCCAACATAGGGGTGTTTTGGCTCCATTTATCTGCTATGTGCTTTTAGAATGTATCCCTGCAGGGAAAGTACATGTCAGTTTGCAAGAATAGGTATCTGGCCCGAGGGCACCAGTGTCAGTATTGTTGAGAATCAGTTATCCGTGGGTATCAGTTTGGTTCTGAGAACAGTGATTCTGAGGAACAGTGATCAGCAGTGGAGTACAGTTGTTCAGTGCATCTGTGTTTGATCTGATTGGGGCTGAAATGCTGTTTGTTTTCCGTTTTCAGTTCAGAGATTCAGAGGGTTGATCCAGAACAGCTAGTGTCTTCTTCTTGCCGAGGCAGAATTTAGCATGACGCAGAATTCAGAAGAGATAGTGGTTATGACAGCTGCATTAGATCAAGGGATCACCCCACAGAGTGAGACCGGCGTTGATGATATGCCGCATCCTCCCAGGTCACCTGCCGCACATCCAATTTGGACTCCTCAACTATACCAGGCTCGCGAGCCTACTACATTCGAACTAATGGGGATGATAGGAGATCTCCAAAGATCCGTGACGGATCTCGTCTATGGGATGTCGGTCTCGCCACCCAGCCGTACCATATGCCGGAGGCTTTATACCTAAGGAGCCCCCGCTGTTGGGGCGAATTGTGATTGAACTAAGTCAACCGGAGATGGCCTCCAACCATGGCAATGATGCACCAATATCCAACCAAACCCTCAACCAGGTCGAGGCCAGAAGCAAAGATAAGATGAAGGCAGATGCCGACCCTATCGAGCAACTGCTGTGGGTAGTCGAGGCTTTGAAAGCCGGGGGGATGAACAAGCAACAGATATCCGCAGTTGTGACAAAAGCTGTAGAGGACGCTTTCCCCACTCCGCCCGAGGGAAATTCCAGTCAATCAGAGAATCGGGATAGGCCCCATCATGCCAAAACAGTTCTTCCCACTCCCAGCCTTGCATCCGAAAAGAATCAGAAATCCAAAGCCGCACCCGCTGACCCGTTCGCTAGTACGTCTAGCAAGAGCACTCAAGCTTCGAAGTACCTGCCCCGAGGGCGCAGGGTCTTCCATCCTCTCTACATGCCTTTGTCTAGGGCACTTCTGATTTTGGCCAAAAAGGGGCATCTTACACCCCTCGATCCTAGACCACTCCCTAAACCCCTTCCAGCAGGCCATGATGCCACTCAGTACTGTGCGTACCATCAGCAGACTGGTCATGCTACTGATAATTGCTTTCGCCTCCGTCATGAGGTACATGATTTGATTGACAACAAGGTTATCCTCCCGCCTACCTCGGCCAAATCAGTCACTACAGAATTTCTGGATTTTGAGGACACAGATACCGAGGACACGGATACCGCGAGTATGTAATTAGAAGGTGAATCGCCTGCGGGCAGTGTTTGGAGCATTTTTGGATATAGCGTTTGGCACGCATTTTTGAGCATCGACCAATACTAGTTTTGTAAATTCTGACTCGGGTGTCGAGTCAGTCTCTTTTTGTGTTTTGAGTCTGTCTCTCTGTTTTGAGTCAGTCTTTTTTTTGCTTACAGGGTCTCTCTTGTTGTAATGAGTCAGTCCCTTTTGTATAGAATACCAGGTGATTCCGGGGTTGTTGCCTCAAGCACCGCTCTACCTTGTAATTACCTGTTTTGTTTTCCCTTTGAGTCTGTCTCAGTTAAGGAGCCGGTTACAATCAGGGTTTTGAAATGGAACAGCTGTGGCTATCCCGTTTTCATGCTTGCTTTCAGTTTGAGCTAATTGTGCAGGAAGATGTGAATGGAACGACAGTACATTCTACCTACTCTCTTGTGCCTTGAACTCGTTGTAGTGACCTAAGTTTTTCAAAACCTTCTTTGAACACCGCGGTGATAAAAACGAAGAGGAAGGAATTCCTCGGGTTTTGCAAAACTTTGATCATTTTAAGAAAAAGAGAGGCACGCTAAGCTTTTAATGAATGAAATCATGCCTGTCAGCGTGAGTACTGAGAAGGACCCTGGCTTGATCCAGACTGGTTCCACACTATCTTTAGCGCGAGCGATGTGTCGCTTTCTTAAAAACTTTCAAAAACAAAATGTTTTGCGCAGTCCTGTAAAGACCTGTGTGGAATCGCTCTTGAGATTGTGCAGCCTAGGATCGCTCTCAGCCTCAAGGTTCAATCTATCTATTCCGAACCTGGAATCCGTTCAGAATGTCCGAGCAATCAATTGTCGTGTAATGCCCGTGTGGCCCAATTTGAAGCAGCCCTCGAACAAGAGGCACCAACGTCAGATCAAGAAGATCAGATCCCACCAAGCAAAGCTCGAGAAGCAACCGTGATGGACTTTTCCTGTAAATTAATACAACATTCACTCTCTTGGATACGGAGAGGCTTCAGTCTCAAAACCATTTGGCATGGACTTGCTACACTTTTACCCTTTGAGAGGCTCGCTGGGCCGAAAACCCAGAAGGGCGACCCAGGCAAAAGTTAGAGCAAAGGAAAACAAAAAAAAGAAAAAAAGAAAACAAAACAAAACAAAAAGAGCAAACAAAAAAAAACAAAGAAAAAAGAAAAGAAATGAAAAAATCAAAAATTGGAAAGAAAAGAAAAGAAAATATAGCTCGCAAGGTCGAAAACCTGCAACATGCGCCTTGGCAGAAATTAGAGCCTAAACAGTGAAGGTTAAAATACCCGAGTGTACCTTAACCCGAAACTACGTAAGGCTTGATTCCCATGTTTGGGATACGTAGGCAACTTCATCTTGAAGTCCAGCCCCCAACGCTTTCATAGCGTCTCGATCCATGCAATGGTTTTGATCACTTTTGCCTCCTCCGAATCCCATGTCTTGATTGTAGCAACCTGGAATTACGTGACCAACTTCACCTTGAAGTCCAACCACCAACACCTTCCAGGTGACTGTGTCCATATATTGATTCAGACCGTCCTCGTCTCCTCCATGTCCGAGGGTCCGATCGTCATCAACGAGGGCTGGCTTACGGCATGCTGCGGCATCATCCACACAAGGGGCAACTTTCCGTTGCCACACAGTGCCATAAGTTGCCCTGAGTTGTCATCCAAACTAGGGGCAACTTTCCGTTGCCTTGCCCCTCCTTCAAGCAAGGGGCAATTTTCCATTGCCTCCGATCCGAGGTTGCACATCTCGAGGGTAAGTTCTATGCTCGTTGAGCATTGACTGTTTGCAAAAATAGTTTTTGAAAATTTTTACTGAGGTTGACTATTTTCTTGAAAACTATTTCATTTTCCAAAACCGGACCATTTTCTTGGACCCAAAAAGGAGAATTTTCAGTGCTCACAGCCTGACCTGCAGGTTTTCAAATCAAAAATCGAACAAGTGTGTTAATCCGACCCTCACTTTTGGTCAAAACTGTTTTAGGAAGAAAACAAAAAAATGGTCAAAGTGACGAACTAGGGGCACAGTTGAGTCAGGTCTTCTGTCCATCCCCTGCCAACATACTTGCCCGAGGGGCACCCTATCTACCAAAAGAAATAGCCGTGAGCTAGCTGTATCGGGCGTGAACCCACAACCTCTCGTTTACCCGTCAACCATACCTGGGGAGGGATTGAAAAATGAGAGAATAAAGAATAGAGAGGAGTAAGTTGAGAGAAAAGTAAGAAGAAGGGTTTTGTGAGAAAAACCGAGCTTGAGGGCCGAGTGATGTGAGTATCACAAATCAGAAAGGGTGGGAATAATACCCGGAGGAACTGGCTCCTCGAGATCTGAGGTCTTTTGTAAACACGTCCGTGTGTCGTGTCTTTTGATTTCTCGGTCTTGCTTTTGACTTCGAGTCTTTTCCGAGTATGTCTCGTTGTGTTAGGTCGTGTGCCTTTTATTTCTTTGTTTGAGTCCCTCCGCCGTGTCCTGTGGTAGGCTCGATACCCCGGTCGTGAAACCCTTCCTTACTTCGAAAAGACTGTTTGTGCTCTGAATGTTGTGCCATTCTCTACATTCGTGCGAAGCAAGAGAAGAAGGAAGGAAAAATTGGGACATCCGAGTGTGTTTTAACTTCAACTGTTTCAGCTTTCATGGCATGTCTGGTCAGATTCGACTGTTTGTTCAAAGTTTGCCATGCGCAGAATGAATCAAATGTTGTGTTATGGGCTGTGTACATATCAATCCCCAGCAGATCAATCCCTAGCGGAGTATGGGCAGTGTGTCCAGTTTTAAGCAGTGATTTGTATGTGTTGTGTTGCTGTTTAGTTGGTTGGTTATCTGATTATTACAGTGCAAGTGTTCAATGGTCAGACAACAGATCAAAAATCATTTACATTTGAGGTGTAACATGATGCAATGCGGTGCAAAGTATGAAATATGCAGATGTATACAAATGTAACACTTTTTCAGACAAAAAGTTTGTTTCATATAATCCCTTTCAAGTACAAAGTTTGAGGAAAATAAAAACCTGCCCGCGGCAGTACAAAGTACTCTATCTACCAACAAAAGAGAAAAGTACAAGGAAAGAAATAAAAGAAATAGCAAAAGTCTGGGTCATCAGCATCATCAATGGCCTCGCGCCGAAGGATCCGTCCTCGCCCTCTTCCTGGGCAGAAGCCCAGGAGCATCATCAGGAGCATCGTTGTCTGAGTCTGAGCCCGAGCTGTCCCCGGTCTCCTCCTCCGACGACCCCGCCTCCGCCTCCTCCTCAGACTCGTCGTCTGCAACCGGAGCCTGTGAGCTGCTCCCGGCATAAGTACGCCCTCCCCTGGTGCGGGGGAATCTCCTGCCATCCCGAGTAGAAATGGGAGGTCCAGATGGAGCGCCACCACCCACTGGAGGAATCGGGAAGGGAGGCTGAAAAGTACAAAAGGCAAATGCATCAGTATACATGAAGCAGTTTATTAAATGCAGAAAGTACAGTGTATGAATGCCGTGAGCAGTTTATCAGTGCAGAATGCAGTGAATGAGTACGAAGTATGAATGCCGTGAGCAGTTTATCAGTGCAGAATGCAGTGAATGAATACAGTGTATGAATGCCGTGAGCAGTTTATCAGTGCAGAATGCAATGAATGAGTACAAAGTATGAATGCCGTGAGCAGTTTATCAGTGCAGAATGCAGTGAATGAGTACGAAGTATGAATGCCGTGAGCAGTTTATCAGTGCAGAAAGCAGTATGGGAATACAGAGTATGAATGCCGTGAGCAGTTTATCAGTACAGAATGCAGTGTGTGAATACAGTGTATCAAGTGCCGTGAGGGCTGGGTATCCAGTGTCGTGTTATGCATCGGATTATGCGAGGCAGTTTGTGTATGGTTTGAAGCTATGACAGAGAGAACATACCGGAAGGCCGTAAAAGGCTAGGAACTCGAAGGTCCGCTGCAGCATCCCCGTCATGGAGGCATTCATCTCCAGTAACTGCCGGGTGTACTCAGAAGACGCCTGCAAGAGAATCAGATGCATCAATATTCTGTGGAATATCAAACAAACTAAAATGAAACGACTGTATAGAAATGCAGTAATACATACCGGAGGCAAGTCGGGGACACCGACGAACTCATGATCAGCCGGTGGAGGGGTGAAGCAGATCTGATAGGTCGCCCCACCCTGCCCTCGGAAAGTCAATGAAGCGGGCAGGGCAGGCCAGCCCGTCCCTCGTCCCCTCTGCACCCCCCTCCTGCCGCGAGCTCGAGCCCTCTGTGACGATCCTGCTCCTGCTCCCACCTCTGCCCTAGCCGCCGGCGCCGCAGGTCTCTCTCTCTCAGCTCGACGGCCACCACTCAGAGGCCGCATGATGAAGGTCCGGACGTACTCTGAATAATCGCCCTCGCCTCTGTAGCCGTCTGCCTCCCAGCCGACGGTGTAGTCCGCCATCTGCTCAGCAGTGAAACGCTCGGTATCCCGCATGTGCTCAGGAGGGTGCACCGGGACTATCTGCTCAGGTAAGCCTAGGGTCTGACGCAAGAAGCGCTCGCCCAGGTACCAAGCCCGACAGACCGGGCCCTCCAGCAAAATCCGGTAACGCGAAGTCTCAACGGCACCGGCAAACCGATCCCTCATCATCGCTGGCAGAGCAGCCCACGGCTGCCAGGTCATCTGAAATTGAAATACAGTTTGTTACCTGCTGGCATTGCAAATATACAGCGGAAAAGCGAAGCTTAAATGAACTGCAAGTAAAAACATACCTCGGCAGGGGTGATGGTGTCAAAATAGCGGCGGAAGAAGCTGAACGTCTCCCGCGGCCCGCCGTGTGCACCTCCCATTGTAGCGGCGCGAGAAGGGAACGACTAGAGGAGTCTCCGTCTCGGGCACCGGCTCCAGCCTGGGAAAGTAGGCGTAGACCCACAGCTGCAAAGCAAATACGGGTATGTGTATCAGATAAAGCAGAAATGCAGAATAAAGCAGAAATAACAAGAGCCGTGTATTGTGCAGTGTATTTTGCAGAGTGTACAGTGTGAGCAGTGTACAGTCAGTGTATTGTGCAGAGTATGTGTGTGCCGCGTGTGCAGTATATAGTTAGTGCGAAGCAGACTACAATGTGTGCATTGTGCAGAGTACAGAAAGTACAGAACAGAAATGTAAAGCAGAGGAGAAGACGTACCTCCCAAGCTCGCCAGTAGCCTCCGAGCAACTGCCCGCTGCCACGGGAGACCGAGCTCTGTACCCGTAAAGAGTGGCCAGAGCCGCGCCACCCCAGTCATAACGCACGATGTCTCGGACGTTCACCAGTGCGCTGAGAAGGCAAAGAGGCACGGTGTTCGCCCGATCAGCGAAGAGAGTGGTCCCTAGCAAAAACATCAAAAAGCCGCGCGCGTACTGCTCTATGGCCACCTCGGTCATCGGAGCCGCCGCCTCCAACGCAGGCTGCACTCTGAACTGCACCTCGAAGCAGGAGTAACGAACAAATCCCGGACGAGCGAGAGGTGGCGGCTCGCCAAGAAGGTAGATCTGAGCGGCGGTCCACTCATCCATGTCGATGTCAAAGGGGATCGGATCACCCCCTACCCCGATGCCTGTGAGCACCGAGAAATCATAAGGGGTCATCGTCATGTCCCCAGTCGCCGACAAATGAAATGAATCGGTGGTGTCCCACCACCTCTCTGCCAGGGCAGCAAGGAGAGGCTTGCAGGCCGTGAGTCGAGTCAGCCCCCTGCAGAAAGCGCCGAAGCCGGCCTGGTCTACGATACGGCGAACCGCCTCGGGAAGCTCCGCATACCAATCTCGAGCAACAATGTTCCCATACCCGCGGACGGTATGGGAGTCTCCCTGTAATCAAAAACAGCAATTGCGAAGCAATATTCAAAATGCAGTTTCAAGAAGCATACAGATATGGTGCATTTGTGCACATTTTTTAGATTCAAGCAGATATTGGGTTACAGTGTGCTAGTAGGTAAACTACAACGTATGATGCATCAGCGTGTTTTGTGTGGTTCAGTGTAAATACAGCATACAACATGTTTTCAGATTCAAGCAGATACCGAGTGTCGGTGAGTTTGCAGTGAAATACGGTGTGCCGTGTGTTTGGGTGATTGGGGCTAGTACAGCGTGTGTGCATGTGTCGGTCCTAAAACAGATATCAGTTGTGAGTTTGTCTACGATCAACTACAGTATACGATATATCAGAGCTAAGCAATTAAAGGGTTGTAATCAGCTATGGCAATTGACAGTTTACAGTTCTACATTGCAGAAAGTAAAGCAGAGCAGAAGGGTTACCTCGGAAGCGCCGAATGATAGGCGAGAGGTCGGCTCGCGTAGCAGAAGCTCCGGGTCCAGTGCCCTGTCGAAGCTGCGGAAGTGGCGAAGACCATCTGGTAGTAGTACGTGAATCGCCGGGCGATAGGTCGTCGGATCAAACGGGCGCTCGCTCAGCGGGAGGAGCTCGACCCCGGGATCCATCTCGTGGTCTGGGGGAGTCCCGACATGTGGAATGTCGTCAGCCATGGCAATGGTGGTGAAAAAATGACCGGAAGATGAAAACCAGGTCGGAATACCAAAAGTCAACCGAGAAGGTCTACCCCGAGGGGGCCGGAAATGGCCGGAAGGGCCGGAAGATGAAAAAGCACGGAAGTGAAGAGGAAATCGAGGGGAACAAGTCCCGAAAAAGCGGAAATGACAAAAGAGACTCCAAAATGAGATTTCGATCGGTCGAAAATGTCCGAAACGCGAAGGAAATCGCGAATCGGACAACAAAACGGGCTTAGAACGCGAAAAAATGAGGGATTGAGGAGGGAAGAACACTCTAGAGAGAGAGGGTGAGAGTTTTCGGCGGAGGCAAAGTGAATAGAATAGGGTTTAGAACCCTATTTTAAAACACCCGTGGCGAAAAGTCAGATCTGCCCCCGATCAGCAACTTTTGGCCGGTCGGCACTATTTTGTGCCGGTCGGCACAATATTGTGCCGGTGAACCTTTTATGCAGCCGGTGGCCAACCGGTGGCCTCCTCTTCTAGCCGGTGATGTTCCCACAGCCTTGTTTAGGCCTTGTGAGTATTTTTTGGTCTTCATAGCTCAAGGAAGTGCAAGAAAGTGTATCTCCGACGCTCAACCGGCCTCCGTTTTGACCTCGGACCGTGTCTTCTGTGCGTGGCACTCAAATTCAAGCAAAGATTGTATCCTTTTGTATCCTTTTGTCTTTTACAAGATTCAAAAGTTGCCCCGTGTGCGTTGCACGCATCCATCACATTGTCCGGTGCGTCGCATCGCGCCGTCTTGCACGTCCCTTGCGACTTGCACCGTTTTGCATTTTCGTGTGGCATGCATGTCATACTTGCATTTCATTTTGCATCCATGAGGTATGCGTGCCTCATCTTGCATCTCATTTTGCATTCCCTCGCACGGTTTTGCACACCTCATTGTTTTTTGCAACGGTCTGGCGAGACCTTAAACACGCACGGTCTGGTGAGACCTTAAACACGCACGGTCTAGGAGACCTTAAATCCTCGGGAGGTGCAAAACCTTCATTCGCATTGTCTGAACGCACTGCACTGTTTGGCGCATCTCATTGCATTTGGCATGCATCCCACCGCGCGGTCTTGCGCATCACACTGTTTTGTGCACCGCATCTCAATTCATACATTGCCCCAAAACGGTCTGGCGAGACCTTAAACACGCACGGTCTGGCGAGACCTTAAACACACACGGTCTAGGAGACCTTAAATCCTCGGGAGGTGCAAAACCTTCATTCGCATTGTCTGAACGCATTGCGCTGTTTGGCGCATCTCATTGCATTTGGCATGCATCCCACCGCGCGGTCTTGCGAATCACACTGTTTTGTGCACCGCATCTCAATTCATACATTGCCCCAAAACGGTCTGGCGAGACCTTAAACACGCACGGTCTGGCGAGACCTTAAACACGCACGGTCTAGGAGACCTTAAATCCTCGGGAGGTGCAAAACCTTCATTCGCATTGTCTGAACGCACTGCGCTGTTTGGCGCATCTCATTGCATTTGGCATGCATCCCACCACGCGGTCTTGCGCATCACACTGTTTTGTGCACCGCATCTCAATTCATACATTGCCCCAAAACGGTCTGGCGAGACCTTAAACACGCACGGTCTGGCGAGACCTTAAACACGCACGGTCTAGGAGACCTTAAATCCTCGGGAGGTGCAAAACCTTCATTCGCATTGTCTGAACGCACTGCGCTGTTTGGCGCATCTCATTGCATTTGGCATGCATCCCACCGCGCGGTCTTGCGAATCACACTGTTTTGTGCACCGCATCTCAATTCATACATTGCCCCAAAACGGTCTGGCGAGACCTTAAACACGCACGGTCTAAGAGACCTTAAATCCTCGGGAGGTGCAAAACCTTCATTCGCATTGACTGAACGCACTGCGCTGTTTGGCGCATCTCATTGCATTTGGCATGCATCCCACCGCGCGGTCTTGCGCATCACACTGTTTTGTGCACCGCATCTCAATTCATACATTGCCCCAAAACGGTCTGGCGAGACCTTAAACACGCACGGTCTAGAAGACCTTAAATCCTCGGGATGTTCAAAACCTTCATTCGCATTGTCTAAACGCACTGCGCTGTTTGGCGCATCTCATTGCATTTGGCATGCATCCCACCGCGCGGTCTTGCGCATCACACTGTTTTGTGCACCGCATCTCAATTCATACATTGCCCCAAAACGGTCTGGCGAGACCTTAAACACGCACGGTCTGGCGAGACCTTAAACACGCACGGTCTAGGAGACCTTAAATCCTCGGGAGGTGCAAAACCTTCATTCGCATTGTCTGAACGCACTGCGCTGTTTGGCGCATCTCATTGCATTTGGCATGCATCCCACCGCGCGGTCTTGCGCATCACACTGTTTTGTGCACCGCATCTCAATTCATACATTGCCCCAAAATGGGTCCGGCAGGACCGAAGACATGCCACGGTCTGGCAAGACCTTAAACACGCACGGTCTTGGAGACCTTAAATCCTTCGAAGGTGTAAAACCTTTGGCGCTTGCATTGTCATGCATCATAGTCATACTGCATTGTCATGCATCGCATTGTAAATAATCGTGCATTGGCATGCATCATTTGTATATACTGCATATGTCATGCATGTCAAAAAAAAAAAAAAATCCAAAAAAAACACACACATGCATATGTCATGCATCATTCTAAATAATACTGCATATGTCATGCATTCAAAAACGCAAAAAAAAAACCATACTGCATATGTCATGCATTTATTTTTGTGAGCATCCATCTAGATTGCATTTTAGTTGCATGCATCCACTGCATCATCTTCCATCTATGGCTCGCACCTTTCCTTGTTGAGCTTGGTCTGGTATGTGTTCATACTTTTCACGTCTATACACTCATAGTTCTGCGTGTGCTCGCGCCTTGAGGGCTTCGACACCTTTTCTATGTTAGACATGGCTTGTACATGTACATGCCTTTCCTAGGCGAGATTTGGTTTGGCCCGCGTGCCATATCCATTGTATCATTTATCCATCATATTGCATTGTAGTGTAATTGTTGCATCCGGCATTAGGATCATCATTCTTTCCCCAACGGGTCGTTACCCCACTTATGTCAATCCACCCAATACTTGTTCTTGTGTCTATCTACATTACTCATAGTTCTGCGTGCGCTCGCGCCTTGAGGGCTTCGACACCTTTTCTATGGTAGACAGACTTGTTACCTCCATCAATCTATTTGACATTTGTGTAGTTTCGAACCGCTCATGAATGAATCATGATTCAATTGCTTTGCATTTAGTTTGCATATAGTTTCAATTGCATATCATTTGCATCGTTTATACATAGCTTTGTATATATTGTCATTTTGCATTCATTTTGCATGACATGCATATTGCTAACAATATTGTACCTGTTAAGTTTGCTTTCTTTGCAGGCACGATATTGTATGTACGGTTCATTTGAGGCCGGCGCAACCAGACGAACCGGACAGGTATCATATTCTCCCGAGTGAGACGTATCGAGAATTGCATAATTCTCTTACATCCTTTCTACATTATAGTGTAGTTTGGCGTATCTAGCTTAAAACCGTTGCATGCGTGCTTCATTACAGCTTCCTTTGCATGATCATAAGTTATGCTCGGCTTCTTGCATTTTCAGTTGCATTTTGCCCCTGCCTCCGGGCGCATACCTTGTTTGTCTTGCATGTTTGTCTAAGTCTTCGGCCTTGTCAAAAATGGGTCGTCTCTGGGCTTTGACATTCACTCCCGTCATTGTTATGACTTTCGAGTTCTGTCAAAGAGGGGCAACTGTAGACACCCCATTTTTGACCGTCCTCAAGACTTGGACGTCACCGTTTGAACACTCGGTGATCATCCATGTTTGTGTTCGTTTGGAGTTCCCGGAGTTCTCGGCTACGCGCCTTGCCTCAGGACCTCCGAACTTGATCGTTTTGTGTCTGGTTTTGCACCAAACACTTGTGCTTTGCCTTGGAGGGGCAGGGAATGCCTTGTGAGGCATCCCCACACACCACCGGCAATGGCTAGAGGCCACCGGCTGGTTGGTGTTTCCATCGGCACTATATTGTGCCGGTCGGCACTCTTTTGTGCCGGTCGGCACTTGTTTTGGCAAAATGACCATTTTGCCCTGCCGACCACTATACAGCTGCTTTATGAGATATTTTCAGACAGCTGTATGGCTTTAGCCTCCCCTCCATACACGTGTATGGAGGGATGCCCTCCTTGTAAGCTTGTTTGACAAGCTTTACAAGAGGGTTGCCTATAAGAGAAGGCCTTCTCTCTTGGCATTAGGGTTAGAAAAGTTTTGGTTAGAGAGGTGAGAGGGAGCTCTGGTTTTAGGTTAGAAGTTCTATATCTATCCTATATCTATACTTCTCTCTTGTTTGTGTAACTAGGTGTTTGTGCCTTACTTTTGCACATCAACACCTAGTGTTTCACCTTCTCTTGGTTACAGAGGTCCTAAGAGGTTGTTCTTGGTGTTCTTGGCTGGATTCAAGCAAAAGAAGGCAACGACATCAACTCTTGTGAAGGGGGTCAACAAGGGTAAGAAACTAGCTCTTTTTACCCCATTCTTGCACCTTGTTTTTACCTAGTCTAGAACTATTTTTGTGCTTAGTGATTAACACATAAAAGTTCTGTTTTTTAAGCCTCTTTATTTTTTATTAAGAGTGCTTGGTGGTTTGGGTAGGTTTAACCACCCTTAGGCCTTGAAAAGGCCACTTTTTGTGCCATTTTGTGAGAGATCCGAGACTTTGGTGCTAGGATCTCTTCACCACAGAAATCTTGAGGGATTTTAGTGGTGAAGATGGTGCCTTAGAGTCTCAAAAAGGAGAGGGCCACCCCCCTTGATGTCCTTGAAAAGGGCAAGATTTGGCCTCTTGAGAGAGCATAGTATTTGGTTGTTTGTTGAGCATGTCTTAGCTGCATTTTATGTTTATTATGCCCTAATATGACATTGCTAAGTGTTGGTTTTAGTACTCTTTGCATGATTTGCATAGTTGCTTTGTAATGCCTTAATAGTCCCTTAACATGCCTAGGTTGTGTGCCTCTATTTCTAGCATGTTTTAGGCTTAGATCTATAAAGCTTGTATGCTTATTTTGCCATGCATAAGGTCTGTCCATGCTTGTTTTGGTCGGTCATCACTTGTATCTCATAGCTCCTTTGCATTTGGCTTGTTGGCCTTAAGAGCATGAGAGTGTAGCATGCCTTGCTTGCTTTATTTTTGATGGTTTGGAACCATTTAACATGCTATTTCAGTCCCTTTGGTGTGCTTGTATGCTTGCCTTAGCAGCCTCTTTAATGCTTTAAAAGCATGTGTTGAATTCTCCATGTTTTGGTCATGTTGCATGCCTTTGGTTTCAAGCCTCTTAGATGCCATCTAAGTAGCCTTTTGGCTTTGTTTTAACATGCTAAAAACCTGTTTTTAGTTGTTTAATGCATGCCATAATTGTATTGCATAAGTGTAGTTCAATGCCTCATTGGCTTGCTTTGAAGACTTGGGCCATTTGTTGCATGTTTAGCTTGCTTTGTTGTATGGTTTGGCACCATGTTTTGCATAATTTTCAGAGCTTTCCATGCATGCTAGTTGTCCATTGTTGTGTCCCTTCAAGTGTGCTTAGGGATTGCTTGTTCAATGCTTAGGTTGGTGTCTTAATATGTGCATGTGTGCATGTGTGTTTGGCCCTCATGACTAAGCATCTTGGCCACTGATTTTGGGCCTATTTAGGGCTGCCCATTTCATGTTTAAGTCCATCCTCCATTTGATTTGCATGCTTGCCTTGTGTGCTTACTTGCATGTTTGAATAAGTGCCTTGCATTGTCCATTTTTGCACACTAGTTGCTATGTCTAGGATTGCATTGCATTAGCATGCATGCTAAGCCTCTTGAAGTGAAGTATGATGGAGGTTTGGCACCCTTGTTTGTTTGTTTGCATTGCATGCATTTGAAATCAAAGTTGCATTCTTGGTTCTTTGGGCCATCATGCATGGAAATGCGTGATTGGTGGTCCGAGAATCGAGGCACATCTTCCTTTGAGTCAAAAACATGATAAGGAGTGTGTTTGGTGCATACATGCTTTGAATTGCCTTGCCATGCATGGTTTTGCCCTCTGCTGCTGTGAGTTGCAGGTTTTGCAGGTATTTTGTGCCGACCGGCACTGTTAAGTGCCGACCGGCAGTCAATTGGAAGCCGATGGATGAATTCAGTGCCGGTGGCCATATCCTTCAGCCGGTGGTGTTCCACTCCAGCCGGTGGTTATCTCCAGTGCTCAGGGGAGTGCTTCTGAGACTTTGGCAGTCTTCAGAGGAGGAAAGCAGGGAAAACAGAGGCAGTTCATGCATGGCAGTGCGATTCCGAGCAAGTCCCGAGCGCGTGCTGCACCTGGCCCTCTTCCCGAGGCATTTACTGCTTTAATTAGATTAATTGATTTGTTTAATTAATTTAGTGAATTTGTAATATTTTAATTAGCTTGCGTAGTTAATTATTTGTATTATTCTTTCGATCCCTCCGAGCGAGGGCAAGTTTGTAATAAGTGTGTGTGAGTGGGTGTATGTCTTCCAACCCCCACTTCTTTCTCCCTTTTATTTACCTGCTTTGATGGTAGATTAGGGCATGTTTATTTTAGCATACCTTATGCTATACATGCGTGCATCCATGCATTTGTTTACATGCACCGGGCTCGGTACATCATACAAACTGCATTGTCTTTTCAATTCCAAATTGAGTATGTGTTAGTTGTAACATTTCACATGCCATTTTAGGATTAGACGAGCCTACTCTAAATTGCATCTCTGCCTGTGTTGCATTAGTCACTTAACATGAGCTAGGCCATGCATGTTTGCTAACTAGTTTATTGTTTTGGCACGGAGTACAATGTAAGTATTTATGCTTTAGCATCTCGCATGCGTGTGAATGTTAACATGACAGTATGCTTACCATGCGGCTAAGTGCTTACATGAGATAAACTGTTTGAATGCCTATGGGTGGAGGTTGGATTGTCTGAGTTGGAAAAACTCGTTGAAATCCGTGTTTTAGCCTACTTGCGAGTAGCAAATTCCAAAGCGTTTTCCAAACGAACGGATATGCAATGTTTATTTCCAAATTAGGCAATCTAGTCATACTTGTTTGCTGTGCGCATAACATAGTAATTCTAGGCTAATAACCGGAATAAGAACATGTAATGTCTTCAAAAATGGATATCATGGTTAGTAGAGGCCGGTCTTCAGACCGGGCGAGAGGGGGTGCTCACAGCTGACCTTCCCCGATCGTACCCAAGCTCCCAAGCCAAGTCACTTTGGTGATGACGGACACGTGGCCTTCGGCACCGAGTCAGGGTTTCCTAAATTCCCCCATTTTAAAATATTTAGGTGGCGACTCTGTAATCTGGCAAAGCAGTCCATGTTTGGCACTACTTTTCAAAAAATCTGTTTTTCTTCAAAACGATTTGCCAGAGGTGGACTCTTTGGTTCAGATTTGGAACCACAAGCAAAAAAGAAGAGTCTGAACTGTAGCGCGAGGTCCCCCGCGGACGTGTTACAGTAGCTCTTGGCTCTCAAGCCACCAACCAAGCATTTCAATGCATGATGGCTAGAAAACCAAGTTGTACAAGCTTTATGAATGCACAAACAAGACCAAAATAACCACCACCCTATCAAGCATGATCAAGGGTGACGGTGACCAAGAAAAGTGGCACGTTTCATCACTTTGAGTATGAAACGTCCCATTTTTCTCGTGTTCGGATTAACATCCGATCCGAACACATGCAATGCAACACAAAGATGCTTAATCTTGCCTCTTTTACATGTCATGTTTTATTTACACATTTTACATTACCGATTAGTCCTTTAACTGATTGAGTTCAAAGTGAGAGTCCTCTAATTGGAAAGAGGGCTTAAGCCACAAGTACCTTGAGCATGAAAGAGGCCTCATGCTGTTGGTTAGTAGAAACCCTCAAGAGAGGATTAAAACCATTAGGCATGAGAGCCTCAATTCCACACTTAAGCCAACAAGGGGTTCAAGACCACTTTCAAAACAAAGTAAAAAAGTGAAGAATAGAAGGAGGTTGCAGATATTTCAATGCTGAAATGGCATGAAAAAAGACACTAAATCATTCAAGCAACACATGCAACACATGCTTAAGAACCTAAAACATTAAGTTAGTGAAGATCACAACACTATAAGCATGCAACACAAAGCTTAGGTGACCAAACCAGCTCTGGACAGAGTTAGAACATGCCAAAACAGTGGCTAAAACATGCTGAGATTGAGGCACAAAAGGCTAGAAAAACATGCTCACATGTTAGCTTGCAAACAAGACTCAAAGCACAACTCTCAAAAGCATTGAAAGAGTGAAATAAGTGAGAGTGTGATAGAGCTATATACACTGAAATCATATGTAAAATGATGCTATAACATGCAAACAATTCAAGCATAACATGCTTAAAGCCTTAACACAATGAGCTAGTGAAGACCATTACACTATACCCATGCAACACAAGCCTCGAAAGACTTAACCAACTCAAAACAGAGTTAAATTAGGCCAAAATAGTAGCTAAAACAACATGAAATTAAGCTAACACAAGCTACAAAAATAGGCTAAACCATTAGGCATGCAAGACTAGTAAGCACAATTGCACTGCAAGTACAAAAAGCAAGCAACAAATGCTCCAACCAACCCAAAACAGAGTTGAAACATGCAAAAATAGAGCCAAAAACATGCTTGAACTAAGCCAACACAAGCTACAAAATCAAGCTACAATGTAATGCTAACTAGGCATGCAAGAGAGACACAAGGAGGGGAGGCTAACCCCTCCATTTTTGGACTTGAAAACATAATTTTTACCACTGAAATAACTCTGAATTTCAGTGGTTTGAAGGCCCAAAAATTTTGATTTTAATATGCTAAAAGATGGCACAAAAGCTCACACAAACACAAAACAAGAAGGGTGGACAACCCCTTAGTACAAAATGATTTCAAACCAACATATTAAGACCCAAAAATCAGAGTTTTTTTTGCAGTTGAAAACTAGGCTCAAAACAGTGTAAAAAGATGGCAAAGCAAGCAACTAAAACAAAGCTTACAAGGCAAGTTCTTTACCTTTTGAAGCACAACACAAAATCAGTCACAATTCTGAGCTTAAACCACCCTTAGGAGCTCAAACTAAGCCTCAAAGAACCTTAGTTCCGAGATGAAGATGTTTGGTTAAGGGGCTTAGTGCAAAAGTGTAGAGAATTCTAACTTTCAAGCACAAAACAAGAGGAGAGAGAGACAATTCTAGAGAGAGATTTTTTGGTCCAAAAAAGTCTAACCTCCCAAAAATGGGGGAGAGACCCCCTCTTATATAGAAAATCAATCTAAAGGCTTGCATTCATCCATCCATACACGTGTATGGAGATGGCATTCAGTGAACAACAGCTGGCACAACTGCTAAGAAAATATCTGAAAAAGGAGAAAAATGGTCGTCGGCCACTTTAGGTGGCCGACCGACCACCTCACCTAGCCGACCGACCACTTCAAGTGGTTGACAAAGAGGAAAAGTGGCCGACAAGACCCCTCCTCCCTTTAGGAAAAAGGCACCAAGGTTTGGCCCAAAAACAAGCACAAAACAAAAAGGGTTTAGAGGCTCAAAGACAAGGCGTTCCGCCGAGAACTTTGGGCGCTCAAAACAAGCACAAACAAGCGCAATCATCGAGTGCATAAACGATGACGTCTAAGTCTTGAGGTCGGTAAAAAATGGGGTGTCTACAACAGGTTCCACGCAGAAAGATCTAAAATATACTCTAACCACGCCAAACGTGAGACGAGGAAAGAACACACCGCTCAAGGTCGCATTTCACGCGTCTTGAGAAACTGAGAAATGAAAATCGCTCAGGGTATCGTTCCACGCATCCTGAAAGAAAAGAAAAACCACACAGGCTCACGTTTCACGCGTCCCAAGATAAAAGCAAAACCGTTTAGGGTCGCGTTTCACGGGTACCAAGATAAAACCAGCCCAGGGCCGCATTTCACGCGTACTGAGATAGAAGAAAAATACCGCTCGGGGTCGTGTTTCACGCATCCCGAGATAAAACATGCCAAGGGCTGCACTTCACGCGTCTTGAGATAGAATAAAAAATCACTCGTGCTCGCGTTTCATGCGTCCTGAGGTAAAACATGCCCAGGGTCGCGCTTCACACTTTCTAAGATACAAGAAAAATTGCTCGAGCTCGCGTTTCACATGTCCCGAGATAAAACACGCCCCGAGCCACACTTTACGCGTCCTAAGATACTCAATGATACCGCTCGAGGTCAGGCTTCACGCGCCCTGAGATAAGACTCACCTAGGGCCGCGCTTCACGCATCTTGAGATAAAACACGCCTAGGGCCGCGTGTAACAACCCTCACTTCACCCTAGTCATACTTGCATATATTACATGATCTTGTCTTGATATGTTGCATTTGCAAACCTTGATTTGTCTAGCGCATGTGTTACTTGCATGGTCTGTTCCTTGTTCGGTGTGTGTTTTAGCCGAGGTCATCTTAAGCCTAGGTCGCCCCTTTGATACTCTTACACCTAGAACCATCTTGAGGTTTCTTTGGTTGACCTCCACTTGCTTCCTAACATATTGGCCGAGATGTCATTATCTAGGCCGAGGTGTTTATCACCAAGGCCGAGATGTGTATTATCTAGGCTGAGATGTTATCCTTGAACCCAAGTGATCTTGTTCCTGGACTGGTATGACCTAGACCGAGGTGTGGCACATCTAGGCCGAGGTGTGGCACAGCTAGGCCAAGTGTTGTCCTTCCTAGCCGAGATCATTGAGACCTTACTTGCCGAAGCCTCGTTCTTAGCCGAGATTGTTACTTGCCGGAGTGCCTTACCATCTAGCTTGTTGAACACACTTTGTCATAGTCTTGTCTTTTCAATCAGTCACCTTTTTGAGTTGAACCAACCAACCATTGCCACGTGTCCGAGCTGAGTGTTAAGTCAGCCGGCAGACTTAGAAATGTATCATTTTGTATCATATCTTTGCTCTTGAGGAGAGAGAAGCTCTAGGAGAAGAAGAGAAGTTTTTGGGGAAGGAATAGATTTCCAAGCTTGATTCTTAGAGTTCAGACCGTTTGATTCGTATTTTGAGGTTAGAATCTTGACCTACTTTCGCTGTTCTTATTGATTATCCAGCTGCATTGCATGATCGAATATGTGCTGCATGCCATGCATTGATTTAAAGTTGGTTTTAGAAAGAGAAAGTTAGTGTTCATGTGTTCTTGAAGAAAAGCCTTGTTTGATCCGAAAGCTTGCATAAAGATTCACGTTTTTGTGTTTGTTTTCCTAATATCTTCAAGTATGGGTACCCAGGTCCATGTTTTCAAACTCATAGCATGAAATCTCAGATTTTGTAATAATAAGTTATGATCTTCGCATTCATATTTTTCATGTTCTTCATGTTCTTCAGCAGAGGGAAACCCAGATTTTCCCGACTTCATTGCCTTGAATGTGGCCATCGGGGCCTCACCTCGGCGAGGAGGTGCGGGACCTCGGCCAAGACCTGGTTAGTGCCCAGCATGTTCCCCCGAGATGGGAAACAGTGTCTGTTTCGATTTGACTTGGTTTTTGAGGAATGCCGAGATCATTTGTATGCATGTGAAGCTTGTTTAAGAGTGCATTCAATAAACTTGCCATGTGTTTGTAGGACTTGGACTTGCCTCGACCCCGACGTTTGAAGAACTATGTGAGTGGTATTTTTAATAAAGTTATGTTATAAAGCTTTGATAAAACCTTGTTTTGCCTCGTTCGAAAAGTATTGGGAAGCATGAATGATTATTCCTAGTTGCAATAAAAATTATCTTGTTTTGATGACATTCTTGGAAGTCCGTACGTGCTAAGGGACTATAAGCATTTGTAGCACAACCTTTGGAAGTCCGTACGTGCTAAGGGACTATAAGCATTTGTAGCACAACCTTTGGAAGTCCGTACGTGCTAAGGGACTATAAGCATTTGTAGCACAACCTTTGGAAGTCCGTATGTGCTAGGGGACTCCAAGCATTTGTAGCACAAGTCTTTAGTGTCCGGGGACTATAATGAAATGACACCATTGTTTTAAGATATCTCCCTTGTCTTGCCTTGCCTTGTCTTGTCTTGCCACCGACGGTTTTACCGCGTGGGTTTGTTTGTCCGGAATGTCATTCCTTGTACTATATTGATGCTAGTAAGCATCCCTTGAAACTTTGAAAGATTTGATAGATGGACTTGGTTCATCCCTTGATTTTATACTGGATATGTCATGTATTGTTTTGCTAAAGATCTTGAATATTAGTCATGCAAACCCCTTTATTATTTATACCATTCACTGAGTATCCAAGCTCACCCTCTCTATATATATGTAGGTGATGAGCAGGATGGCGGTGACGCCTAGATGTGTTTTTGCAAGCTTGTTTTGGGTTCATGTTATGTCGGCTTGACTTGTTTTTATGTCGGCAACATTGCATTTACGTCGGCAATCTTGAAGATTATGCTTCTTGGCTTGTATTCATCGTATTTTGTACATGTCGGCTTGAGAAGCCTTTTGATCAAGATGTAATACGCATTTTGTTATTAATTGACTGTAAAACCATATCATGTATGTCATTCCATTTGATCTATGCACGGCTCTTATGGACCACTTGTATTTTAATTTATTGCTTCCGCACATGTAAGCCCCATATGTATACTCTGATTGTGTGTGAATCCTTGTAAGTTGGCCTTTAGTGATCTCGGATTACTGGCCATCATGGCACCATTCTATTAGGGGCAGAATGGGGTCGTGACAGATTGGTATCAGAGCACAAGTTCCTTATAGTACGTTATTCACACACCTTGAGTCCAAAAGAGCCTAGGGTATCCCACAGAATGATGTTAGGATCGCATCATATTGCTTGCTACTTGACAATGTGTGCATCATCTCGGCATAACTATCTGTTACTTGCATGCATGCTTATTTGGGCATTTTGTTTTAAAGCCATATTTTGCATACTCATAGCGTTATGAGGAGAGAAAGACCACCAGTTGGCCGAGATCAATCAGAAGACAGATTGGATAGACTAGAAGGACTAGTTGAAGGTTTAGTCCGTGAGTTGAGGCAAATGAGGCAACAGAATGCTAGTGCTACATCCACCCAGCCCGAACAGACAAATGGGCGACAGGCAATTCCGCCTCCACCTCCTCCAGTACCACAAGTGCCTCCACAGCCAGCCTTGTATGGGGATGGAATGATGACTTTGATTAAGGAGTTCAAGAAGATGAACCCGCCAAGATTCCAAGGGGGCATAGAGCCGATGAAAGCTGAGGCGTGGGTTTTAGGAATAGAGAAGCTGTTCGAGATCTTTCCCAGCACCGATGCTCAGAAGGTGGCATTGGCAGCGTTCACATTGGACGACGACGCTCGGAGATGGTGGATGATGACCCGAGAAGGTAACCCTAACTTAACTTGGGCCAGATTTTTGGAGCTGTTTTACAACAAGCATTTTCCCCTTAGTGTTCGAGATTGCAAGACCACGGAGTTTCAGACTCTGACACAAGGAAACAAGACAGTGGCAGAATATGGTCGTGCTTTTACCGAATTGGCGAGATATGCGCCTCACATGGTCGATGATGAATATAGAAAAGCTAGGAAGTTCGAAAGTGGACTGCGTGGACCGATTCAGGATCGAGTTAACATGCTCAACATGCCGACTTACGCCGGAGTATTGGACAAGGCCATCCTTGAAGAAGCTAACTTGAACCGATATCAGAATTCGGGAGAGAGTCAGAGGAAGAGACAGAACTATGATAGTCGCCGAGTTCCGTTTAGCGCCAAGAAGAAAGCGAATGTGGGCAGCTTTAGCAACTCGAATCAGGAAGGTAATGTTAAGCCGATGTGTGCCAGTTGTGGAAAGCTGCATTCTGGAGTTTGCCGTTGGGCATCGGGAGCCTGTTTTGAATGTGGAGAAATGGGTCATCGCGTGAGGGACTGTCCGAAGTCAAGAATTGATGATGGTAAGAAAAATGGGAGCACCTCGGGCTCTGCACTCAGAAGCAACATCGGAAGGACACAGATGAGGCAGGGCAGAGTTTTTACTCTAGTGCCAGGAGACACCCAGAATGCTGAGACAGTAGTGTCAGGTATACTCCCAATCTGCTCTCGAGATGCATACATATTGATTGATTTGGGTTCTACGCATTCATTTGTATCTGCTAAGTTTGCCGAGAAGTTGAATAGAGAACAAGAACCCCTTGATTATGTGTTATATATATCTACTCCATCTGGGAGAACTATGATTGTTGCATCCATCTATAGGGCGTGTGTTGTTGTGATTGAGGGTGTAGAACTATTAGTTGATTTAATGCCGTTAAGCATGACTCACTTTGACGTCATATTAGGAATGGACTGGTTAGTAATGAATCATGCATCTATTAATTGTGTTTCGAAGAGTGTCACACTGAAACCCCCAAACCAAGCCGAGGTTATTTTCCAGGGTAAAGGAGTAGTACCCCCACCTTACTTGATCTCGCCCATGAAAGCCTTTAAGCTAATTCAGAAAGGGTGTCAAGGCTACCTGTGTAGTATATTGAGTGATCAGAATGGAAATGTTAATTTAGCCGACATCCCAGTCGTTAATGAATTCCCCGACGTCTTTCCAAACGACTTGCCTGGCCACTTAGTTGATAGAGAAATAGAATTTACTGTTGATGTCATGTCGGGAACGCAACCTATCTCCAAAACACCGTATAGAATGGCCCCAGCCGAACTCAAGGAACTGAAACTACAACTACAGGAATTGTTAGATAAGGGGTTCGTTAGGCCGAGTACTTCGCCTTGGGGAGCACCAGTCCTATTTGTTAAGAAAAAGGATGGCACACTTCGTCTTTGCATTGATTACAGAGAACTAAATAAGGTAACCATTAAGAATAAGTACCTGTTGCCTAGGATTGATGATTTGCTTGATCAACTACAAGGAGCACGAGTCTTTTCAAAAATTGATCTTAGGTCGGGCTACCATCAGCTCAAGGTTAAAGCCGAGGATGTCGAGAAGACTGCTTTTCGGACAAGATATGGCCACTACGAGTTCTTGGTAATGCCTTTTGGAGTAACAAATGCCCCTGCAGCATTTATGGATCTGATGAACAGAGTCTTTAAGCCGTATCTTGATGAGTTCGTGGTTGTTTTTATTGATGACATATTGATCTACTCCAAGAGTACAATTGAGCACGAGAATCATCTGAGACTCGCCCTACAAACCTTGAGAGACAGGAAGTTGTATGCTAAGTTGAGTAAGTGTGAGTTTTGGCTTTCCAGCATTTCATTTTTGGGACATGTGATTAATGAGGAGGGTATCTCAGTTGATCCCAGTAAGATTGAAGCCGTCGTAAATTGGCCAACGCCGACCAACGTGTCCGAGGTTCATAATTTTCTGGGTTTGGCAGGTTATTACAGAAAATTTGTAAAGGACTTCTCAGGGATTGCAGTACCATTGACACAACTAACTCATAAGGGAGTGACGTATGAATGGACCGAGGATAGAGAATCAGCCTTCCAGAAGTTGAAGATGAGGTTAGTTACGGCACCAGTTCTTGTACTTCCATCAGGTAATGAGGAATTTCAGATTTTCAGTGATGCTTCACATAAGGGCTTGGGTTGTGTGTTAATGCAAGGGGGTAAGGTTATAGCTTATGCATCTCGTCAGTTGAAACTCCATGAAAAGAACTATCCTACCTATGATCTAGAGCTAGCAGCCGTGGTATTTGCTTTGAAGATTTGGCGTCATTACTTTTATGGAGCTTCTTGCCGAGTTTTCACATATCACAAGAGTTTGAAGTACTTATTCACTCAGAAGGAATTAAATTTGAGGCAGAGAAGATGGCTGGAATTATTGAAGGACTACGACATGCAGATTCAATATCACCCAGGTAAAGCAAACTCGGTAGCCGATGCATTGAGCAGGAAGTCAGTGGGAAGTTTGGCATGCTTAGCCATGATCTCGGCAGAGCCGACTATCATTGAAGAAGTAAAAGCAAGGCAGATGGAGGACGAATTCTTGAAGAAGGTAGCCCATGAGATTATCACCAGGCCGAGGTCAGGTTACACCTTTGAGAATGACGTGTTGAAGTTTGAAGGAAGATTGTGCGTGGCCGACGTCCCAGAGTTGAAAGGAAAGATTCTGCAAGAATCTCATAGTTCCAGAATTGTTGTTCATCCAGGGAACACTAAGATGTATCAAGATGTGAAGCAAACCTTTTGGTGGCCGAACATGAAAAGAGAAATAGTCGAGTTCGTATCCCAGTGCTTGCATTGTCAACAAGTGAAAACAGAACATCAGAGACCAGCAGGACTCCTTCAACCTTTGCCAATACCTGAATGGAAATGGGAACACATCTCCATGGATTTTGTGGTTGGCTTGCCGAAGACACAGAAAGGTATCGACTCGATTTGGGTTATGATTGACAGATTAACTAAGTCAGCACACTTCTTGCCTGTTCAGACTACAGTCAATGCTGACCGGCTAGCTGTACTGTATATAAATGAGATTGTGAGACTTCATGGAGTGCCGATGTCCATTGTGTCAGACCGAGATCCGAAGTTTGTTTCCAGATTTTGGCAGAGTCTATAAAGAGCCTTGGGAACCGAGTTAAAGTTTAGCACAGCTTTCCATCCCCAAACCGATGGGCAAATGGAGAGAACAATTCAGACACTCAAAGACATGCTTAGGCTATGTGTATTAGATTTCAAGGGAAGTTGGGGAGTACATCTACCGTTGGTAGAATTCACTTACAACAACAGTTATCAAGCTAGCATTGGCATGGCGCCGTACGAAGCTTTGTATGGAAGGAAGTGCAGATCGCCGATATGTTGGATTGAAGTAGGAGATAAAGCTTTGATTGGCCCCGAACTGGTTGGAGTTACAACCGAGAAAATTAGGCTCATTCGACAACGGATCAGAACTGCCCAGAGTCGGCAGAAGAGTTATGCGACCAGTGGAGAAGAGAGTTGGAATTTGAAGTTGGGGACCATGTGTTTCTGAAGGTTTCTCTAATGAAAGGAGTTTCCAGATTTGGTAAGAAGGGTAAGTTAGCACCTCGTTATATCGGGCCATTTGAAATTCTTGAGAAGGTTAACACAGCTGCCTATAGACTTGCTTTACCACCAGAACTAAGCCAAGTTCACAATGTGTTCCATATTTCGATGTTGAGGAAGTATATTCGGGATCCACTACATGTGATTGACTATTCCGGGATTGTGGTTAACGGAGATTTGGGCTACGAGGAGAAGCCGATGAAAGTTATTGACAGACAAGTGAAACAGTTGAGGAACAAATCTATACCAATGGTGAAAATTGAATGGAAGGAGCATTACGGCAAGGATGCTACATGGGAATTGGAAGAAGAAATGAAAGTCCGATATCTGGAGTTGTTTTCGGATCAAGGTAACTCAAGTTTGTGAACCAAACTTCTTTAAGGAGGGTAGGATGTAACAACCCTTACTTCACCCTAGTCATACTTGCATATATTACATGATCTTGTCTTGATATGTTGCATTTGCAAACCTTGATTTGTCTGGCACATGTGTTACTTGCATGGTCTGTTCCTTGTTCGGGGTGTGTTTTAGCCAAGGTCATCTTAAGCCTAGGTCGCTCCTTTGATACTCTTACACCTAGAACCATCTTGAGGTTTCTTTGGTTGACCTCCACTTGCTTCCTGACATATTGGCCGAGATGTCATTATCTAGGCCGAGGTGTTCATCACCAAGGCCGAGATGTGTATTATCTAGGCTGAGATGTTATCCTTGAACCCAAGTGATCTTGTTCCTGGACTGGTATGACCTAGACCGAGGTGTGGCACATCTAGGCCGAGGTGTGGCACAGCTAGGCCAAGTGTTGTCCTTCCTAGCCGAGATCATTGAGACCTTACTTGCCGAAGCCTCGTTCTTAGCCGAGATTGTTACTTGCCGGAGTGCCTTACCATCTAGCTTGTTAAACACACTTTGTCATAGTCTTGTCTTTTCAATCAGTCACCTTTTTGAATTGAACCAACCAACCATTGCCACGTGTCCGAGCTGAGTGTTAAGTTAGCCGGCAGACCTAGAAATGTATCATTTTGTATCATATCTTTGTTCTTGAGGAGAGAAGCTCTAGGAGAAGAAGAGAAGTTCTTGGGAAAGGAATAGATTTCCAAGCTTGATTCTTAGAGTTCAGACCGTTTGATTCGTATTTTGAGGTTAGAATCTTGACCTACTTTCGTTGTTCTTATTGATCATCCAGCTGCATTGCATGATTGAATCTGTGCTGCATGCCATGCATTGATTTAAAGTTGGTTTTAGAAAGAGAAAGTTAGTGTTCATGTGTTCTTGAAGAAAAGCCTTTGTTTGATCCGAAAGCTTGCATCAAGATTCCCATTTTTGTGTTTGTTTTCCTAAGATCTTTAAGTATGGGTACCCAGGTCCATGTTTTCAAACTCATAGCATGAAATCTCAGATTTTGTAATAATAAGTTATGATCTTCGCATTCATATTTTTCATGTTCTTCAGCAGAGGGAAACCCAGATTTTCCCGACTTCATTGCCTTGAATGTGGCCATCGGGGCCTCACCTCGGCGAGGAGGTGCGGGACCTCGGCCAAGACCTGGTTAGTGCCCAGCATGTTCCCCCGAGATGGGAAACAGTGTCTGTTTCGATTTGACTTGGTTTTTGAGGAATGCCGAGATCATTTGTATGCATGTGAAGCTTGTTTAAGAGTGCATTCAATAAACTTGCCATGTGTTTGTAGGACTTGGACTTGCCTCGACCCCGACGTTTGAAGAACTATGTGAGTGGTATTTTTAATAAAGTTATGTTATAAAGCTTTGATAAAACCTTGTTTTGCCTCGTTCGAAAAGTATTGGGAAGCATGAATGATTATTCCTAGTTGCAATAAAAATTATCTTGTTTTGATGACATTCTTGGAAGTCCGTACGTGCTAAGGGACTATAAGCATTTGTAGCACAACCTTTGGAAGTCCGTACGTGCTAAGGGACTATAAGCATTTGTAGCACAACCTTTGGAAGTCCGTATGTGCTAGGGGACTCTAAGCATTTGTAGCACAAGTCCTCAGTGTCCGGGGACTATAATGCAATGACACCATTGTTTTGAGATATCTCCCTTGTCTTGCCTTGCCTTGTCTTGTCTTGCCACCGACGGTTTTACCGCGTGGGTTTGTTTGTCCGGAATGTCATTCCTTGTGCTACATTGATGCTAGTAAGCATCCCTTGAAACTTTGAAAGATTTGATAGATGGACTTGGTTCATCCCTTGATTTTATACTGGATATGTCATGTATTGTTTTGCTAAAGATCTTGAATATCAGTCATGCAAACCCCTTTATTATTTATACCATTCACTGAGTATCCAAGCTCACCCTCTCTATATATATGTAGGTGATGAGCAAGACGGCGGCGACGCCTTGATGTGTTTTTGCAAGCTTGTTTTGGGTTCATGTTATGTCGGCTTGACTTGTTTTTATGTCTGCAACATTGCATTTACGTCGGCAATCTTGAAGATTATGCTTCTTGGCTTGTATTCATCGTATTTTGTACATGTCGGCTTGAGAAGCCTTTTGATCAAGATGTAATACGTATTTTGTTATTAATTGACTGTAAAACCATATCATGTATGTCATTCCATTTGATCTATGCACGGCTCTTATGGACCACTTGTATTTTAATTTATTGCTTCCGCACATGTAAGCCCCATATGTATACTCTGATTGTGTGTGAATCCTTGTAAGTTGGCCTTTAGTGATCTCGGATTACTGGCCATCATGGCACCATTCTATTAGGGGCGGAATGGGGTCGTGACATCGCGCGTCACGCATCCTAAGATAAAAGCAAAAGATGCAAAGAGGAATGAGTATGTGCAATAGATGCACAAAGTGAGCGAGTGCGATAGATGCACAAAGTGAACAGGTGCGATAGATGCACAAAGTGAACAATTACGATAGATGCACAAAGTGAACAAGTGCGATAAATGGCCAAAGTGAATAAGTGCTATAGATGCACAAAGTGAACAATATTACAAATCAATACAATGACAACGCATATTACATGCAAGATAAACAACCGACGTATGATGTTAATTGAAAGCATGTTCTATGTAAGAAACAAAAGCAAATTCGATGCAAAATCGAAAGCATGTTCTATGCACAAATCGTGAATGATGCAGGACACGCGTGCAATATAAGTATATGTGAAAATGCACATTCTATGCAATAAAAGAGAACAACTATGCGATTTTGACAGAACGAGCAAAAACGATATTCGGTGACAACCTCCGATTTACCTCTCGGAGACTTTGCAACATGTTCAAAAAGGATACACCTTGTTCACATTGGCAAGTGAAGAACATTTTCATGTTGAAATGCAGTTTCGAGATCCCTTATAATCAATCTGGACCCAACAGTGAACCTCTCATACACTTCTCAGGGAACAAAGGCACAACACAGCACCAGGACACAAGTGAGGACCATCGGCTACCTGCCGGCCACCTCGGAAGACCGTCGGCCACTTGCCAGCCACCAATTGGGCTTGCCGGCCACCAATCGTGGCCTGTTGGCCACCCTTGCACAAATCGGGACAGATTCGTCTTTTTGCCTCGGGTCTTTAAATATACACATCCACACTTCATTTTTCACACACCCACACATTCGAAATCTTCACCCTCTCTCTCTAGGTGCTTTCTCTCTCTAGATTTGCGTTTTATACTCATTTTCCAATGCTCTACACAAACCTTTTTCGTAAAACCCTCTTGATTCTCTACACTTTGAACAGATCAGATTTTGATTTCGTCGCTTTTTCTTGCATTTTCACCACTTTAGGCTTGTTCTCCTCGAGTTTCTCTCGGGTTTTGCAAACTTTCCCGGGTTTTGACTTTTTCTCCCATTTTCTCTCTCCTAGGGTTGACTTTTTCCAAGTTTATCCTCTTTTCTTCATTTTTCACCCGTTTTCACCCACTTTCTAGGTGGTGGATGATATTCCTCATGGCGAGGCTCCTCCTGAGGTTTCACGTCCATTATCACCCCATATCGAGTTTGAGGAGCCAGTGATTGCCGAGGCTGGTGAGGCATCAGAGGACATCGCAGCTGATCTCGAGGCAGAGTTCGCTTCAGAGCTTAAGCTGGAGCCATTACCACTGAGGGTGTGGCCCTTTGATCCCCTGACATGTCATCCTCATACACATATACTACCGCCTGGAGACATCAAGCGTTTCAGTGACTTCGCTCGTGGCATGCCAAAGGACCTCCTACTGAGGGAGATGGACTCTTACCTTTCTTCCAGTGCTACCATGGTATGAACTCTATTTCATGCATTCATGCCTTCCCTGCAACTGCATTTCTTGTACTGCCTTTTATCTGAATGCTCTTTTATCACTGCCTTTCATTTGATTCACATTTTCTCAACCACAAGGGGACTCCTGCTCTTATAGGGGATATGGAGCGACGGCGGTGAGAGACTGGTATGATGAGCTCCCCGCCGGGTCCGCGACATTATTGACGAGGCTGGCTTCGGCCTATTCTGCTCCGGGCTCTCATGGTACATAGCAAGCCAGACTCTTCTCGGGGTGTTGGTGGAGAGGTTGTGGGACACCACCAACTCTTTCCACCTCTCTTCCGCCAGGGAGATGACGATGACTCCCTATGACTTCGCCATGCTCACAAGCTTAGAAGTAGTGGAAGGCCGCTTGGATCTACTTGCTGGGAGCACGCCCACCTCTATACAGACCGGCGATGGTGAGGTATAGCTGGTTCACTGAGCAGTTTCGTGGGAGCGAGCCCAAGACACCAGAGGATGTGGAGCAATACGCCTGGGGCTTCTTGATGTTTCTCCTCGGTACCACCTTATTTTCGAATAGGTGGAACACCGTAGGCTTATATTTGTTGAGCACCCTGGTGACATTGCCCCGGGTACGATTTTATGATTAGGGCGGAGGCGGCCTTGCCACTCTCTACGGCTACATGAGCTCCACTTCCCGGATGAGGGGAGAGCAAGTTGGAGGTTACTGGAGAGCCTGGGAGGTATGCACCACACCTTTCTAACTTTGTACTTTATGTTCAATATCTGCTCACAACTTGTGCTTTTTGCTTTGCACTTTCTACTTTAATATATGTTCATAACTTGTGCTTTCTGCTTTAATATCTGTTTATACATTGTGCGTTATTCTTTGCACTTTCTGTATCTATTCATGCATCGTGCTTTCTGCTTTGCACTTTCTGTATCTGTTCATGCATCGTTGATAACACCACTGCCCTTTTCTTGCAGTTGTGGGTTTATGCCTACTTCCCCGCTCTGGCTCTGGAGCCTATGGAGGAGATTTCCCCCATGGTACTGTATTCACGATGGTATGAAGGCCGGTGTCGACGTCGAAGCTACAAAGACACAACCTTCGCTTTCTTCCATTAATACTTCGACACGGTGGCGACTGACAAAGTAACCTGAAACTCACAGTCATTTTTGCTTTACTACTACTCTGATTCATATTTTGGCAACTAATGGCAACTAACAATCTGTACATTCTCTGTTTGCAAATCACATGGCAGCCCTGGGCGATGATACCGGTTGGTGTGAGGGACTAGTACACCAGGGCCTGGGCCACATTTTGATTTCCAATTTTGCTGTAGGGCCCAGTTTGTCGGGCCTAATTTCTGAGCGAGTAGTTGTACGCTAGACCGTAGGCTCGCCTGATCTTGTCATTCCCATGCCACTCTCAATGTCTATGAGGACAGCAGACAACCTACAGGTTGATGTGATCATCCAGTGCATGGTGGGCCTAGACGCTGACTTCTTCAGAGTAGAGGGCGACTACGTGACATTCATCCAGACTTATCTTATGCCTCCTCTAATGGGCGTTCACGCAGGTGAGGGAGTAGGAGCTCCTGTGGTGGGTGAAGCGACTTGGGTGACCAGGGCCTATACTAGAGGGGCCCCTCCTGTTGGGCAGATGACCGGTTGGCCAAAGATTCCCACTGCGCTCACATGTTGGTGGCTGATCGGGATAGCCTACCAAATTCTGATTGAGCCAACAGAGGCAGGACACAGATATATCAGAGCTCAAGGCGCACCTCAGGTATGGATGACACTTTACAATTTGCACCCCACATTTCCATCTCAGATATGTTTATTCTAGATATTGATCAGTCAAATGCACTTGCAAGCACCTATAGAGTATACAGAGAGCCTCCTCAAGCTAGTTGCCTCTCTAATCGGCATGGTGCAGAGGAGAGAAACGGTGCTTGCTCTCCATAGTATTCAGGTAATTTCCTTCATTTCAACATGCATTTCATTACTAACTCTGTTGTGCACCACACTATCATACTCTCACTGATACATTGGCACTTCTGCTGTAGTCTTCCCTAAACTGCATTGACACACTACAATGACACACTGTACTCACACACTATACTCATACTGTATCTGGTTTCTACATATTATGCCTGTATCTGACAAACACTATAGCTGATATGTTGACAACTGTTTTTCCAGATTCCATCTATACCAAGGGCACCAGTGGCAGCAGCAACACCAGCACCGGCAGCACCTCCTCAAGTAGCAAAGAGGAGAGAGAGGCAGGCCCCAGCTTGTAGTTGAGATGTGTACCACGGTTGAGGTAGGGATAGGGGTACCCGAGGCTGGAGCAGTCCCTTAGAGCCCATTTTGAGCGATGATGATGCTGAGACTAGTGAATCGGAGGAGGCAGCGAGTCGACATTCTAAGTCATCTAAGAGCGGAGATGATGATGCTGGCTCGGGGTTCGGGAGCGAAGATGATGCCAGCTCTGGTTCAAAGTCAGATTCTGACAGCGGTGTTGATGGAGACAGTGCCCCTGAGTCCCCTCTGAGGAAGAGGACAAAGAGGGCCTCTCGAGCTTGAGATGATTAGCGCCGATTTTTGAACTTTTTGCTTAGTTTTTTTTTTGTTTGGTAGTGTAGACCGCCCGAACTTCCTCCGCGTGCCCCCCTTTCGGAGAGGGCGCAAATTAAGTCCTGCTACTACAGTTCAAACACCTGTCATGGTTCTGAATCTAATCTCGCAAAGTGTAATGCAAGACTGATAAATCACCAAAAAGTCCAAATCCGACAATCGTTTTAGAAAATCGATTTCCAATCAAATAATGCTAAAAATGGACTGCTTTTCCAGATTACAGAGTCGCCACCTAAATATTTTATTTTGGGGGAATTTAGGAAACCCTGACTCGTGCCTAAGGCCACGTGTCCGTCATCACCAAAGTTGCCTCGGCTCGGGAACTTGGGTACGAGGGGGGAAGGTCATGAAATGAGCACCCCCGCTCGCCCGATCAAAGGATCGGCCTCTACTAAGCATGATATGTTGTTTTATAAACACATGTGTTCTTATTCCGGTTATTAGCTAACTTACTATGTGATGCGCACAGCATACAAGTATAGACTAAATCGCAAGAATTGGAACAAAACAACCCACGTTTGTTTTCGAAAATGGTTGAAAGTGCCACTTGCAAGTGCGCTAAAGCGCGAATTTTCCACCCTCAAGTGGGCTTAAAACATGATTTTGCCACTTCGCAAAGTGGGCTTAAAACTCACATTTATCGAATTGTTCCAATTTAAGCAACCAAGCCTTCATCCACAAGCATTCATGTAGTTAATCATTTACGCAAATAGCCTCATGACAAGCATGCTATCATGGCTACACTCACACTCATGCAAGGATGCTAAAGCGTAACACTTACAGTGTACTCCGAGCCAAAACAGAGAACTAGTTAGAAATCAATGCATGATCCTAACTATGCAAGATGCCTAATGCAACACATGCAATAATGCAACTAAATAGGCTCAGCTATCTAAGATGGCATATGAATGCAAGACTTGATAACATGTTTTTAGACACGTATTCAAGTAAGTTGTATTGAAACACAATGCAGTTTATATGATGCGCCGAGCCCGATGCATGCAAGACGAATGAATGATGCAAACATGCAAGCATAAGGTATGCTAATCAAAGTGTGCCCTAAAACTAACCATCGAAAGCGGATAAGTAAAAGGGAGAAAGACGTGGGGTTGGAAGACATGCACACACACATGCACACTTATTACAACATTGCCCTCGCGAAAGAGGGTCCGAATAAATAAGCTAACTAGCTACGCTAATTAAACTAATTATTACAAACTCACTAATTAACTATGCTAAGCTAATTAATTATTTACAAAACCGAATTGAATAACTAGCTAACACTAAGCTAATTAAATAGTACAGACCAAATTGAATAGTCAACTATGCTAAGCTAATTAAAACAATAAAATGGCCTCGAGGGACGAGGGAGACATGCATGCTCGGTTGGCGTCCACTCGGAAATCCATCACTTTGCCAAAGGTTGCCTCTGTTTACATTCGCCTTGACCTCCGAACATTGAACCAATCCTCCAGACTGCCTCTGCCTCAAAACAGAATCATTTTTTGCACAAAATTGGGCTGGTGGCCGGTCAGCCACAAAAAGTGGCTGCCAGCCACTTTAACTGGCCAGTCGGCTAGTTAGAGTGGCCGGTCAACTACTTCAAGTGGCCGGTCTGCCACTTATTTTCCAGGTTACTGGTTTTGCTGCAACAGAAAACAACAGAGGCACAGCAATGTATTTGCAAGGAAATGTGTGTACTGCCGCTCTCTTTATCATGTCTCAAGCTCAAAGGAGTGTGGCGCTCGGCTTTCAAGCCACCAACCAAGCATCTCAATGCATGATGGCCCAAAAATCAAGCTTGTACAAGCTTAGTGAATGCACAAACAATACACAAAATGCCTCCACCCCATCATGCATGATCAAGGGTGTTGGCGACCAAGAAATGTGACACGTTTCATCACTTCGAGTATGAAACGTCCCACATTTCTTGTGTTTGGATTAATGTCCAATCCAAACACATGTAATGCAACACAAATGCTTATTTTGCACATGTTTTACTTGGTCCATTTCTTGTTTACACATTTGAGCTTACCAATTAGTCCTTTAACCGGTTAAGTCCAATATGAAAAGTCCTCTAATGGGAAAGATGGCCTCAACCACAAGCACCTTGAGCATGAAAGAAGCCTCATGCTTTTGGTTAGTAGGAGCCCTCAAGAGAAGGCTAAAACCATTAGGCATGAGAGCCTCAATTCCATGCTCAAGATAACAAGAGGCTTAAGATTACTTTCAAAGCAAATGAAAGAGTGAAGCATGAAGGAAGATTGTAGCAATTCAGTGCTGATATGGCATGAGAAATAAGACTATAGCATGCAAACAACTCATGTACAACATGTTAAGAGCCAAAAACATCGAAGCTAGTGAATTGTATTACACTAGAAGCATGCAATATCAAGCTCAAACCACCAAACCAGCTCTGGACAGACCTAAAACATGCCAAATCAGTGGCCTAAACATGTTGAAATTAAGGCACAAAAGAATAGAAGATCATGCGCACATGTTGGCTCACAAGCAAGTCATAAGGCACAACTCTCAAAAGCTATGAAATAGTGGAATATGTGAGAGTGTGACAATGATATATGCTTTGAAATCACATGCTAAATGACGCCAAAACATGTAAACAAACTAAGAAAACCATGGTAGAAGCCTTAAATCACAAAGCTAGTAAAGGCCACTTACACTACAACCATGCAAAGCAAACCTCAAAGGACCAAGACCACTCAAAATAGAGCTTAATCATGCTAAATCGGTAGCAAAAATGTGCTGGAGTTAAGCTAACACAAGCTAGAATGATAGGCTAAATCATTAGGCATGTTAAGCTAGTAAGCAAGATTACACTACAAGTGTAAGATAGAAGCAACAAGTGGCCAAACCAACCAAAAATAGAGTTAGAGTAGGTCCAAAAAGTCACAAAAACATGCTTGAACTAAGCTTAAAAAAAGTAGAAATAGAAGCTCATTTATTAGGGCATCAATACATGCAAACAAAACACAAGGAGGGGAGGCCACCCCCTCCTATTTGGGACCTCAAACCAACTTTCCCACCACTAAAAATACCCTGGATTTCAGTGGTTAAAAGGCCAAGAAGAGCTTGTTTTAAAATCTTTAAAAGATGGCACAAAGTTTAGAAAATAAGCTACAAAAGAGGGTGGACCACCCCTAACTCCAAAGAGGCCTCAAACCAACATTTTTAACACTCAAAAATAAAGGTTTTTGTAGTTGACAACTAGGCCAAAACAGCATGCAAAGGTGGCCAAGATGGTGTACAAAAATAAGCTTAAAAGGGAAAGATGCTTACCATTGAAGGACAGCAGCAAGACAGCAACTTCTGAGCCAAAAACCGACCTTCAACAGTCCAAATAAGACCCTCAAGCACCTCAGCAACAAGGTAGTCTATGTTGGCTAAGAGGTTGTGTGCAAAAATGCAAAGAAAGTTCACTTTCAAGCACAATATAGCACAATATAGAGAGAGAGAGAAAGAGGGGGGGAGAGAATTCTAGAGAGAGAGTGAAATTTTGTCTCTTCAATTTCTGAACCTCAAACAAGGGAGAGGGACCTCCCCTTATATAGAAAAATCAAGCAAAAGCTTCCTTGACAAGCCAAAAGTTTGCTTGAATCCATCCATACATGTGTATGGAGGATACACTCAGTGTGCAACAGCTGGCTCAAAAGATCTGAAAAAGGAGAAAATTGGCCGTCAACCACTTCAGGTGGCTGGTTGGCTACTTTTACTAGTTGACCGACCACTTCAAGTGGCTGGCAAGAAGAAAAAGTGGCTGATAAAGAGAAAAAGTGGCTGACAAATGCCAAAAGTGGCTAGCAGGGCCCTTCTCCCCTCCAAGAAAGAGGCACCAAGGTTTGGCCCAAAAACAAGGCCAAAACACAGAGGGTTTAGAGGCTCAAAGGCAAGACACTCAGCTGAGAACTTCGGGCACTCAAAATGAGCACAGACATACACAATCATCGCGTGCACAAACGATGATGTCTGAGTCTTAAGGTCGGTTAAAAATGGGGTGCCTATAGTTTCCCCTCTTTGACGGGAACTCAGAAGTCATGAAATGACGGGAGTGAATGTCAAAGCCCAAAGATGACCCATTTTTGACAAGGCCAAAGACTTAGACAAACAAGCAAGATAACAATATAGATGCGCCCACAGGCAGGGGCAAAATGCGAAGGGGCATGCAGAATGTAGAACATAATTGATGATCATGCAATGAGAGCTGTAATGAAACATCTCGATGCAAATGTTATGCAAAGAAATGCTATAGCAAAATTGTACACAAGCAAGTTAAAACAAACCAAACTACATGTCATGCAGAAAGGATATAAGAAAATTATACAATCTTAATTGCGCCTCACGTAAGAAAGATAAAGAACAACTACTGTCAGGCGCACCCGAAGTGGTAAACAAGATCCCAACGCGTGGCACACATGAGGGAAGAAATGGTGTGAATCTAGGGACATACCCTAAAGTTTCGAATCACAGAGAACAACAATAACAGGTGAAACACATCCAAACATGCTGGAATCATGAGGAGAAGGAAGAACAAATCCCAAACACGCTGAAATCGTGTGAGGAAAGAAACACTCAAACCACGCTGAAATCATAGGGAGAGGTTCAACGAAAAGCAATCAAGAGCGTGCTTTGCGCAACCTGAGATAAATTCCAAACACGCTAAAATCGTGTAAGGAAAGGAGCACTTAAACCACGCCGAAATCGTGAGAAGAGATTCGAAGAAAAGCAATCAGGAGCGCACTCATGCGCAATCCTGAGAAAACTTCCAAACACGCTGAAATCGTGTGAGGAAAGGAATACTCTAACCACGCTGAAATAGTGAGAAGATGTTCGAAGAAAACAATCAGGAGCACACTTATGCGCAACCTGAGATAAATTCCAAACACGCTGAACTTGCGTAAGGAAAAGAACACTCTAACCACGCTGAAATCGTGGGAAGAGGAAAGGCAAATTCCAAGCACGCTGAAATCGTGTGAGGAAGGAAACACTCTAACCACACTAAAATCGTGAGAAGAGGTCTGAAAACAACTACTTATGAGCGTACTCGATGCAACCTTAAATGAATTCCAAACATGCTGAAATCGTGTAAGGAAAGGAGCACTCTAACCACGCTAAAATCGTGAGAAGAGATCTGAAAATAACTACTCAGGGGCGCACTCGACGCAACTTGAGATAACTTCCAAACACGCTGAAATCATGTGAGGAAAGAAGCACTCTAACCATGCTAAAATCATGAGAAGAGCTCTGAAAAGCAATCAGGAACGCACTCATGCACAACCTGAGAAAATCCCTGGGGGGCGACGATCCTAAACGCTACTCAGCATAAAAGGATAAATGATACAAGATAACACAAGATGCAAATAAATGCAACAAGTGCGATGATATGATACACACTACAAGCAATACAATGCATGATGCTTAGAGAAATGCAATAAACAAACAAAGCGGCGCTTTAGAAAGCACCTCATGAGGCGAGTGGTGATGAACCGTTCTACTCCGACGGGGATCTCCTATTGTGTTCTTCGAACTCTTACCTTGCGTTCTTCGAACTCTTACCAACTCACAGTTCAAAGGTCCTAAAATGCTGACAAGGGGTAACCTCTACATGTAGAAGCCACAGATGCCGCTTGTTTTCCTAATCATATTCATAACTTTCCCTATTCTCCAATGGGGTGACAGACTAGGTTGGTTTAGTATCCAGAATTGAGGTGCATACATGCTATCTCAATCTATGGGGCTTCCATACAGATTTCAAGCCGGGGATACACCCCTGGGTATTTAAACCAGACTTTAGTCTCAGAAATTCCGAACCTTTGCATTCTAGGCATCAGCCATTCGAACTCTAGTTTCCACCGTCGCAGTTGGTCTCAAAGGAACTCATTGCAAACATAGCCATGATGCCCCTGGCATGGAATAGTACTCAAGGAGAGCACTTTTGATCACCATTCTGGCTTGAAGTAGGCTTGATCTTGAGCTTGAGGTAGAGGCACACTCATGCTTCGGCGCATTGACAAGGCCTGAGGAGGTACATCTGAAATGCAATCTCAGAATTTGTTGAAGTTGAAACAAACTCAGATGCTTCGATTTTCCCTCTTTTCTTTTGCTTTGCAGTATGGAACCCAATTAGCTCCAAATATGTCCTTGTTCTATTGTTCTCACGTGACTTGGGTTGAACCCTGCAGTTTTATGAAAGAACAAATCTTGTTTTGCACATATGTGGAGAATGGCACAGCACTCTGAGCCCAAAACGATTCATTTTTTAAATTGAAATTGAGTTCTTGACCAGGTATTGAGCCTACGACTGACTATAGCACACCATGACTCAACAAAGGAAAAACAAAGGTAAAACAACCTAAACACATCTATTGACACTCGAAACGACTCAAAACAAGAACCGAGACAAACAAAAACACGCACACAACACTCAGATGTGTTATAAAGGTGAGAGACCTCTCAGTCCACGGGAAGCCCACAGCTTCTCCAGGTAATGTTTCCCACCCTTTCTCATTTGTGATTCTCACATCACTCTGGCACTCAATCTTTTTTCCCCTGAAAAAGCCCTTTCCTCACTTTTTCTCTCAGCGCACATCTCTCTATTCTTCAATCTCTCTTCTTTTTTATCCCTCCCCTGAGTGGTTGATGGATAAACAGGAAGTTGTGGGTTGTTGCCCCTAGTATTATACCAGATGCTCCTTTCGCGCATAGCTAGTGAGTTTCTCCCATAGAGGGGTTGCGGTGCGACCAGATGTATAGCAGATCTACAATTGACATCATTTAGCGATGCCCTTGGCAAGTTCAGATGTGATCAGACATGTCCAGATGAGGGAGTGGAATATCCTGATCCATTCCATTTTGTGCTTCGCACTTGGCTTGATACCTCGCGGCTTGGAGTAAGTGAGAGCTTTCGGCCCTTTGCTGTTAGCTTCAGTTGTGCCCTTGCTGGCAAGTATGGCGTCCCTTCTGGCAAGTATGTTGATAAGGGGGAAAAGACAGAAAACCTAACTCAACTATGCCCCTAGTTCATCATTTTGACCATTTTTTGTTTTTTGGCTTTCTGTTAAAACAATTTTGACCAATGTGAGAGTTTGATTAACACGCTAGTTCAATTTTCTTAATCGAAATCATGCAAGTTAGGCTGTGAGCACTGAAAATTTTCTTTTTTGGGTCCAAGAAATGGTCTAGTTTTGGAAAAATGGAGTAATTTTTGAGAAAAATAGTCAACTTCATTAAAAATTCTCAAAAACTGTTTTTACAAATGGCCACTACTCGACCAACACAGAATTTACTCTTGAGATGCACAACCTCAGATCCAAAACAATTGAAAATTGCCCCTTGTCTAAATGGCACTGCACTGTAATGGAAAGTTGCCTCTTGTCTGAATGGCACCACAGTACATTGTAACCAGTCCTCAAAGTGACGATTGCAATCGAACTCTCGGATACAGGAAGACAAAGATGATCAGAACCATTACATGGACACAGTCGATTTGGAAGTGTCTATGGATAGACTTCAGAATGAAGTTGCCTACGTACCCCAAAGATGGGAATCAAGCCTTACATAGTTCGGTTGAGGTTCACTTGGGTGTTGACACTGTCCTTTTATGTTCTAACTTTTGCAAAAGCCGCCCTTCCGGGTTTTCAACCTTGCGAGCTATGTTTTTATTTTCTTTTCAATTCTTTTCTTCTTTTCTTTTTCTTTTCATTTCTATTTTTTGTTTTTGTTCTTTTTTCTTTTTCTTCTTTCTTTTTCATTTGCTCAAACTTTTGCCTAGGTCGCCCTTTCGGGTTTTTGGCCCAATGAGCCTCTCAAGGATAAAAAAGTGTAACTTGTCCATGTTGATCAGTTCTGAGATCTCAAAGCCATCTGTATCTAGGAGAATGGTTGTTGTTCGTTGATGATGTAGGAGTCCATCCAATTGGGTCTGAATTTTCCCCTAGTGTTGCGGAGAGGAACTTGATTGTCCTTCGTCAAAAAATTTTCTTCTTTCAGCTGCTCGACTTTGGCTTTCTTGCCAGTCTTCATTGGTTTGCGGAATGACCCATCTTTTGAATCGTCGAGCACATCTGACCTTTATTGCCCCTAGTTCAAGGGTTACTTCTGATCCAGCTTTGTGTAGACACCCCATTTTTGACTGACCTTAAGACTCAGACGTCATCGATTGAGCACTCGGTGATGGTGCATGTTGTGCTCGTTTCGAGTTTCCAGAGTTTTGGCTGAGAGCCTTGCCTCCGGACCTCTGAACTCTTTGTGCTTTGGCTCGGTTTGTGGACCGAACCTTGTTTCTCTTCCCTAGAGGGAGGGAGTGGTCTTGTAGACCGTCTCTTTGTGGTCGTAGACCATTTTTCGTGGTCATAGGCCACTTTTCCCGTTTGGAGACTAGTTTCCGATTTTTGGAGCCTTCGGCTGCTCGCCATGTCTCGGGACCGCTTAACGTTCTCTATTTGTCGTGGTTTTTGAACCATGTTGCCTCTGCCTAGAGGAACACTGTGGTCTGGGAGACCACTTTTGTGGTTGCATACCACTTTTGATGCCCGTAGACTAGTTTTCAAGGCTTTCGGCCGCGTGCTTTGCCTCCCGATTTCTCGTCTTGCATCCGTTTTGGTTTGTTTTTGGTAAAAGCCTTGTTTTCATTGTTGGGAAGGTGGTACAAGGGTGGGAGACTAGTATTTCCCCTTGGAGACCACTTTTCCTCCTGCCAGCCAGTTTTCTGGTCGGATAACTGGCTTTCTTGGTCTTTGGACCATCTTTTCTGGTTGGCCACCATACCACCACTTTGCTTTCAGTGTGTTGACCACTCCCACCCATGGCCGACCAGTTTTTGTTCTGGGAGACCACTTGAAGTGGTCAGCCGACCACTTTAAGTAGCTGGCCGACCACTTCAAGTGGTCGGCTGCTTTTTGTCACCTTTTTGGAGATATTTTCCTCCAGTTGGCACATCTGGAGGGCACCAGAGCCATCCTCTATACACGTGTATGGAGGGATTGGTTTGAGCCTTAGTTTCTTGGAGAAGCTTTGCCTTTTGTTCTCCATGAGAGGGAGGCTCCTCCTCCCTCCTCTAGGTTCAAAAAATCTGTGTTAAGAGTGATAGATATAGCTTTGTATCTATCTTGCCTTGGTTCTTCATTTTTGTGCCTTAAAGTGTAGTTTTGTCTTACTTCAACACACAAACACACACTCAAACACCTTGCTTGTGTTGCTGAGGCTTCTTGAGGTTGTTTTTGAAGTTCTTGGACTGGTTTTGGTTCAAAAAGTGTGCTGGAGTTGCAGTTGTAAAGGTGGTCTTCAAGGGTGAGTTTCAAACCCTTAAATCCCTCATTTTTGCTTAAGCTTTTAGCCCTTCTTGCATGCGGATTTAAGCTTAACTCTTAACTGGAAAAAGTTCTTTTTTTGTGTGCTTAAAAAGTTTGTTTAAGGTAACTTTTTCGTTGGGGGTGATCTACCCCCTCTTAGGCCTTGTTAGGCCTTGTTTTGAGCCATACCTTTAGGCTCTTTTTGTAGCCTTTGCATGACCTTTCTACCACTAAAATCCAAAGGATTTTCAGTGATGCAAATGTGATTTTGAGGTCCTAAATAGGAGAGGGTCATCCCCTCTCCTTGTGTTGTGTTTACTTGCTTTGAATGCCTCATGTTTGAGCATGTTTGTTAAGCTTATGTTGACCACATATTAACTTGTATTTGGGCTTATTTTAGCATGGCATGCCACTATTTTTACTTGGTTTGTCACTCCATGCATGCCTTATACACTTGTAGTGTAAATCACACAAACTAGTCTTGTATGCTTCATGAAGTAGCATGTCATTCTAGCTTGTTTTGTTTCCATTTAAGAATGTTTTTGGTGATGTTTTTCCATGTCATACCTCTGTTTAGGTTTGGTTTGGTCACCTCTTGCATGCCTCATGCACTTGTAGTGCATTTCCATGAAATAGCCTAACATGCATTATGCTTTGACATGTCATTCTAGCATGCTTTTGGCTTGACTTAAAGAAGATTTTGTTCATGTTTTACCATGTTTAAGGTCTGATTTGTGTTGTCTTGGTCATGCATGACTTGCTTTGTATAGCCATGGTTCAATCTAGCTTGTTAGCTTTGTGTATTGAGTCCTCTAGCATGCATTGATTGGCCTATTTTAATGATTTGGCATCATTTGTAATGTGATTTTAGTTCATTTTTCATGTCCATGTATTCACATTTGTCACTTATTCAATGCGTTGGAGGGTTTGCCCCTTTATGTCTTAACATGAACCATTGCGTATGCCTTCATGCCTAAGCTTGCGAGCTATCATTTCAGTGTATTTTTGGGGTTATTATGTCATTATGTAACTCTGATTTTTGTTGGTTAAGTCATCTCATGCTTGGTCTTAATAGGTGTAGTGTAATCCACCTTATTTGCCTTGCATTCATCATGCCTTATGCCCTTCATGTTAGAATGTTTTGGCTTCCTTCCATGCATGTTTTAGACTCATTTTAGTATGTTTTAGGACTGTTTTCGGTTGCCTTTACCATATGCCTCATGTTTTGCATACTTGTAGTACAAGTGCTCTTGCTTGCTTCAAGCTTTGAGCACCATAGCATGCTTTGCTTGTGTGGATTAAATGATTTGGCATCATTTCTTGCTTAATTTCAGTGCACTTAGTATTGCTACACTTCAAATTTTGTCACTTTTTGTGCACTCTTGAGAGTTGTGCTCTTTGGCCTAGTTAATAGGCCAATGCATTGCGCATGCATGTCTCCCCTTTTGTGCCTTTGTTTTGGTGTTAATGGCCACTGATTTGGGCATGACTGAGGTCTACCCCTTTTGGTTTATGTCCATTGAGTATGCTATGTATATTGCATTGAGTATGCCATATTGATCATTGCATTAAGTATGCCATCTTACATTGCATTGTGCATGCCATGTAGTTATTTGCATTCTGTATGCCAAGTTGTTTCTTTGCATTGTGTTTGCATGGCCCTAACATTGCTAATTTGTCCTTGTAGCATTGCATTGTGTGTGCATGTGTTAGCATTGTTCGCATATCATTAGCTTTGTTAAGTTAATCATATCATATCACATTGCATTGAGTATGTCATGTAGTTGCATGTTTGCATGCTTAAGTCACATTGCATGTTTGCATGCTTAAGTTGTGGTATTGTGCATTGTGCATGCCATTAGCCTTGTTAGGTTGTTCATGTTGCATTGCATGTTTGCATGCTTGTCTCTTGCATATTGTTCATATGCTTGTTTAAGCTGCACTCCATGCTTGCATGCTCGAGTCGCATTGTGCATGCTTGTTTTACATTTGTGTTTGGATTAAGTGTTAATCCGAGCACGAGAAAGGCGGGACGTTTCATACTTCAAGTGATGAAACGTGTCTCAATTCTCGGTCGTCAATGCTCTTGATCATACATGATAGAGTTTTAGGCTTTATGTGTTTACTTGTGCATTCATTTTACATTGAATTGTGCAACTTCGCCTCTTGGCCATCATGCATTGAAATGCGCGATTGGTGGCTTGAGGGTCGAGAACTACACTTCATTGAGCTCGTAACATGATAGGGAGGGTGGTTGTGCACACATATCTTGCAAATACATTGCCATGCCCTTTCTTGCTCTCTGTTGCAGCAAACTGGAATTCAGCAGCAACAACTGGTCGGCCAGCCAGAAAAACTAGCTGGCCGACCACTTTTTCTAGCTTTCTGTAAGGAAAGTGCTCGGCAGGTGGCTAGAGAGACCAAAAGTCGTCGGCCACCCTCCCACAGGTCTCCCAAGGTGAAGTTTATGCTTTCTGGAGCTTGGTGCAAGGTTCTGAAAACAAATGAAAACAGAGGCAAATCGGGGCATCGCATTGGATTTCCAACTGAGGCGACCGGGCTTGCATGCATTCCTCTCCCTTTGAGGCTCCTGATTTACTGCTTTATTTAGCTTCTTTGCTTGGCTAGATTAAGCAATTGGTCTGTACCTTTAATAGTTAATGCGTTTAGCTATTTCAATTTGTTTTGCAATAATTAGTTAACTTGGATTAGTTAATTAATTTGTTGTGTAGTAATTAGTTTAATTAGCTTAGATTAGATAGTTAGCTTCTTATTCGGTCCCTCCTTCGAGAGATCATATTGTTGTAATAAGCGTGCATGTGTGTGATGCATGTCTTCCAACCCTCATTTCTTTCTCCCTTTTACTTAACCACTTACGACGGTTAGTTCTAGGGCATATTTCATTTAGCATACCTTATGCTCGCATGTTTGCATCATTCATTTGTATTGCATGCACTGGGCTCAGCTCATCATACTAACTGCATTGTATTTCAATTCCTATTTGAATACATGTACCAAATTGCATTTCACATGACATTTTAGGATAGCCGAGCCTATCTGAGTTGCATTTTTGCTTGTGTTGCATTAGCCATTTTAACATGAACTAGGATCACGCATGATTTCTAACTAGTTCTTTGTTTTGGCTTGGAGTACACTGTGAGTGTTTACGCTTTAGCATACTGCATGTGTGTTAATGTTGCCATGAAAGCATGCTTGCCATGACGCTATTTGCTTATTTGATTAACTGCCTGAATGCCTGTGGATTAAGGTTGGATTGCTTGAATTGGAACAATTCATCGAAATCCGCATTTTAGCCTACTTACGAGTAGCAAACTTCAAACCGTTTTCAAACGAATATACAATGTTTTGTTCCAACTTAGGCGATCTAGTCTATACTTGTTTGCTGTGCACATCACAAAGTAATTCTAGGTTAATAACCAGAATAAGAGCACATATGTTTTCAAAAACAAAATATCATGCTTAGTATAGGCCGATCTTTGATCGGCCGAGCGGGGGTGCTCATTGCATGACCTTCCCCTCTCGTACCCAAGTTCCTAAGCTGAGGCAACTTTGGTAATGACGGACATGTGGCCTTCGGCACGAGTCAGGGTTTCCTAAATTCTCCCAAAATAAAATATTTAGGTGGCGACTCTGTATCTGGCAAACCAGTCCATGTTTGGTATTTCTTTATAAAAATCGGTTTTCCAAAACGATTTGCCGGATTTGGACTCTTTGGTGATTTATCAATCTTACATTGCACTTTGTAAGATCAGATTAAGAACCATGACATTGAGTCTGAACTGTAGTAGCTCAGAACAAAATGAGATTTGCGCCCCTCGCAGGCGCGGATAATGGGGAGTTCTCTGGAGCGCGTCTACAGTTTCTAGCGACTCTGCTGGGGACTTAGAGAACTTGACTCGAACTTATGATATCTTGTTTTGACTACACTTATGTGTTTCTTTGCATTGCATTGCATTTGCATTGGTGCGCCTAGGACACCATGTTTGCCGTATGTAATTCCTGAACGATTTGCCGGAGGCTTGCTTTGCGAAACGTGCCATAAGGCTGACCGGTTGTGGGCTCAGCCACGATGGGAACACAAACCTCGGTTTTTACCGAGGCACCCTTTTTGACCATTTGACCTAGTGCATATCGGAATCCATAGTGACTATTCCAAACTAGGACAGGTTGCTTACCCGATTATAGGTTGTTTGAAACCGCTGTATGCGTAGTGAAACCCTAGCTCCTCACAAGATAGGATAGGGAAACCCTACCCCAACATAGGGGTGTTTTGGCTCTCATTTGCTTGCTATGTGCTGTCAGAGTGTGTCTCTACAAGGTTACGTGTATCAGTTTGCAAGTCTGGGTATCAGGCCTGCGGGCATCAGTATTTGAAGAATCAGTTTTACCTGAGGGTATCAGTTTTGGGATAGATATTTGGGGAACAGTGATCAGTATTGAGAACAATGTGATCAGCTTACAAATGTCAATTGTGTGTTGTCGGGCCAACTCTGTGTTGTCTTTAATTTATTCAGCTCATAACATAGCACACTGCACGTTTTGGTTGTTTATTTCCTTATTATGCTTTATTTATCTTTTTGCAAGACAGTTTAGCACAATTGCATCAGACCAGGCAGATATTCCCGAGCACTCTGGATTAGAGGTCGAAGGCTTAATCAATATGAGGATCTGATAGACGGACAACCTGTGTTCCATTCATTACCCCCGGTTACTAGACAGAGGGCAGTTAGGCAGAGGATATCAGTTCAACAGTCAGTTCAGAGGGCTTTGTCTACCCTACCTGAGTACAGTAGGGATCAGAGTTCTATTTCTCCCACAGAGAGGCAATACACATCAATTCAGTCAAACCCACACTTTTCAGTCGAAATGGAAGAGATAATCCGTTAGCTCCAGGAGACTATGAAAAACATGCAGCAGGATGCTGCCCGTCAAACAAAGATTGTGGCATAACAGGCAGATTTAATTACCAGGCTACAACAGCAAATTGGAGCGTCTGCTTCACACCAAGCTCCTCTCCCACCAGGAGTTCCAACACCAGGGGGGACTGCCACCGTCCAGGAAAATACTGACGTGCCAACGGGGCCAGCTCCGCCCCAATCCTACCTCAGCTATCCAAAGCGCCCACCAGCTTAGTGGATTCACCGTTTGAATTTGAGGTGGATCCAACGGCATTAAAAGTAAGCAACCTAGAAAAGCTTTTCAAGAAGTCTCAAGGAGTTCATTCCATTCTGGATATAGAGGATGGATATACTGACTCGGCTGTGACGCTGCCAGACCGGTTTAAGATGCCATATATTGACTGCTTTGATGGTTCTGGGGATCCCATGGTACACCTGTGGCTGTTCTCGGATATTTTAAGGTCGATGGGCCTCTCCAGATTGCAGAAGCTTTCCTATTCGGCCAGACCCTATCGGGTGTAGCGGCTATTTGGTACGAAAAATTGGAGGACTCTGTTAAGCGGAATTGGGAGGAGATGGCTGAGGCCTTTATAGCTCAATACTCCTATAACACGCAAATCGAGATCACAACTCGTGATCTCGAGACAACCAGGCAGGAACCGAAGGAGAGCTTCTCCGACTTCGTAACCCATTGGAGGGCCAAAGCCTTGATGATGACCATCAGGCCCGTGGGCAAAGATCAGATACAGATAGTTGTGCGCAACCTCCAGCCCAAGCTCATACAGAAGATGATCGTCCTCCCCCTTCCCACCTTTGCAGATCTACATGAGATTGGGGTGCAGATCGAGGACGCCATGAAACAGGGTCTGATTGACCATGAAAGAGAACAGCCAAAGAGGGCATTCAACCGCAGTACGAATGCAGGCACAAGTAGTGCTGCAGGTGGCAGAACTTCAGATGTAGGAATGGTCACCACCACCACTCCAAAAACCCTTACAGCTACCCCATTCACCGGTGCATCCGGAAGTAGCTCACAAATTGCTAGATATGCACCCAGAGGCCAAAGAACGTTCACCCCACTATATATGCCCCTATCCAAAGCTTTGGGGGGTTTTGATCAAGAAAGGGCACTTGAAGCCCCTAGAGCCGCGGCCATTGCCAGAAGAACTTCCTCCCTCTCATAACCCAACTAAGTACTGTGCCTATCACCAACAGCATGGTCACGAAACTGACCAGCGCTTTCGATTACGTCATGAGATTCAGGATCTCATCGACAACAGGGTGATTATGCCCCCCGGAAAAGCCGAACGTCACAACCCACCCTCTCCCACCACATAACCAAGCTCCACCTCCCAAATGCATCAACTTGATCCAAACTGGGGTTGTGTCATACGACCCTAGCATATATACCACCCCTTCTCACCTACCCAAACCGGAGGTGTTCATTCCGGAAAGCACGTATTTGTGCATGCTGGACATCTCCCAAACCCAACCTGAGCCGGTGGTGGTGACTATCGAGGATAGAACAGGGATGGTTGTGGGAGCAGATCGGAATGATTATTCAGAGCCTGAGGGGTCTGTGAGATTTGGGTACAACCAGAGCAGTTACATCACACCAACATGTCAGTCTAAGCCAAGGGTGGAATTGCCAGCAGGGGCAGAGATTGATGTCGTACAGGAGGATGGACCTAATCAGGGGCTAGATGACCTAGCAAAATTGGAAGAGTACATAGCCAACCTTCAATTCTTCAATGAACAGGACCCGAGAGACATGACTGTCAACTGGTTTGATCTGGATGGGTTGGCAAAAGCTACCGGATGGCTCAGCGACGAGCCGGATGTCATTGAATAACCTCAGCCGGAGCAAGGACCGTCAGAAACAGGGACATCAACAGTGGCCGGAATGGCCGAGAATTAGGAGCTACCGCCGGAGAGCACCAGTGATAAGAATTTTCCTCGGGATTAGAGCATTTTGAGTACAGAGGATATTGAACAGCAGGCTGCATTAAAGCAGTTCAACCAGGAAAAGATCGAAGATCTAGAAAGAGCTAGAAAGGCCAAAGCCCCTGAGGGGACAGAATATGCTGTACGCGCAGTAATAGTTGCAACAGAACCAGATAGCTGCTTGTCAATGGCCGACGGGATGTGGTGGGAAGATGATGACCTATGTCTTGCCCACACAGACGAAGATTGGGGACGGAGCCAACCGGATGATACTTGGTACATGGGAGAAGTTGACCACATGACTAGAAGTGGGCGGTATTTCAAGCCCCCACATTTAGATCAACCAGAGGTGTTCGGAAAGGACAACAAAACGGAAAGACAGAAGGAGAAACTGCTCAAAGAGGCTATACTGAAATAGCTTAAGAAGATACAAGCAGACATCTCCATCTGGGGACTGCTTATGGCTTCAAGAGTACACTGACAAGATGTCCTTTCTGCAATGGACTAGGCTAAACTTTCAATCGACACCACACCTGAGCAGTTGGTGGGATTGATTTTTCCCGGAGGAGCTTCCCGACGTTGACCTTCACTGATAAGGAATTGCCGCCTGAGGGCTCAAACCATAAAAAACCGCTCTATATCTCTGTGGAGTGTAGAGACAAGTGGATACCGGTGGTTCTTGTCGACACGGGATCTGCCATTAACGTGTGCCCGTCGAGGACAGCATATGCAATCGGGTTGAAGCCCGCAGATTTTGTACCTACTGCCCAGGTGATAAGGGCATGTGACAATACCAGCAGAGAGGTGATGGGGACTGTACAGATTCAGACTGAGGTTGGTCCAGGACAGCACGATATTGACTTTCATGTCTTGGATGTTCCCGCAACCTTTAATCTACTCCTAGGGCGGCCGTGGCTGCACCAAGTGAAGGCGGTCTCTTCCACCCTCCACCAGATGTTGAAGTACCCCCACGGGAAGGGGGTGGCCATAGTTTTTGGGAATTCGTCAATCCATCCACCGCCAGAGGTTTCTACACCAGTGTTGGAGATCAAACATGGCGCGGAGGATGTGTTCCTGTCAAGTTTCACCCTAGCCGAGGCCCGGGTTGTACAGAACATTCTGGCTATTGATGAGGGGCTCTATGTCAACGCACAATCAGTTTACCTCATGAACAAGTTATAGCACATCCCCAGGATGGGATTAGGGTGCAGTGATCGGAAAGGCGTTCCAACATTGGCCGAAGTGCCGCATAACCCACATACCTTTGGTTTAGGTTATCTGCCTACCAAGGAGGACTGGGTGAGGAAAGGGAAAGAGATGGCCAGAAGAGCCAGAGCCAAGCAAGTAAGGAAACATTTTAAGTTGATACACCGACCAATCCGGGGTACCCTGAACGGACGCTTTGTCTGAGAGGGGGAGGACTTCTCGTTCTGCGGCTTCCCAGAGCCATGGTTGAATGCAGAGAAGCCGCGCCTGCCGGGGTTCGAGATCTTCTTTGATTTGCAATTGTCTGGGGATGACGTTGCCAATGAGCAAATAGACCCGATAGCTGAGGCTAAGCAGTGTAAGGAGGAGGTTTCCGAGGACACAGAGATTGAAATGGGGGTAGCACTGGCTTGTCTACTTTCAGATCCTCTGATCGTACATGAGTGCTTGGAGAATGACCTTTCAGTGTTCATGATTAGGAATGAAGCGGCTGTTAGCCCATCTTCAACCATTCTGGATGCATCCATCGCACCCTCCATCGTCTAGCAATATGAGGAAGGCTTCTTATTGAGTAGCACCGGGTCTGGTAGTGAGCCAAAATCTGATTCCACCGAGTCTATAGGGTCGGAATCAGGTTCCAACTCGTCTGAGTCTGAGTTCGGTATTCCTAGGGGTGACAACTCGAATGCCACAGTCCTGTCTAGGTCGTCTTTTTCTTTTTCCTTTGAGTCTGTTGTAACAGAGGAATCAGGCGACTTGGAAGTACTTAATGAGAATTGTGTGACTGTGGCCTTCGATTACTTTTCTGTGCCCTTAATTTATTGCATGAATCAGGATTTTCAAAATTTTGATGAAAACGACGAGGAAGAAATTCCTCTGGTTTTGCAATATTCATTTGATCAAGAGCAGGAGAGGTTTGTTAAACCCTTGGTTGATGAAATCACCCAAATTAATGTTGGTACTAAGAAGGACCCGCGGCTGGTCCAGATCAGGTCCACATTGTCTTCGGAGGAGCGCGAGCGCTTAGTCGCTTTGTTAAAAGATTTCAAAGATGTTTTCGCGTGGTCCTACGAAGACATGCCTGGAATCGATCTTGAGATTGTACAGCACCAGATCCCTCTTGACCCAGAGGCCCGACCTGTTAAGCAGAAGCTCAAAAGGATCCGCCCAGATTAGGCTCTCAAAATCAAAGAAGAGGTTACCAAGCAAATTGACGTAGGGTTCCTGCTGGTATCTGAATACCCAACTTGGTTGGCCAATATTGTTCCAGTGCCGAAGAAGGACAGCAGAATTCGGGTATGTGTGGATTTCAGGGATTTGAATAAAGCCAATCCGAAGGACGACTTTCCTCTGCCGCATATCGATGAATTAGTGGACTTCACTGCTGGGCATGCGCTGCTCTCGTTCATGGATTGGTTTTCAGGCTACAATCAGATATTGATGGTACCCAAAGATCAGGAGAAGACTACTTTTACCACCCCGTGGGGAGCCTATTGTTATAGGGTGATGCTGTTTGGGCTGAAGAACGATGGGGCTACGTATCAACAGGCTGCGACCACAATATTACACGACATGATCCACAAGGAGGTTGAGGTGTACGTGGACGACATGATCGTCAAGTCCAAGGAAAGATAGGGCCACTAGACCGCCTTGCAAAAATTCTTTCAACGGATCAGAGAGTATAGGCTGCGACTTAATCCTCAGAAGTGTACATTTGGCGTTACAGCAGGAAAAATGCTGGGGTTCTTGATCACACAGAATGGTATCGAGGTCAATCCTTCCAAAATCAAGGCCATCTTAGAAATGCCACCACCAAGGACTAAAAAGGAGGAGCGAGGCTTTCTGGGTAAAGTCCAATTCATAAGACGGTTTATCGCAAAATTAACCTTGACTTGTGAACCACTCTTTGGTCTCCTGAAGAAAGGAAGAAATTCCAATGGGACGACCAATGCCAAGCTACTTTTGAACAGATCAAACAATATTTACAGAACCCACCTGTGCTGTCACCGCC